>CP142133.1:11385000-12635000 GCA_036013995.1 Theobroma grandiflorum
ATCACTTTATCAGTCACACATTCTATTTCACGCATTCATATAGAGCTTGAAATAGATTTATAATGGTATGACACAAAATATTGAATCATGTGTCGTGTATTATGTATAGGTGCTGAGCCCTCTAACAAGGGTAAAAACATTGTGCTAAGGGGTCGAGAATAGGGGTATTTCGAACTCCTAATACTGTGAGTGAACTTGCATTTCAAAATTGTTTGGGAATGTGAATGTATTTGAACAAAGCGTTTGAATGATTTTATCCAACTTTCTTTAAAAAGAACGGGTACCATGGGAACAAGCCTTTAGTGAAATATTTTTATGATGTAGAACATGATTGTGATGAATTTATGTACCTCTATATGATGCTGATATGTATTCTTAAGAAATTTTTTGTGAAATTGATGTAACCATGTGTGTGCGGAGTGGGCAGTGCACATGTCGGTTGAATGACAATGTTGTGATAATTGCGACCGTGCATGTGTGGAGTGGGTAGTGCACATGTCGGTAATGATGTGTGAGTAGGGAGTGCACTAGAGTGGAGAAAAATGGTGTAGTGGATGTAATTGCACGTGATTTATATATATATATGAGTGAACTTGAGAACTCTTTTTCTCATTCCAAATTGATTTGAATTGAGGAAAAAGGGGTTTGAATATTAGCTTGATCTATATTGACTTGTTTCCAAATAAGTGCATCATGATTCTCAACTTTCCTTGTTATTATTGTTTGTTCCCTTCTAATGTTCACTCACTGAGTTTTGTACTCACTATTTTAAAAATTCATGTTTTCAGATCAAGAGACTGTTGGATCCTAGGTCGAGGAGTCCCCGTAGTTCATCTCTAGCTAGGTGCTTTGCATTCAATAGCTACCCTTTTTCCATAGTTTCTCCGCTAGAAGTCACAAGTCTTTTTGTTGTGAATATGTTCATGTAATGTAAATTACTGAGTTACATGTCTTGAACAGTATGTGCATATTTTAATCGATAATGCCATCGTGAGTTGGTTATGTTTGTACCCATTAAAATGCATATGGATGCATTAGTTGATAAGACATAAAAGAATATAAATGGGATAGGCTTGCTTGGGTTTCGTGAGCTACGCTTATTGGGCCCATGCGTCAGTCATGGCTTGGAGATTTGGGCTGTGACAAGGCCCAATGAGCATAGCTCACCAAGCCCAAGCAAGCTTATCCTATTTATTTTGCTTAACGTCTTATCAACTAATGCTTCCACACGCATTCCAACGGGTGTGAACATAGCCAATTCACGATGGCATTAACGATCGAATTATACATACACTATTCAAGATAAGTAATTCAGTAATTTACATTACATGAACATATTTACAGAGCAAAAGGACTCGTGACTTCCAGTGAAGGAAACTACAGAAAAAGGGTAGCTATTGAATGCCAAGCCCCTACCCAGGAGATGAACTATGGGGACACCTCGACTAAGATCCAGTAGTCTCCTGATATGAAAACATGAAATCTTTTTTAAGCAGTGAGTACAAAACTCAATGAGCGAACATTAGAAGGGAATAAACAATAATGGCTAGGAAAGTTGATAACCAAAATGCACTGATTGGAAACGAGACAATTTTGATCCAATTAATATTAAAATCCTTTTTTTTCAATTTCAATCAATTTGCAGTAAAGGAAAATTTCTCAAGGTCGTTTGGATAGTTACTTAAAAATGGTATTACGCATTGGATCAATTGTGATCGGAATAAAATGGTATTAGCCTAATTTGGTTTATCACCCGATTAATTGGCCAATACGTCCAATTCAACTCCAATTAACTCCATTCCTTTCCTAATACTTGAAATTATCAATCACAATTTAAATAACTTAAAATATAGCAAAATCATCCTCACATTTTCTCTTAGAAAATTCGGCCATGGAGGGTTCACTAACAATATAATTTTTTTCATGCTTGATTCTCACACCATAATTCATTAATTCCTAACCAAATCACTCAAATTGATTCCAAATATATACTCATTACAGTTCCAATATCTCAATTATACCAAAGTGCCTCAATAAGCTATACTTTCTCATTGTGATTCAACTTGTTTACTAAAGGCATTATACTTAAAAATCACCATTTTTGGTTTTCATCACCAATTTCGGTTTTCATCACCACAATTCATTAAATCCTACCTAAATAACACAAGATATCACAAAATCATCACTTCTAGGTTCCTCATGACATTTAGCCATGGTAGGTGGGTGAGGAACATGTGATTTTTTTTAATTGTTTCCATTCCAAATATGATAATTTAACTAAAAACACTAGCATATCTTAAAATCTAACCAAATAAATCATCAAATCTTTTCTCCCTAAATTCACTCACCCATGAATCATTCATGCAAACTTGGTTCTCAACCATGGAAATTGATAAATATTGCATAGGAAAGGTAGATCACAAGCTAGAATTAAGAAATTTTACCTTTACTTGCTTAATTCCTTGAAATCCACCAATTTCCCTTTGAATTTCTTACCTAGGGTTTGTTCTTCCTTTTCTCCTCTTTGTTCTTCACTTGGCCGGCCATATGAATGAGTTTGGGAGAGTTGAAATTGGCTTTATAAAGGAAAATATTAAATGGACACAAACTTGCCATGTGTCACCATATCATTGGACCATGTATAAATACTTAGTAATTAAGCAATTTCTTTCCACCACACATAATTATCCATGTCATAAAATGAAATTCAAGTGCTGGACATGTGTTGGGTGGTGTAAAATTACAATTTTACCCTTGGGCGACAAAATGACTGTTTTGCCCCTACGCTCGAAAAAATGTCAAAATTAAAATTCTTCACTTCTCAAACTCAAATTATGTTCAAAATAGTCAATCTTGGTCAAAAACCTCTTCCAACATTCCAATTTTAACCTTGGGTGACAAAATACCATTTTACCTCTACTTTATTAAAATTTCAATTTGATTTTAAATCACTCCTCGAACTCCGAATCACTATACTAAGTCATTTTGAGGTTTTAAAATTCTAAATTTCATCTTAAAATCTCAATTTGATCTAGTTCAAGGCTTAAATCAACTTAATTGTACCACATGGCAAATATTTTATAGTGTTGGGCTTGACAAGATCTCACAAAAAACCCTTATGCATTTGATTGAAAAATAAGCCAAGTACTTAGGGTTCAAATGCTTTTAAAAAAGGCTTAAACTAACCTTTAGTACCAAAACCTCACATAAGGGTATCGAGACTTTAAACTTTGAATGCCTCAGGAAATAACCTAATGAAAAAGGTGTATCAAGGCACCTCTAGAGGGTATAGAGACTCCATGAGTTGAAAGACCAAAATTTTAGAGAACAAGCATTGAAGTATCAAGATTTGAACATTATGAATCAAGACATCTTCTTGGAAGAGCAGAATTCTAGAGAGCAAGTATCATTGTATCGAGACACAAATTCAAAGTACCAGGACCTTGCTTTCAAGTTTCAAATTCTAAAGAAGAAGTCCAATGTAACGACTACTCCTCGGTTGCTACTAAAGTCCGAGTCTCTCAAGAGTACCTGCCAAGCCTCGGACAAGCCTTAGTTGAAACTTTAGTTATTATGCCATCAATCTATTAAATCATTTTGAACCATATACCTCTTTGTAATAAGAATTGAACACAAAACATATTAAACCATCTTATCCTTTATTCACCATAATCGTAAGGATACATTAAAGTCTGTAGTGTCTAATTGCACATTTACACTAACACTATTTTCAAATACATCAAGCTATGAATGACTCGGCCTTAGTAGTGGAGTGACTCGAAAATAAGGGCTATAAGATGTCTTTACCTATCTACGAAAGGGAAATAAGGGGGTGAGTTGCACAGACTCAGTGATCATCAACTCCGTGAGCAGGGAATAGATGGGAAATAAGCATAATGCAGATCAATTGCATGATAAAATCGGAATAAAAGTAATAATCTTAGAAAAATAATCAAATCACAAGTAGAGTGTTTGTGCCTTGTAAAAATGATGTCGTAAAATCATAATGTAGTATTTCACTTGGCAAAATGATGTCGAAATCGAGTGTAGCAAAACAGAGTTCAATAATAGAAAACATCCCTTGTTATCAAAGTACGAGAAATAGTATAAAAGTATGCACGCTCCCAGAATGTGTGGCATGTAAACAAATCAACTTATAAAGCCACAAAAAACCGATTCATGATTGTTAAATAAGCACTGAAAGCTTTTAGTCAAATAAGGGGAGTTGCAGAAAAAATCTTAACTCTCCACCATGCAAAAAAGTACGTGTCAAAAAATTCACAAGGCTCTCGAGTATGAAAGCATAATATCAACACTTTGACCTATTTCCACGTAATAACAATCTGGGAGCTCTGCTTCATTGAATTCCCACAACCATAGCAGTCTCAACGATGTTGATCGATATCAAAAAAATCAAGTGGTTGCAACCTCGTATTACAACTTGTGGCCTAGCCATATATATACATCACAAACTATGGCCCCAACTACGTCTAATAGTCTGTCGATGACCCAAAGGTTCTCTAGCTAGAGCTCACTTGTGCACAAGGGTCACACTTATCCGAAGTGGCATCCGGCCTACTATTGATGCTCTCAGTTTGTCAAAACTATTTTCAAAACCAAATCAAGTTTTTCAAGGCTTTTTCTTGTAAAATGTTTGAAATCAAAGTTTGATAATCCTTCAAATTGCTTTTCACATAAAATGGCATGGTGTAAACACTTGTACAAAAATCAAAATAAAACCAATGCTTAAATCTTGCATTTTAAATCATTTAATGATTGCATTTAGCTATGCATATCACACAAAAATGCAAGCCACGAATTTTGATGCAAACATCGTAAAAAGGCTTGTTTCTCAATTTCTAAAACACTTTACATATATAGTTTGTCTATAGATATATCCAAAACAACCTTTAAAACAACTTGCATCCATAATTTCCAATGGTTTCTACCAATTCATGCTTTCCATAAATTTGTATTTAAAGTGGATAGCCCCTACTCACCTTACAATAGTAGAACGCTACATCGTTGTTGATTTGAGTGCGTATCTAGCTAACTCAACTTGCTAATCAGTCGTTACCTCATCTAGCGTGCCACCACGGTAAACTTCTCTAGTTATAGGCTTCTTAGCAAAAATTCAAACCCAATACACTTAATTATTCTCGAATACGGGTGACACATCAATCATTAAATCCTTAACCTAATTTCATATTTTTCTTCAACCTCAATCACAAGCATTTAACAAACATCTTACATACTATCAACCGACCATAATCAACACAACACAATTTAAACACATTGCATGCTTACCTTGCAGTTTTAGCTTGAATTCCACACATATAGCTCACAATTTCCTCACACCATTGGTCACCATTGTTGCCACATACATAGATAATCAATGTGCATTTCATTTCTCTTGTGTACTGGTGATTTCAAAACCAAAATACTTACCCAATGCTTATCTAGCCCAAAATCACCATGGATTCCAAGATCCACCTACATGCATGCATGTATTTCTTTCAAATCTTGGAGGACCTTTGCTGCCACAACATTTTCACACAATTACCAACTCATTTCCTTAAGAAATCATAATCAAAATCAAAGTTCTTCTTACCTTCCTTAGCTTGGAACCACTAGTCTAAGTCTTACTTGCCTTTTTTTCTTTCTCCTTTCTTCTTTTCTGTCTTTGCTTCCAAGCTGATTCTCATTTCTTCGTTCTCAACTCTTCCTTTCTTCTCAAATGAAAGCTTCACCAAGCTCTCTTGCCCTTCTATTTTCCTTCCAAATAATCAGATCTCTCATGGACTCACTTGTTTTCTCCATATTTTCTTCTAAAGTAGAACCTCCACTTTGCATGTTTATTTCTTCTCTATTTTTACTTTGTGTTGGGAGGATCTCTCAAGGCAAAAGTCTTGAAAATGGCTTTTGCTTTTCATTTTGGCCATACATAGGTGGATTGCCCAAGTCACATTTCTTTTTCTCTCATTTTCTTTTCTTTTCACTTTACTTTTCTTTCATGGATAGATTGCCCAAAGCTTGTTGAATTTTGGCATATTTCTTTTACCTCTTAGGTGGTAAAGTCACAAAGCAAAAAGCCTTTGAACCATTCCACCTGCCAATCACTTTCTATTCTTTCTTTATTTCCTTTTCATTTATTTTTTACATGCCATGCCATTCAATTACCTTTTTTTGTTTTCTTTCTATTAAATATTGTATTTATGCCTTTTTCGCTTCAAATCACATCACCTTTCTTACTTGTTTACCATGGGCTATCCTTGCCAAACCATGGTTTTCTCCAATTAAATACCTTTTTATTCTTTTTCTCTTAGTCAACTATTACATGGTGGGGTCCCACATGTTTCCTACTAACTTTCTCTTTTTTGCATGCAATGATTTGCATGTAATAGGAAATTTCACATGCATATCTCATATTCCACATAATCGAGCCTTCTTTGGTTAGTAAAATGACATTTAACTTTTAATATTTAAATTTTCACATACGTCCTCAGACTTTTCTTATTTACCATGTAACCCTCTAAACTTTCATCTTTTACAATTTGTTCCTCTCAACACGTCTTAAGTTCCAATTTCCTCCTATCCTTCTTCCTTTACATGTGTACAATCAAAAAATCAAAATTGCACTTCACCAAGGTGTCACCAAAATATTTAAATATATACTTATCCGCTGGTACTCTATTTAATAAAAGCATACGAGACCCACTAACACTTTTTTTCTTCGAAATTCTTTCTTATTTCTTCTCCCACACTTGAATTAGTCATATACTCCTTATTCGTGACTAATTTCTATAATTAATAAAATATTAATATTTTAATAGTACTTTACTAATAAAATATTATTTTATTCTAAAACATTTCACTAGCCTTCTAGGGCTCTAAAACATCTTATTTTGCTCTGGTTCACTTTCGAATCACCTTATAACTTGCTAATTTATCCTTGATAAAAATATTATTATTTAATTATTATTTTCTTAAGTGCGAAATATTTTATTTCAAACTATTTGTTTCACCCTTCATCGCTCTTAAACACTCTAATTAACCTCAATTGGTATCTGATAAGCTCTATTAGCCAATATATCAAACTACGAGGTGTTATAGTCTCCCCTACTTAAAATGAATTCGTCTTCAAATTCGAATCAATGTAAGGTAAATAATCAAAGTTCTAAAATTCTACTACATCACTTTCGTTGGGCATTCTTAACATAGGATATTGGTTTATGCATTATATCATCTTCCAATCTTTATAGAAAACTCGACAATGTCATAATATATAATTATGGGAACTACTTTTCTTGTATTAAACCAATATCATTCTTCATCTTATAAAGAGCATTCAAATATGCCATTAAATTTGGTCACACCTCAATCAAATCATCCTTAAACATCAATTATGCATGTTTACATAACCATCCATAATTACTCTACTTTGATCTTTTATCAAACCTTCCAACATTCAAGTAGTTATTCCCATATTGACTATTGGTCTAAATTGTCTACCAATCTCTATTTCGTTTTACATTCTTCCATACAAATTCCATTCAAGCATTTCACAATACATAAGGGTCAAACATGCTTTATTCATTTCATATATAGATTCAACATCATAGATGATTCAAGTCTGATAACCATTAGTAACCATATTCCTAAAAACAAAACTCTAGTACTTTCATGATCGAGTGCTCACTAGATAAATTTCAACTTATACCACAATGCATTTCAATAAATAACGATATTCTTGCATGCATCCTTATGAACTTAACCAATCTTTATAATTGTTGGGTCATAAAAAACTTATTAGTTATATGTCACATGCAAACAGATCTAACATGAGATTCCTCAAATTTACTTTAAAAATCTAAGTGTAAAAATGAAAGCTCTGTTGCCCAAAAATATTTTTTAACATCCAAAACAGGTTTTCAATAATAAATCACTAAGTATAAAAACAATCTATCAAAGTAAAATATTTTTCCTAAGTTAAATGCTAGCTATGAAAGGTAAAAGAAAAATATTTTCTCAAGTGTAAAACAATAAATCAATATAAATCCATTTTCCTTAGGCAAGTATAAACAATAAATAATAATGTGAAAAATGAAAGAGAGACACAAAGAATTTATAATGGTTTGGCTTTTTTGATGCCTACATCCACTCATTTGGTAACCAAGGAATTTCAATTCACTATAAAGGTTCTTGCTTTTTAACAAGAAGCAATAACATTTACACAATCCATAATGGGATTCTTGCTTTTTCATGAAATCAAACAATAGCCCTTACAAAATCCACAAAGGGATTTTTGCTTTTTTACGGGATGAAGTGATAACCCATATAATCCACAAAAACAATTCTTGCTTTTTAAATGAGAAGCAATAAACTTTAGAAGATAAATTTTCAAGGTTAAGTTAAAACTTTTACAAGATGTGTGTTCAAAGGGGTAATAGCTAATATTTGCCTCACAAAGGATATGTCAAGCCCGACCCTAAAATATTTGACATGACATTTATATATGTGACATCATACCTGCATATTAAAATATCTTGAAAAAATGGATAAAAGCTAGACGCAAACACCCACCTGTTACTCGATCAGTTGGGAGAGGGAGGGGTCGTTCCCAATCTCGGCTGTTAGAGGCAGTAGATGAGGAGTCAGCTACATCCATATTTTGAGCAGCATCTGCTATTGAGCAAGTTGAGAGTCCTCCACATCCACCACCTTCTCCGCCACCTACTGGCACTCTTGCCATGCCACTTGAGGGGGCACAAGCATTGGCAGCATTCTTTACTGTAATGGTTGGTCAAGCACAGGCTAGTCAAGTTCCACCTTCAGTGCCTCCCGTTATACCTACAATACGACCACTGACACTGGAAGTCGCCATTTCCAAGAAGCTGAAGGAAGCTAGACAGCTTGGCTGGGTTTCTTTTACAAGTGAGTTGGACGCAACTATGGTAAAGGTTTGGATCAATCAAATATGAAAGACCTTTGTGGACATGAGACTGGATGATGTGATGAAATTAATGGTGGCCACAAGGTTGTTGGAGAAACAAGCTTGTACTTGGTGGAGTGTAGTAAAATCTTGTTCCACTGTACCATTGACCTGGACTGATTTTCTTAGAGAGTTCGATGGTCAGTACTTCACGTACTTCCATCAAAAAGAGAAGAAAAAAGAATTTTTGAGCCTGAAGTAGGGAAATTTGAAAGTAGAGGAGTACGAAACTCGTTTTAACGAGTTGATGTTGTATGTTCTGAAATTAGTGAGGACGGAGCAAGATCAAGCAAGTCACTTTGAGTAAGGGCTTCGTAACGAGATTAGAGAACGGATGACTGTAGCTGGCAAGAAACTCACAAGGAAGTGGTGCAGATGGCTCTAAGAGTCGAAAAGCTCGCTAATGAAAATCAAAGAATACGAGTTAGGTTTGCTAAGAGGAAGAACCCGAGCATATCCTTCAGTCAGCCACTTAAGAGAAACAAAGACACATCTACTTTTGGGAGTACTGCTTTTATTTCGGTGACATCTCCTCGACATTCATTTTCGCAGTCGTAGTAGATACCTCTGAGGTTCAGTCGATCGGTGATGGAAAAGTTTTATAGGTTTAGACGGATGCAAGAGATGTGGGAAATCTCATATTGGACCATGTAGAGAGCCTGTACAATGTTATCATTGTGGACAGTCTAGTCATATTAGGAAAAATTACCCGTAGTTCGGACAGGGTACAGTAGCTACCCCATCTTCACCCATCCGCACAAACATACAAAGGAGATAGTCAGTTAGACCACAGCAAAAACTAGGTGTGGTTATACGATCTGGTGTGGAGAGTAACACTCCAGCACATCTACCTTCCAAACTACAAGTTCACACTTCGATGAGGGTATTTGCAATGACAGAAGAGGAAGCATGTGCTCGACCTAGTACAGTGACAAATATCATGTCTTCATTCAGTAGAGATGCATATGTTTTAATTGATTCTAGTTTTGATAGGTCTTATGTCAATACAACATTTGCATCATTTGTGGATAGAAACTTGTCCCCACTAGAGGAAGAAATTATAATTCACACTCCTCTAAGAGAGCAACTAGTTAGAAATAACTATTACAGAGACTGCAAAATAAGAGTCAGTAAGGAAGAATTTAAGGGTGATTTGATTCTTTTAGAGATCCAAAATTTTGACCTGATATTAGGTATGGATTGGTTAAGTACTCATCGAGCGAATGTAGATTACTTTAGAAAAGAGGTCGTACTTCAAAATTCAGAAGGAGCAAAGATTATATTTATAGGGGAACGTCGGATATTACCATCTTGTGTAATTTTGACCATCAAAGCTTTAAAATTGGTGCAGAAAGGATACTCAGCTTATTTGGCACATGTGATTGATACTTCAATAGAGGAACCTAGATTAGAAGATGTCCCAGTAGTAGTTGAGTTTCTTGATGTCTTGCCTGATGAATTACCGAGACTACCTCCAGATCAAGAGCTTGAGTTTTCTATTGATTTACTTTTGGGGACTGCGCCTATTTTCATTCCCCCGTATCGAATGGCTCTCGTAGAATTGAAAGAACTGAAGGTTCAGTTGTAAGATCTAGTAGACAAGGGTTTCATTCTCCCCATTATTTCTCTTTGGGGAGCACCATTTTGTTTATCAAGAAGAAGGATGGTACTCTTCGGTTGTATGTCGATTATCGTTAGTTGAATAGAGTGACCATCAAGAACAAGTTTCCTTTACCCCTGATTGATGATCTCTTTTATCAGTTGCGAGGTGCTATGGTATTTTTTAAAATTGACTTGAGGTCTGGGTATTATCAATTAAATATTAAGGAACAGAATGTACCCAAGACTGCATTTTGAACTAGATACGGGCATTATGAATTTCTGGTGATGCCGTTTGGTTTAACTAATACCTTGGCAGCATTTATGGATCTCATGAATATGGTGTTTCATCCGTATTTAGACAAGTTTGTGATAGTCTTTATCAATGACATCCTAGTTTATTCGATGAGTAATGATGGCCATCTTGCCCATTTATGGATTGCGTTGCAAACTTTACGGGAGAGACAACTCTATGCCAAATTCTCTAAATGTGAATTTTGGCTAATGGAAGTGAATTTCTTGGGAATGTGGTGTTTGGAGCTAGAATTTATGTTGATCCCAAGAAAATCGAGGCAATATTACAATGGGAGCAACCAGGGACAGTCACGAAGATTTAGAGTTTTCTCAGATTAGCTAGTTATTATCGAAGGTTTGTTCAGGGATTTTCATTAATAGTTGCTCCACTGACTCATTTGACTCGTAAGGGAGTTAAGTTTGATTGGGATGGTGTCTGTAAGAGTTAGTTCCAGTAGCTAAATAACAGATTAACCTCTACTCCTGTTCTAACATTACCAGTTTATGGAAAAGAACTTGTAGTTTATAATGATGCTTTGAAAATGGGATTGGGGTGTGTACTGATGCAAGATGAAAAAGTGATAGCCTATGTTTCCCGACAGTTGAGTTGAAAAAGCATGAGGTAAACTACCCTACCTATGATCTTGAATTAGTAGCAGTGGTTTTCACACTAAAGATCTAGAGACATTATCTATATGGTGAGCGTTGTCGGGTTTTTATCGATCACAAAATTTTGAAGTATTTGCTCACCCAGAAGGAGCTGAACTTGAGACAGAGAAGATGGCTCAAGTTAATAAAGGATTACGACTTAGTGATCGACTATCAGCCGGGAAAGGCAAACATAGTAGCAAACGCCTTAAGTAGTAAATCCTTGTCGTCAACATCAGCAGTAATTTAGAGTTTTTATCTCTTTATGTTAATTGAGATGGAGTCCTTAAGGATCCAGTTGAATAATGGTGAAAATGGATCTCTACTTGCAATTTCTTGGTAGGGCCTTCATTGTTGAACCAGATCAACAAATTGTAGCAGTCTGATGATAAGTTGAGACAGGTAGCTCAAAAGCTACAAAATGGGGAAGTTAGTGAATTCAAACTCGAAAATGATTGGACATTGATGCTTAGAGATCGAGTTTGTGTTCCAAGCAAAAATCAGTTATGGCAAGCTATTTTAGAAGAAGCACATTCATCCACCTACGCCATGCATCCTAGTAGCACCAAAATGTATCGAATTATTAGGGAAAACTATTGGTGGTCGAGCATGAAGAGAGACATAGGAGAATTTGTAGCAAAATGTCTCGTATGCCAATAAGTTAAGGCGGAACACCAGAAGCCAACAAGTACTCTTCAGCGTTTACCGATTCTCGAATGGAAGTGAGAACATGTAACTATGGATTTTGTATTGCGTTTGCCACGGACACAGAGCGGGAAAGATGCCATCTAGGTGATTGTTGACAGATTAACTAAGTCCGCTCATTTTCTAGCCATCCATAGTACATACTCTATTGAGAAGTTGGCTGAGCTCTACATAGATGAGGTAGTGAGACTACACGGAGTACCAATTTCCATTGTGTCAGACCAAGATCCTCGATTCACATCTCGATTCTGGTTAAATTTTCAAGAAGCTATCGGAACTAATCTGAGATTTAACACAGCCTGTCATCTACAGACCGACAGTCAGTCTGAGAGGACTATTCAAACTCTAGAGGATATGTTATGGGTATGTGTCATCAATTTTACTAGAAGTTGGGATACGAGGCTTTGTATGGAAGAAAGTGTCAAACTCTACTATGTTGGGATGAAGTAGGTGAAAGGAAACTAGTTAATGTGAAATTGATAGATTTGACTAATGAAAAGATCAAAGTCATTCGATAGCGACTAAAGGCAGCACAGGATAGGCATAAGAGCTATGCGGACAAAAAAAGGAAAGGTTTGGAATTCAAAGTCGACGACAAAATCTTTCTTAAGGTTTTTCCTTGGAAAGGTAACAATATGAAACTTTTGAAATATTAAGTTTTGATTGATTTCACTATTATGATAAATTGTGCTATCTATTGGGTAATGAAAGGTGTAATTCGATTCATGAAGCGAGGAAAGCTCAACCCTAGATATATCAGACCTTTTCAGATTACTGAGAGGATAGGGCCAATGGCTTACAAACTCGAGTTACCCCTGGAGTTAGATCGAATCTATAATGCCTTCCACGTTTCAATGTTGAAGAAATACGTACTTGATCCTTCTCATATTCTCAAGGCACCTCTGATGGAATTGCATGAAAGTTTGAAGTTCGAGGTGCAACCGGTAAACATTCTAGATCGAAAGGATCGAGTATTGAGGAACAAGATCATTCCCATGGTGAAAGTATTGTGGAAGAATGCTCGTATAGAAGAGATGACGTGGGAAGTCAAGCAACAGATGAGAAACCAATACCCGTACTTGTTCTTGGAATCGGGTAAGTTAAATTTTGAAGACAAAATTTTATTTTAAGTGGAGTAGTGTTGTCAAGCCCGACCCTAAAATATCTTACATGACATTTATATATGTGACATCATACCTGCATATTAAAATATCTCGAAAAAGTGGATAAAAGTTTGTACTGTACATAGAAGTACAATTAAGTCAAATTAAACCTCGAACAAGTTAAAATAAGGATTCTAAAATGAAATTGGGAATTTCACAGTCCAAGAATGACTAAAAATGTTAATTTAGAGTTCGAGGGCCAATTTGGAGTCAATAGGGAAAATTGACTGATTAGGGACAAAATGGTCATTTTGCCATTTAAGGAGAAAATGGAGATTTTTGCTTCATAGATTTTTATCGCAATTGATCAAGAATGATTATTTGGAGTATAATATGAGATTTAGCAGAGAAAGATTTTCAATTCTCGATATTTTTGGAGTATAAGGATAAAACGATAATTTTACCTTATCGGGGGCAAAATGGTAAATTTCACCACCAAAACCTGTCAAAAACCAAGGATTTTGTTTATCATTGGAATGAATAAATATAAGAATATTTGTAGTGGAAAATTTATTAGCAAAAGTCAAAGAATTAAAATTTTGGAGGAATTAGGTTGTGGCACATGGCAAGTTAGGATATTTTATTATTAAAGCATAAAAATCAGCTTATAAACTTCATTTTCTCTCACCAAAGTCAACCTAAACCAGAACCAAAAGGAAAGAAAAGAAAAAAAAGGGGAAAAACAAAAACCTAGCCAAGAAATCAAGAGATTTTAAAGATTTTTCAAAGATCAAGCAACATAAAGGTAAATTTTCTTTAGTTTAGCTTGAAACCTTGCTTACCCATGCTTTATCTCTTATTTTCCATGGCTTAATATTGAGTTATCATGCTGAAATCATTAAGGCCGAATGGGTGTGGAAGAGAAATTGATGTTGGATTAGCTTGATTTTGAACTATGTTGATATTTAGAGCTAGTTAAGCATGTTTATAAGCAAAACCATAAGAAAAAAATTGATTCTCTTTAGTGTTCTTCATTGGTCGAACCTGGTATGTTGAGTATCAATGAGGAATTGTTTGAATTTCAAAAGATATGGTTTAGAAAATGATGAATGAAGGTGAAAAGGTTAAGTAGGAAAAATTTCGGTGCTAGTGCACCAAATGATCGAATTTTTCTATAAGGAAACGTGAGAGTTCTAATGCTGAATTTGGTATTATTTGAATGATATTTAGTGAATTAAGGTATTAGAATAGAAATGGAGCGATTTGGAAGTGATTTGGACACAATTGTCAATTAATCGGGTAATCAATCGAATTTAGTCAATAATGCGTTTAAGTGATATTCGAACGAATTCTTGCATTTCATATCATGCATTAGTAGTCTAAATTAGTTTATATCAATTTAGGGGTAATATAATAAATTCCTTGATTTTATTTAATGTCAAGGTGGTGAGACATCCAACAAAGGCAAAGAAATCGCGCCTGAGGATCACTAGTCCGAGTACACTCGAAATTTGATCTTTTAAGAACTGTGAGTGAACTTACTATCACCTCAAATATCTGAAGTGATTTTTATCTGTTTAGGTGAATTCTATGAAAAATAGATTTCAAAGATGAATTTTTATGTTTCATAAATAAATGTGTTCAAATGAAATTATGTCATAAATTATTTAGAAATTTACCGTGGTTTTGAAAATTAGAGTACTGGGAGGCCACTGTTTGTTGCATGATAAATTGTATTTTGAAATCGATATGGCTTATGAAAGTGTGGCATGATTAGTTGATGGTTTATTGTGTTGGAAAATTATGAAATGTTGTTTGCCTTGCAAGCTAGTTAGAAATAAAATAGCCCAGTCATGCTGTTAAATTTTTGTTAATTTGGTGGATGATTATCTACTGTAGTAGATGGGTTTCCACGGACCGGCCTATATAGAGGTGGCATGATAAAACCCCCTATATACTTTTATCTCAGTTGTAGAGGCGTGCAGGGTTGTCTTGAGGTATGATAGAGTTCACTTCACGCTAAACCACCATGTGAAGGCGAACTCAGCTAACGCCAAGGATCAAATGCATTTTTTTAAAATTATAAAATTTGAACAGCCTTGGCTGACTCGGTTAGATGCCTCGGCCAAGGTATCCCCGAGTATGTATTTTATGGCACGAGCCACGATTTTGATAAGTCATCAGCTCTACTATTATTACATTTGTTATTATTTAGGTGAATTGAAATTACTTGTATTGATTCAAATAATATTTCATGTTATGAAACCCTTTGAGATAAAAAGGTTTTCATTGTTTCCTATTACTCGCCTTTAGATATTTTAAGAGATATTTGTTTACTCACTGAGTTGTGTAAACTCACCACTCTTCCTTCCAACATTTTCGGATTAGACTAGTTGTAGATAGTCGTGTTTGTTGAGGACGACAATTGATTTTGCAACCTCATCAATAGTAGGTTTCTATCCTTATTACTTTTGTATATTTGTGGGCCCACGAGTCACTATAAATGTATCTTTACACTTTGTTTATTTGTATTTCAATATATATGAATTTATTTTGTGCTTACGCTATAAAAATTATTTACCAAACACTTTATAAACATCGTTTTATAAGATATTGCAATATTTTATTAAATATTTCTATTATATTTTGAAAATGTCCGTTTCTTTTAAAATGAATGTTTTAGAAAATAGAACATGTTTCTAATTTCGAATTATGTGTTTTCCATGTATTTACCACGAAATTATCGAGGTTCGAAATTTTTTGATAAAAATGATGAAAATGCCCATGTGAGTCAGAAGTCATTTTGTGCATGTTTTGGTTTGGAAAGGAATGGATATTTGTTAAAATGTGACATTTGATATCAGTCGCTCATAGGGGAGGTAAGAAAACTAATACGAGAGCCTTGTAGGGTTTAGGTTGGTATTCGGGGAATGAATACCTATCTAGACGTCGAGGCGGTTGTCACGGGCTCAATGGGAGTTTCGGCTCGTGACAGGCTAGATGCTAGAGATTTTAGCTTGGGTGTAATGAGAGAAAAAATTTTAGCTTGAATGAAGAAAGGATTTAACTTTGTAATCTTGGTGGAAGACTAAAATGATGCTAAAGAGTGAAGACAAGCTTGTGGGTAGTCTCTTTAAGGTTTGAAGCTTTGGTTCAGATCTTCTTTTATTTCAAAATGGCTCAAATGTGTCTCTTTATAGCTGAGGTAATGTTTCGAGTTGTTAAACACAAGTTTGAATCAAATTTGACCATTATTGAAGCTTAAGGGTTGAGCATAACACTCTTGAGGTCAACTATGTCTTTAAATTTCTTAAATTAGGGCTTCCATAGTCGAGTATAATCTTCTTCTAGTCGATCAATCTCCCAAGAGCATGTTTCTTGCAAGTTTGAGCCACTATAGTCAACTATGCTTCCTCTATAGTTGACAATGCCTATGACATCTTGACTTTTTCTTGCCATTGACTTGTTAGAGTCTACTATACTTCCTTTACAATCGACTATGGCTATGTAATCTTGAATTTTTATTGCCTTTAACATGTTACGGTTGATTATGGCTTTATAATATTCAAGTTTTGCACTCTTTCAGCCTTTGGATCGACTCAAGCTTTTCTAGGATTGACTTTTGGCTTGTATCTTTAGGTTTCCTTAGCTTTTTGGTGCTTTTTTCCAACTATTATCCTTACCTTTTTCCTACATTTAAAAAACATTTCAACGCATATTTGCTCGTGCATTTTTAACTGAATATGCATTGTTTGGAAGCTTGCGAGATGTTTTCTACTTAAGTATATTTTTTCAAACAAATACATAACATTAGGGGATTAAAAATGTATTTAAGATAAATTCAAATGCTTAACATTAAGCTCAAGAAATATGTGATTTATCTCAAATCAAAACATGATGTAACTCAATGCTAACAATCGTATTATCTTGAACTCATTTTGAAGGAAAACATTGAAAAGGTTTGTCCTCCCTTGTTGAAAATAATACATAGTGGGATATTTATATGCGTAGTAAATTTGAAAACTTTCTTGAAAACATTTGTGATTAAGCATGTTGATTTATCATTGCAAGAATAACATTTAAGTCATCCAAGACAAACAATTCAATAAATCATCCGTACCTTTACATAGTAAAATACTTGGAAAAGTAAATCCACTCACCTTCAAACACTCAAACTTCACCAACAAGCAAGACTTTACTCCAACATATTCCTTGGAGCTTCGACAATGTGTAAAGCATTTAACAAGTAATGTTATAAACGTTTAACTATCAATTTGTTCCTAACCTTGGTGAGCAATTAAAGAAAAAAACCCTTTAGAAAACTTTAACATCTTTGAAGAACACGAAATCTGTTGAAATGCTAAGGGTTAGCAATGGAAATCAAAGGTTTGAAAGATTAAAAGTTGGAAAAATTTACCTTTATTAATCTAAAACCCAAAACAACACTTCTAATGCTTAAAAATGGTGATTTTTGGTGCAAGATAGTAATAAGGTTGTTGTAAGTTGAGAGAAAATCAAGGAAAGGTGGCCAAGGTGGAAAAAAAGTGAAAAGATAACCTAAAAAGGAAAGTTTTAGGGTGGAAAATACTATTTTGGCCCTTTTATTCTGAGTAAATAGGGGCAAGTATTGATACTTTTGGGGGAAGTATCGATATTTGATTTTTTGGATTTCAAGTAACAATACTTGTTCAACAAAATCCTTTTATATAACTTTTTGGGTAAGAAGTATCGATACTTGTTCTTCAAATATTGATACTTCTATTTTAGAATGTAAATTTTCACTTTGAAAATACCTCCCTTTAGCCTACATTCCTCTCCTATGAACCTATACACTTATAAACTAGAAATTTGAGGTGTTATAAAAAGAATTGTCAATATTTAAAAAAAAAACTCATTTTAAACTTCGTCACCAAATAAGATTAGCTTTTTACCCTTTACCTAAGGTATGGGGTTTCATAACTACTAAACACCTTGATCGACCATTTGATGCCACTCTCCCACCTTATCAACCATAAAAGTCATAAAGCTCTATTTCTTACTCTTCCCATTTTTCACTTTTGTTTCCTGAATCAATAGAATTTCAATTTTCTTTACCCTAATTGGCCTCCTCGATGCTCTTCTCTTTACCTCACTTACCATGCTCTTAGCATTCCATGACAATATCTTCATTTATCCAATTTACCTTGATCTTACTACATTCTTTTTCTTTTTTTTTTCTCTTTCTTGTTTCTTTTTTTCTTTTTTTCTCTATTTTTTCCTTTTTATCTAATTATTTTTAATTTTTTACTACACTTTTAGTTCCACACAACCTTTTTCACAATCAGTTAGCCATACTTTTACCCAAACTCAATTCAATCAATCGACATTGATCGCCACAACACTATCATAAAAAATTGAATTGAAACACATGAGAAAGCTATTACCCATCATTTCACTTCTATTTTCATACTAGTTTCTTAACTTCATCCATCTTTTTCAATTTTTCTAGTAGTTTCTCTTCATTGTTGCCCAAGCTTTTACTCAAACTCCACACTTCCATAGCCTCCAGCTGTATGAGATTTTTGCAGTTTGCATGTCGTTATCTGTCAATAAATCATTAACTACCTGCCAATATGTTTTTTGCCTATTTCCTTCATGATTTTGTTTCTTCTTCTTGTTACTTATTTGTTTGCTTATTTTTATTGCTCATTGTGTTGACCCCAAGAGCTCTTCAATCTTGTTTTATCAACCCAAATTTCCTATTTTTAATCTTGCATCCAATTTTAAGATTCAAATTGACACATTTTCTCTTTCTTCTTCCCCCTCACCTTTTCTATTAATGCCTCTTTCTATTTCTTTCTTGCGAGGTGTTCAATTGTCAACTATTCCCCCATTTGTTCCTTATCATAAGCTTCCATGTTCTTGGTTTGGACTCTTTTTTTCCATTCTTTTCCTTTTCTTTACTTTTAAGCATACCTACTCACACCCTTTCAAGCCCATCTTCATGTTTCTTAAGCCTTTGTTTCTTTTCTATTTCACTTTTTTTGCATCCAAACCTTTTAAGATCTTTTTTTTTTCTTGACCCATGGCATATTCTCTCTATTTCTTACTAGGTTTTTTTTCTTCTAGTTAAGCCCGTCTGTTACCTTTTTTCCTTGACTTTTTTTTTCCTCTAACTTTTTTCCATTATTTTTAAAACTGTAGACTTCTTCCTTTTCCCTTTAACCACTCTTTTTTTCTTCTAGCATCAGTATATGTTCCCTACTATTGCACCCTTTTAGTTCACCTATTTTTTGTTCTTTCCTCTCTACATTATCATTTTCCCTCTTCTTCCCATTTTTGCTAAGTCCCAAGTTTCCCATCCCAACATCACTATTTGAATTTGAAATTCATTTCCTTTCCCTCCTATTATCATCCTCGTCATCCTCATAGGTCTTTTTCTTTCTTGCTACCTCAACATGATTTCCATGTCATCATTATCATCATCTTTTTCTTACCCCTTACTGTTTTCCTCATCTATTCCCCGTTGACACATCGATGTCATCTTTTTATTGATTACTTAATGTGAAGCCTTGACCTCTATAGACACGTAACTAGAGGTAGACACGATGACATGGACTAAGGGTAATCTTGATATTTTTCTTGATGTTCTTTGAGAAGTATGCTTTCTAATATTATTAAGGTCTAAGTAAGTAAAATAAATAAATGAATAATATATAGTAATAAAATAATAATAATAATAATTTACATATTAGGGGTAAAATGGTCATTTTAGATCTTCAGTCTAAATTTTTAAATTTTCATGAACTCGAGTACCTTTGATCTATTGTGGACCTTTTTTTAGTGTCAAAAGAGTAAGAAATTTGTACCAAAAGAAAGAAGAAGCCAAAATCAACTTAATAATGGCATTTTTGTAAATAGTTGAAACATTTGTCAACCTTAGGTATAGATATCTCACTTTTCAGCATGTTTTTCTTCTTTTTTTCATTTCTTCCCCCCAATTGCAAATTTTTTCGATCTTCTATGGAGGCCATCCTTGAAACGTTAATAACTTTCTCATCTTAACTCCAAATTTCATGTTTTTGGAACAGCTTTCGTAGGATTTTTTCGTGCTCTTTCACTTTTTCACCTTAAAAACCCTCAAAAAGTTTTTCCTGTGCACTTTTTCTCACTAGCTGAACATTTTTAGGGAGAGAAACTCTTGAAGCTAGCTTGAAAACTCTTGAAGGAATTTCTCCCCTTTTTATCCTCACTAAGAAAATTCAACTACAAGTCCAGCAAGGTGAGTAATGAGTTAGGGTTGATTTTTAAGTTTATGAATGATAGCTTATAATTATATTTATGGGTTGTTTTATTGTTGATGGTTATGTTGTGAAAATGAGATTATTTATTGCTAAATTGACTAGAATAGTGCAAAGAAATGACAAGTTTAATAAAAGGCATTGTATTGGTGTAAGAGTTCACTAAGGGAATTAAGTAAGTTTGGAATCATGAATTTTAAGGATGACATAAATGTTGGAAAGAGGAAGTAATATATGAAGTGTAATGAAATTGTTGGAGTTAGAGTTAGGTTGACTAGACAAATAGATATTGAAAGCTAGTGAAGGAAAAACTAGCAAAGTTTGATTTAGGAAGCAACATTTAGAATTATATTCATGCAAATTGGGTTCGTTGTGATGTTATTGTGTGTGATAGGCTCCAACGAGACCTTGTAGTTTTAGCATTAGTTGAAGTTGGAGTCAATCAAAAGAAAATATCAACAAAGACATGTGAATGAACTTGTATTTAAAATGTTTTGGGATATATGCATATGCTTGTGAATGAAGCATTTCAATAGTTTTAGTTGACTTTCTTTAAAAATACATGGAAACAAGCTTCCGATGGAACGTCCTTACGTTGTGAAATATGTAATGTGATACATTGATCATGTCTGGATTTGACACCTAATTGTATGATAGTCACTAGTAGTTTTCCTAGGAAATAGGGTTGTGTATCCATGATTATGGCCAAAACAAAAAATTATATGGAAAGTATTAATGTGTAAAGATTTTGGTTACATGTTGTTATGTAGGTTATACCCCGAAACGTAATATTGCATGATAATTACAACAGTGCGTGTGCAGTGTGGAAGTGCACATGACGGTGGTGGTGGTGTGCAGGATAGGAATGCACATGACGGTGGTGGTGGTGTGCAGGATAGGAATGCACATGATGGTGATGGTGGTGTGCAGTATGGGAATGCACATGATGATGATAATTGCCATGTGCGGTGTGGGCGTGCACATAAGCCGAGTTAAGGATGGTGGTTGCATGTGTTGAGCCATGTCGACTATTTTGGGGGTGAGTGAAATGTCTTTGATGTATGTTTGAAATTGCATATGCATACATATATATATATGAAGTAGATATATTTATGCATATAAATTCTTGTATACATGTTTACATATAGTATTGGGTTTGTTTATGATATATATATATATACTACATTAAAGGCATTACAAACAATTGCATTTTCGATGTAACAAAAGTGGATTTTCGCTGCAGTGAAAATCCTCTGAAACTCCATTTGTGTTGTTTTCGCTACAGCGAAATTGAATTTCGTTGTAGCGAGAAACTTTCTGACTTGGGAGGCACTATTCTCACTGTAGCAAAATTAAATTTTGTTGCATCCAGAAACTTTCTGACTTGGGAGACATTGTTTTCACTGTAGCCAAATTGCATTCTCATTGGAACAAGAAACTCTCTGACTTGTTTGGAAATCTATTATAGTTCTCACTTTTCGACTTCATTGTTGATTATGGTTCTTTCAACATTAAGGAATTAAATAATCAAAGGCTGAATTGAGGGGTTTTAATAAGAAATTCAGCTAAATTGCATTATTTTTTAACAAAAGTGCATCGTGTTTTTCAAAACTTTCCGTATTGTTTGCTTGTTCCCTTCTTATGTTCACTCACTGGGTTTACACTCACTCTTTTCAACTTCATGCCTTTCAAATTCAAAGGAAATTGGGACCTAGATTAAGGCATCCACTTACATTCGCCTTTTGGTAAGCAACATTGCATTTGGTAGCTAAACCTTCACACAAAGTCACTTTGTTGGTAGTCAAGGGTCTTTTGCATGAGTACATGTACACTTGATGTAAATCGCTAAGATGTATATTATAAACACTATATGTATAATTTGATTGATGATGCCACCATGAGTTGGCAATGGATGACATTATTTTAGGATAATACAAATGTAGGTGTTTGGTTGCCATAGTGTATATTGAATTACTCATAGTTGAGAAGTATGAATTATGGCTTTAGAATGATGATGTATAATTGATGAAATGATGAACAAGATTATAATAAAAGGCTTGTTTAGGCTTAATGGGCTGCACCCTTTGGGCCCATACGTCGGGCATGGCTTAGGATTTGGGCTGTCACATAGTTGGTATTAGAGCCTTAGGTTGTCTTGGTCTTAGGATTTTTTATTATTGGTTCAGTAGAGTATCGGGTCTTTATGTAGAAACTTCAGTTGTGAATTATGAACCGTTACTCATTTACAACCAAGAAACCACATAGATTCCTTATTTTAGAAACCACCTTTTCCCTTAGGTATGATTGTAAAATGTGCTTAATAACAGGTGGTTGCTCTTGTCTGGGTAAGAATGTCGGCTAAGACATGAGCTGCCTCGAGAAGGGTGGGGGAGCAAGATACTCCTAATAAGAAGATGGGTAAGTCACAAGCATCCACCTCTAAGGGGTGAGGTAAAGGTGGTGGGGTCACTAGGTTGGTGAGGGCAAATATGCCTGTGAGTAAATGTCAAGCCTAGCCCTAAAAATATCTATCATGTCGTGCATATAATTGATATCATGCCTAGATACTAGAATATCTCGGGAAGATAGATAAAAGTCGATATTGTACCTAAAAGTACAACTAAGTCGATTTATGCCTCGAACTAATTAAAATTGGCATTTTAAAGTGAAATTGGGAATTCCACAATCCATGGATGACTTAAAACGGTGATTTGGAGTTTGAGGGCTGATTTGGAGTCAATCGAAAAAATTGATCGATTATGGGCAAAATGGTCATTTTGCCACTCAAAATTTAAATTTGGATATTTGATGAAATTTTTAGCCAAGTTGATCATTTCGAGTATAATATGAGGTTTAACAGTGAATAATTTTCAATTTCAGGTATTTTTGGAGTGTATGGGTAAATCGGTAATTTTGCCATACCAAAAAATTTAAGTGAAAAAGTCAAATATTCAAATTATGGACCAATCACATTATACCACATGTGAAGCTAAGATTAATTTAATATTAAACATGAAAAATCAGCATATAAATCCCCATTTTCAACCCCATGGTCAGCCAAACAAGAGGAAAAGAAGAACAAAGGAAGAACAAAACCCTAGGTGGGAAAAATCAAAAGGGAAGTGTGAAAATTCAAGAAATCAAGCTAGGTAAGATGAAATTTCTTTATTTTTCTTTGAGATCCACAATACCCATGCATTATTTTCTCATTTCCATGGCTAAATCACATGTTTTCATGATGAATGAGTGGCTGGCCGAATAGGTATAGAGGGAAATTCATGATGGGATTGGCTAGATTTTGAGTTATGTCAGTGTTTAGAGTTAGTTAATCGTGTTTGGAAGCAAACCCACAAGAAAAAGATTCATTTTCCCCACCATCCATCAATGGTCGAATGCTCCATGTTGTGTGTGTTGGTGGATTGATTTTTGTTTCAAGAGAAATGGCTTAGAAAATGATGAATTAAGGTGAGAAAATGGAACAGGAAAAATCATGGTGTTAGTGCACCACAGTGGCCAAATTTTGTAAAAAGAATTGTGAAGGTTGTTAGGCTGAATTTTAGGTTACTGGAATTGTGTTTAGTGAATTGAAGTATTGGAAATGGAATAGAGCAATTTGAAAGAAAAATTAGATGCGTTGGCCATTTAATCAGGTAATCGGTCGAATTAGGTCAATACTACGCTTAGACAACATTTAGACGAATTTTTGCATTTCATATCATGCATTAGTAGTCTAAATTAATTTATTACAATTTAAGGGCAATGCAGTAAATTCCTCGATTTTATAATGTATCAAGGTGGTGAGACCTCTAACAAAGGCAAGGAAATTACGCTTGAGAATCACTAGTCAAAGTACTCTTAAATTTGAACTTTTGAAAACCGTGAGTAAACTTACTATCATCTTAATTATCTAGAGCAATTTTATTCAATGTGGTGATTTTGCAAAAAATGATTTTTAATTGGTGAATTGCTTGTTTTATGGAAAAATGTGAATTAATAAAATAAAATGAATTTTCATAAATTGATTTGAAAATTGGACAATGGTTTTGAAATTAGAATAATTGGAGACCCCACGTTTTATTATAAAGTATGATTTGAATCAATTAGCTTATGATATTATGGCATCGGCTGATTGTTAATTGAATTGAAAATTGTAAATTGTCTGCTTTGTATTGATAAATTGGTTAGTAATGATATTGCCAAGTCGTGCTATTGAAGTTTTATTGAATTGGTGGATTATTAAACGGTCGCTGCAGTGACGGGTTCTGTGGACTAGCTTAGTAGAGGGGCACGGAATCCAGGTATGTATATATATTTCTGCCTCGATTGTATAGGCGAGTAGGGTAACTCCCGAGGTAACAATTAGAGTTCTCTTCATGTCGAACCACCATGTGAAGGTGAACTCAGCCAACGCCAAGGAACAACTATGTTTCCAAATGTAAAAATATGTTTCATGCATATATGAAACTTTCATAGCCTTGGCGGACTCGATCGAACCCTGATGACGATCAAGTGTCCTCGAGTATTGATTTTGGTATAAGCAAAGTTTTAAAGAAAATCATAAGCCTTATGAATTGTTTGGGTGAAATGAATTTACTTTGACTTATTTAAATGAATTTTCATAATATGAAACCCTTTTGAGATGGACAGTTTTCATTGTCTCCTTTTACTTGCCTTTAGATATTTTAGGTGATGTTTGTTTACTCACTGAGTTGTGTAAACTCACAACTCTCTTTTCCACCCTTTTAGGCCCAAAATAGTTAGTAGATAGCTAAGTTTGCCGAGGACTACAGTTAGCCTTGCAACCTCACCAATAGTAAGTTCACTATTCTCTTTACTTTTCAACATTTGTGGGCCCACGTGTTACTGTAAATGCAATTGTATACTCTGATTTCCTTTATTATTGTATGTAAGAATTTATTTCACTTTTATGTCCCAAAAATTGTTTACCGACAACTTTATAAAAATTGTTTTATAAAAAAATAGAATATTTTCTTGAATATTTTTATTTTATTCAAATAATGAAAATTTTAATTTAAAAGAACGTTTTAGACATCCAAATTTATTTTTAATCATATCGTTAGTGTTTTCCACCCATCTGCTACATTTTGAGCTAGAGTCAAAATTTTTGAGCAAAAATTATCAAAATTCCCTTGTGAGGCGAAAACTGTTTTTTTATTGTTTTGACTTGGAAAGAGGTTGAAATTCCTCGAGATATGATGTTTGGGAATGATTGCTCACAAGGGAGGTAAGGAAACTGATACGAGAACCTTGCGGGGTTTCAGTCGGTGTTCGGGGCATGAATGCCTATCAAGACGTCACGACAGTTGTCACTGGCTTGATAGGAGTTCCAGGTCATGACAATTCAAGTGGTATCAGAACTTTTGGTTTTAAAGCATGTAATTTTAAAGCTTTGGTTTTAAAATTAGTTTAAAAATTTACAGTGTCAGTGTGGCCCCGAGTGAGGTTAAGTTAGATTAGATTGAATAGGATACATCTGCATATAGAATTTGAGGTTGTCTAAACTTGCTTTGTCTTTTCCTATAGATTATCATGCCTCATCGACGTGAACTCCCACCCCTCATTAGATCCTCATTAGATCAGCTGGGAGGGGAAGAAGTCATCCTAGGCAAAGTCAGCCAAACCTTATAGAGGGGGAATCGACTGCGTCCACCTTTCGAGCAGCAACTACTACTGAGCAAGTCGAGGTTTCTCCACATCGTCCACCTCCTCCGCCACCTACTAGTATACCTGCCATGTCCCCTGAAGTAATTCAGGCATTGGTAGCCCTTTTTACTACTATTATTGGCTAAGCTCAAGCTGGTCAAGCTCTACCTACAGTGCCTCTAACTGCTCCTTCAGTTTTGCCACTACTACAAGATGTACCTTTTTCTAAAAAGCATAAAAGAGTCTAGGATGCTAGGCTATGTTTCTTTTACAGGTGAGTTAGATGCAACCGTAGCCAAAGAGTGGATTATTCAAGTTTCAGAGACACTTTCAGATATGAGGTTGGATGATGATATGAAATTGATGGTGGCTACGAGATTAATAGAGAAGAAGGCCCGCACATGGTGGAACTCAGTGAAGTCTTGTTCTACCACCCCTCCAAACTGGTCAGACTTTCTAAAGGAATTTGATAGTCAGTATTACACTCGCTTCCATCAAAAAGAAAAGAAGAAAGAATTTTTTACCTTGAAGCAGGGAAGTTTGATAGTAGAGCACTATGAGGCTCATTTTGACGAGCTGATGATATATGTGCCGGAATTGGTGAAATTGAAGCAGGATCAAGCCATCTATTTTAAGGAAGAGCTCCATAATGAGATTAAAGAGCGGATGACAATAACAGTTAGGAAGCCATATAAAGAACTAGTACAAATGGCTTTAAAGGCTGAAAAGCTCACGAATGAAAATAGGAAAATGCGAACTAAGCTTGCAAAGAGGAGGAATTCGAGTGTATCCTCCAGTCAGCCACCAAAAAGAGGCAAAGGCTCGTCTGTTTCAGGAAGTACTACTTCTGTTGCAATGACATCTCCTCGACCCCCATTTTCACAAACATAGTACAGACCTCTGAGATTTAATAAGTTTGAGAAGACTATTTCTCGAAAGAGTTTCGGAGGCCTTAATAAAGGCAGAATGTGTGGGAAATATCATTTCGAGATGTGTTGGGGGTTTGTATGATGTTTTTATTGCGGTCAGACGGGTCACATTATGAGTGATTGCCCACAGTTAGGAAAAGCTCTGGTAGCTGCTTCATCTCCACCAACTCATACGGAGATGCAGATGAGAGATTTTTCTGGATTACTACTGAGTCAGGGAGTTTTTAGACGGTCTGATGTGGAGATAAATGAAGGAACTGAAGAAAGATAAAATTTTGATTAATAAGGAAATGGTAGTTATATATATAAATCGATAATTATGTGTTTAGGAGTTATTTAAAGATTTTTGCTTAGTTGAACTCGTACTAAATGTTTTGGTAAAGATACATGAATATTAACGGCAAAATAAATATGTTAAATCAATGATCTGATCGTGTATCTGTAATGGAAAATTTGCTTTACAAATTGTGGTATAGATTGAGAGGGAAGCTATACGATCGTGAATGATTATGGTAGTAGTTTTAAAGGTAGGAGAATTACTTTGATAAAGTAGATTTTAATAGCCGCAACGCCATAGTACCAACTACCAAATGTTATCGTGTTAAGAACTCCTTATGGCTAAAAAGTATGAGCAAACTGTGAGTGGCATAAAGATTGGACCCACAAGTTGGAATATGGTTATTGGTTTCGATGCTAAGCTTTGACATTTAGAGTGTTAAGTGCAATGGGGAAGTATTAAGAAGAAGATGAGGAGTGAATTAAAAGTTTCTATATTGCCTTCTATATTGGCATATGAAAGAAAGGAAAAGTTAGAGCAAATTTTGAGATGACTGCATACAGATAAATTAACATGTAGAGTGTCTAGATGAATAACATGTTGACTAAAGTCAAATATTAAGAAATAAAGAAGACAAGAGATTAGAGACCTTGTTAAAGATTAAAGAGAAAGTGAGGGAAAGGTTAGATGACTGCATAAGATGTTGAATAGAGATGTAAATACTAAGTGATAAAAATGTGGTCATGAAGTAAAAAGTTAGTGAATAGATTTACTCTAAAGGTGAGCTTGAATTTTGCTATGCATAGTATAAAGAGTTATAGGATTAAAGGACTAGATGTGGTGAAATGGTTAAAGGCATTCCTTTCAGGGTAAGAAAAGGCCTTGGCTTCGAACCTTCCTCTGTCAAACTGCAGGTTGCAGACTACAGGGAAGACCGAGTGGGAGGGATGGAGACCCAGACATAACAGTACCTTGGAAAGATAGTCTTTCGAAGGGGATGCCATATATGGAATTGGCAGTTTGAGATCAATAGCTTGGAAATGTTGAATCTGGTTTAAGTGCTATGTAAAGTTTTATAATTGAGATTGATATACATAAATTACTTGAAGGACCAACTTAAAAGTCTATTTAGTTCAAAGTGTGACTTATGACACGAATGATCAAGTCAAGGCATATCTTTGAAGTATCAATGATATTATAATATAAGGACATATAATACAATGAACCCTAAGTGGATAATTGGAAACGATAAGAAAGGAGTGTAACCATGTAAAGGACGTGAAGCTATAAGGAATGTGGATAAACTAATACCCCCATCTTCTCTTTGAGTTTGATTAGTAAAATTTTGAGGATAAAATTTTATTTTAAGGGGTGTAGTACTGTCAAGCCTAGCCCTAAAAATATCTGTCATCTCATGCATATAATTGACATCATGCTTGGATACTAGAATATCTCGGGAAGATAGATAAAAGTCGATATTGTACCTAAAGGTACAACTAAGTCGATTTATGTCTCAAACTAATTAAAATAGGCATTTTAAAGTGAAATTGGAAATTCCACAATCTAGAGATGACTAAAAACGACGATTTGAGTTCGAGTGCTGATTTGGAGTCAATCGGGAAAATTGACCGATTGAGGGTAAAATGGTCATTTTGCCACTTAAAATTTAAATTTAGATATTTGATGAAATTTTTAGCCAAGATTGATCATTTGGAGTATAATATGAGGTTTAATAAAATTTTCAATTTCTAATATTTTTGAAGTGTAAGGGCAAAACGGTAATTTTGCCATATCGAGGGCAAAATGGTAATTTTGCACCACCAACACTTGTCAAATTTGTGGATTTGAATTATTTTGGGAATGAATGAATATGGCATAAATATGTGGTGGAAAATTTAAGTAAAAAAGTCAAATATTTAAATTATGGACCAATCACATTATGCCATGTGTCAAGCTAAGATTAATTCGATATTAAACATGAAAAATCAGCCCATAAATCCCTATTTCAACCCCATGGTCGGCCAAAAAAAAGGAAAGGAAGAACAAAACCCTAGGTGGGAAAAATCAAAGGGGAAGTGTGAAAATCTAAGGAATCAAGCTAGTTAAGGTGAAATTTCTTTTTTTTTCATTGAGATCTACAATACTCAAGCATTATTTTCTCATTTTCATGGCTGAATCACATGTTTTCATGATGAATGAGTGGCTGGCCAAATGGGTATGGAGGGAAATTCATGATGGGATTGGCTTGATTTTGAGTTATGTTAGTGTTTAATGTTAGTTAATTGTGTTTGGAAGCAAACCCACAAGAAAAAGATTCATTTTCCCCACCATCCATCAATGGCCGAATGCCCCATGTTGTGTGTGTTGGTGGATTGATTTTTGTTTCAAGAGAAATAGCTTAGAAAATGATGAATTAAGGTGAGAAAATGGAACAAGAAAAATCATGGTGTTAGTGCACCACAATGGCCAAAATTTGCAAGAAGAATTGTGAAGGTTGTTAGGCTGAATTTTAGGTTATTGGAATTGTGTTTAGAGAATTGAAGTATTGGAAATGGAATAGATCAATTTGGAAGAAAAATTAGACGCATTGGCCATTTAATCCAGTAATGGGTTGAATTAGGTCAATACCGTGCTTAGAAAATATTCGGACGAATTTTGGCATTTCATATCATGCATTAGTAGTCTAAATTAATTTATTACAATTTAGGGGCAATGTAGTAAATTCCTTGATTTTATACTGTGTCAAGGTGGTGAGACCTCTGACAAAGGTAAGGAAATTGTGCCTGAGGATCAATAGTCAGAGTACTCTGAAATTCTAACTTCTAAAAACCGTGAGTAAACTTACTATCATCTTAATTATCTAGAGTAATTTTATTCAATGTTGTGATTTTGTGAAAAATTATTTTTAATTGGTGAATTGCTTGTTTTATGGAAAAATGTGAATTAATAAAATAAAATGAATTTTCATAAGTTGATTTCAAAATTGGACAATGGTTTTGAAATTAGACTAATTGGAGACCCCACGTTTTATTATAAAGTATGATTTGAATCAATTGGCTTATGATATTATGGCATGATTGGCTGATTGTTAATTAAATTGAAAATTGTGAACTGTCTGCTTTGTATTGATAAATTGGTTAGCAATGATATTGCCAAGTCTTGCTATTAAACTTTTATTGAATTGGTGGATTATTAAATGGTCACTACAGTGACAGGTTCTGTGGACCAGCCTATTAAAGGGGCACGGAATCTGGGTATGTATATATATTTCTACCCCGGCTGTAGAGGCGAGTAGGGTAACTCCTGAGGTAACAATTAGAGTTCTCTTCACGCCAAACCACCATGTGAAGGTAAACTCAGCCTACACCAAGGAACGACTATATTTCCAAATGTAAAAATGTGTTTCATGCATATATGAAACTTTTGTAGCCTTGGCGGACTCAATCAGACCTTGATGATGATCAAGTGTCCTCGAGTATTGGTTTGGCATAAGCCAAGTTTTGAAGAAAATCATAAGCCTTATGAATTGTTTGGGTGAAATAAATTTACTTTGACTTATTTAAATGAAATTTCATAATATGAAACCCTTTTGAGATGGACAGTTTTCATTGTCTCCTTTTACTCGCCTTTAGATATTTTAGGTGATTTTTTTTACTGACTAAGTTGTGTAAACTCACCACTCACCTTTCCACCATTTTAGGCCCAAAATAGCAAGTAGATAGTTAAGTTTGCCGAGGACTACAGTTGGCCGTGCAACCTCACCAACAGTAGGTTCACTGTTCTCTTTAATTTTGAACATTTGTGGGCCCACGTGTTGCTGTAAATGCAATTGTATTCTTTGATTTCCTTTATTATTGTATGTAAGAATTTATTTCACTTTTACGTCCCAAAAATTGTTTACCGACAACTTTATAAAAATTGTTTTATACAAAAATAGAATATTTTCTTGAATTTTTTATTTTATTCAAATAATGAGAATTTGAATCTAAAAGAACATTTTAGACATCCAAATTTATTTTTGATCATGTCATAAGTGCTTTCCACCTATCTGCTATATTTTGAGCAAGATTCGAAAATTTTGAGGAAAAATGACCAAAATTCCTTTAGTGAGGCAAAAACTATTTTTCTATTGTTTTGAGTTGCAAAGAGGTTGAAATCCCTTGAGACATGATGTTTGGGAATGATTGCTCACAAGGGAGGTAAGAAAACTGATACGAGAGCCTTGCGGGGTTTTGGTCGGTGTTCGGGGTATGAATGCCTATCGAGACGTCGCGGTGGTTGTCACTGGCTCGATGGGAGTTCTGGGTCGTGATAGTAAACTTGAGAGGAACAGCCTTTAGGTGATACAGATAGACACCAACCGAGGCATTACCATTGAGGACTTGGCAACAGGTCTACAGGGAGTTAATAGGGTTCTGGAGATGATGGCAACGCATATGGATGACATATAGAGAATAGTAAAGGGGAGACATGTAGCACAAGCACCCTTTAGTTCACAAGGACAGGCTGACTACCAACATCTAGAGATTGAGAAAGGTCATGTAAAAGTTTCACTTTCTGATTTCCTAAAGCTAAGCCTCTATCGTTTACACGGTCTGATGCATTGGAGAAACCTCAGGTTTTCTTAGACAGTATGGAAAAGATTTGTAATGCCTTGGGATGTTCTAGTATCAGATCAGTTGAGTTAGCCGCTTTCCGTTTAGAAGATGTGGCACAAAAATGGTATGGCTCTTTGTGTAGAGGTAGGCCGATGGGTTCAACATTGTTGACTTGGAATGAGTTTAGTATGGCTTTCTTGAATTGATTCTTACCAATCAATGTATGAAATGCAAGAGCTAAGGAGTTTGAGGCATTAGCACAGACCCCAGGTATGACGATGTCAGAATACGGCATCAAATTTACATAATTCGCTCGGTATGCACCTTATATAGTTTCTACTGAAAAGATGAAGATCTGAAGATTTGTGAATGGGCTAGTGGAGCCATTGTTTAGGGTTGTATCCTTTAGGGATTTTGATACCTACTTCGTAGTTGTTGACTGCACTCAATGGATTGAGATAAAGAGCAATAACAGTAGGGCTTCAAGGGATATGGTTAAAAGGGCTAAGATAAAAGGCCATCAGGGTCATAGAGACTTCAGTAGTGGTATTTTTGGCCATTAGGGCCCGCACAAGGGCTGGCGGTTACCACAACAGGGGAGTAGCTTGTCTAGTGCTAGCATTGGATTAGGACAAAAAACCTTCAATGTTGTGAGGTAGAAAGATTCAAGGCAAGGTAGTTAAGTTATCAATCATTGCAATATTTATGGGGTACCACATAGAGGACGATGCATATGTTCTATACAAATTTGTTATATGTGTAGCCAACATAGACATATGAGGAGGAGTTGCCTAATGGCTTATCAACTATGAGGATCTGCTTCTGGCTCTACCTAGCTAGTTTCGTCTACCCTTTTAGTAACCATTGCACCTACTCAGGAAGCTAATGGATCGAGAGGTAGAGGTGTTGTTACTTCCTTTTAGAGCATGTTGTTTGGGTCTAGATGTCAAAGTTTTACTGGTATGGGCCACGCGAAGGTATATGCTTTAAAACTGTAAGAGGCCCAGACATCCAATGCAGTGGTCTCATATATTCTTTCTATTTGTAATATGAATTCTCAAGTATTGTTTGATACTAGTTCTACCCACTCTTTTGTTTCTCCATGTTTTACACCTCAGTTGGGTAAAGATCTTGTTATGAGAAAAGAACATCTAGTTGTGTCTACCCCTTTAAGGGAGGTATTTGTGGCAAAATAGGATTATAGGTCTTGTGTAGTTCGGGTCAAGGACAAAGACATTTTGGTAAACTTAACGGTATTAGACACCTTAGATTTTGATGTGGTCTTAGGAATGGATGGGTTATTGCCCTACCATGCTAGTGTGGACTGTTATCATAAATTGGTTAGATTTTATTTTCCAAGTAAGCCATCATTCAGTATTCATGGGGATATGAGTAATGCTCCAACCAATTTGGCATCTGTCATGTCCACAAAAAGGCTATTAAGGCAAGGTTGTCCGAGTTACTTGGCTATTATGAGAAATACCCAAGCAAAGGCCGAGAATATAGACCAAGTGTCAGTAGTAAATGAGTTTACAGATGTATTTCCAGAGGAATTATTAGGTTTTCTTCATGAGCGGGAGATTGAATGTATAGACTTGATTCCAAACACTAGACCCATATTCATACCCCTACACTGAATGGCACTAGCCGAGCTTAAGGAACTTAAGAATCAATTAGAAGATTTGTTAGACAAACGTTTCATCTGCACTAACATCTCACCATGGGGAGCACCGATGCTATTGTAAAGAAAAAAGATGGGTCATTTAGATTGTGTATTGACTACCGATAGCTTAATAAAGTAACGGTGAAGAATAAGCACCCCCTTCCGAGAATAGATGATTTATTTGACCATGTACAAGGAGCACAATGTTTCTCTAAGATAAATTTATGGTCTAGGTACCATCAGTTAAGGATCAGGAATGAGGGCATACCAAAGACTGCATTTTGAAAAAGATATGGGCGTTATGAGCTTTTGGTAATGTCCTTTAAGCTTACAAAAACCCCTGTAGCATTTATGGATTTGATGAATCGAGTGTTCAAGCCTTATTTGAACATGTTTGTGGTGGTATTTATTGATGCCATCTTGATATACTCCAAGAGCAGAGAGGAGCACGAGCAACATCTTAAGATAGTGCTCCAAACATTGAAGGAACATCAATTATATGCCAAGTCCTCTAAATATGAGTTCTGGCTCGAAAGTGTTTGATTCTTAGGATATGTGGTCTCTAAAGATGGAGTACAAGTTGACCTAAAGAAAGTTGAGGTAGTGGAGACGTGGCCAAGGCCAACATCAATTACAAAGATTAGGAGCTTTTTTGGGTTGGCCAACTATTATTGTCGTTTCATGAAGGATTTCTCCACAATAGTTGCTTCTTTGACTAGGCTTACACATAAGGACATAAAATTTTTGTGGTTTGATGCTTGTGAGGATAGCTTTGAGAAGTTTAAGGCTTGTCTCACCACAGCTCCAATATCAGGCCTACTGCAAGGCACATAGGGTTATATAATATTTTGTGATACATCATGAGTAGGTTTAGGGTGTCTGTTAATGCAGCACGGTAGAGTGATTGTGTATACATCAAGACAACTTAAAAAGCATGAGCAAAATTACCTCACACATGATTTGGAGATGGCGGCAATCATGTTTGCCTTAAAGATTATGAGACATTACTTGTATGGTGAGACTTGCAAGATATATACAAATCACAAGAGCTCAAAGTATATATTTTAGTATAGAGATCTTAACTTGATGCAACGTAGGTGGATGGAGTTGTGTAAGGATTATGATTGTACTATTCTCTGTCATCTCGGTAAGGCAAATGTAGTGGTGGATGCCTTAAGTCGAAAATGAATGGGAAGTCTAGCACATATATCTGTAAATAGGAGACTCTTGATTCGAGATATGCATGGCTTAGGAGATATGGGTGTGCATTTTGAAGTTTCAAAGACAAATGCGTTATTAGCAAATTTTAAAGTTAAACCCATCTTAATAGACCAGATTAAAGAAGCACAAAGCAAAAATGAGTTCATAGCTAAGGCTTTAGAGGACCCTTAGAGAAAGAAAGGAAAAATGTTTACTAGAGGCACAGATGGAGTATTGAGGTATAGAATAAGAGACTATCTGCATGATAGTGATGGATTAAGGAGAAAAATATTTGAAGAGGCACATATGGCAGCATACGTAGTACATTCGGGAGCTACAAAGATGTACCAAGACTTGAGGGAAGTATACTAGTGGGAAGGAATTAAAAAGGATGTAGCTGAGTTTATTTCTAAGTGCCTAGTTTGTCAGCAGGTTAAGGTGGAATACCAAAGGCTCGCAAGGCTATTACAGCCATTACCAGTTCCCGAATGGAAGTGGAAGTATGTGACAATAGACTTTATAATGGGCTTGCTCCGAACAAGTGAGGGTTACGACTCAATTTCGATTATAGTAGATCGGCTAACAAAGTCAACTTATTTTATTACAATTAAGACTACTTACGGGGCTACGTAGTACGCTTGAGTTTATGTTGTTGAGATAGTACAACTACATAGTATTCCTATTTCTATAGTATCTGACAGAGGGACACAGTTCACCAGCAGGTTTTAGGGAAAGTTGCAGAAGGCTTTGAGCACTAGGTTAGATTTTAGCACAGCTTTCCACCCTCAAACTAATCGATAGTCTGAACGAACGATATAGATGTTGGAAGATATGCTGAAGACATGTGTAATAGACCTTAGGGTCAGATGGGATCTGTATTTACCCTTAGTGGAGTTTACTTATAACAATAGCTTTTAAGCTGGTATCCAAATGGCACCATTTGAAGCATTATATGGACAAAGGTGCAGGTCACCCATTAGGTGGCTAGTGGTGGGAGAAATGAAAGTCTTGGAGCCAGAGTTGGTACAGGACACCATTGAGAAGATACACAAAGATTCATCAGAGGATGTTATCAGCACAAAGTAGATAGAATTCATATGTTGATAACCAACGGAGAAACTAGGAGTTTCGAGTGGGAGATCATGTATTTTTGAAGGTTTCATCAACAAAAGGAGTGATGAGGTTCGACAAGAAAGGAAAATTAAGTCCTCGGTATGTAGAACCCTTCAAGATTTTAGAAAAGGTTGGAGCAGTAGCATACCGTTTGCCCCTACTGCTGGACCTTTCGAATATCCACCTAGTATTTCATGTGTCGATGCTTGAAATTATAACCCGAATTCATGTCATGTAATACAATATGAAACCATTCAATTGAGAAATGACTTAACCATTTGAGGAGCAACTGGTAGCTATTCTTGATAGGCAAGTCAAAAAGCTCCGCTCAAAAGATATAGCCTTAGTGAAAGTATTATGGTGAAACCACACCAGTGAATTGGTAACATGGGAGGCTAAAGAGAAGATGTGAACAAAATATCTGCACCTCTTCAATACATAAAGGTACGCTACCTTATAGTTGGATTTAAATTCGAGGATCGAATCTTTTTTAGTGGGGGAGAATGTGAAGCCTTAACCTCCATAAACGCATAGCTAGAGGTAGACACGATGACATCGACTAGGGATAACCTTGACATTTTTCTTAATGAGCTTCAAGAAGTATGTTTCCTAATATTATTAAGGTCTAAGTAAGTAAAATAAATAAATGAATAATGTATAACAATAAAATAATATCAATTTCCATATTAAGGGTAAAATGGTAAATTTAGATCTTCAGTCTAAGTTTCTAAGTTTTCGTGAACTCGAGTACCTCTTATCTATTATGGACCATTTCTTAGTGTCAAAAGAGTAAGAAGCTTGTACCAAAAGAAAGAAGAAGGCAAAGTCAATTTAATAATGGCATTTTTGTAAATAGTTGAAACTTTTGTCAACCCTAGCTATAAATATCTCACTTTCTAGCACTTTCTTCTCTTTCCTCTCAGTTCTTCTCCCCAATCGTAGATTTTTTCCATCTTCCATGGATGCCATCCTTGAAACCTCCATAACCCTCTCATATTAACTCCAAATTTCATGTTTTTGGAACCCCATTCATAAGATTTTTCATGCTCCTTTACTTGTTCACCTTAAAAACCCTCAAAAAGTTTTTCTTCTGTACTTTCTCTCACTAGTTGAACATTTTTGGAGAGAGAAACTCTTCAAGCTATTTTGAAAACTCCTGAAGGTATTTCTCCCCCTTTTATCCTCACTAAAAAATTTAACTACAAGTCCACCAAGGTGAGTAATGAGTTAGGGTTGATTTTTAAGTTTGTTAATGATGGCTAATAATTAGATTTGTGGGTTGTTTTATTGTTGATGGTTATATTGTGGTGAAAATGAGATTATTTATTGCTAGAGTTACTAGAAGCAAAGAAATGACTAGTTTAATAAAAGGCATTGTGTTGGTGTAAGAGGTCACTTAAGGAACTAAGTAAGTTTAAAATCATGAATCTTAAGGATGACATAGATGCTGGAAAGGGGAAGTAATAAATGAAGCGTTATGAAATTGTGGGAGTTAGAGTTAGCTTTACTAGACAAAAGCAGATTGAAAGCTAGTTAAGGAAAAACAACTAAAGTGTCACGACCCAAAACTACCATCGAGCCTGTGACAATTGTCGCGAAGTCCCGATAGACCCTTATCCCTCGAGAGTAAATCGAGACCTCGCAAGGCTCTTGTACCAGTTTTTCCAACTCTCCCGTGAGTTTCTATGTACAAATCTCATATTTATAAGTATTTCGTCCAATTTCATATCAAAATAGGAAATAGACAAAATTTACTACACAAGGGCATTTCCGTCAATTTTTCTCGAAATTTTTGAATTTTGGTAAAAATGCAATTTAAGTCAAATTATATTTAATAGAATAAAATAAAAATATTCCAGAAACTAATATATTTTCTTATAAAACAATTTTTATATAGATATCCGGAAATAAATTTTTTCAGCGTAAAAGCAAAATATATTATTACATACTGTAACACAGTTAACTGGAGTATAATATTTAATTTACAATGCTGAGTGGGCCCAAAATAGAGAAATATAGACTATGAGATGAACCTTTGAGACTGAAGGTTACTACTCCAAACTTTCTCCTCAACAAAATCCTCTATCTACCGATGCCTGTAAGCCTGAAATGGGGAAAATTGAGGGTGGTGAGTTTTACAACTCAGTCAGTAAATAATTACCATTCACGACATCTAAAGTTGAGTAGATGGAGACAATATAAAAACGCAATATTATTATGTAATTCATAACACCAAATATACTAAATTTAATACAATTATATAAAACAATTTCATTTTTATCAAAACACAAGGCTTATGATTTATTTATAAAAAGCAGGCTTAAGCTAAATCTCATACTCGTGGACATTTGATCAGAGCATCAAATCGAGTTTACTAAGGCTGTTAAAATTTCAAAATTTCTCAAATACAACCGGTCCTTAGCATTGGCTAGTTCAACTTCACGTGGTGGTTCGGTGTGAAGTGAACTCGATATTTACCTCAAGAGTTACCCTCCTCACCTTTCGTACCGAGGTAAAATAATCACTGGGTTTACCGTGCCCCTCTAATAGGCTGGTCCAGGGAAAACTCGCCACTGCAGCGACTAATTAACCCACCAAACAATAAAAATTTTTGCAGCATAACAAGGCAATTTTTATTCTAGCCAGCCTGCACGGCAAACAACAATTCATGCAATTTCAACACAATAAACCAGCTAAGCATGCTCACCAATATCATAAGCCATAAATTTCAATTTTAATACATAAACACAAGTTAGCACCGGTCTCCACATACTCAGTGTTATAAAATGAAAATTTTTTTCAATTTAAAAATCATTTATAAAATTCAATTGATTTTAAAAGCACAGAAACAGATAAAACTACTCTAGATATTGAAAACGGTAATTTATTCACTCACAGGTTTTAGGAGTTCAAAATACTCCTAGTTGTGATCGTCAGACGCGATTTCTTTGGCTTTATCAGACGGTACACCACCTATACAACTCGTGCGACATGAATTTTAATAATTTGTGTCGGATTACCATAAATAATTTTCAAGCTCTATAAATCTACATGAATGCATAAAATGCTATGCAATTGTCCAAGAAATCACTTAAACGCGATATTCGACCTAATACGTACGGTACGTAATTTAATTCTCTAAAATCTCCAAATAAGTTCCAAATTGATTTTTTTCAACTTCTATACCTCAATTATACCAAAATTGACTTAATGACTGTGAATATGGTTCAAATTATCAGTCCAGACCACAAATTATGAAATTACCCCTATTAGGTAAAAATTCGTATTTTCGCACCAAAAATTCCTATTAATTTCCCAACCTCACCAAACATTAAATAACACCTAAATACCATGAAATATCATCAAAATTAGCAGCCATTATTCTTGTAGAAAATTAGGCATAATTGGGTTTAATGGAGAAAATTTTAATTTCTTGCTAGATTTTGTTATTTTTCATTACTAACTAACTAAACAACATTAAATCTACGTAGATCTATCAAAATAATCACTCAAAAATGCATCATGGAGGTTCGGCTAGCAAGGGAGGGTTATACCCACATTAGAATTTTTCTTGGAAATAGGAAAAGAATGGATGGGTAATGAAGAACACTTGGAAAATTAAGAAAATTTACCTTTTTTAGGCTTGAACCTTGATTTTTCTTGTTTTCCCCTTGAATTTTTGGCCTAGGCTTCATATGTTCTTCCTTTCTTCTTCTTGCTTGGTTAGGCTGACCATCACATGGCGTTTTAAATGAATTTTAAGTCATTTTATAACTTAAGTAAAATATTATTATTTTATTATACTTTTAATTTTTTTATTAATTTATTTATTTTTTCATTTGACCTTTTATCCACCATACAATTCCTTCATTTATCCATCCATTAAAAGAAGTTTCTAGACTTGTCCAAAAATCTTGGTGGAGTAAGTTTACAAAATTACACTTTTACCTCCGTAAAAGTGTAAAATTATATTTTTACCCCCAAAATTGAAAAATTACCAAATGCATATTTTTCACTCCTCCTACTCATATAATCCTTTAATTTATCAAATTTGATCCAAATCCTCTCGAAAAATTAAAATTTGTCCCCGACTGGTAAAAATTACCATTTTGCCCCTAAAACATTAAAATTTCGAATTGACTCCGAATTACTTCTCAAACTCCAAATCACCATTATAAACTATCCCTGGATTGTAAAATCTTCAATTTCACCTTAAAATTTATATTTGAACTAGTTCGAGGCTTATTCAACTTAATAGTACTATTAGGAGAAATATCGTCATTTAACTAGTTTTTCAAGACAATTAAATATGCAAGCATACTATCCAATGCATGTGAATGACATGTTAAAGATAACACAGGGTCGGGCTTTACAGCACTACTCCCTTTAAAATAAAATTTTGACTTCAAAATTTAACTTACTTGTCTTTGAGAAAATGTGGGGATATTGCTTTCTCATATGCTACTCAGCCTCCCATGTCATCTTTTCCATCTGATCATTCTTCCCCAAAACTTTAACCGTCAGAATGTTCTTATTCCTCAACCTTCGATCCATCCTATCTAAGATGCGCACTGATTGCACTTCAAACTTTAAACCTTCATGCAACTCGATTGGAGGTGCCTCGAGAATGTGGGAGGGATCGGATACATATTTCTTTAGCATTGAGACATGAAAGACATTGTGGATTTGATCCAACTCCGGAGGTAGTTCTAATCTATACACCATTGACCCAATCCTTTCACTGATATGGAATGGCCTAACGTACCTCGGGTTGAGCTTTCCTCGTTTCGCAAATGGGATCACACATTTCAATATCCATTTAAGTTACCACAATTTTTTATCATAATAAAATAAAATAAAATTTAATAGCTTAAATTATCAAAATTGTTACCTTTCCATGGGGAAACTTTCAGAAAAACTCTATCGCCAACTTCAAACTCTAAGTCCTTCCTTCGCTTATCAGCATAACTCTTCTGTCTATCTTGGGCTACCTTCATTCGCTCTCGTATAATCTTGACTTTGTCATTTGTGAAGTCGATCAACTCAACGCTAACTAGCTTCCTTTCACCCACTTCACTCCAACAAAGTGGAGTATGACATTTCCTTCCATATAAAGCCTCAATGATGCCATACCAATACTAAACTGGAAGTTGTTGTTATAAGCAAATTCCACTAACGACAAGTATCTATCCCAACTCCCAATGAAATCCATAACACAAGCCCAAAGCATATCTTCTAAGGTCTGAATGGTCCTCTCTGACTGACCATCCGTCTGTAGGTGAAAAATAGTACTAAATCTCAAGTTGGTTCCGAGAGCTTCTTGGAACTTCGACCAGAATCGAGAAGTGAACCAAGGATCTCAATCTGACACTATGGAAACTGGAACTCCATGTAGCCTTACTATCTCATCGATATAGAGTTTCGTCAATTTCTCTATAGAATATGTGCTATGAATTGCTAGGAAATGAGCGAACTTAGTCAATCGATCTACGGTTACCTAAATGGCATCCTTTCCACTCCGTGTTTACGGCAATCCCATCACAAAATCCATCGTTACATGCTTCCATTTCCATTCAAGAATAGGTAAGGACTGAAGAGTACCTACTGGCTTTTGATGCTCCGCTTTAACTTGTTAACATACGAGACATTTTGCTACGAACTCAGCTATGTCTCGCTTCATACCCGGCCACCAATAATTCTCCCTGATGGTTCTATACATCTTGGTGCTTTCGGGATGTAAGGCGTACGTAGATGAATAGGCTTTTTCCATTATAGCCTGCCTTAACTGATTCTCCTTAGGTGTACTGACCCGATTTCTAAACAATAATATGTTATCATCCCCAAATCTGAATTCGCTAACCCCTCCTTCATGCAACCTTGAAATTTCCTTTCTTAATTCATCATCAGACCTCTGAGACTCCTTGATTTGATCGAACAATGTGGGTCTCACAGTAAAGCTAGCTAATAGGGATTCGTCCTCACCATTCTTCAATTGAACCCCTAAAGATTTCATCTCTAATAATACCGAAAAATAATGACTTCGAAGTGTAGCTAAAAACGATGAAGACTTACTACTTAAGGCATTAGCTATCACATTTGTTTTTCCCAAGTGATAGTCAATCACCAAGTCGTAATCTTTTATCAACTCCAACCATCGTCTTTGTCTCAAACTAAGCATCTTCTGAGTGAGCAAATACTTCAAACTCTTATGATCTGTAAATACCCGACAATGCTCACCATACAAGTAATGTCTCCAGATTTTCAAAGCAAACACCACAACTGCTAGCTCCAAATCGTGGGTAGGGTAATTTACTTCATGCCTCTTCAACTGCCAAGAAGCATAAGCTACAACTTTCTCATCCTGCATCAATGCACACCCTAACCCTAGCTTAGATGCATTATTATACACCACAAACTCCTTACCATTGACAGGAAATGTTAACACAAGAGCGAAGGTTAACCGGTTCTTCAGCTCCATAAATCAACTCTCACACACATCATCCCACACAAATTTAACTCTTTTATGAGTTAGACGAGTCAAAAGAGCTGCTATCAAAGAGAATCCCTAAACAAACCTCCGATAATAACTGGCTAATCTGAGAAAACTTCGAATCTCTGTTACTGTCTTCGGTTCCTCCCATTGTAGGATCGTCTTAATCTTCTTAGGATCAACATATATTCCAGCTTCAAACACCACATGTCCCAAGAAAACCACTTCCTTTAACCAAAATTCACACTTCAAAAGCTTAACATAAAGCTATTTTTTGCACAAAGTCCGAAGCACTATGCGTAAGTGGGCAGCATGTTCATTATTATCCTTTGAATAAACCAAGATGTCGTCAATAAATACGATGACAAACTTATCCAAGTAAGGATGAAATACCCAGTTCATAACATCCATGAACGCTGCTGGAGCATTTGTCAAACCGAAAGGCATGACCAAGAACTTGTAATCCCATATTGAGTCCTAAAGCTGTCTCGGGTACATCTTGCTCCTTAATCCTCAATTGATGATACCTAGATCTCAAATCAACCTTAGAAAACACTGTGGCACCTTGCAGCTAATCAAAGAGATCATCAATCCTTGGCAATGGGTACTTATTCTTGATGGTCACTCTATTTAGTTGTCGATAGTCTATACACAATCGAAGTGTACCATCTTTCATCTTCACAAATAGAACTGGTGCTCCCCAAGGGTAAGTGATAAGACGAATAAAACCCTTATCCACCAATTCTTCCAATTTCATTTTCAACTCATTCAATTCCACTGTAACCATCCTATATGGAGGAATAGAAATAGGTGCAGTACCTGGGAGTAATTCAATAATAAACACAAACTCACGATCAAGAAAAAGTCCTAGTAGTTCATCAGGAAACTCATTTACCAAAGGGACATTTTCCAACTTAGGTTCTTCCTTCAAAGTGTCAATTACGTGAGCTAAGTAAGCTGGGTACCCCTTTCGCACCAATTTCAAAGCTTTGAAAGTCAAGATTACACAGGACGGTAATACTCAGCATTCCCCTGTAAATACAATCTCCGCTCTTACTGAATTCTAAAGGATAACTTCTTTTTTAAAACAGTCCACCTTCGCCTATATGAGCGGATAACCAATCCATACCTAGGATTAAATCAAAATCCCTAATCTCCAAAGGAATTAAATCACTTCTAAATTCTTTCTCACTAACTCTCATTCTGCAATTTCTATAGCAAGTATTTCTAACCAATTGTTCACCTAGAGGAGTGTGTACTACAATCTCTTCCTCTAATGATGATAGGTTTCTATCAGTGAATTATGTAAATGTTATGTTCACATACGATCTATTTGAGCCAAAATCAACTAAAACATATGCATCCCTATCAAATAGAGACATAATACCTGTCACTACTCCAAGTCGAACTCAGGTTTTTTCCTCTGTCACAGTAAAAACCCAAGTTGAAGTTTGAGCCTGAGGTCTGGTAGGTGGATGCATTGGGTTATTACTCCCCATTCCTGACCATATCACTAGGCCCTGTCTAGGTTGGGACTTGACGAATCTCTCATTTGAACATCAGAGCGAGTTGGAAGAGAAGAAGCAGTTATTGTAGTCTGTCTTAACTGTAGGCAATAAATCTTTATATGGCCCTGTTGACCACAATGGTAACATCGTGCAAGCTCCCTAGATTGTCCGATGTGAAACCTCCCACAGTTGCGACATCTATCATCTCCTCTTGAAACCTTCCCTAGAATACTCGTCACTGGCCTACTGAATCTGGAAGATCTCGGTTGTAATTGCTGAGATGGAGGCCTAGTGGATGCGACTGATGTAGAGGTAGCACTCCCCGCAGTAGATGTCGAATCCTTGTCTTTCTTTGATGATTCACCAAAAAATACAAGCAGATTCCTTCTCTTGGCAAACTCAGCTCGAATCCGTTGATTCTCAATTGCGAGCCTCTCTACTTGTAATGCCATCTGTATCACTTCCTTATACGACTCTTTTCCGATCACGATCATACACTCTTTAATTTTGTTTCGGAGTCTTTCCTCAAAATAGTTGGCCTGATCCTGCTCTGTCCTTATCAACTCTGGCACAAATGACATCAGTTCATTAAAACGAGCCTCGTACTCCTCTATCGTCGAATTCCCTTACTTTAAACTTAAGAATTCTTTTTTCTTCTCTTTCTGGTGGAAGTACGTATTGTACTGACCGTCGAATTCGCATAGGAAATCCATCTAGGTTAGCGGTGTAGTGGAATGTGACTTCACTGAGCTCCACCATGTACGGGCTCTCCTCTCCAGTAGTCGCGTAGCCACCATTAGCTTAATCTCATCATCTAGCTTCATATCGGTGAGCGTATTCGATACTTGGACAATCCAATCCTTGGCAACAGTTGCATCCAAGTCACCCATGAAAGAAATACAACCTAGCTGCTGAGCTTCCTTGAGTTTCTTGGAAATAGAAACATCTAGTGCCGGAGTCGGGACAGGAGGTGGTGGTGGTACTAGGGGTTCTATCGGAGGAACAGTGGGCGAAATTGGACCAGCTTGAGCATGGCCCGTAATGGCAGCAAGAAAAGCTACTAATACCTTGGCTGCCTCAGGAGACATGGTAGGTACACCAGGAGTAGCAATGGGTGATGGAACATCAGCTTGCTCACTCGCAGGTGTTGCTCTAAAAGAGGATGCAGCCGACTCCCCTTCTACGGGATCTGGCTGACTCTGCCTAGAATGACCTCTTCCTCTCTTTTCAAATCTAGAGAGAGGTGGGCGTCCACGTCGAGGAGGCATAGTTGTCTACAAGAAAGATCGAAACATATTTAAGCGACTTAAAATTATATATGCAACTACATGCAGCTAACTTATCTCAACTAGGGCCACACTAACACTGTAAATTCCTTTAAAACTACTTTCAAAACCAAAAACTTTAAATCCAAAAGCTTTAAAACCTAGAGCTCTGATACCAATCTGATTGTCATGACCCAGAACTACCATCGAGCCCGTGACAATTGTCGCGAAGTCCCGATAGACCCTCATCCCCCGAGAGTAAATCGAGACCTCCCAAGGCTCTTATACTAGTTTTTCCAACTCTCCTGTAAGTTTTTATGTACAAATCTCATATTTATAAGTATTTCGTCCAATTTCATATCAAAACAGGAAAAAGATGAAATTTACCACATAGGGTATTTCCATCAATTTTTGTCGAAATTTTCAAAATTTCGTAAAAATGTTATTTAGGCGTATAGAATACATAATTTGAAATCGAAATTGAAATCGAATATCTAAAACATGCAATTTAGTCAAATTATATTTAATAGAATAAAATAAAAATATTCCAAAAAATAATATATTTTCGTATAAAATAATTTTTATATAGATATACGGAAATAAATTTTTTCAGCATAAAAGTAAAATATATTATTACATATTGTAACACAGGTAACTGGAGTATAAGATTTAATTTACAATGCTGAGTGGGCCCAAAATAGAGAAATATAGACTAGTAGATGAACCTTTGAGACTGAAGGTTACTACTCTAAACTTTCTCGTCAACAAAATCCTCTCTCTACCGATGCTTGTAAGCCTGGAATGGGGGAAATTGAGGGTGGTGAGTTTTACAACTCAGTGAGTAAATAAAGACCATCCACGACATCTAAAGTCGAGTAGATGGAGACAATATAAAAACGTAATATTATTATGTAATTCATATCACTAAATATACCAAATTTAATGCAATTATATAAAACAATTCATTCTTATCAGAACACAAGGCTTATGATTTATTTATAAAAATCAGGCTAAACCCAAATCTCATACTCGTGGACACTTGATCAGAGCATCCAATCGAGTCTGTAAAGGCTGTTAAAATTTCAAAATTTCTCAAATACAGCAAGTCCTTGGTGTTTGCTAAGTTCAACTTCACATGGTGGTTCGACATGAAGTGAACGCGGTATTTACCTCAGGAGTTACCCTCCTCACCTCCCGTACCGAGGTAAATAATCACTAGGTTTACCGTGCCCCTCTAATAGGCTGGTCCACGAAAAACCCGCCACTGCAGCAACTAATTAACCCACTAAACAATAAAATTTTTTACAACATAACAAGGTAATTTTTATTCTAGCTAGCCTGCATGACAAATAGCAATTCATGCAATTTCAAGACAATAAACCAGCCAAGCATGCTCACCAAGATCATAAGCCATAAATTTCAATTTTAATACATAAACACAAGTTAGCACCGGTCTCCACATACTCAGTGCTATAAAATTAATTTTTTTTAATTTAAAAATCATTTATAAAATTCAATTTATTTCAAAAGCACAAAAACAGATAAAACTACTCTAGATATTGAAAACGGTAATTTATCCACTCATAAGTTTTAGGAGTTCAAAATACTCTTAGTCGCGATCGTTAAGCACAATTCTTTGCCTTTATCCAACAATTCACCACCTATACACCACATGCGACACGAATTTTAATAATCTATGTCAAATTACCATAAACAATTTTCAGGCTCTATAAATCTACATGAATGCATAAAATGCTATCCAATTGTCCAAAAAATCGCTTAAAAGAGATAATCGGCCTAACGCGTACAGTACGCAATTTAATTCTCTAAAATCTTCAAATAAGTTCTAAATTGATTTCTTTCAATTTCTATACCTCAATTATACCCAAATTGACTTAATGAATATGAATGTGGTGCAAATTATCGGTTCGGACCACAAATTATGAAATTAACCCTATTAGGTAAAAATTCGTATTTTCGCACCAAAAATTCCTATTAATTTCCCAACCTCACCAAACATTAATTAACACCTAAATACCATGAAATATCATCAAAATCAGCAGCCATTATCCCTCTAGAAAATTTGGCATAATTAGGTTTAATGGAGAAAATTTTAATTTCTTGCTAGGTTTTGTTATTTTTCATTACTAACTAGACAACATTAAATCTACCTAGATCTATCAAAATAATCACTCAAAAATGCATCATGGAGGTTCGGTCAGCAAGGGAGGATTATACCCACATGAGATTTTTGCTTGGAAATAGAAAAAGAATGGATGGGTAATGAAGAACACTTGGAAAATTAAGAAAATTTACCTTTTTTAGGCTTGAATCCTTGATTTTTCTTGTTTTCCCCTTGAATTTTTGGCCTAGGGTTCATGTTTTCTTCCTTTCTTCTTTTTGCTTGGTGAGGCCAACCATCACATGGCTTTTTAAATGAATTTTAAGTCATTTTATAACTTAACTAAAATATTATTATTTTATTATACTTTTTAATTTTTTTATTAATTTATTTATATTTTCATTTGACTTTTTATCCACCATACAATTCCTTCACTTATCCATCCATTAAAAGAAGTTTCTAGACTTGTCCAAAAATCTTTTTAGAGTGATTTTACAAAATTACACTTTTGCCCCTTTAAAAGTGTAAAATTACATTTTTACCTCAAAAACTGAAAAATTACCAAAAAGCATATTTTTCACTCCTCATACTCATATCATCATTTAATTTACCAAATTTGATCCAAATCCTTTCGAAAAATTTAAATTTGTCCTCGGGTGACAAAAATTACCATTTTACCTCTAAAACATTAAAATTTCGTATTAACTCCAAATTACTACTCGAACTCTAAATCACCATTATAAACTATCCTTGGACTAAAAAAAATTACCATTTTACCTTAAAATTCCTATTTGAACTAGTTCAAGGCTTATTCAACTTAATAGTACTATTAGGGGAAATATCGTTAGTTAACTAGTTTTTCAAGGCAATTCAATATGCAAGCTTGCTATCCAATGCATGTGAATGACATGTTAAAGATAACACAGAGTTGAACTTTACATAACGTTTGATTTAGGAAGCAACATTTAGAATTATATTCATGTAAATTGGGTTGGTTGTGAGGTTATTATGTGATAGGTTCCAACGAGACCCAACAATTCCACTTGGAGCATAAGTTCAGTTGAAGTCGATCAAAAGAGAATATCAACAAAGACATGTGAGTGAACTTGCATTTAAAAAGTTTTAGGATATATGCATATGCATTTGAATGAAGCATTTGAATAATTTTAGTTTACTTTTTTTAAAAAATATGCATGGGAACGAGCTTTTGATGGAACGTCTTTATGTTGTAAAATGTGTAATGTGATACATTGATGATTTTTAGACGTGAAAACTAACTGTATGATGGTCACTAGTAGTTTCCCAAGGAAATAGGGTTGTGTAACCATATGTGTGGCCAAAACAATAAATTATGTGGAAAGTGTTAATGTGCAAAGATTTTGGTTACATGTTGTTATGGAGGTTATACCTTGAAAGGTAATATTGGATGATAACTAAAACCGTGCATGTCCGGTAAGGGAGTGGACATGACGATCGTGGTGGTGTGCGATTTGGGAGTGCACACAATGATGATAATTGCCATGTGTGGTGTGGAGTGCACATGAGGATATTAACTATGTGTGATGTGAGAGTGCACATGAACTGAGTTAAGGATGGTGGCTGCATGTGTTGAGCCATGTCATCTATTTTGGAGGTGAGTGAAATGTCTTTGATGTATGTTTGAAATTGTATATGGATACATATATATAAAGTAGATTTATTTATACATATAAATTCTTGTATGCATGTTTACATATAACATCTGGTTTGTTTATGATATATATATATATACTACATTAAAAGCATTACAAACAATTGCATTTTTGTTGCAGCAAGAATGGATTTTTGTTGCAACGAAAATCCTTTTAGAATCCATTTGCACTGTTCTTGCTACAGCCAAATTGAATTTCGTTGCAGCGAGAAAATTTCTGAGTTGGGAGACACTGTTCTCGCTACAGTGACATTCAATTTTGCTGCTGTGGCAAACTTTTTGACTTGGGAGACACTGTTCTTGCTACAGCCAAATTGCATTCTCGTTGCAGCGAGAAACTCTCTGGCTTGTTTGGAAATCTATTGTAGTTCTCACTCTTCAACTTGATTGTTGGTCATGGTTCCTTCAACACTAAGGAATTAATTAATCAAAGGTTGAATTGAGGGGTTTTAATAAGAAATTAAGCTACATTGTATTGTTTTTAACAAAAATGCATCATGTTTTCTAAAACTTTTTGTATTGTTTGCTTGTTCCCTTCCTATGTTCGCTCATTGGGTTTACACTCATTTTTTTCAGCTTCATTTTTTCAGATTCGGAGGTACTTGGAACCTAGATAAAGGCGTCCACTTACATTCACCTTTTGGTAGGCAACATGGCATTCGGTAGCTATACCCTCACGCAAAGTCACTCCACTGGTAGTCAAGGGTCTTTTGCATGTGTACATGTACACTTGATGTAAATCGCTAAGATGTATGTTATAAACACTATATGTATAATTTGATTGATGATGCCACCATGAGTTGGCAATGGATAACATTATTTTGGGATAATACAAATGTAGGTATTTGGTTGCCATAGTATATACTGAATTACTCATAGTTGAGAAGTACTAATCGTGGATTTAGAATGATGATGTATGATTGATGAAATGATGAACATGATTATAATAAGAGGCTTGCTTAAGCTTAGTGGTTGTGTCCGTTGGGCCTATGCGCTGGTCATGGATCAGGATTTGGGTTGTGACACTTTAGTTGTTGTCTCTTCCCATGATTACTTTTCTTCCTCAATTTATCTTTTATCTATCCTTGCCTCCCTTCTCCATTCAACCTTTTGAAATTCTGTCGCCATCACCATATAACTTATTCTTGCCAACTCCAATTCTATTTCTTTCTTTATCATTTCTTATTTCCCAATCGACACCAGCATCAACCATAAACTCATATTCATGCAATCAAGCATAGTTTCATCAACTTTCACCAACTTTCCCTTATATTTGTGCTATATTGTTGAAAGATTCATAACATCATATGTATGCTAGAACTGCCCTCACCACCACCCATTTATGCAAAACATCAGTTTCAAACTCCTTCTTCCATGGCATAATCGATACGAACCATTCTTTAATCTCCTTCAGTATTTCTTTCTAATCTCCTCACAATCTTCTTTATCATTAAACAAGATTAAGTAGTAACTTGTAGCTAATTATCTAACTCTTATGTTTAAATTACATGTTAACTATAAGTACTATTGCATTATCTTGACTTTTACTTGATATTTTGCCTTTGCAACTATGCTTCTCATAAGAGCATAGAATTTTTCAACATTTACCACTTCTTTTCACCTTTTGCATTGCTTAGGGTTAAACTGTCCTAAAAATGCCATTTGAGCAGCATTTACACTATTTCTAATCACCATTTAAGCATATGACATATGTCACCACCCCTTGTATTTGGTGCTTCTAGATTATTTCTCATATTTTATATCGCAGTGTTCTTCACCATCATTTTTTTAGTGTAAGCCTTGCAAGCTAATCAATTTTATTCTTGTAAAACACTACATTAACTAGTTAGATTTGATGTTAAATAAATTACGGATATTTTATATAATGTGTAAGGTATTTTTTATCCATGAGTTTATTTATAAAGAGTCATAAAAGACTACTTGGGAGAAAGTCCTTTGAACATAATGACCTTGTAACTAAATTATAAAGGTTATAATTATGAGACTTTTATGCCTCAAAGCTTCTTCTAAATATGTTCTTAGTCATTGTATTGTCAAGAATAAAGGCATTGACAATGCTTAGAGTGTTGGTCCCAAAGTAAGTGCTAAACGGGGGGTGAATAGCACTATTTCGCCTCTTTTGGTGGGATTGAGACTTGATCTCAAAACAAAGAATGCAAAGCAAGAGAGATAATGGACAAGGTATTTATAGTGGTTCGGTCCAAGAACTACATCCACTACCTTGATTATCCAACCAAGGATTTTCAAACAAATCACTAAAATGGTGAAATTCACAAGCCTCTACCAAGCTTTAACAATGGCTTTTCCAAGGCTTAGCCACAACCTTTACACTAGTTTTTCACGAGATCAACTAAAACCCAATGTGGTTTTTTAAGGCTCAACTACAACCTATCACTAGTTTTTCCCGAGCTAAATTAAAACCCAATGTGGTTTTTCAAGGCTCAACCACAACCTTTACTCTAGTTTTTCACGGGCTAAACTAGAACCCACAAGCATCCAAGCAAACCTTGCTTGATGCAAACACTTAGAGTGAAACACTCACTCCAAGAAATACAAAGATGAAAGAAGAAAGTACTTAGAGATCACACGGTTGATCTATGTGGTACAAGTTTAAGTGCTAAACACAAATATAATGAATAGGAGTTGAGGTTCAGTGAAGAGTACAAAGAATTTTCAAGTTTTACTACTCTTTTTGGCTTGAATATGATAGTGACTTTGTGTATGAAGCCAAAGTGTGCTCAAGGTTCTCTTGGGTTATCAAAAGTTCTAAAAAATTAGTTCCTTGGCATTTAAAGATCCTTTTATAGTTGGAGAAGCTTGTTTGATGGCTGTTGGGACGTTTATGACCATTAGAAACAGTTTGGGGAAGATTCTAGCAGCTTTCTTGTCTTGTAGTGGCCTAACGGATGTTGTAGACAGAAAGCACTTAGTTGACTAAAATTTTTCCCTTGGTCAACTAAGTTGGTTCTATTTCAAATGCAGGTTCCAGTGAGAGCTTAGTCGACAAACTCCATTTTCTTGGTCGACTAACTTGATTCTGTTTCTCACCAAGCTTTACCTTTTCACTTCTTTACTTTGACCTTTGTTCAACCAATAATCTTCCTTGTCATATCGGGGACTTCCTTTATAATGATCATCCTTGTTCCTTATCCAAATCATATCTTTGAGTGCTCATTAGGAAGATTGAAATATTCTTTCTTTGTAGTTATTTTCCCTGCACACTTAGTTAGAAATGTTAGATACAAATGACATGGGAATGTTTTATTATCATCAAAAGCTAATAGAGCCAACACAGAGACTAGAACATGCTAAGCCTCCTTACTTTAGAATTAAGCAACTAATCTCACAAGTTAAGGTATGTGAGATACTTGAGGATAGTATGTGAGTGCTTGTTAAGGAACAAGTTCATAGAACATGACCCACTATGAAAGTTCAATTTGGTATTTCACTCAAATGTCTATGGAAATACTTTTATGTGTCAATAGCGTAAGTAGTCCTTAGACTTGTGATACCAGGTTATCTTGTATGTAAATTGTCATGCTTTGATTTCACCCCTATGGGTCTAAAGGTGACCAAATGCCTAAACAGGGTGCTTTTGGGTATGGCATGAAGCATGCAAAGATGAATAAATAGTCCAAAGAGAATTCTTCACCCCGAGTGATTTGAAAGGGATATATCTTATTTGTCGTTGGCTTATATTGACTAAAAGCTCTTGGCTAAAGCCATCTTGATAAGTCAATATGGAAGTTACGAGACTAATATGGATTAGTCAGAAAGTAGACACCGAGCCAAGTTTTTTATCTATCTCGAATATATGATAAAAGGATCGGATTGCACTGAGATGTTGTACAGTAAAAGGTTAGTCAAACCATATTTACTCTCCCAACATTTAAGTGGTCATGATGTATTGCTAGATGCCGTTATGCTCTATAAATATAGATATAAATTTTTAATTGAATTGATTTATATTTATTACGAACATGTTGGGGACCTAATGGATCTCACACAATAAAATGACAATATAAAATTAAAATGGGACTAGTATTTAAGTAGAAATTAGGAATTTTCAATATGTACTTAATTAAAATTTTTAATTAGGTGGAAGGATTAAAATGCAATAAACCAAAAGTTGGATCAGAATTTTAACCAAACTATAAATAACTTTTATATGTGTACTGCACTTTGTAAGAAAGAAGAAAGAAAAGACAACACAAAAATAAAAGAGAAAAAGCCAAGCCTTTGGTACCGTTTGCTTAAAAAAAAATTTTCTTGTCTTCTTTTAGAGCAGAAAACAAATAATCTTTGAGAGTTGAGACCTTTTAGAAAATCTTGACTACTAGGACAGCATCATAGCATCACATAATCCCCACCTAGTGTAAGTTTTTTAATTTACATCTGTGTGGATCACCAATGGAGACTAAACACATAGACAACTTTGGTTTGCAATCACTGGGTTTTCATATACAATTAAGTGGAGGGATTTGACACGTGAGTTTTGAAAATCACTTCTCAAGGTATATGGCTGAACTTATATTTATTTATATTTACTTTTAAACGATCGATAAGACAATATAAGTGATCCAAGAATAATTTTGATTTTGTATATTTATATTCTGCTGGGTTATATGAATGTGATTTTTTCTCTGAACATGCTCGAAACCCTTCACATTTCTCTGTCTTTTATTCTCCCCATCCATCGTGTGTGCATGTGTCTCTCTCTCCATATCTTGCCCAATTAACCCCGATTCTGTTGTTGAGTAGCCATATTCTGTCAACAGCTATCATTGCCCCTCGTCTCTACTAACCGGTAGAACCTAATAAAGTCAAATTTCCTTCTTGTTCTACTTCTCCTCTCTGCGATGAATACTTCCTTAACATCTCAATATCTCTCAAAGGTTCGCGGTAACAAGCTTCTATCCACCTTTTGCGGTATATTGTTCACAGAAGTCGACGTTGATCTTTCCCTTTTGTTCCTCATTTTTTCTTTTCTATATTGCTAACGATGCTTGTAGCAGAATTAGAGAGAGCCAATCAAACAACCTCAATGACCAATAAATATACACAATAAGGCTGGACCTCACTGTGAGTCATTGGGTCCTTATAAATCAAACAAGCATAACAGCCAAGAGTTTAGAAATAATTCAAAATTTAGACGGTTTGCGCACTTTTGTTGCTTGTTTGACTTAGTTTCCCAAACATCTATCAGATTGTGTGCATATAGAGGGTGCACATAAGGTGTTTATATATATATATATACAAATAAGAAGTTTGCATCAGCAAATGATGGATAATTTTCCGAGTTGACCCCATTTTTAATAATGAGCAAATGTCCGGTTCTTTTTATTTTATTTATTTTTGCGGTCGACCTTCAATTATTTGGTTGTTTTGGATGAATTTGTTTTATTAAGTATTGTATTGAGTTTTGTCACCTAACTTTTTGTTGGGTTTATTATTTATTGGTCATTACATTGGGTTTATTATTTATGATTTCCTATTCTATTTATGAAGATTATAAGTTACATAGATTTTTCTGGTTTCTGGTTTCTAGTAACGTTTTTTTTTTTTACAATCTTCCATTCTTCTTGCCATGGTGGATGTTTCTCGCAACTCGGACTTCCATCTCTTCATTTTCTTTATATTTTTGTCTCTCTTGACTAAGTGAATTGCGTCATAAAACACTTGCAGTAGTAAAATTTTCTTTTCTTCTTTCACCATGTTCTACTTTTTTTTCTCGCTGTCATTTGTCATTAGTTCAAAACTAAGTAGCAACCAAGAAAAGAGAAACACAAAACCACGTTCAAAACCCATTAAATAATAATATGGTAGTGTAAACACAGAGCCATGTTCAAATCCATAATATTCTTGCTGCTTATTCTGTTATGGTCTTTTGATTTTATTCCTTTTTATATATTTTCAACATTTTTTTTGGGTTTATGAATGAGGAAGTATGCAACATTAAATAGCTAATAGCACCCAAATATTTGTCTCATTAATTAATAAATAATTTTCTTATTTAAATAGTTAAGAAAATTGTTATAAACAGTTGACGTGTTGCAATTTTATAAGTGGACATGATGTGGGTTTTCCACAACCGTCCCATCACTGCTCTTCACACGGGTCATCTTTGCATGATTCTGTACTTGCCATACACATAAAAAATTTAAAAAAAAAAACAATTGACATTAGAAAGATGCTTTTGGTTTATGGCTGAGTACTTGACTTCATTAACTTTCTATTCTTTTTTTAACGTTTCTAAGTGGTTTGGCCACATGATTAATTTTTAACATTAGCTTCACCAAATATGGTCTAAAGAAATATGGTAAAATGTGAAAAAGATGACAATATTTGTTATATATCCAAGAAATTTACTATTTCAACTATGCAATTATTTGGCAATTGGCATATATGGAGATTCATTAGGTTTTTGAGTTTAACAAAGGAGATACAATTCTGTTTTATATCATAAATCATGCATCTTTTCCCATTTTGTTTCAAAGATTTAATTTAAAACTTTAAAAAATTGATTCTCAAATTAATTCCAGTAATTATGTAAATTTTCTTTTGGATATATAACTCTGCAATTTTTGTGACATTCTCTGTTGAAAGATTTATTGAACTCTGGTTCTTTGATTCTTGTTTGTTTCTCCTCATCTTGAAGGCTATTCTAACAGTTTCACAAAAATATCAGGTTGGGTCTCCTTAAAATTCAAATTAGTTTCGGATTCAAATTATTCACAGAGAAAACTCCATTTTTTTTAATACTTGCTTTTAATTATTTACAGTTTTGTTTTAACATTTAGCACTCCTTTTCATTTTCTAAAGCGTAAGGAGATTTTCAACATTTAGCACTCCTTTTCAACTCTTGCATTAGTTGGGGTTAAACTGTCCCAAGAATGGCGTTTGAGCAACGCTCACTCTATTTCCAATCACCATCTGAGCATACGACATGCGTCCGCCTCCCCTTGTATTTTGTGCTTCTAGATTGTTTCTTCTCCCTCCCATCGCAGTGTTCATCACCATCATTTCTTTGTCCTTTATTCCCTCCATCCATCCTCTCTCTCTCTCTCTCTCCAAATTAACCCTGATTCTCTTGTTCAGCAGCCATATTCCGTTAAGTGCCATCACTGCCTCTCTTGCCTCTACTAACCGACAGAACCTAATAAAGTCAAATCTCCTTCTTGTTCTACTTCCCCTCTGTGCGATGAATGGTCCCTTAACATCTCCATATCCTTCAAAGATTCGTTGTAACCAACTTCCATCCACCCTTTCCGGTGAATTGTTCACAAAAATCGACACCAACCTTTCCGTTCCAGTCCCATTTTTTCTTTCCTATATTGCTAATGATGCTTGTAGCAGAATTAGTGAGGGCGGAGGGTAAGCTAAGAACAGGGGGCCGTGACCGCCCCAAAATTTTTAAAAATATTTATTTATTATATATATTTTATCAATAGCCCCTTCAAAATTTTTAAAAATTTTTATTTATTATAAATATTTTATCAATGGCCCCTCCAAATTTTTAAAAAATTTTATTTATTATATATTATTAATAGCCCACTCAAAATAAATTTTTTATTTAATAATTAATATAAAAAATCAAACAACTTTACAAACCTACTTAACTTTACCCTAATTTAAGTTTTTCTACACCTCTTTCTCTTTTTCTTTTTCTCTTCTCTTTTGCCTCTTTTTATTTTTATTTCTCTTTTTTCGTAACTCACCACCGAAACACACATTATTCCTCAAAAGATATTTATGAGCTTGTGAGTTTGGACAAAGAAAGACAGAGATAACTCACCACCATTGTATAAAATTAAGAGAAGGTAAAGTTTTCTTTTACCTTATTCTTTCTATTTATATTATTTAACTATTATGTGAAATCTTGTATTTCGTATTTAATTATTTATATTTTATTCATTATAGTTTTATGTTTTATTTTTTAAGTTTAAATATAAATAAATAAGAATATTGAATGTTGACTACATTGTTTTTTTTTTTTTCAGGTTTGATTAAAATATGAGTAAGTTGAAAACAATTGACAAATTTTTTAAAAGAAAAGAGGTAGATCACTCAAATGATTCTCCTACACTTGAGCCACCAAACCTTAATACTTCAACTAATGAACAACAACAGTGTGAATCGAAACATCAAAGGCTCAATCTTGAAGAAATTGATGCTTTTCATGTAGAACCTGACCCTAGATTACGACCAATGATATGAGAATTTCCTATCAATCAAAGGGATGGAATTCGTCGTGCTTATCTCAAACGTGGGCCATGTCAACCCATTCTTAAGACGTATCCTCTGTCAAATGATGATCATGCTCGTCGTTTTCAAGCTTCTTGGTTTGAATTATATCCTTCTTGGTTGGAGTATTCTTGTTACAAAGATGCTATATTTTGTTTGCCATGCTACCTTGTTGGTAAAAACACCTCAAGTCGTCCAGGTTCAAATACATTTATTGAAAAGGGTTTTAGAAGTTGGAAGAAAGAAAATAGTGGAGAAAATTGTCTACTTTTGAATCATGTTGGGAAGAATCCAAATTTTTCACATAATGTTGTTGTAAAATCTTGTGAGGGTTTATTGAAAAAATCCCAACATATTGATAGGCTTATCAAAAGACAACCATCAGAAGAGATCTTGAATAATCGGCTTAGGCTCAAAGCTTCTATAGATTGTGTTAGATGGTTAACTTTTCAAGCTTGTGCATTTAGAGGTCATGATGAAAGTCCATCCTCAAAAAATAGAGGAAATTTTATTGAAATGCTGAAATTATTAGGATCTTACAATGATAAAGTTCATAAGCTTGTCTTGGAAAATGCTCCACGGGTTGCTAAGTACACATCCAATGATGTTCAAAAGGAGATTTTGCATATTTTGGCTAATATGGTGAGAAATTGAATTAGAGAGGAAGTGGGAAATGCTAAGTTTTGTATTATTATTGATGAAGCTCGAGATGAATCTAAAAAAGAGCAAATGGCTATTATTTTGAGATTTGTTAATGGTGATGGTTTTGTTCAAAAACATTTTTTTGATCTTGTACATGTTAGTGATACCAGTGCAATGACTTTAAAGAAAGAGCTAGTGTCTATTCTTTCTCATTATAACCTTCAAGTTGAAAGTATTCAAGGTCAAAAATATGACGGTGCTAGTAACATGCATGGTGAATAGAATGGTTTACAAGCTTTGGTACTTAAGAATTGTCCATATGCATATTATGTGCATTGTTATGCTCATAGATTACAATTAGCATTGGTTGTAGCATCTAGAGAAGTAGTTCGTATTCATGAATTTTTTACACAGTTGACTTCTATTGTAAATATTGTTAGTGCTTCTTCCAAAAGACATGACCAATAACAAGCTGCTCAAGTAATTGATATTGCAAACATGATTGCTAGTGATGAACTTGAAACAGGTAGAGGACCAAATCAAGTGGGAATTTTACAAAGAGATGGAGATACTCGATAGAGCTCACACTTTCATTCTATTTGTAGCTTGATGAGAATGTTTGATGCAACTTGCACTGTTGTGGAAAGTATTATTGATGAAGGGGCCAATTATTCACAAAAAAGTGATGCTTGTGTTGCTAGTAAAATATTAGTATCATTTGAATTTATTTTCATATTACACTTGATGTATGAGATCATGGGAATTACTAATGTTCTTTGCCAAGCATTACAATTATGCTCTCAAGATATTTTAAATGAAATTCATCTTGTTTTTACTACAAACTCACTCCTTCGGAAGTTGAGAAATGATGGGTGGCCTAATTTACTTGAGAATGTGAAAAAATTTTATGAAAAACATGAGATAGAAATTCTTGACATGGGTGCATGATATATCTTGGGTAGAGGTCGATCTCGTCAACCAGATGTAACTGTGGAGCATCATTATTGAGTTGATATATTCTTAGTGACGATAGATACTCAATTACAACAATAGAATTTGAAATTCAGTGAGCAATCTGTGGAACTTTTAACTTTAAGCACTGCTTTGGATCCTAACAACAATTACAAGTCATTCAATATTGATAATATTTGCAAGTTAGCAAAGAATTTTTATTCTCAGGATTTCACAGAACAAGAAAGACTTATTTTGAGGTTACAATTGAGGCATTACAAGCTCGATATACCTCATCATCAAAGTTTTGAAGATGTTAAGACACTTTCTGAATTGTGCCAGAGATTAGCAGAAACACAAAAGTCAAAGAATTACCACTTGATTGATAGATTAATTCACCTTATTTTGACTCTTGCGGTTTCTACAGCAACTACAGAGAGAGCCTTTTCAACAATGAAAATTGTGAAGACAAGACTCCGAAATAAAATGGATGATGAGTTTCTTGCAGATAATTTAGTTGTTTATATTGAGAAAGATATTGCTAGTCTTTTCAGTACTGAGTCAATAATTGATGAATTTGAATCTAGGAAACATTGTCGAGCACAACTTTCTTAAATAACTATTATAAGTTTTTTTTATTTTGTTATTTGCATATTATATAAAATTATTATCTATTATGAATTTTTTGATCGTTGGTTAAATTCAACATATTAATTTTAAAAATTTTTAGCTTTTATTTTTTTTCATCTTTGGCCCCCCCAACAAAAATTGGCTAGCTTCGGAGAGCCAATCAAATAACCTCGATGACCAACAAATGTTTAGAATAAGGCTAGAACTCATTGTGAGTCATTGGGTCAGTATAAATGAAACAAGTATAACAGCCAAGGGTTTACAAATAATTCAACATTCAGACATTGTTCTAGTTTACACATTTTGTTGCTCGTTTGACTTAGTTTCCCTCACATCTACCAGATGGTGTGCTTATAGATGGCACAGACAGGGTGAGTTATTTTGTTATGCCGATAAGAAGTCTGCATCACTAGATCATGGATAATTTTTTGGAGTATTTTAAAAAATAGTCTTCAAAGATAAATGTTTTTAAAAATAGCATTGTTTATAATTTTAACTGTTTTTAATCAAGTTGAATTAAATTATCCTCAACGAAACCCCCTTATATCAAGTGCACATGATGTTACATGCTATGTTGAAAAATGTTATTGTTATACGTTATGTTAAAAAGTGTTATTGTTACACGCCATGGTTAAAAAAGGTTGTTACACACTATGTTAAAAAAATTATTGTTTTTATACGTCATATAAAAAAAACATGTTATACGTCATAGTTAAAATAGATTGTTACATGTTGTATTGAAAGAAACAACTATTGTTGTTACACTCCATATACAACAACATGTTACATGTCATATTGAAAAAAATGTTATTATTACATGTTATGTTGAAAAAATATTATTGGTATAAGTCACGTTTTAAAAACATTTGTAACATTAATGCCCAAAATGTTGTTGTTACTTACGAACCAAAACTTCAAATCCTTTCAACTCTCTTCATTTCTTTTTTTTTTTTTATGATTTGGCACTAGATTAAAATGTTTCTAACATGTTTTCATAAATCAAAACACAATTTTCCTTATCTAAAACACCTATTTCAACCTAGGTTTATAAATTTTAAATTCTTGAATTTATTGGTTTCTGCAGCCTGAATTGATTCAATTAAAAGCATTTTTAAGCATTTATGATCATTTCTACCATTTTAGTTTTATCCAAAACACCTCAAAATCAAATTCCTCAAATAGCCACCCATCTCAAGTACATCAAAACCATTACTCGACATCCTAAAAGCACGGGAGAAAAAAATTGAGAGCATAGCAGACGGATGTTGAAGAGAAAAATCGATAAAATTAAAAAAAAAATCAAAAGCAGAGACGAAAATGAGGAGAAATTGTGATGGATTGTTTAATTTATTTAAAATGATTTCATGGGTATTTTTCTCAAGTTATGGTTAAATATGACTAAAAACAATTAATTTTATTTTGATGGCTATTTTTGAAATCAAATTACAAAGATGTCCATTTTTCATAATTTTCTCTAATTTTCTAAATTGTCCTTCTTTTAATGACTAGTAAATGTCCAATTCTCCATATTTATTTATTTATTTTTACGATTGACCTCCAGCCATTTGGTTGTTTAAAATGAGCTTTCAGCGACGGTCCCTGTCATTGCCCTCACATGATTCTTTAGCTGCCATGCACATAAACAATAAGAAATTACATTAGAAAGATGCTCTTTGTTTTTAGTGTGTGAACCAATATTTTGTTATGGTTGAGTACTTGACTTGATTAACTTTCTGGTCTTTCTTTAACGTTTCCAGGTTGTTTGGCAATCCTTATTAAAGTTTGTTTTCTTCTTGGTATAGGGGCAGCTTGATTAGTTTTTAAGATTAACTTCGTATCTCCATCCAGCATGGCAACAGCCCTATAGAATGCGACATGTAATTAAGAGAGCTTCACAAAAACGTTAGTCTTTTTGTGCATAAAACATAATTTTGAAACAGAAATATGGTACAAAGTTGGGAGGTTGTACCATTTGTTTTTTGGGTTCATACGGTGACCTTGCTGCTGCAGATCATGTTTTTGGTTATGTGCAGATTCCTTTTCATTCTGGTTGAAGGTTTATTTAGATTTTTTTTTATTTTAATCAATTATTTACATAATTCGTTAAAATAAATATACGACGTCAATTTATCAACATTATCCAATACAAGAGATAAGTCATACATTCTTTCTTTGAAATATCACATTTTTATATTATTCAAAGATATTAGTTTTCTGTTTCCAAAAGCAAAAACAAAGCACAAAAGTCAAAAAAAAAAAAAAGTGACAATCAAATTATACCTAAGCAATTTCATTTCACTTAAACGTACTGTTATCTTATATACCAACACTAGAGTTAAAAACGCTACAGTTAATTGTGACATTATTTATACAATTGCTATGTATCTATTTGATTAATTATGTTAGTTGGTTTTTTATTTATAATTAAATGAAAGGATTCCTTTTCTATATATAAACCCCGGAGGTGAAGTTTTTGAACTTTTCAAAAGAGTTTTGAGAGTTTTCACATGCTCATTAAACATATAAAATGATAATCATGAAAGGGACAAGCAATAAACTAAATCATCGAATATGGAGTTTTAATCATTGCAATATGCCTATTGCAATTAATTAATTAGCTAATTAGTTCTTGTTGACTTTCTCTTATATATTCTGCCTTGATTATTCCGTTCTTGTTAATTAGCTAAGGAACACATATCATTATAATTTTAATTAGTGCATGAAAACAAAGATTATTTTATTTTTCCTATGTAGCCAATCAAGTGAGAAAAATTTTGAACTCTTCCACCCTCTTATAAATCATGCACCTTCATTGCAAGAAACACAGCTGATATGGCACTGGCAGACCCTAGGCACAAGATGACAAGTCTACAACGTTATGCTGGGGAAAAAAGTCGAAAGCGAATTGGAGGAAAGCATGGAGAAAAGGAACCTAAGGAAGATTTCTCTCTCTCTCCTATACGGTTTTCTTTTTGTGTTTTAAAAGACAAAACTGTGGCCATGTTTTTCCCCCTTTTTCTTTTGTCTTAATTTTGTTTTTCGTTGCTCGACTTTTGTTTTTTATTTTGAAAACTTTTTATTTTTTTTCTTTACTTAATTGCCTAAATAGTATAATTGCATAAAGAGTATAATTTTTTACTTTGATTTTCTTACAATCTGTTGATTCGGTTTGAGCATTTATACAATATGTACTTTTCTTAAAAACCATTCATTTTTTTAGTGTAGCATTACTAAAATATTTTTTATTATTGTATATAATATCTTATGGTCTTATGGAGTAAAAGATGCTTTACTTAACTGTGAAAATAGTACAATTTTTTACTTTGATTTTTCTTCCAATATGTTGACTCACTTTGAGTACTTATACAATATGTCATACGTTAACATGAAAAATTGAACAAGAATACGATTAAAATTGTTAAAATTTTTTCAATAATCTTATTTTACTTTTTCAAATTAAATAGGTTGAAATTGATTGCTAGAATCCTTGACACGACTTTAGTTATTGATAAATTTGAAAATATGAAAGATTAATCTTTCATTTTTTAATTTAGTTTTATGTTAAAATTGATTAATTTTTTACTCTGAATTGAATCGCTGATCTGATGCATGATTTTGTATATTGCTCTTTAACCATCCGTCATACAAAATCCTAGATCCACCATTGATTTAAAGGGATAAATTTTAATACGCAGGTTGTATTTCTAAAGAGTACCATTCCGAAAATCCTCATCCTAGTTAAGGCAGAAAATTATGTTTTCCATTTTCTTCCAATTTTTTTTCAGGTGATTCAAATATTATTAAAATTTTGTGCAATTGTGCATGTGCATGTGTATCAACATGAATAAAGTATAAAATATATTTGAATCGATAAGTGTAAATTGAATCACTTGGCTAAAGATATTAAATTTGAGTTGCACTATTTTTTTATACAATAAACAAATATAAATCGAATAAAAAGATATAAAATGCTATATTTATAATATGAACTTATTTACTGATTAAGTAAATTCTATCAAAGTAGTTATCTTCATTCCATGCTTAGAACTTTTTTTTCTCTCTCCAGTTGCAATGTGAAAAGAACATTATTGTTCATTATGTGTACTTGCATGTTTTTTTCTTTTGTAATTCTGCATGAAAGAGTCAAAATTTTTTTGAACAATAGTTTAAATACGATCAAGTTAAGAGAGACTGAATTTAAACTGTACCTCTATATTTTAAATTATAGGCTTATGAATATGAAGGTATATATGTATGTATTTATATATGAAATCTTTATAGGTTAAGATAAAAACCTACAATACATTAAGTCCATGTTAAGAAAGAACATCAAGCTTCGGTGCTTGCATATACAAGTTCATTAGCCGCTCTTTTTCATTATCCAATCTTTAACTATATCACCATTTCTAAAATGCTGAATTTGCATTTTAACGTTTAACAGGTTATACGAGTCTGTATTGTTCTCCAACGTATTGGCAAGATATCAACAGAGCACACACTGGACGTATCTGTTGAAGCAAGAGTTCGAGACCTCAAACAGAAAGTCAACACATGGCGTGAAGCCTACGCATTAGACATACAAGATCTTTCCTACAACGGAGTATGGCTTCAAGATGATTGGAAAATTAATCATTGTGGAATTTATGACAGGGCTAAAATCATTCTGAGATTGAAAATTCGTATTCATGTAGACATGAATGGAAGAGAGCATACATATCCAGTCTATGACACAATCAGCCTTGCAAACTTGTTTCCGAATCACAGGCAGCGCCAATGGAATCTGCATGATCGCACCCTTAATGATGTGGACCTTGATAGTCCTCTTTGGGCAATCGGTGTTGAAGATGGTAGTAGGATAACAGTTGAATGAGTTTTTATCCAAGATTTAAGCATATACCAAGACCCTACAATAAGAACAATATATGATTGTTCTTGTGCTGCTTTGCTGGCCCTAATCTACCATATGTACAGTAATGGTTGAATCGTGTACATTTGAATGTTAAATAATAATAATGTGCTTAAATCTCTTTGAGCCATATATATAGTCTTCAAACAAATTGCACCTACTTTCATAAGTCTAAACCTAAATTGCTCTTTCTGCTCCAAAAATTTAAATCTTACTCTTAGACTAGTAGTGGCACTTCCTCTTTTGGGTTCTTGACTACGTTTTTCATTCCCTCAAAAGAACTCATCTCTGAGTTTCAATTGTAAGCAATTTTCTACTTAAATTAAGTTTTTAAATACTTCATATCTAAATATTTTTTGATTAATTAGATAGTTTGGGTTCATAATTATAATCTAGCTAATAAAATATAGTATTTCATGTCAAATAATACCTTGAAGTATTAAATAAATGTATTGAATTTACATTTTCTTAAATTTAATGTTAAAACTTCTAGTTTATGGATTTTAATATATTTATTTTTTAATTATGATTATTTTAGTTATGATATCACTCAGAAAAATTTCTAGATCCGCCTGACCAGAAACCCAAAAGCCTTGATGAAAAGAAGAATCACCATCAATATTTTTGTTACGGTTGACTACTTGCATTGTTTAATTTTCTAGTCTTTCTTATAACATTTTCCCAGTGGTTTGGCAATCCTGATTAATGTTTTCTATATGCTATTAGGGCAACGTGATTATTATTTAAGATTACCTTCGTATCACCATCCAGCAAATCACATAGCCCAATAGAATGAGACAAGTTCTTTCCTCGTATATATAAAACATAAAAAAAGAAACAGAAATATGGAATAAACAAAAAGGAATGAAGAGAGTTAACTCATCTAAAAGTGATATATATTGTTGTTAGTTTCAGTTGTATGAGTGAAAAAACTGTTTTTAAATGAAAAATAAAGGACTGAAAGTGAGAAAGCTCACAAATTTTGTTTTCTTGTTTCTTGTCTGAAAGGCAATAAATATGTATATATTAACTTTCAAAAGAAGTGAAGCGAAGCAGTGACTAGCAAATAATACGCCACAAGGCTCTAGTACAATAAATGTCCGTCCATGCCTAGAAAATCAATATTGTCCAGATTTACTGAATGCCAGACAGACCCACACCTGCGCAAAAAAGAAGAGGCCATATAACAAAATTTGTTATATATCCAAGAAATTTACTATTTCAACTAGGCAGTTATTTGGCAATTGGCATATATGGGATTCATTAGGTTTTGAGTTAAATAAAGGAGATGCAATTCTCTCTCGGATCATAATGTTGATATATGCCTTTGAACTAATTGGATTAATCAAGTAATATATATTATTATTTAATGTATAATTAATCAAATAATTATATGTAATAGAAATTACACTTGTTATTTTTCCATGGTTCTGTCGTTGACATGCACATGAAAAGTAAAACAAAAAAAAATTACATTAGAAAGAAGTTTTTTGTTTTAAGTGTGTGAACCAACATTTTTTCATGGTGGACTACTTGGCTTCATTAACTTTCTATTCTTTTTTTTAACGTTTCCAAGTGGTTCGGCCACATGATTAATCTTTAACATTGGCTTCGTATCTCCATCCAGCAAGCAAATAGCCCAATAGAAGAGACAAATAATTAAGAGAGCTTTTGTTTTATATTTTTTATGGTCCTTTCCTCGAATTAAACATAATTTTAATTTGAAACAGAACTATGGTAGAAAGTGAGAAGGGTGACAGCATTTGTTATATTTGAAAGAAATTTGCTATTTCAACTATGCAATTATTTGGCAATTGGTATATATGGAGATTCATGAGGATTTAGAGTTAATCAAAGGAGACACAATTCTCTCTTATATTATAAATCACGCATCTTTTCTCATTTTATTTCAACATTTAATTTAAAACCTTAAAATTGATTCTCAAATTAAATTCAATAATTATGAAAATTTTAACATCTTAATTCTGAAGGACATCACTGGCACAAAGATCTATATGGGTATAGCTCATTGGACCCAAGCAAGCCTTCTATTCATCATTCATACATTCACATCATCACAAATAAGGCACATTTCATAAAGTGCACCATCATACATCATGGAAAGACTAGCGCATGTGATATAGCTAAAAACATGTCAATTTTCCTTTAGAAATTATATCATATATGAAGTCATGCAACATATCATAATAAAGTCGTAGGCACATCTCATGCTCATTGTTTGTACCCTTCGTGCTCAAAAACCATCCATGGCCTCATTACCACAAGCTTTACAAGTCTTATACACCACTTTCGGTGCTTAGCATAAAATTTCATTCATGAGTATTGTAAACACAAGTAATCTCAATTACTACTGAATATGTCATCATCACAATATAAAATAACTTAAGACTCTACTTGACATATTGTGGAGTGTAGCATACAGGAAGGCTTTGAAGGAAGGCACTATCACACCTACCAAGTATAAATTAAGCTACTCTTCCACAAACGATGAGGCAAGAGAGCTATTGATTTGAAAAAAAAAAAAAAAGCAAAACTGATGCGTCAGTACAAACACTCCGTGAGTTTTCTAATATAAGTAAATATACCCTATTTCAATGAAGAGTAGGTGTCTAGTTCTCTTTATTTAATTAACAATTTACATATTTTTGCTGTTGACCTCAAACCATTTGATAGTTTAGCATGAGTTTATTCAATTAAGTTTGGTATTGAGTTTTGGCATGTAATTTCTTGTTGGTTTTATTATTTATTGGTCATTACATTAAGCTGTAACTCTTATTTTGATTTTCTTTTGGATGCATAAAGATTTTAAGGTACATAACATAAATTCCATAGTTCCATAATTGTTGTTTCACCCAAAGGATTTAGGCACAACAACTATCGGCTGCTACATATTTGGCTTCGGTGGTAGGTTGTTCTACACTATTTTTCATTTTAGAGAACCATGATATTTGCATCTTACCTAAGACTTGGCAAGTATTGAAAGTGCTTTTTTGTTTACTTGACATCCACCAAAGTCAGTATCTGAATAAGAATGTAAATCAAATGAAGAGTTCTTTGCACACCTATTGTCAAATTATGCACGCAAGTGCACGCATCATTAAACAAGCAATATAGCAAAAAAAGTAGAGTGCCAATCCGACAGAGGATTAAATTAATTCCTATTATTAACAACTAAAATTGACATACCCTAATCTTATCCAAAAAAAACCAAATTGAAATTATTATAAAGCATAATTAAATCTAACAGACTAAAACTAAAACTAATATAAAATTAATCAGCAAATTTGCATTCAAAACTGAATCAACTACTAGACTTAAGATTATTATATCCCTCAATACTTTATCTAAATATTTTATGTCTCTCTTAATTTACTTCAAAGGATTAAATTGCTAACCTAGAGTCTTAAATTATATACAAGTCTCTATCCAGTTTTTCAGAAAAATATTTCTCATGCTTAACTTGCTACATATCAATGCAAATCAAATTGATGAAACATTTATTAAGCTCATACTCTAATCTTTACTATGTATGGTTTATAGGGTTATGTCGACCCTATATGCAAATCAAATCACTTAATCAACTAATTGCATTCGATCATATGCTATTCAATGTAAGGTCTACCTTAAATCTCTTTTCACAAGATTTAACTTAGATTTCTAATTCAATCTAATTAGTGATCAAGTAAGTACAAGTATTAAGAATAAAATAGAATAAATAACTTAAAACCATTAAATATAAGTAAAAGAGAGATAAATAATTCAGACTACGTATTAAGTTCAATGATAATCATAAGCAAAATTTTAGGTTATATGGATTTTTCTGGTTTTTAGTTTCATAGTAGCACCTTTTTTTAAAAAAAATTTACATAAAAAATTACATTAGAAAGATGCCCTTTGTTTTTAGTGTGTGAACCAATATTTTGTTATGGTTGAGTACTTGACTTGATTAACTTTCTAGTCTTTTTCAACGTTTCCTAGTTGTTTGGCAATCCTATTAAATTCTGTTTTCTAGTTGGTATAGGGGCAGCTCGATTAATTTTAAAAAGTAACTTGGTATAGAGGTTCATACGGTGCTGCAGATCATGTTTTTGGTTAAGTGCAGACTCCTTTTCATGGTGGTTGGAGGCTTATTTAGATTTTTTTTATTTTAAAATAAAAATGCAACATCAATTTTATCAACATTATCCAATACAAGAGATAAGTCATACATTCTTTCCTTCAAATATTACATTTTTATATTATTTAAAGATGTTATTTTTCTGTTTCCATAATAAAAAACAAAGCACAAAAACAAACAAAAAAGGTGACAATCAAATTATACCTAAACAATTTCATTTCACTTAAACATATTGTTCTCTTATATACTAACAGTAGAGTTAAAAACGCTACAATTAATTGTGACATTATTTATATATTTGCAATGTATCTATTTGATTAATTATGTTAATCGGTTTTTTAATTATAATTAAATGAAAAGATTCTTTTTCTATGTATAAACCCCGGACGGGAAGTTCTTGAGCTTTCCAAAAGAGTTTTGAGAGTTTTCACATGTTCATTAAACATATAAGATGATAATCCTGAAAGGGACAAGTAATAAACTAAATCATGGAATATGGAGTTTTAATCATTGCAATATGCCAATTGCAATTAATTAATTAGTTAATTAGTTCTTGATGACTTTCTGTTATATATACAGCCTTGATTATTCCGTTCTTGTTAATTAGTTAAGGAACATATATCATTATAATTTTAATTAGTGCATGGAAACAAATATTATTTTATTTTTCCAATGTAGCCAACCAAGTGATAAAATTTTGAACCATTCTTCCCTCTTATAAACCATGCACCTTCATTAGAAGAAACACAGCTGATATCGCAGACTCTAGGCACAAGATGACAAGTCTAGGGAAGATTTCTTTCTCTATCCTATACGGTTTTCTTTTTATGTTTCAGAAGACAAAACTGTGGCCATTTTTTTCCCTTTTTCTATTGTTTTCATCTTATTTTTCATTGCTCGTTTTTTTTTTTCAAAAGTTTTCATTGCTCGAGTTAATGTAAAGCTTATGCATCCCTTTTAAAGCAATTTAATACAGTTCCGTTAAAGGGAGAAATTTTAATACCGTAGGTTTATTGGTCCCAAATATAAGTCGTAGAGGGGACGTGAATAGTACTAATTCCGCTCTTAAACAAGATGGGGAACTAATCAAGATAACAAAGAAAATAAAACTAGGTAGACAATGGATAAGGATTTAGAGTGGTTCGGTCCAAGATCTACATCTACTACCTTGATTATCCAACCAAGGATTTTCAACCAAATTCACTAAGAAACGGTGGAATTACCAAGCGCCTACCAAGCTTTTACAATGGCTTTTACCAATCTCAACCACAACCTTTATGTTGGCTCCATTAGTTTTTGATGATAATAAAACATTCCCATGTCATTTGTTTCTAAAATTTTTACCTAACTGTGCAGAGCAGTGATCATAAAGAAACAATAAATTAATCTTCATAATGAGCACCTAAAGATGTGATTTGGATAAAGGACAAGGAATATTAATATAAATGAAGCTCCCTGGTTGAACAAGGAAGATAATTTGTTGGACAAAACTCAAAGTGGAAAAGTGGAAGGTTGAAGCTTGGTGAGAAACAAAATCGACTTAGTCGTCTAAGAAAATGGGTTAGTCGACTAAGTGTTCTCTAGCAAATCTGTGACTGAGACAAAACCAACTTAGTCGAACAAAGGAAAAATTTTAGTCGACTAAGTGCTCTTTGTTTGCAACATCTACCAGACTACTACAAGACAGATTAACGGCTAAAACCTTCCCCAAACTATTTCTAATGGTAAAAAACATTCCAACAGCCATCAGACAAGCCTCTCAAACTATAAAAGGATCTTCAAATGCCAAGGAACCAACTTTTGGAACTTTTGATAACTTTTGAAAGCTTTGAGAGAGATTTCATCATATTCAAGTCAAGAAAGAGCAAAAAACTTACAAATCCTTTGTTCTCATCATTGCACTCAAATGCCTATATTTTGTATTTGTATTTAGCACTTAAACTTGTACCACTTGGATCAACTGTGTGATCAATAGGTACTTCTTCTACTTCTCTTTGTGTTCTTAGAGTGAGGGATTCACTCTAAGTGATTGTTTCAAGCTAGGTTGCTTGAAAGTGTAAAGGTTCCAACTTAGCCTTGGAAAGTTGGGTGTTGGGTTTGGTTGAGCCCTTGAAAAACCATTGTGAAAGGTTGTGGTTGACCCTTGGAAAACCACCTTAGGGTTTTAGTTTAGCTTGAGAAAAACTAGTGTAAGGTTGTGGTTGAGCCTTTGAAAAACCACTTAGGGGTTTAGTTGAGCCCGTGAAAAACTAGTGTATAGGTTTTGGCTAAGCCTTGAAAAGCCATTGTAAAAGCTTGGTGGAATCTTGTGAATTCCATTGTTTTTAGTATTTGGTTTGAAAATCCTTGGTTCGATAATCAATGTGGTGGATGTAGGTCTTGGACAGAACCATTATAGATACTTTGTCTATTGTGTTCATTGTTTTACCTTATTTGTTTTGAGATTAAGTCTCAATCTTACCAAAAGAGGAGAGAGAGTGTTATTCACCCCCCTCTAGCACTCACATTTGGGACCAACAATTGGTATAAGAGCTTGTACCCTATTCTTAAAGGTCTAACACCGTTAAAGAGGATCCTATGACTCTTCAAAAATCAGTTGTAGCTGAGAGACAATCAACAAACAGACCACCTCTATTTGATGGCTCTAATTATCCTTATTGGAACACTAGAATGTCTATATACATTAAAGCTATAGATTCTGAAATGTGTGATGTCATCACTGATGGTCCCTTCATTCCCTCAACCATAAATGTAGTAATAAATGAGTTGATGCCTAAGCCAAAGACTGAATGGACCGAGGCTGAAACTAACAAAGTCCAAACTAACTTTAAGGCAATCAACACCTTGCATTGTGCCTTAACTCCCACTGAGTTCAATAAAGTCTCAAGCTATACAACAACAATGCAAGTGTGGGATAACCTTAGGATCATTCATGAAGAGACTTCTCAAGTTAAGGAGTCTAAGATTGCCCTCATAACTCATAACTATGAGATGTTCAAAATGGAGCCTGGTGAAGACATCACCAACATGTTCGATAGGTTTACAAACATTACAAACAAACTCAGCCAATTAGGAAAGCCTATTCTCAAGCATGAACTAGTAAAAAGACTTCTTAAAAGTCTGCCTAAATCGTGGAAGCCAAAAGTGACTGCTATCAAAGAAGCAAAAGATTTAAATATCATCACACTTGATGAAATATACGGGTCTCTCCTCACTCATGAGCTAGAACTAAAGGAAGCAGAAGATGAAGATAGGAGAGAAGTAAAAGAGAAGATGAAAAACAATGCACTCAAGGCCACTATCCTTGAAGATGAGATGGAAGAACTCTCATGCGATGATGATGATGAGCTGGCACTAGTTGTAAGGAAATTTAGAAAACTAATGGGTAGAAGAAGCATAAAAATAGTAGGAAAAGGCTTCAAAAAAGATTCAAGATTTTCATGAAAAAGAAACAAAAATGATACAAATAAAAAGGACTTTGATGAAAAAGAAACAAAAATGATAAAAATGATACAAATAAAAATGAAAATGACATCACCAGCATGCTAAATAGGTTTACAAACATTACAAACAAACTCAACCAATTAGGAAAGCCTATTCCCGAGCATGAACTAGTAAAAAGACTTCTTAGAAGTTTGCCTAAATCATGGAAGCCAAAAGTGACTGCCATCAGAGAAGCAAAAGATTTAAATATCATCACACTTGATGAAATATGTGGGTCTCTCCTCACTCATGAGCTAGAACTAAAGGAAGAAGAAGATGAAGATAGGAAAAAAGCAAAAGAGAAGAAAAAGAACATTGCACTCAAGGCCAACATCCTTGAAGAAAAGCTGGAAGAGCTCTCATGCGATGATAATGATGAGGTGGCACTAGTTGCAAGGAAATTTCGAAAACTGATGGGCAGAAGAAACAGAAGAATAACAAGAAAAGGCTTCAAAAAAGATTCAAGATTTTCATGAAAAAGAAACAAAATTGATACAAATAAAAAGAAGGAGCTGATCTGCTATGAGTGCAAGAAATTAGGTCACTTCAAGTCAGAATGTCTATTGCTGAAAGAAGAAACTCAAAAGAAAAGCAAAAAATCAAAAAAGGCAATGATTGCTACAGCTTGATCTGATAGTGACTCAAACACTAAAACTGATTAGGAAAGCTTAGAAGAAAGAGCAAACATTTGTCTAATGGCCAGAGATGATGAAATAGAGGTATGCTCATCACCCTATGATATTTCAATGAATGATTTATAAGATGAGTATGACAGTTTATGTGATGAGTTTGAAAGCCCGTTTTTAAAATATAGGAACATGAAGAAAAAGGCTACATTACTTGAAAAAGATTTGGGGAAAATAAAATATGAATTCAACTCTGTTTTTGAGCAAAGGAATTTTCTGCAAATTGAGTTAGAACATTCAAAAACAAATTTTGAAATTATGAAAGCAGAATTGGAAAACAAATCCGCTGCTTTGTAAAAAGTTCTTGATAAAAATGCAACACTTAAATATTTGAAAAATAATGTTTATTATGACAACATGTTTACATATTAGAGTGCTCTAAGAAATCACTAAAGGACAGTATTGTACCTAGAGGTACACTCAAGTTGATTAAAGCCTCGAACTGATCAAAAATAGAGATCTAAGGTGAAATTAGGAATTTCACAGTCTAGGGATGACTTAAAATGGCGATTCAAAGTTCAAGGGCTGATTTGGAATCAATCTAGAAAATTGACCGATTATGTGTAAAATGGTAATTTTGCCATTTAAGGATAAAATGGAGATATTTAGAAAAGATTTTGGCCCTATTTGATTAAGATTGATCAATTGAAGTGTTGTTTGAGGTTGAAAAGTGAAAAAAATGTCATTCTGGTACATTTCAGAGTATAGGGCAAAATCGTAATTTTTCTACCCCGAGGATAAATTAGTAATTTTTTACCCTCAACAATTGTCAAGACCAAGGGATTTTATTCATCATGGAATTGGATAAATATGAGAATTTTGTGGTGGAGAATTAATGGAATAAAAGTCAAATATTTAAAAAATGGCCAATAAAATGGTGCTATGTGTCAAGCTTTTAATATTTTATTATTTCCTTATAAAATGACACAAATCAGCCCATTTCTCTCTCATCATGGTAGGCCAAGAGAGGAAAAAAGAGAAGAAAAGGAAAGAAAATAAGAACATAAACCCTAGGTGCCAAAAATTCAAGAAAAAGTGTGATTTTTCATGGAAAATCAAGTGAAAAAGGTAAGATTTATTAGGTTAAGTTTGAAATCTATCCTCTTTATGCATTTTCCCTTATTTTCCATGGTTAAAATGCATGTTTTCATGGGGACACCATGGCTGGTCAAATGGGTATGGAGAGAGAAATGGTGTTAGATTGATTTGATTTTGAGTTATATTAGTGAATTTAGTTAGTTTAGCATGTTAGTAAGGAAAACAACAAGAAAAAAATTGATTTTTCATAGAGTTCTTCAATGGCCGAACCTTGCTTGGAGTGTGGGAGTGATGGATTGATTTTTATTTCAAGAGAATTAGTTAGAAAATGAATAATTATGGAAAAAAAATTAAATAGGAAAAATTACGGTGTTAGTGCACCATTTTGGCTGAATTTTCCAAAAAGGAATATGAATGTGGCTTTGCTAATTTTTAAGGTATTTAGCTTGATATTGGTGATTTGAAGCATTAGAATAGAAATGGAGTTGATTGGAGCTAAAATCGAATGCGTATATCAATTTATCGAGTAAAAGATCGAAATAGGCCAATACAATGTTTAGGCAAAATTTAGACATTTTGCATTTCATAGCATGCATAAGCATAGAGTCTAGGTTAGTTTGTTTTAATCTAGCATTAATGTGGTAAATTGTGTATTGTGCAATATGGATAGGTGGTGAGCTATTTGATATGAGTAAAAAACTGCACCCGATAATCGAGAATATGAGTGTTTCTACTCCTAAAACTGTAAGTAAACTTATTATCATCTTAATTATCTAGAGTAGATTTTATTCAATTGCGTGATTTTATAGAAAATGGGTTTAAATGGTAAATTGCTCTGTTTTAAGAAAAATTGTGATATTATAAAATGATTTTATAAATTCTCTGAAAAATTAAATAATGGTTTCAAAAATAAAGTAATTGGAGACTGCTTACTTGTATTGCAAATTACTGTTTGAATTGTATGGCTTATGATGAATGTGGGTATGACTGATTGTTTTTATGATATGATAAATATGTAAACTGCTTTGATTTGCCTTGATAGACAAGGTAAGGATTGTGGGCTAGTCATGCTGCTAAAAATTTTATTAATTTGGTGGATATAATTGTGGTCACTACAGTGGCAAAACGGGTTCCGTGGACTAGCTTATAAGAAGGGCACGGAAATCCAATTATTATGCTTACCTCGGTTGAAGAGGTGCGGAGGGTATCTCCTAAGGTAGGATTTGAGTTCACTTCACATCTAACCACCACGTAGAAGTGAGACTCAGCCAAAGCCAAGGAACAACTGTTGTTTAGAAATTATGAAATTTTCACAACCTTGGCGGACTTGAGTAGATGCCCCGATACAAGGTATCCCGGACTATAGGTTTTGGCATAAGCCATATTTTTAGGAAATTCATAAGTCCTTTTGAGTATTGAGATAAAATACAATTATTTAAATGAGTTTGGATGAATTTCCAAGTTATGAAATAAGTATTGTGATAGGATATTTTAAATTGTCTCCTATTACTCAACTTTAGATTATTTCGATGGTGTTTGCTTACTCACTGGGATTTTATAATCTCACCACCCTACTTTCCACCCATTTCAAGCTCAGGATAAGATGTAGATAGCCAGTTGCATTAAGGACTGTAATTGGATTGCATTCCTAGAAAAACTGTAGGTTCACTACCTTCATCACAATTGGTCAATCAGGGACCCACATGTCATTGTAAAAGTAATTTTATACTTTGGTTATTTGCATTTTAGTATCTATGAATATATATAACTTTTACGTTATAAAAATTATTTACTGATGTTTCTATAAATATTGTTTTATAAGAAAATTGAGTATTTTATTGAATATTTTTATTATATATATTCAAAATTTCACTTCAAACCAATGTTTTTGACATTTAAATTTATTTTAAACTATGGAAAATGTGTTTTCTACTTACTTATTACGTTTTAGCCGAGTTTCGAGATTTTTGAAGAAAAATGATGAAAATGGCTTTGTGAGCCGAAAAATAATATTTTAATGTTTTGATCGGGGAATGTCTTATAATTCCTTGAAGTAAGTCATTTAATAAGTATTGCTCACCAAGGATATATGGGAACTGATGCTAAGCCTTGCAGGGTTTCGGTCGGCATTCCGGGTATGAGTGCTTACCGGGACGTCGAGGCGGTTGTCATGGGCTTGATGGGCAGTTTCGAGTCGTGACACATACGTTAAAAAGAATAACTAAAATGCATCATATAGATGCTACTACTCTGGAAAATATGGTCATTTATCTTATGAATGTGTTAAAGGTAAAAATCAGCAGAAAACTAGACAAATTTGAGTGCCAAAAGGATATTTTATTGCCACTAACACTCAAAGACCGATCAAAGTATGGATACTTATCAAGAAGAACTGAACAACTATTTTGTAGGTTGAGCTGCACCTAAAGGAAACATGTTTAAAGGTTCAACACAAGAAGAAGCAGCTATGGTACATGGATAGTGGTTGCTCTCGACACATGATAGGGAATGAAATGCTATTTGCTCTGCTGCACAAGAAAAAGGGAGGCATCGTGTCCTTTGGAAATGATTCAAAAGGTAAAATCCAAGGAATAGGAACGGTTGGTAAGAACTTTCATTCTCAAATCAGTCATGTGTTGCTTGTTAAAGGCTTGAAGCACAATCTATTAAGCATCAGTCAGTTGTGTGATAAAGGATTTAAGGTTGTTTAGATTCCAACAAATGTGAAGTAATAGATATAGGCACAAACAAAATCACCTTCATAGGAAAAAGGTTGAAAAATATGTATGTTATCTTTCTTGAAGACTTAGAAAAAGTGAAATGTGCTTGGTATCAAATGTTGAAAATGACAGCTGGTTATGGCATAGAAGACTAAGACATGTAAGTTTAAACACCATGACAAAGCTGATTAAGAAAACCTTAGTTGTTGGATTGCCTAGTATAAAGTTTGAAAATGATAGAATATGTGAAGCTTGTCAATTAGGAAAACAAGTCAAAACTTTTTTCAAAGGTAAGAATGTTGTGTCAAAATCTAGACATCTTGAAATGCTACATATTGATCTTTTTTGGTCCTATTAGCACCACAAGTTTAGGTGGAAAATCTTATGGCTTAGTGATAGTGGATGATTACTCTAGGCATACTTGGGTCTATTTCCTTGCTCATAAAAGTGATGCTCTATCATCTTTCATAGTCTATTGTAAGAAAGTTGAGAATGAAAAAGGTACAACCATTGTTAGTGTTAGGAGTGACCATGGAGGAGAGTTTGAAAATGATGAGTTTGAGAAATTTTGCAATGAAAAAGGGCTGGAACATAATTTTTCTACACCTAGAACACCCTAACAAAATGGAGTTGTAGAAAGGAAGAATAGAACATTAAAAGAGATAACTAGAACTATGCTTTGTGAGAACAATCTTCCTAAGTACTTTTGGGCTGAAGTTGTAAATACAACAGCTTACATTCTTAATAGGGTCTCAATTAGAGCAATTATCTCAAAGACCCCTTATAAGCTGTAGAAAAGAAAAAAACCAAAAATTTCTCACTTTAGGAGTTTTGGCTGCAAATGCTTTGCTTTAAATAATGGAAAACAACAATTAGGACAATTTGATGCCAAAAGTGACGAAGCAATATTTTTAGGATATGCCATGAACTCCAAGGCTTATAGAGTTTTGAACAAGAGGACACTAAATGTTGAAGAATCTGTCCATATAGTTTTTGATGAATCAATTCATATAAAAAAAGAAACTAATGATGATGATTAAGATCTAGAGAACCTAGGGAAGCACAAGGATGAAATGAGCCAAAACGATAGCAAAAATAATGAAGAAGGCTCAACTAAAAATGAAACCGTGGCTCCACCTCTTGAAAATCTACAAAGACAAGAAATCCAGCATAGTGACTTACCTAGAAGCTAGAGATATGTGAAAGATCATCCACAAGAACAAATCATAGGTGACATATCTCATGGAGTTAAAACTAGAAAAGGAACTAGAGAGACATGTCAATTTTCAACCTTCATTTCCTAAGTTGAACCTAAAAGTGTTGAAGAAGCTAAAAAAGAAAAAAGTTGGATATTAGCCATCCAAGAGGAACTAGATCAGTTCAAGAGAAACAATGTATGGTCACTAGTGCCTAAGCCCTCTAACCATCCTATGGTTGGAACTAAATGGGTGTTTAGAAATAAAGTTGATGAACAAGGAAATATGGTTAGAAATAAAGCAAGATTGGTAGAAAAAGGATATAATCAAGAGGAAGGCATAGACTATGAAGAAACCTTTGCTTTGGTAGCTAGAATAGAAGCCATAGGATTATTAGTTGCCTTTGCTTGTCATATGAACTTCAAGCTATACCAAATGGATGTAAAAAGTGCATTTCTTAATGGACTTATTCAAGAGGAAGTATATGTTGAACAACCTACTGGTTTTGAGGACTTTGAGAAACTGGATTATGTTTTTAGACTCCGCAAAGCCTTGTATGGATTAAAGCAAGCTCCTAGAGCTTGGTATGAAAGGCTATCTAAATTCCTTGTAGAAACGGAATATGTTAGGGGCAGCATATACATTACATTATTTATCAAAAGATGCTTAAATGATTTGATCATAGTTCAAATATATATATATGACATTATATTTGGTGCTACTAATGAATCTTTTAGTAAGAACTTTGCTAAGGAAATGCAGGGAGAATTCAAGATGAGCATGATGGGAGAATTAAAGTACTTTCTTGGCCTTCAAATCAAGCAATGTAAGGAATGAATTTTTATCAGCCAAGATAGATACATTCAAGACATGTTCAAGAAGTTTGACATGTTGAAGCTAAAGCCTATCAGCACACCAATGAGTCCATCTGCAAAACTTGATGCTGATGAGAAAGGTAAAGATGTAGATTAAAAGCTCTATAGAGGTATGATTGGATCTCTTCTTTACTTAATATCAAGTAGACCAGATATTCAGTTCAATGTGTGTTTATGTGCTAGATTTTAGTCTTAACCTAAAGAAACACACCTAACAGCTGTAAAAAGAATATTCGAATATCTCTTAGGAACTCAAACCTTAAGAATTTGGTGTTTAAAAGAATCACTATTTAGTCTTGTAGGATATTCAGATGCTGACTTTGCCAGAAGTAGAACTGATAGAAAAAGTACTAGTGGAACATGTTAATTCCTTGGTAGCATGCATGTATCTTGGTCAAGTAAGAAGTAGAATTCAATAGCATTGTCCACTGTTGAAGCTGAATATGTATCCTTAGGTAGTTATAGTGCACAAGTTCTATGGATCAAACAATAACTAAAAGTGTAATACCCTGAACCCTCGTTGGACACACATAAGACCTTATTGATTAAACGAAATATCACTTGATGTGAATTGGCGTGCTAAAGAACGACAAAAGATGAAAGGAATGCTCAAGAGAAAAATATTTCACATGTGTAAAAATAATAATTAAATAATAATATTTTCGCCGGAGATGAATTAGTAAGTTAAAGGACGATTCGGAAGTAAATCGAGACATAATGATGTGTTTTGGGACCAAAAATGGTAAGTGAAAATTTTTTAAAATAAAATGATATTTTATTCAATAAAATAATATTAAAATTTTAAAATTTTATTTGTTATCGAAATTAGTCATGAAAAATGAAATATGACTAATTTAAGTGAGGGAGGAGAAGTAAAGAAGAATTTTGAACGAAAACGGCGATAATCGTGTGATTTTTATTCTCACACAAACTAAGTGAGAAGAAAAGTCAAATGACTAATATTTTTAGTTGGTTCAATCAGTCAACAAATAAAGGAGACAAGATAAGCATTAAGACAAAAATGAAAGAAAGGAATGAAAACCAAAAAATAAAACAAACAAATGATGGAAGAAAAGACAAAAGAAAATAAAGGTAGAAATGAAAAAGAGATGTGGGGGCCGGTCATGTAAAAAAAAAGAAAAGAAATAAAAGAAGTTTGAAGAGAGGCCTAGAGGGGTCAGTTAAGAAGGAATAAAAAGACAAGAAAAGTTGGTCGAAGAAGAAGAAAATGAAAGAAGAATCAGGAAAGAAAAAGAATAGGAAAAGCTAGACAAAAATCGAGAGAAAAGAAAATAGAAGAAATAGCGTGAAGGAGGGGAAGAAGAAACCAAAAAAATTTGACAATTTTGTGGCAGGAAGAAGGTTGATTTTGTTGCACTTTTGGAAGAGAAAAAGAGTTGGCTCAAATACAAAAAATTGGCAGCAAAAAGGAGAGAAAAGAAAAGAAAAATTCAGCACTTAAGAGATGTGAGAAATCTAAAAATTTTCTACACTTTGTTGGGGCTGTTTTGCTGTATTTTGAGGGAGATTTAAGTGTTGAAAATTGAAGGTTCTTGTTACTGGAAATTAAGTTTGAAGTTGTTGAAATTTTAAGGTTTAATGCCATAAAAGAATTAAAGCTTGTGGTGACCGGTTTTGAGAGGAAAGAAAGGGAGGAGGCCATGGTGGTGAAGGGAGGAGGAAGAAGAGAGAGAAACGAGCTGAATAAGAAAGAAGAAAGAAACATAGAAGAGAAAAGGAAAAAAGAGAAAAATAAAAAAAATAAAAAAAATGTGTAGGCATGGCCCAAGTAGAAAATAATTGGGCATGGCCCAATAAGAAATAACATTAGGCATGGCCCAATAAGAGAAAAATGAATGGGCTTAGCACAATGGGAAAAAATGGAAAAGACCATGGAGAGGCCCAAATGTCATAAAGAAATGGCAAAGGCCCAATGGTCATTTAATATCGTATTTCAAAGTTTAAGGGTAGATTAATATTGTGCATATTTTGAATGAAAAATATGCAAGTTACTCAAGGAATTTTTAATTAAGTTACTACCTATACAACTGTGTGATTAAGTATATTGGATTTAAATTTGATGCTAGGAAAGTTGTCATGGAGACGTGCCAAGCGAAGTACGCAATCGATAAATAGGAATAAAGGTATATGCGTACGAATAAATAGTGAAGTAAAATCCCACTATTGTAAGGTGGGTAACGGGTGTCTATTTTAAAATCTTCCTAATTATCTATATATATGTATACGTTGATTTATTGTACGAGCACATCTATGGAAAGCATGAGCTGGTAGAATCTTAGGTATTTTGTGGATGCGAGTTGTTTTGAAAGTTGGTTTGGATAAATCTATAGATAGACTATATACGGAAAGTGTTTTTAAATCGGGAAACAAGTTTTTCAATGGGATTTACTTTCAAAATTGTGCCTTATACTTGTGTAGTGTGCATTCATGATTATGATGCTTGGTTACCATGTGAAGCACGTTTCAAAATTCATGCACCAAAATTTATTTTATGAAACTGACAATTGATTTTATTATATTTTATATTTAATGTTTTGAGAGGCTAGGTTGCAATAAACTACCATGTCATGCAGATATAGATTTTATAAATCAGGTGGCAGATAAAATAATCCATAATCCTTACAGTGGAGGTTTTGTGGGCCAACCTATGAGAGGGGGCACAATATCATGTTTACCTTATCTCGATCGGAGAGCCGTGTGTGGGGTGTTTCTGGAGGTAAAGTTTGAGTGCACTTCATGTGGACCACCGCGTGAGAGTGAAACTCAGCCAACGTCAAGGAATGGCTAGATTTTCAAGTGTAAAAATATGTTCATGTGCGTACTACACTGAACAACCTTGGCGATCTCAGTCAGATGCTTCGACCGAGGTATCTCCGAGAATGATTTTGGCAGAAGCCAAGTTTTAAAGAGTCATAAACCTTACGGTTTATTTTTGATAAAATTTAATTGTTTTATATGGATTGAAATAAGTTTTAACATTTTAAATTATGTTTCTTAGCATGGTGAGAAATAGAATTAAATAGTTTTTCGTAGCTCCCCTATTGGTTTTCTGTGAAATGAATTAGTGATTCCTCACGTATAGGTGAGCTATGATTTGTATATGATTTTGAATAATATTTGGTTTCATGGGAGTTTGCTTAATTTTGTTGACTTGATTCTAGAATGGCTAATTACGCACTTTGATGCGGAAGATTTTATCACTTTGATTATTTATAATTTATAAGATATTCTCGAGTTTTATATAAGGCACAAAACCCTGTTTGAAATAAATTATTTTTATAATCTTGTATTTTTATATTCAACTGATTTGTCGTTTGCTTGTTTCTTATCTATGTCCTACTCACGAAGTCAATGATATTCACTGAGTCTATAAGACTCACACCCTATTTTTCCCTTTTTGTAGATAGGGATTGATTTAGAGCATAATCATTGGCACGCTCAGTTATTTGCATATAGGTAAAGGCATCTCCTAGCATTTTATTTTGAGTCACTCCACTATCTAGAGTTTAGTCGCATGAAAATTTTTCATATTATCAGTACTGTAAATCGATACATATGTATTGTTAAAATTTTGTATTTTTAAATTGAACTACTATTATTGGAAATAGAATATTAATAGTAAAATTATTTTTATTAACTATTTGCTTACTTGTTAGCATATTTAATAAATGTTTTGGGAGTTTCGTAAAGGCCTGTTTGGGACTTGGCGGGATCTCTCGGAGGTCTCGCACGCTGGTAGTGACCGAAGAAGGGTCACTACAGAAAGAATATGGATTGTCGATGAATAACACTCTAATGTATTGTGACAATACCAGTGCAATAAAACATTTCAAAAAATTCTGTCCAGCATTGAAGAACTAAACACATTGAGGTTAGACACCATTTCATTAGAGATTATGTAACTAAGAGTGAAATTAATATTGAATTTGTGAGCACTTTGTATCAACTTGCTGACATATTTACCAAAGCCCTTAGTGAAGATAGATTTTGTGAAATTAGAATAAATCTAGGAATAAGTTGTTTGGAAGAGTTATAAGGTGAAGTTTGGACTAAGTAGGGAAAAACAAAAAGCACTTAGTTGACTGAAGTGTGAAACTTAGTCAACTAAGAGGATTTTGTTTCATTAAAACCAAACAACTACTGATTGAATGTTAAAGGATTAAAATATTGGAATTTTATGCCTACTGGGTAACAAAAGAAAAGAGAAAAACTTGAAGAAGTAAATAGTGAATATTTGAGAGGGAGTTTTGAAATTTCAGAAAATTTAGGCAATTGTTAAGGGGGAGGCAGACGATTTTTAAATTACAAACTATCAATCACTTATATTCTTCATCTTTTGATAACCGATTCTCTTAAAACCTAAGTATTTTCATTTGCATTCCTTCATCTGAAATCAACTTGAACCTTTCTCCTCTTACCACTTGAAACCCTAAGAGTGAAATCACCTTCAAAACTCCAAATGGCCAAATTGACCCCGACTTTAAGAGCTACCGGAGAAGAAGAAAAGGAAAAGATCAATGGAAAAGAGTCCTAAGTCAAAACATCCACAGAAAAAGCTGAATGGGGTATCAGGTTATAAAAAGAAAAAGTTTGATAAAGATTCTGAACAGAAGAAACAGACAAAAAAGAAAAAGAAATCTAGAAAAACAAAGAAGAAAGACAAGAAGAAAATGTCTTCAAAAGGTACTTCATCCTCCTCACCTCTCAAATTTAGAAACAAAATTCATGAGGAGAGATTCAGAAAAATAGAGAATGCACTTATAACTTTCGGGAAATTCATTAACTAGGATAACTTTAACGAAACCCCTAAACTTCTAACCAATTTAACCAACTATTTCAATGAAATGAAAATCAATGATTATAGTTCTTTTAAGAACAGACCATATAGTGCTAGCTTAGTTAAGGAATTCTATGCCAGCATTGCATTAAGTGAGAAAGAACTTGATGATTTAGAGGACTTTTCAAAAGATAATTTGAATGTATTGTTGAATGGGAAAGAATTTTTGGTTACAGCTTCAGATTTGAGTAATCTGTTAGAAATAGAAGCTGAAAATGGAGAGTATGAAATGCTTGACAAGTTTGATCCTACATCTGTGTGGGAAATTATTACGGGAAAGAAAGAAAAATTTTCTTTTAAGACCAATGCAGGACTGATCATTAGTCCACAATTTAGAATCCAACAGTATTTTGTAGCTACTAATATACATGGTAGGAGTGGTAGCTTAAGCTACATCAGCCTTCAAGATGTTTGGCTGATGGAGCATGCTTTCACTGAAAAAGTTCTGAACCTTAAAAGGTTTATGATTAAAAGAATTAGGGCAGCATGTAAACTAAAAAAGATTCATTTTCCATATGGCAATGTAATCACATCCCTTGTCAAGAATAAGGGAATCTATTGACTCTATTAGTTTTTTATGATAATAAAACATTCCCATGTCATTTGTGTCTAATAATTTTAACTAAGTGTGCAGGGCAAATGATCATAAATGAGGCAATATTATAATCTTCCTATTAAGCACCTAAAGATATGATTTAGATAAGGAACAAGGAAGATTTATATAAAGGAAGTCCCCTGGTGAAATACGGAAGATCACTAATTGAACAAAAGTCAAAGTGGAAAAGTGAATGGGTGAAGCTTGGTGAGAAACAGAATCGAGTTAGTCAACCAAGAAAATGAGGTTAGTCGACTAAGCACTCACTGGAATCTGCGTTTGAAACAGAACCAACTTAGTTGACCAAGGGAAAAATTTTAGTCGACTAAGTGCTCTCTGTCTGCTACATCTGCCAGGCCACTACAAGACAAGAAAACAGCTAGAATCTTCCCGAAATTGTTTCTAACGGTCAAAAACATCCCAACAGCCATCAAACAAGCCTTTCCAACTATAAAAGGATCTTCAAATGCCAAAGACACCATCATCTCCAACTTTTGGCTTCATACACAAAGACACCATCATATTCAAAGCCAAGAAAGAGTAGTAAACCTGAAAATCCTTTGTACTCTTCATTGTACCTCAACACATATTCTTTGTATTTGTATTTTGCACCTAAACTTGTACCACATAGATCAACCATGTGATCGCTAGGTACTTTTTTCTTTCCATCCTTGTATTCTTAAAGTGAGTGTTTCACTCTAAGTGTTTGCATCAAGCAAGGTGTGCTTGGATGCTTGTGGGTTCTAGTTTAGCCCATGAAAAAGTAGAGTAAAGGTTGTGGTTGAGCCTTGAAAAATCACATTGAGGTTTTAGTTTAGCCTGAGAAAAACTAGTGATAGGTTGTGGTTGAGCCTTGAAAAACAACATTATGTTTTAGTTGATCCCGTGAAAAACTAATGTAAAGGTTGTGGCTAAGCCTTGGAAAAGCCATTGTAAAAGCTTGGTGGGAGCTTCTGAATTCCACCGTTTTAGTGTTTGATTTGAAAATCCTTGGTTGGATAATCAAGGTAGTGGATGTAGGTCGTTGACCGAACCACTATAAATACCTTGTCTATTGTTTTCATTGCCTTATCTTCTTTATTTTGAGATCAAGTCTCAATCCCACAAGAAAGAGCCGAGATAGTGCTATTCACCTCTCCTCTAGCACTTATATTTGGGACCAACAATTGGTATCAGAGCTAGCTCTCTGCCTACAAGGTCTAACACCCTTAGAGAGGATCCAAATGGCTTTATAAAAATCAATCGTAGTCGAGGGACAGTCTACAAATAGACCACTTCTGTTTGATGGCTCTAATTACCCTTATTAGAGCACTAGGATGTCAATATACATTAGAGCCATAGATTATGAAATGTGGGATGTCATCACAGATGGTCCTTTTATTCCCTCAACAGTAAATATGGTTACAAATGAGTTAATGCCTAAGCCAAGGTCTAAATGGACTGAGGCTGAAACTAAGAAAGTAAAGAACAACTTTAAGGCAATCAACACTTTGCATTGTGCCTTAACTCCCACTAAGTTCAACAAAGTCTCAAGTTGTACAACAGCCAATCAAGTGTGGGACAAATTAAGAATAATTCATGAAGGGACTTCTCAAGTTAAGGAGTCCAAAAATTGCTCTCTTGACCCACAACTATGAGATGTTCAAAATGAAACCTGGTGAGGACATCACCAACATGTTTGATAGGTTCACAAACATTACAAATAAGCTTAACCAATTAGGAAAACCTATCCTTGAACATGAGCTTGTAAAAAGACTTCTTAGGAGTCTACCTAAATCTTGGAAGCCAAAGGTGACTGCCATCCAAGAAGCCAAAGATTTGAACATCATCACACTTGATGAAATTTGCGAGTCACTCCTCACACATGAGCTGGAGCTCAAGGAAAAAGAAGAAGAGGATAAAAGAGAGGCAAAAGAGAAGAAAAAGAACATAGCACTTAAAGCCAGCATCCATGAAGATGAGCTAGAAGAACTCTCATGTGATGATATTGATGAACTTGCATTAGTTGCAAGAAGATTGAGAAAACTGATGGGAAGAAAGAATCAAAGATTTATAAGAAAAATCTTTAAAAGGGATCAAGGTCCTTCATGGAAGAACAACAATAATGAAAGCAATAATAAGGAAGAAGTAATCTGCTACGAATGCAAAAAACTAGGGCACTACAAATCTGAATGTCTATTGCTGAAGGAAGAAACTCCAAGGAAAAATAGAAAATCAAAGAAGGCAATGGTTGCTGCAACTTGGTCAGATAGTGATTCAAGCACAGAATCTGATGAAGAAAGCTCAAAAGAAAGAGCAAACATTTGCCTGATGGCGAAAAATGATGAAACAGAGGTATGCTCATCGACTTGTGATATATCTATGAATGATCTGCAAGATGAGTATAATGAGTTGTGTGATCAATTTGAAAGCCTATTCTTAAAGTACAAAAATCTGAAGAAAAAGGCTACATCACTTGAAAAAGATTTGGAGAAAATGAAACTCGATTTCAACTCTGTTTTAAAACAAAGAAATTTGCTTCAAACTAAACTGGAACACTCAAAAACAGATTTTGAAATCATGAAAGGAGAGCTGGAAAACAAAATTGATGCTTTACAAAAAGCTCTTAAGGAAAATACAACTCTTAAATGTTTTGACAATGAATCTTTAAAGAAACATTCATATAGTAAAAGGAATAACCATAAAGCATCATCTAGATGCTATTCTTGTGGAAAATATGGTCATGTATCATATAATTGTGTCAAAAACATTAATGTATAGAAAACTAGAAAAGTCTGGGTGCCAAAGGGTTATTTTATTGACACTAACACTCAAGGGCCCATCAAAGCATAGGTACCTATCAAGAAGAACTGAACCATATCTCTGTAGGTTGAGCTGCACCTAAAAGAGACATGTTCAAAGGCTCAACACAAGAAAAAGTAGCCATGGTACATGAATAGTGGCTGGCCTCGACACATGACAGGGGATGAAATGCTATTTGCACAGCTGGACAAGAGAAAGGGAGGCACCGTATCCTTTGGAGATAATTCAAAAGGAAGAATTCAAGGAATAGGTACAATTCGTAAGAACTCTTGCACACAAATTAGCCATTTGTTATTTGGTCAAGGATTAAAGCATAATTTGCTAAGCATAAGTCAACTATGCGACAAAGTGTTTAAGGTTTGTTTTGATTCCAACAAATGTGAAGTAATAGACATAGGCACTAACAAGACTACCTTCATAGGAAATAGATTGAAAAACATGTATGTTATCTTTCTTGAAGATCTAGAAAAGGATAGTGAAATGTGCTTAGTTGCCAAGGCTGAAAATGATAGCTGGTTGTGGCATAGAAGACTAAGACATGTTAGATTGAACACCATGTCAAAACTAATTAAGAAAGATCTAGTTGTTGGACTGCCTAGCATTATGATTGAGAAAGATAGAGTATGTGAAGCATGTCAGCTAGGAAAACAAGTCAGAACTTCATTCAAAGCTAAGAATGTTGTGTCAACATCGAAACCTCTTGAAATGCTTCATATTGACCTTTTTGGTTCAATTATCACCACAAGTCTAGGTCGTAAATCTTATGGTTTAGTAATTGTTGATGATTACTCAAGATTCACTTGGGTTTATTTCCTTGCACACAAGAATGATACATTATCAACTTTCATGGGATATTCCAAGAAAGTTGAGAATGCAAAAGGAACATTTATTAAGATTAAAAGTGACCATGGAGGTGAATTTGAAAATGGTGAGTTTGAGAAATATTGCAATGAAAAAGGGTTAGAACACAACTTTTCAGCACTTAGAACACCCCAACAAAATGGAGTTGTAGAGAGAAAGAATAGAACATTGCAAGAGATGGCAAGAACCATGCTTTGTGAAAACAATCTTCCTAGGTTCTTCTAGGCTGAAGCTATCAACATAGCAGCTTATATTCTTAATAGAGTTTCAATTAGAGCAATCATGTCAAAAACCCCATATGAGTTGTAGAAAGGAAGAAAGCCAAACATTTCTCACCTTAGGAGCTTTGGCTGTAAATGTTTTGTTTTGAACAATGAAAAACAACCATTGGGGAAGTTTGATGCTAAAAGTGATGAAGCAATATTCTTGGGATATGCCATGAACTCAAAAGCCTATAGAGTTTTCAACAGAAGGACACTAAATGTATAAGAATTAGTCCGTATAGTTTTTGATGAATCAATTCATATTGAAAAGAAACCTCATGAAAATGATGAAGATTTAGTAAATTTTGAAAGACAAATGGATGAAATGAGTCTTGATGATAGCAAAAATAATGTGGAAGACTCATCTAGGGAAAAACTCATAGGTCCACTACTTGAGAATTTACAAAGACAAGAAATTCAGCATAGTGACTTACCTAGAAATTGAAGATATGTGAGAGATCACCCTCAAGAACAACTTATAGGTGACATATCTCATAGAGTTAAAACTAGGATGGGAACTAGGGAGACATGTGAATTTTTAGCCTTCATTTCTCAAATTGAACCTAAAAGCTTTGAAGAAGCTGAAAAATAAGAAAGCTGGATTTTAGCCATGCAAGAGGAGCTAGATCAATTCAGGAGAAACAATGTATTGTCACTAGTACCTAAGCCTTCCAATCATCCTATAGTTGGCACTAAATGGGTGTTCAAAATGAAAATTGATGATCAAGGGAATATCATGAGAAACAAAGCAAGGTTGGTGGCAAAGGGATATAATCAAAAGAAAGGAATATACTATGAAGAAACCTTTGCTCTAGTAGCTAGAATAGAAGCCATAAGATTACTAGTTGCCTTTGCTTGTCATATGAACTTCAAGCTATACCAAATGGATGTAAAGAGTGCATTCCTTAATGGAATTATCCAATAGGAGGTATATGTTGAACAACCTACTGGTTTTGAATATTTTGAAAAACTAGATCATGTACTTAAAGTTCACAAAGCCTTGTATGGATTGAAACAAGCTCTTAGAGCTTGGTATGAAAGGCTCTCTAAATTTCTAGTAGAAAAAGACTATGTTAGGGGTAGTATAGACACCACACTGTTTATCAAGAGATACCTAAATGATCCATTAATAGTTCAAATCTATGTTGATGACATAATATTTGGTGCTACTAATGAATCTCTTTGCAAGAACTTTGCTGAGGAAATGTAGGGAAAATTCCAGATGAGCATGATGGGAGAATTGAAGTACTTTCTTGGTCTTCAAATCAAGTAATGCAAATGAGGAACCTTTGTTAGCCAAGATAGATATATTCAAAACATGCTCAAAAAGTTTGATATGCTAAAACTGAAATCCATCAGTATGCCAATGAGTACATCTATAAAACTTGACGCTGATGAGAAAGGTAAAGATGTAGATCAAAAGCTCTATAGAGGTATGATTGGATCTTTTTTTTACTTGATTGCAAGTAGACCAGATATTCAGTTTAGTGTGTGTTTATGTGCTAGATTTTAGTCTCAACCTAAAGAAACACACCTTACTGTTGTGAAAAGAATATTTAGATATCTCATAAAAACTATAAATTTGGGATTATGGTATTCAAAAGAATTAGCATTCAGCCTTGTAGGATATTCAGATGTTGACTTTGCAGGAAGTAGAACTAATAGGAAAGCACAAGTGGAACATGTCAACTGCTAGGAAGCTTGCTTGTGTGCTGGTCGAGCAAAAAGCAAAATTTAGTAGCCTTGTCTACTACTGAAGCAAAATATGTGTCCCTAGGAAGTTGTTGTGCACAGGTTTTATGGATTAAGCAACAATTGAGAGATTACGGGTTGTCCGTGAATAACACTCCAATATATTGTGACAACACCAGTGCTGTAGATATTTCAAAGAATCCTATACAATACTCAAGAACTAAACATATTGAGATTAGACATCACTTCATTAGAGATTATGTAACTAAGCGAGAAATCAATATTGAATTCATAAGCACATTACATCAACTTGTTGATATATTTACAAAACCCCTTAGTGAGGTTAGATTCTGTGAGATTAAAAGAAATCTAGGAATATGTTGTTTAGAAGAGTTATAGTGAGAAATCTGGACTAAAAAAGGAAAAACAGAAGAGACTTGGTTTACTAAAGTATGAAACTCAGTCAAGTAAGAGCATTTTGTTTTATTAGATCAGAAGAACAGATGGTTGAGTGATAAAGGATTAAATTAAGGAATTTTGTGCCTACTGGGTGACAAAATAAAAGGGGGAAACCTGATGTAGTAAATAGTAAAATATGAGAAGGAGTTTTTGAAATTTGGGAAGATAAGGCATTGGTTAAGAAGGAGGCAAGCAGTTCCCCAAGTTAGAAACCGTCGTTCACTTTTAATCCTCTGATAACCGACTCTCTCAATTCCATCAATCTCATTTGCTTCTCTCCATCTTCTGAAATCAACCGAGAACCCTCATTCTATCACCCTTTAGAACCCCAAGTGAAAAACATCTTCAGAAACCACAATAGCTAAGTCAACCCTTTCAAGGACCTGCTTACAAAGAAAAAAGGGAAGAGACCAACAGAAGAAATCCCCAAAGCTGAGCACCCAAGAAAGAAGCAAAAACAGGCATCGAGCTCTGCAACAAAGAAGACTTGGAAAGGGTTCGAGATGAAGAAACAAAAGGAGAAGAAGAAGAAAACCGAGAAATTGAGAAAGAAAGACAAAGGAGAAAAAGGTACTTCATCTGCCTCTTCCATGAAATTTAGAAACAAAATTCATGAAGAGAGATTTAAGAAAATCGAAAATGCCCCCATTACATGTGGGAAGTTCACTGACTGTGAGAGTTTCAGTGAAACTCTTGAACTTGAAATAGGCTGACAAATTATTTCAATGAACTAGGTATTAAGGAGTATAGCTCCTTTAAAGACAGAACATATAGCGCTAGCTTTGTTAAAGAATTTTACGCTAGCATTGAATTCAGTGAACGAGAGCTCGATGATTTAGAGGACTATTCTGATAATAATTTGAATGTTTTTCTTAATGGGAAAGAATTCCTAGTTACTGCCTCAGACGTAAGTAACCTGCTAGGAATTGAAAGAGCGAATGGAGAATATGAAATGCTTGACAAATATGATCCTGCTTCTGTGTGGGAAATTGTCACTGGAAAGAAATTCTCTTTAAAGAGTAATGCAGGACTGATCATTAGTCCAAAATTTAGGATCCTACATTACTTTGTAGCTGCCAATCCGCATGGTATGAGTGGTAGCTTAAGCTACATCAATCTTCAAGACCTTTGGCTGATGGAACATGCATTCACTCGTGAAGTTCTGAACCTTGGACGGTTCATGATTGAAAGAATGAGGGCAGCATGTAAGCTGGAAAAGATTCATTTGCCCTATGGGAATGTGATTACATCTCTTGTCAAGAAGAAAGGAGTATAGGCAAAAAAGTATGATATGAACATGGTCAAAAGTAAAGACCAACCAATCTACCTTGGAAGTTTGATGAAAATCGGATACGGAGTGTATGAGGACACCTTCAGCAAGACCTCGAAGATCACCTCAGTTCAGACTCAACCAGAGGTAGCCCCCACACAACCAGAAACAACAGCCCCTCCATTCTTTAATGAAGTAATGTTCAACTTGTTAATGAGAATGGATGCCCAGCTCATTGATCAAGGAGCTAGGCTTGTTAAAATTGAAGAAAGAATGAATGAAATTGAAGCCAGCTTGAAAGCCAGATCTAAAATGCCAACGGGACCTGCTAATGCTAACTCCTATGCTACAAAGAGCATGGCACCAGAAGAACAAGGTGCTAAAGGATCAACATTGCAACCAAAAAGTTCTGAATTCCAAGATGCAAGCCTTGATTTTCAAGATGAAGGATCAGCTTATCAGAGTGCAAGTCCTGGTCTTCCTAACCTTGAACCAAAACCTAAAGAACCATACCATACCACTTCAGTAAGAAAGGAAACATCTGATCAAGGCACTAAGGTAGTTGGTTCACCATCTGGTTCTCTTGAGCACCAACCTTCATCTCAGCCTAAACATGAAGCATCCCCTCAAAATTCTGATGAAGTGTCTGTCATGGGACTTTTCTATGAAATGGTCAAAGAACAGCAAGCAGAAAAAGAGACAACAGCAGGCAGCTCAAGCAATGGCCTCAAAACAAGAAGCTGTGAAAAAAAGGAAAAAGAAAAGAAAAGCAAAAGCAAAAGACACAGCTCATGTATCTAAGCATCAGCCACTTGCCATGAGATAAAAGAAAACAGCAAGAAAATTAGTTCTTCCAAGAATAAGAAAATCTTCAAGATTGGCAGAAAAGGCAAAATCACCTCCTGCAAGCACTCCTTAAGCCCCAATAGAAGTCTCTGATTAGGCAACTCCAGAAAAAGCTATAGAAACATCTTCTCAGTAGACTCCAGAAGCAGCCTCTCAACCCCCTCTATGACCACCCTCTCTTGTTGCCCTGAACCCTTGGTGGGAACAAACTATGTCCCCTGAATCGACATCATCTCTCTCTAAGAATTGATACCTCAGCCCCCTCCCTGATGATGACAAAAATGGGGAGTAGTAGTATTTACAAGAAAAAGAAAAAATACTGAGGATAGAGGAACCAGACTTTTAGGGAAAATAGAAAAATCCTGAGGGTAGAGGAACCAGACTTCTAGGGAAAATAGGTAGCAAAAACAAGACTAGGGGTATTTCTGGAACAATTTTTCTGATTATTGTTTTGTTGGATCTTCATGCCACAATGGCATTTAAACAATGACCCTAATTATGGCTGACTTTATAAATGCTCAAGAATATGTTTGTTGATGATTGTTTGAAATGCTTGAACTGTGAAATGATATCTATGGGATTTTAGAGCATGGCTGTAAATGTATCTGCTGATACTGTGCAATACTGCTATATTTTTCTGATATTGTGTTGATATTGGGTTATTGTGTTGATAGATCACTCCTGAAACAATAATACAAAGTAGAATATGTGTTTAAGTACTTATGGATGATGATTTATAGAAAGTTTGCCGGAAAAATGATGGTTTGAAGGAAATTTGGAGCTGACATGATGAAATTTGGAAATTACAAACTATTGACAGAAATCTGCAAAAGTAGGAAATCTAATAAAATCTGTCAACATGTCATTTGCTCTTAAACTTGCATATATGAACATTTTCTATCAAAAGCAAGTATGTACAATGTCACCAGGAATATAACTGAGGTAGGAACTTGTTAGAATAAGATGAAAAATATGCACACACTTAAGGGGAACATGATTTTAGGGGGAGCAATCTTTATTCTCTGCAGAAACTAGATAAAGAATTAAAAAGGCACCATGCTATTAATTAAGGGATGTTTTGTCATCATCAAAAAGGGGGAGATTGTTGACTCTATTAGTTTTTGATGATAATAAAACATTCTCATGTCATTTGTGTCTAATAGTTTTAACTAAGTGTGCAAGGCAAATGATTATAATTGAGGTAATATTATAATCTTCCTATTGAGCACCTAAAGATATGATTTAGATAAGGAACAAGGAAGATTTATATAAAGGAAGTCCCCCGGTGAAATAAAAAAGTTCACTAGTTGAACAAAAGTCAAAGTGGAGAAGTGCAAGGGTGAAACTTGGTGATAAACAGAATCAAGTTAGTCGACCAAGAAAATAGGGTTAGTCGACTAAGCACTCACTGGAATCTGCGTCTGAAACAGAACCAACTTAGTCAACCAAGGGAAAAATTTTAGTCGAGAAAGTGCTCTCTGTCTGCTACATCCGCCAAGCCACTATAAGACAAGAAAACAGCTAGAATATTCCCCAAACTATTTCTAACAGTCATAAACGTCCTAACAGATATCAGATAAGCCTCTCCAACTATAAAAGGATCTTCAAGTGCCAAAGAACAAAAACTTTTTACAACTTTTGGCTTCATACACAAAGACACCATCATATTCAAAGCCAAGGAAGAGTAGTAAACCTGAAAATCCTTTGTACTCTTCATTGAACCTTAACGCATATTCTTTGTATTTGTATTTTGAACCTCAACTTGAACCATATAGATCAATCGTGTGATCATTAGGTATTTTCTTCTTTCCATCCTTGTATTCTTAGAGTGAGTGTTTCCCTCTAAGTGCTTGCATCAAGCAAGGTGTGCTTGGATGCTTGTGGGTTCTAGTTTAGCTCATGAAAAACTAAAGTAAAGGTTGTGGTTGAGCCTTGAAAAACCACATTGGGGTTTTAGTTTAGCCCAGGAAAAACTAGTGATAGGTTGTGGTTGAGCGTTGGTAAACTACATTGGGTTTTAGTTGATCCCGTGAAAAACTAGTGTAAAGGTTGTGGCTAAGCCTTGGAAAAGCTATTGTAAAAGCTTTGTGGGAGCTTGTGAATTTCATCGTTTTAGTGTTTGATTTGAAAATCCTTAGTTAGATAATCAAGGTAGTGGATGTAGGTCTTGGACCGAACCATTATAAATACCTTGTCCATTGTTTTCTTTGCCTTATCTTCTTTATTTTGAGATCAAGTCTCAATCCCACAAGAAAGAGCCGAGATAGTGCTATTCACCCCCCTTCTAGCACCTATATTTGGGACCAATAGAATTTGGGCTAAAAGGTATGATATGGACATGGTAAAGAGTAGAGATCAACTTATCTTGTTAGGAAGTCTGATTAAGATGGGATACAAGGTGTATGGGAACACTTTTAGCAAGACCTCTAAGTTTACTTCAGTGCAAACTCAGCTAGAGGTAGCCCCCACACCACTGGAGACGGTAGCCCCTTCATTCTCTAATGTAGTTATGTTTAATCTACTGATGGTGATGGATGCCAAGCTCACTAATCAAGTAGCAATGCTTGTGAAAATTGAGGAAAGGATGAATGAGATTGAGGCCAGCTTGAAAAAAAAATCTGTAATGCCATCTGGACCTGCTCAAGTTGACTCTTCTACTACCCAAAGCATAGCACTAGAAGGACAAGGTGCTGAAGGATAGGCTTTACAAGCAGAAGGTTTTAAATTCCAAGAAGCAAGCCTTGAATTTCAAGCTAAAGGATCAGCCTACCAAAATACAAGTCCTAGTCACCAAAGCCTTGAACCGTGATTTGAGGAACCTCTCAAATCCACATCAGCAGGAAAGGAAACATTAGAACAAAGAACTGAGGTAATTGGTTCACTACTTCGACCTCTTAAGATTCAACCTCAACCACAGCTTGAACAAGAAGTATCCCCTCCTCACTCTGATGAAGTTGATATCATAGATATTTTCTACCAAATAGTAAAAAAAGAGTAAGCAGAGAAAGAGGCAAAGCAGCCCAAGCTGTTTAGGTAATGTCCTAAGAATAGCAAGTTGCAGCAAAAAAGAAAAACAAAGGAAAAGCAAAAGCAAAAGAAACAGCTCTTACAACTAAGCTTCAACCTCAACCACTTGCCATGAGACATAAGAAAACATCTAGAAAATCAGTTCCTCCGAGGACAAGGAAATCCTCAAGATTAGCAGAGAAGACCAAATCTCCACTAGTATCTTCTCCTCAAGAGGCAATTGAAGTCTCTGATCAGACCACTCTTAAAAAAGCTACATAAACACCTCTTCAGCCTCTTCAACAACCTCCTGAAGCATTTACTCAACCATTTCTGAGACCACCCTTTCTTGTTCCTTTGAATCCTTTATGGGAACAGATAGATTCCCCTAAATCCACACCATCTCCCTCTGAAGATTAATGCCTCAAACCCCCTTCTGATGATGACAAAAAAGGGGAGGAGCAAAAGTATAAGAAAAATAAAAAAATATGAGGGTAGAGGTACCAGACTCTTAGGAAATGATACAAGAAAATAAAAAATCTAAGGGTAGAGGTGCTAGGATTCTAGGATAGCTAGGAAGAAGATTTAGCTCAGGGGTAGTTCTAGAATAAATTTGTGGTTATTGTTTTAATGGTTATTTTATGCCAAAATGGCATTCAAACATTGGATTTTAATTTTGGTTAACTTGATGAATGTTCGGAACATGCATGCTGATAGTTGTTTGTGGTATTTGAACTCTGAAAATGATGCTTATGGCATTGTGAAGTATTGCTAGAAAATTTCTGCTGATATAATATAATGCTGCTATTAATTTTCTTTTGCTTTGCTGATGTTGAGTTAATGAGTTGATAAACAGTTTATTCCACGATGTTACAACTTGAACATGAATGTGAATACACATAAATTATGCTCATAGAATATCTGTTGAAAAATTTGATGCAATGGATGAAATCTAGAATCTACATGGTGTTAACAAAAATTTATGGAAATGAAAAACTGATGATAATCTATCAACCTGTCATTTGCTTCTAAATCTGAACACATAAACATTTTCTAACTTAGACAAGAATGCACAATGTCACTTCCTATACAACATGAATGATAATATGCTGAAATGAATAAACAAAATATGTGCACACTTAAGGGGAAGCATGAACTTAGGGGGAGCAATCCTCACTTTTTGCAGAAATTGAAAAAAGAGTTAAAAAGACACCATATTGTTAACTAAGGAATGTTTTGTCATCATAAAAAATGGAGAGATTGTTGGCTCCATTAGTTTTTGATGATAATAAAACATTCCCATGTCATTTGTCTCTAATATTTTTACCTAAGTGTGCAGGGCAAGTGATCATAAAGAAACAACAAGTCAATCTTCCTAATGAGCACCTAAATATGTGATTTGGATAAGGAACAAGAAAGATTAATATTAACGAAGCTCCTTGAACAAGGAAGATCATTGGTTGGACAAAACTCAAAGTGGAGAAGTGGAAGGCTGAAACTTGGTGAGAAATAGAACCGACTTAATCGATCAAGAAAATGGGTTAGTCGACTAAGTGTTTTCTACCAAATCTACGACTAAGATAGAACCAACTTAGTCAACTAAGGGAAATATTTTAGTCGACTAAGTGCTCTTTGTTTGCAACATCCATCAGACCATTACAAGATAGATTAACGACTAGAACCTTCCCTAAACTGTTTCTATCGGTCAAAAATGTTCCAACAATCATCAAACAAGCCTCTCTAACTATAAAAGGATCTTTAAAAGCCAAAAAACCAACTTTTGGAACTTTTGATAACTTTTGAAAGGTTTGAGAGAGATTTCATCATATTCAAGCCAAGAAAGAGCAGAAAACTTGTAAATCTTCTGTACTCTTCACTGCACTCAAACGCATATCTTTTGTATTTGTGTTTAGCACTTAAACTTATACCACTTAGATCAACCGTGTGATCAATAGGTATGTAAAGCTCAACCCTGTTTTATCTTTGACATGCCGTTCACATCCATTTGATAGTGTGCTTGCATATGGAATTTCCCCGAGAAAAATTAGTTAAAAGTAGATAGTGTACCCAATGGTACGATTAAGAGGATTAAACCTCAAACTAATTTAAATAGAGATTTGAGGATGAATTTGAGAATTTTGACACCCTAGAGTGTTATATTATGGTAATTAGGAGTTTGAGGGTTGATTTGGAGTCAATCCAAAATTTTAGTGTTCTAAGGGCAAAATGGTCATTTTGCCCCCCGAGGACAAAGTTTGAATTTTTCAAGAGGATTTGGATCAAATTTGATTAATTGAAGCATGATATGAGTATGAAGAGTGAAAAATATGAATTTTGGCAATTTTTCAAGTATAGGGGCAAAAATGTAATTTTTCACTTTTACACGGATAAAAGTGTAATTTTTAGAAAATTTTCTCCACCAAGACCTTGGCTAGGTCTAGAAACTTCATTTAAGCTATGGATAAGTGAAAAGAAATGTGTGGTGGATAAAGAAAGTTAAATGGATGACTAATAAAGAATGAGCCAATATAAATTTGACATGTGTCAAAAATAAATATTATTTTATTAAGCTTATAAATAAGCTTAAAATTGAGCCAAAAACCCTTGTGATGGTCGGCCATAGCATAGTAAGAAGGAAAAAAAGAAAACATAAACCCTAGGCTGAAAATCAAAGGGAAAGTGAAAGAATTCAAGGAATCAAGCTTAAAAAAGTAAAATTTCTTGATTTTTTTTGGTGTTCTACACTACCCAAGCTTTCTTTTCCATTTTCCATGCAAAAATCACAAGTAGGTATAACAAACCCATGCTAGCCGAACCTCCATGGAGGGATTTTGAGCAATTATTTTGATAGATTTTAGGTTCATTTAATGCTTTTAGTTAGTTAGAAATGAAATATAGCAAAATCTAGCAAGAAAACGAAATTTCCCACCTTGAACCCCATATGGCCGAACCTTCTAGGAAGAGAATGGCTGCTTAAATTGATGCTAATTTGAGGTATTTAGGTGAATTTTGATGAATTATAAAGTTAGAAAATTAATAGAAAATTTTGGTGCAAAAATCAAAATTTTTGCCTAAAGTGCAAACCGGTGCACTATGTGGTTCAAACTGATAATTCGCATCACATTCATAGTCACTAAGGTAAATTGGGTGTAATTAGAGTATAGAAATTGAAAGAAATTAATTTAGAATTAAATTGGAGACTTTAGCCAATTCGGCCCCGTGTAAGCGAATTAGGTCGAATACCGTGTTTAGACGGTTATTTGAACAGTTTGCATCGCATTTCATGCACTCATATAGAATTATAAAGCCTAAAATCAATTATGATTAATTAACATAATTTATTGAAATTCGTGTCGCGCATAACGTATAGGTGGTGAACCCTCTAACAAAGACAAAGAAATTGTGTCGAACGATCGAGACGAGGAGTGTTTCGGACTCCTAAAACAGTGAGTGGATAAATTATAATTTTCAATATCTAGAATAATTTTACCTGTTTTAGTGTTTTTAATGAATTGAATTTTATAAATGATTTTTAAATTGAAAACTTGATTTGATAACACTGAGTATGTGGAGACTTGTGCTGAACTTGTGTTTATGTATTCAATTTGAAATCTATGACTTATGATCTTGGGAAGCAAGCTGGCTGGATTTATATTTGTGTGAAATATGTGACTGTTTTCCTTTGTCTAAGTATACTAGGTAGAATTTTATCGGCCATGTTATGCTGCAAAAATTTTGTTGATTGGTGGGTTAATTAGTTGCTGCAGGATGGGTTTTCGTGGACCAGCCTATTGGAGGGGCACGGTAAACCCAATTATTATTTTTACATCGGTACGAGAGGTGTGGAAGGTACTCTTGAGGTAAAGATCTAGTTCACTTCACGCCGAACCACCATGTGAAGTTGAACTTAGCCAACGCCAAGGGACGGTTGTATTGTAAACTCAATATATATATATATATATATATATTTTATCTGCATATGATTTTTAACAGCCTTGGCGGACTCGATTGGATGCTCTGATCAAGTGTCCACGAGTATGAGATTTGGCCTAAGCCTAGTTTTTACAAAAGAATTCATAAGCCTTGTGTTTTGATAAAATGAAATTGTTTTGTATGATTGTACTAAATTTGGTGTTATGAACTACATTATGATATTACGTTTTTATATTGTCTTTATCTACTCGACTTTAGATGTCGTGGATGGTATTTATTTACTCACTGAGTTGTAAGACTCACCACCCTCAATTTCCCCTATTTCAAGCTCACAAACTTCAGTAGATAGAGAATTTTTGTTGAGGAGGAAGTTTGGAGTGGCAACCTTAATTTTCAAAGGTCCATTTACTAGTCCATATCTCTCTGTTTTGGGCCTACTTAGCATTGTAAATTAAATTTTATACTTTAGTTAACTGTATTATAGTATGTAATAAAATAGTTTGCTTTTACACTGTAAAAATTATTTCCAGATATCTATATAAAAATTATTTTATAATAATATAAATTAGTTTATGGAATATTTTTATTTTATTCTATTAAATATAATTTTATTTAAATTGCATGTTTTAGATATCTGGTTTCATTTTTGGTTGCGAATTATGTATTCTCTACGCATATATAACATTTTTACCAATTTTTGAAATTTTTGACAAAAATGACCGAAATGCCCTTGTGTAGTGATTTTCGTCCTTTTCACTGTTGTGATATGAAATTGGATGAAATGCTTGCAAACTTGAAATTAGTAAATAGAGACTCATAAGGGAGTTGAAAAACTAGTACACGAGACTTGCGAGGTCTTGATTTACTCTCGGGGAAAAGGCCCTATCGGGACATCACGGTAGTTGTCATGGACTCGATGGTAGTTCCGGGTCGTGATAATTAGATTGGTATCAGAGCCTTTGGTTTTAAAAGAGCTTTTAAATTTAAAGCTTTTGGTTTAAAGTTATTAAAAAAAATTTTCCAGTGTTAGTATGGCCCTAGTCAAGATAAGTTAGCTACATGTGGTTGCATATAGAATCTTAAATCACTTAAACTCGTTTCGTTCTTTCTTGTAGATAACCATGCCTCATCAACATGGACACCCACCTCTCTCTAGATCCGAAGGGAGAGGAAGAGGCCGTTCTAGGCAGAGTCAACCAAATCCCGTAGAAGAGAAGTCGACTACATCTTCTTTTAGAGCAGCACCTACTGTTGAGCAGGTTGATGTTCCACCACCTACTGCTACTCTTGGTGTACCTGCCATGTCTCTTGAGGTAGCCTAGGCATTAGCGACTTTTCTGGCTACCATTAAGGGCTAGTCTCAAGCTGGTCCAATCCCACCCGTTGTTCCTCCGACAGCACACCCAATGCCATCACCACATCTTATCTCGACCTAGGTACCTGATGTTTCCATTTCAAAGAAACTCAATGAAGCTTTGCAACTGGGTTGTATTTCTTTTGTAGGTGACTTGGACACAACTGCTGCTAAGGATTGATTGTTCAAGTATTGGAGACACTCACCGATATAAAGCTAGATGATGAGATGAAGCTAATGGTGACTACACGATTACTCGAAAAGAGAGCCTGTACGTTGTGGAGCTCAGTGAAGTCACGTTCCGCTACATCGCTGACTTGGACAGATTTTCTATGCGAATTCGACGGTCAGTACTACACGTACTTGCACTAGAAAGAGAAACAAAAAGAATTCCTAAGTTTGAAACAAGAGAATTCGACTATAGAAGAGTACAAGGCTCATTTTAATGAGCTAATGTCTTATGTGCCTGATTTGGTGAGGATAGAGCAAGATCAAGCTAACTATTTTGAAAAAGGGCTCCAAAATGAAATTAAGGAGTGTATGAACATGACAGACAATGAGTATATAAAGAGGTGATACAGATGGCTTTATGAGTTGTGAATCTCATAATTGAGAATAGAGGGATTTGAGATGAGTTCGCCAAAAGAAGTAATCCGCCTACATTTTTTGACTGTCATCAAAAAGAGGCAAAGACTCGACATCTATTGTGAGGAGTGCTACCTCGGCATCAGTTGCATCACTAGGCCTCCATCTCAGCAATCACAACCGAGATTTTCCAAATCAGTAAGCTAGTGACGAGTATTCCGGGGAAGATTTCGGGAGGAGCTAACGGATGTCGTAACTGCGGAGGGTTTCATGTCGAGCCGTGTAGGGAACCCGCACAATGTTATCATTGTGGTCAATAGGGGCATATAAAGATTTATTGCCCGTAGTTGAGACAGACTACAATAGTTGTTTTTTCTGCTCTAGCTTGCCCTGATGTTCAAAAGAGAGATTCCTCTAGGTCTTAGCCCAGATAGGGCCTAGTGATACAGTTAAGAGTGGGGAGTAATAACCCAGTGTATCCAACTTCTATACCGCAGGCTTAGACTTCAACCCAGGTTTTCGCTGTGATAAAGGAAGAAGCCTGAGTTCGACCTAGAGCAGTGACAGGTATTATGTCTTTATTTGATAAAGATACATATGTTTTAATAGATTCTGGTTCAGATAGATCGTATGTGAACATAACATTTACACCATTCTCAGATAGAAACCTATCATCATTAGAAGAAGAGATTATAGTACACACTCCTCTAGGTGAACAGCTAGTTAAAAACACTTGCTATAGAGATTGCAGAATAAAAGTTGGTGAGGAAGAATTTAGAGGTGATTTAATTCCTTTGGAGATTCAAGATTTTGATTTAATCTTGGGTATGGATTGGATATCTGCTCATCGGACGAAGGTGGACTATTTTAAGAAAGAAGTTATCCTTCAGAATTTTGAGGGGGCAAAGATTGTATTTAAGGGGAAACGTCGAGTATTACCGTCTTGTGTAATCTCGGCCCTCAAAGCTTTGAAATTGGTGCAAAAGGGATTCCCAGCTTACTTAGCTCATGTAATTGACAATTCGAATGAGGAAGCTAAGTTGGAGAATGCCCCAATGGTAAATGAGTTTCCTTATGTGTTTCTTGACGAACTATTGGGACTTCCTCCTGATTGTGAGTTCGAGTTTACTATTGATTTACTCCCGAGTACTACAGTTATTTCTATTCCTCTATATAAGATAGCTCTAGTGGAATTGAAGGAGTTGAAAGTGCAGTTGTAAGAATTGGTGGATAAGGGTTTTATTCACCCTAGCACTTTTTCTTGGGGAGCACTAGTCTTATTTGTGAAGAAGAAAGATGGTACTCTTCGGTTATTTATAGACTACCGACAACTAAATAGATTGACCATCAAGAATAAGTACTTGTTGCCAAGGGTTGATGGTCTCTTTGATCAACTACAAGGTGCCACAGTATTTTCTAAGGTTGATTTGAGATATGGGCATCATCAGTTGAGGATTAAGGAGCAAGATATACCCAAGATAGCTTTTAGGACTCGTTATGGGCTTTATGAGTTCTTGGTCATGCCTTTCGGTTTGACAAATGCCTCGGCAGTATTCATGGATCTTATGAATAGGGTGTTTCATCCTTACTTGGATAAGTTTGTCATCGTATCCATTGTTGATATCCTAGTTTATTCGAGGGATAATGATGAACATGCCACCCACTTGCGCATAGTGCTACAGACTTTGCGTGAAAGACAACTTTATGCTAAATTTTTAAAGTGTGAATTTTGGTTAAAAGAAGTGGTTTCCTTGGGACACGTGGTAACTGGAGCTAGAATATATGTTGATCCCAAGAAGATTAAGGCAATCCTACAATGGGAGTAACCAAAGACAGTAACGGAGATTTGAAGTTTCCTCGGATTAGCCGGTTATTATCAGAGGTTTGTTCAGGGATTCTCTTTGATAGCAACTCCTTTGACTCGTCTAACTCATAAAGGAGTTAAATTTGAGTGGGACGAGGTGTGTGAGAGTCAATTTCAGGAGTTGAAGAACTAGTTAAGCTCTTCTCCCGTGTTAACACTTCCTGCCAATAGTAAGGAGTTTATGGTGTATAGTGATGCATCTAAGTTGGGGTTAGGGTGTATTGATGCAGGATGAGAAAGTTGTAGCTTATGCTTCTCAACAACTGAAGAGGCATGAAGCAAATTACCCTACCCAAGATTTGGAGCTAGCAGCTGTGGTGTTTGCATTGAAAATCTGGAGGCATTACTAGTATGGTGAGCATTGTCGGGTATTTACAGATCATAAAAGCTTGAAGTATTTGCTCACTCAGAAATAGCTTAATTTGAGACAAAGACGGTGGTAGGAGTTGTTAAAAGATTGCCACTTGGTGATCGAATATCACCCTGGAAAGGCAAATGTGGTAGTTGATGCCTTAAGTCATAAGTCTTCATCGTCTTTAGCCACACTTCGAAGTCATTATTTTTCGGTATTATTAGAAATGAAATCTCTAGGGGTCCAATTGAAGAATGGTGAGGACAGATCTTTACTGGCTAGCTTTATTGTGAGACCCACATTGTTCGATCAGATCAAAGAGTCTGTCAAGCCCGACCTTAAATTATCTGACATGACATTTATATATGTGACGTCATGTTTGCATATATAAATAGCCCGATAGAGTTGATAAAAAGTCAGTACTGTACTTAGAAGTACAAATAAGTTGATTTATATCTCGAACTAATAAAATAGGGATTTTAAAGTGAAATAAGGAATTTTACAGTCCAAGGATTACTCGAAATAGTAATTCAGAGTTCGAGGGCCAAGTTGGAGTCAATCGGGAAAATTGACCAATTAGGGACAAAATAGTCATTTTTCAATTTAAGGATGAAATGGAGATTTTTAGCAAAGATTTTGATCACATTTGATCAAGAATAATTATTTGAAGTATAATATGATTATTTGGAGCATAATATAAAGTTAGCAGTGATAAATTTAATTTCTCGGTAATATTTGGAGCATAAAGGTCAATTTGTAATTTTACAATTAAAGGACAAGACGAGAATTTTTAAAAAACATTTTGGCCCCATTTGATTAAGATTAATCAATTGAAGTGTTATTTGAGGTTGAAAAGTGGAAAAAATGTAATTCCGGTACATTTCGAAGTATAGGGGCAAAATCGTAATTTTTTCGCCCTAGGGGCAAATCGTTAAATTTTTTGCTCCAGCACTTGTCAAGACCAAGGGATTTTGTTTAACAATGGAATGGATAAATATTGAAATATTTATGGTGGAAAATTAAGAAGAAAAAGTCTAAAAGTTAAAGAAATTGGCTAATGGCATTATGCCATATGGCAAGCCATTTTATTTTATTATTAAACTAATAAAATCAGCTTATAACCCTTACTTTCTCTCTCCAAATTCGGCATAAACCAGATTCAAAAGAAAAGAAAAGAGAACAAAGGGGAAAAACAAGAAAAGTAACCAAAAATCAAGGGATTTCAAGTGTTTTTCAAGAATCAAGCAAGACAAAGGTAACATTTCTTTAGTTTTACTCTAACCCTAGCTTACCCATGCTTTAGTTTTTATTTTCCATGGTTGAATGATGAGTTATCATGCTAAAATCCTTGAGGCCGAATGGGTATGGATGATAATTTGATGTAGGATTTGCTTGAATTTGAACTATGTTAAGGTTTAGTGATGGTTAAGCATGATTATGAACAAAATTACAAGAAAAGCATTCCATTTCTCTAGGGTTCTTTGTTGGCTGAACCATGAGGGTTGAATATCAAGGAGGAATTGTTTGAATTTCAAGGAAAATGGATTGGAAAAATGAAAAATTAAGTGAGAAATGTGACTAGGAAAAATTATAGTGTTAGTACACCGTAATGATCAAATTTTTACCTGAAGAAATTGAAGAATTTCAATACTGAAATTCAATTAGTTGAAATGTGATTGGTGAATTAAGATATTAGAGGAGGAATGAAGTAATTTGGAGGTGATTTGGACATAATTATCAATTAATTGGGTGATCGGTCAAACTTAGTCGATATCACGTTTAGGCGACATTCGGGCACATTTTGTATTTGCATATCATGCATTAGTAATTTAAATTAGTTTATATCAATTTAGGGACAATATACTAAATTCCTCGACCTTATTATTTGTCAAAGTGGTAAGACGTCCGAAAAAGGCAAGGAGATCGCGCCTGAGGACCATTAGTCTGAGTCTACCCGGAATCCGAATTTTTGACAACTGTGAGTGAACATACTATCGCTTAAATTATCTAAAGTAATTTTGTCTGCTTTTGGTAAATTTTACGAAAATTGGATTTCTCTGAAAAATTTATATGTTTTATACATAATGGATTTAAATGAAATTCTGACATACATTGTTTAGAAATTGACTGTGGTTTTCGAAAAATAGAGTATTGGGAGACTGTTGTTTATTGCATAATAAATAGTGTTTCTTAAATTATTATAGCTTATGAAAATGTGGTATGACTGGCTACTGGTTTATTGTGTTGAAATCTATATGAATTGCTATTTGCCGTGTAGGTTGGTTAGTAATAAAATAGCCTAGTCATGTTGCTAAAATTTTGTTAATTAGTGGATTGATATCTGCTGCAGTAGATGGGTTTCCGTGGACCGGCCTATATAGAGGCGACACGGTTAAAAACCCTTATATATACTTTTATCTCAGTTGTAAAGGCGTAAAGGGTTGTCTTGAGGTATGACAGAGTTCACTTTACGCAGACCACCATGTGAAGGCGAACTCAACCAATATCAAGGATTGGATGCATTTTTGGAAAAATTATAAATTTGAACAGCCTTTGCGAACTCAATTAGATACCTCGGCCAAGATATCCCTGAGTCTGTATTTCATGGCACGAGCCACGATTTTGATAAATCATAAGCCCTATTACTATTATCGTATTTGTTATTATGTGAGTAAATTAAAATTACTCGCACTGGTTTAAATAAGGTCTCATGCTATGAACCCCTTGGACATAAAAATATTTTCTTTGTCTCCTATTACTCGTCTTTAGATATTTTAGGAGATATTTGCTTACTCATTGAGTTGTGTAAACTCACCACTCTCATTTCCAACATTTCAGGACCAGACTAGTTGTAGATAGCTGCACTTGCGGAGGACGACAATTGATTTTTGCAACCTCATTGCTTTTGTATATCTGAGGGCCCACTAGTTGCTGTAAATTTGCTGCATACTTTACTTATTTGTATTTTAGTGTGAAAGATTTTATTATGTGTTTATGCTATAAAACTTATTCACTAAACACTCTGTAAATATTGTTTTATAAGAAATTACGGTATTTTGTTAAACATTTATACAATATTTATATTTCAATGATTTCTATTACATTTAAAATGAAAATTTGTTAAAACGGGGTGTTCAATGATTGTTGTTCACAAGGGAATCAAGAAAATTGATACGATAGCCTTGCGGGGTTTTGGTTAGTATACAAGTTATGAATATCTATCGAGACGTTGCAGCGATTGTCATGGGCTTGATGAGAGTTTAGGGACATGATAGAGTCTCAAAGGTCTGATAATGAATTAAGAAATGAAATTCTACGGTTGCATGATGGAGGGGTTATCGAATTCATATTCAGGGATGATAACATATTAATGTTTAGAAACAAGGTTTGTGTACTTAAAGAGAATCGGTTAAGACATGCTATAATGGAAGAAGCCCATTCATCCGCTTACGCTTTACATCCCGAAAGCATTAAGATGTATAGAACCATCAAGGAGAATTATTGGTGGCCAGGTATGAAGTGAGACATAGAAAAGTTCGTAGCAAAATGTCTCGTATGTCAACAGATTAAGGCAGAGCATCAAAAGCCAGCAGGTACACTTCAATCCTTACCTATTCTTGAATGGAAATGGGAGCATGTGACTATGGATTTTGTATTGGGATTGCCGCGAATGTAGAGTGGAAAAGATGCCATTTGGGTAATCGTAGATCAGTTGACTAAGTCTACTAATTTCTTAGTAATTCATAACACATATTCTATAGACAAATTGGCTAAAATCTATATCGATGAGATAGTAAGGCTACATGGAGTTCTAATTTCCATAGTGTCAGCTCAAGATCCTCGATTTTGGTCGAAGTTCTAAGAAGCTCTCAGAACCAACTTGAGATTTAGTACTACTTTTCACCCGCAGACGAATGGTGAGTCAGAAAGGACCATTCAGACTTTAGAAGACATGCTACGAGCTTGTGTCATGGATTTCATTGGGAGTTGGGATAGACAGTTGCCATTAATGGAGTTTGCTTACAACAACAGCTTCTAGTCTAGTATCGGTATGACACCATACGAGGCTTTGTATGGAAGGAAATGTCGAACTCCACTTTGCTGGGGTGAAGCAGGTGAAAGAAAATTGGTTAATGTGGAATTGATTGACTTGGCAAATGATAAAGTCAAGATTATACGAGAGCGATTGAAGGTAGCCCAAGATAGACAGAAGAGTTATGCTAATAAGCAGAGAAAGGACTTAGAGTTTGAAGTTGGCGATAAAGCTTTTCTTAAAGTTTTTCCATGGAAAGGTGTGATCCAATTTGCGAAACGAGGAAAGCTCAACTCGAGGTACATTGGGCCATTCCATATTAGTGAATGGATTGGTCCAGTGGCGTATAGATTAGAACTACCTCCGGAGTTGGATTGAATCCACAATGTCTTCCATGTCTCAATGCTAAAGAAGTATATACCCGATCCCTCCCACATTCTCGAGGCACCTCCAATCGAGTTGCATGAAGGTTTGAAGTTTGAGGTGCAACTAGTGCGCATCTTAGATAGGAAAGATCGAGTGTTGAGGAATAAGAACATTCTGATGGTTAAAGTTTTGTGGAAAAATGCTCAGATGGAAGAAATGACATGAGAGGCTGAGCAGCAGATGAGGAAGCAATATCCCCACATTTTCTCAAAGACAAGTAAGTTAAATTTTGGGGTCAAAATTTTATTTTAAGGGGGGTAGTGTCATAAAACCTAACCTTGTTTTATCTTTGACATGCTATTCACATGCATTTGATAACGTGCTTGCATATTGAATTGCCTCGGGAAAAATTAGTTAAAAGTCGATATGTACACAGTGATATGATTAAGAGGATTGAACCTCGTACTAGTTAAAATCGAGATTTGATGATGAATTTGAGAATTTTGAAACCGCAGAGTGTCATAATATGGTAATTAGCAGTTCGATGGATGATTTGGAGTCAATCTGAAATTTTAGTGTTTTAAGGGTAAAATGGTCATTTTGCCACTCGAGGACAAAATTTTAATTTTTCGAGAAGATTTGGATCAAATTTGATTAATTGAAGTATGATATGAGTATGGGGAGTGAAAAATATGAATTTTGACAATTTTTCAAGTATAGGGGCAAAAATGTAATTTTTCCCTTTTATGGCGATAAAAATATAATTTTTGAAAAATTTACTCTACCAAGACCTTGGCTAAGTCTAGAAACTTCATTTAAGCTATGGATAAATGAAGAAAAATGTGTGGTGGAGAAAGAAAGTCAAATGGATGACTAATAAAGAATGAACGAATAAAAATTTGACATGTGTCAAAAATAAATATTATTTTATTAAGCTTATAAATAGGCTTAAAATTGAGCCAAAAACCCTTGTGATGGTCAGCCATAGCAAAGCAAAGAAGGAAGAAAAGAAAACATAAACCCTAGGCTGAAAATCAAAGGGAAAGTGAGAGAATTCAAAGAATGAAGCTTAAAAAGGTAAAATTTCTTGATTTTTCTTGGTGTTCTACACTACCCATGCTTTCTTTTCCATTTTCCATGAAAAAATCACAAGTGGGTATAACAAACCCATGTGGTCGAACCTCCATGGAGGGATTTTGAGCAATTATTTTGATATATTTTAGGTTGATTTAATGTTTTTAGTTAGGTAGAAATGAAATATAGCAAAATCTAGCAAGAAAACCAAATTTCCCACCTTCAACCCCATATGACCGAACCTTCTAGGAAGAGAATGGCTACTGAAATTGATGCTAATTTGAGGTATTTAGGTGCATTTTAATGAATTATAAAGTTAGAAAATTAATAGGAAATTTTGGTGCAAAAATCAAAATTTTTGCCTAAAGTGCAGATTGGTGCACTATGTGGTTCGGACTGATAATTTGCATCACATTCATAGTCATTAAGGTAAATTGGGTGAAATTAGAGTATAGGAATTGAAAGAAATTAACTTAGAATTAAATTGGAGACTTTAGCTAATTCGGTCGCATGTAGGCGAATTAGGTCGAATACCGTGTTTAGACGATTATTCGGACAGTTTGCATCGCATTTCATACACTCATATAGAATTATAAAGCCTGAAATCAATTATGATTAATTGACATAATTTATGAAAATTCGTGTCGCGCGTAACGTATAAGTGGTGAACCTTCCGACAAAGGCAAAGAAATTGTGTCAGACGATCAAGACTAAGAGTGTTTCGAACTCCTAAAATAGTGAGTGGATAAATTACCGTTTTCAGTATCTAGAGTAATTTTACATGTTTTCGTGCTTTTAATAAATTGAATTTTATAAATGATTTTTAAATTGAAAAATTGATTTGATAACACTGAGTATGTGGAGACTTGTGCTGAACTTGTGTTTATGTATTCAATTTGAAATTTATGTCTTATGATCTTGGGAAGCATGCTGGCTGGATTTATATTTGTATGAAATATGTGACTGTTTTCCCTTGTCTAAGTATACTGGGTAGAATTTTATTGGCCATGTTATGCTGCAAAAATTTTGTTGATTGGTGGGTTAATTAGTCGCTGTAGTGGCAGGTTTCCATGGACCAGCCTATTAAAGGGGCACTGTAAACCCAATTATTATTTTTACCTCAGTACGAGAGGCGTGGAGGGTAACTCCTGAGGTAAAGATTGAGTTCATTTCATGCCGAACCACCACGTGATGTTGAACTTAGCCAATGCCAAGAGACGACTGTATTATAAACTCAATATATATATATTATCTTCATATGATTTTTAACAGCCTTGGCGGACTCAATTGGATGCTCTGATCAAGTGTCCACGAGTATGAGATTTGGCCTAAGCCTAGTTTTTACGAAAGAAATCATAAGCCTTGTGTTTTGATAAAATGAAATTGTTTTGTATGATTGTACTAAATTTGGTGTTATGAACTACATTATGATATCGCGCTTTTATATTGTCTCCATCTGCTCAACTTTAGATGCCGTGGATGGTATTTATTTACTTACTGAGTTGTAAAACTCAGCACCCTTAATTTCCCTTATTTCAGACTCACAAGCATCAGTAGATAGAGAATTTTTGTTGAGGAGGAAGTTTGGAGTGGCAACCTTAATTTTCAAAGGTCCATCTCCTAGTCCATATCTCTTTGTTTTGGGCCTACTTAGATTTGTAAATTAAATTTTATATTTTAGTTAAATGTATTACAGTATGTAATAATATATTTCGCTTTTACGCAACAAAAATTATTTTTGAATATCTATATAAAAATTGTTTTATAAGAATATACATTAGTTTATGGAATATTTTTATTTTATTCTATTAAATATAATTTTATTTAAATTGCATGTTTTAGATATCTGATTTCATTTTTAATTGTGAATTATGTATTCTCTACGCATATATAACATTTTTACCAAATTTTGAATTTTCAACAAAAATGACCAAAACACCCATGTGTTGTGAATTTCGTCTTTTTCACTGTTTTGATCCGAAATTGGATGAAATGCTTACAAACATGAAATTAGTAAATAGAGACTCACAAGGGAGTTGAAAAATTGGTATAGGAGCCTTGCGAGGTCTTGATTTACTCTCGGGGGATGAAGGACTATCGGGACATCGCGGTAGTTGTCATAAACTCGATGGTAGTTCCGAGTCGTGACAATGTACTTCTTCTACTTCTCTTTGTGTTCTTAGAGTAAGGGATTCACTCTAACTGGTTGTTTTAAGCTAGGTTGTTTGAAAGTGCAAAGGTTCCAACTTAGCCCTGAAAAGTTGGGTGTTGGGTTTTGGTCGAGCCCTTGAAAAACCATTATGAAAGGTTGTGGTTGAGCCTTATGCTCGAAAAATGTCAAAAATTGAGAATTTTCACTTCGCAAATTCAAATTATGCTCCAAATGGTCAAACTTGTTCAGAATCTTGTCCAACATTCCAATTTTGCCCTTGGGTGGCAAAATGACCATTTTGCCCTTACGTTATGAAAATTCTCGATTTGACTCCAAATCAATCCTCGAACTCTGAATCACCATATTAAGACATTCTAAGGTTCAATAATTCTCAAATGCATCCTAAAATCTCTATTCGGACTAGTTTGAGGTTTTAATCGACTTAATTGTATCACTAAATATGTTATCGACTTTTAACGATTTTTCGAGACATCCTAGTATGCAGACTTGCTATCAAGTACATGAATGACATGGCAAGTATATAATAGAGCTGGGCTTGACATAAAGAGCTTCTTTCTCATTAATCAATCTTGTCTCCATATTCATCTAATTTTTTATACATGGAGGATTGGTTTATTATTTACCTACAATCTTTGTCCTGCACACTTAAATAAAGGCATTAGACACAAATGACTGGGAATGTTTTATTATCATCAAAAACTAATGGAGCCAGCAATTTCTTCCTTTTTGATGATGACAAAACATACTTTGGTTAATCGACATAGTGTCCTTTAATTCTTTTTCAATTCTGTATATAGTGAGGATTGCTTCCCCTAAGTGTATGCTCCCCTTTAATGTGTGCATATTTCTTATTTGTTTTAGCAAAATTTAATTTATGTCATATAGAGAATGGCATCATACATTTAGAAAATATATGTATATGCAGATTTATGGAGCGATTTATAGTAGATGGATAATGACAAATTATTATCAACATCTCAGCAGTGTTTGTCAATATATTGTTACCAGATTCAGTCTATGCTATTCACCATTCAACAATTATAGTTTGCTTAGCATCCATATGCATTTACAACCACAGTTTACTCACATTATCATTATAAAAGTCAGTCATTAGTATATAATCTCAATATTAGTATAACACCAGCTTTTATCAGCATTAGCAAAAAAATAAACAGCAACATACCAAAAATAGTAACATTATTGGTAGTTAAGTACCAAAAAAATATATCAGCATCTAATTTCCATACAACCATATAAACAACAAAAATTAAACTCAAGTGTTTAAATGCCATCATGGCACAAATAGTAAATATCTATAAATCTATGAACTGTTTGTTGCAAAACTATCCCTGGATTAGTTTCTACTTCCTTTTTCCCTTAGATCTTCCTTTTTCCCCTAGGTCTAGTACCTTTCCCCTAGCAATGTTTTTGTTTTTTTTTATTTCCTCCCTAAATGTTTGGTACCTCTATCTTAACGATTTTTTTTATTTTTATGGTTTTTACTACTCCCCTTTTTATCATCATCAGAGGAAGGGAAGGTTCATTCTTTCGAGGATGAAGAGGGGGTGGATTCACTACCATTAAAAAGATTGAGAGGAAAGAGGGAGGGTTCACAGAGGAAATTTTCTAGAGAAGGTTTGGGTGAGGGCTGATCAGAGACTTCTAGTGGCTTTTGAGGAGAGGATGTAGGTGCAGATTTAGCCTCTTTTGCTAGTTTGGAGGACTTCTTTGTTTTGACAAAAGTTGGTTTCATGGCCATTTTCTTCTTGCCCCGGGCTAGTGGCTTAGACTTGCTTGCAGGAGCTTTTTCTTTTCCTTTTCCTTTTTTTAATTTTCCTTTGGCTGTAGTGGCTGGTTCAGAAGACATTGTCTTTGAAGCTTGTGCCTTGGCAATTTCCTTTTCTGTTTGCTCTTCCTTTACCATTTGGTGGAAGAGTCCCATAAATGCAACATCATCTGAATGAGGAGGGGATGCTTATTGCCTAGGATCCTGATAAGGTTGGAGCTAAAGAGGTGGACTTCCAATAGGAGAACCAAGTATTTCAGTCCCTTAATCAGAAGCCTCTTTTGTCTAGGGTGCTAGTGTAGGGGATTTATGAGGCTGGTTAACCCTTGGCTTAGGGTTCTTTGCTTCGTGACCAAGGTTGGCACTTTGATATGCTGAGCCCTCAACTTGAAGCATAGGATTGGCTTCATGAAAAATAGAACCTTTTGCCTATAAAGCTAATCTCTCAGCACCTTGTCCTGTTGGTGCTATACTTGAAGTGGCAAAGTATCAGCAACAGTATGTTCAGAGGGCATCGTTGATTTTTCTTTCATTTTGATTTCCATCTCAACTAACTTTTCTTCAATTTTCTGGAGCTTGCTTCTTAGTTAGTGAGCTTACCATCCAATCTCATGAGCAGGTTGTGTAACACCCCGTACCTTCGTTAGACGCCAATAAGACTTGATTGATTAAACGGAGGATTAATTGATGCGAATTGGCGTGCTAAGAAACGCTCAAGAATAAAATATTTCCCACTCGCAGAAAAACCTCAATTAAATAATGATATTTTTGTTAGAGACAAATTAGTGAGCTGAATGATGAATCGGAGGTAAACCGACATATAATATTTTGTTTTGAGACCAAAGAAGGCAAATGAAAAATTTTAAAATAAAATAATATTTTTTCAATAAAATAATATTAAAATATTAATATTTTATATAATGTTAGAATTTAGTCATGAAAAATAGAATATGACTAATTTAAGTAGGAGAGAAGAAATAAAGAATAATTTTGGATGAAAATGGTGAAAATTGTACGACGCGTATTTTAGTCGAGTTAATGCGGTAAGAAAATATTTAAATGTTATGGAGACACAATCTTGAAATTTGATTTTAATATTTTGGTTATACACATGTAAGAGAAGAAAATTAGACAGAAATTATAATTTTTACACGTGTTGGAATAATTAATTTTATTTGATGAAAATTTGATGGTGGTGAGTTAAATAAAATAAAATTAAGGAATGGTAAGTAAATTTTAGTATTTTGATGAAATAAAAATTTTAAATGATGATAAAATGGGTGATAAAAATAATGAAATGAAATGAAAGACAAAAGAAAGACAAAGAACTAAAAGGAGAAGGAAAGACTTACAACAAGGAAGGTCGGTCAAACAAGGAAAAAGAAGAAAGAGAAGACCAGAAAAATAAAAGAAAGAAGCAAGACAAAGTCGGTCATGAGGAAGCCAAGAAAGGCCGAGCAAAGGAGAAGAAAAGAGAAGAAGAAACTGAGAGAGAAAGCATCGTGGAAAAGAGAAGAAAAAATGGCGTGAAGGGGGAGAAATGGAAAGCCGAAAATCTAGAAAAGTTTAGAGGAAATGGGTGCTGAAATTTCTAGGTTTTTTGCTGCACTTTGAGGAAATTTTTTGGTGCTTTCTTGGAGTGATTTTAGAGCTGATTTGTGGCTGAAAATTTTGCATGTCGATGGCTGATTTGTGAGTAGAAAATTAAGCTGGAAGCTTGAGGTTTTGTGGCTAGAAAATTGAAGAGTTATTGCTGGATTTTCAGGTGGAAAAAGGGGCATCAAAGCTGTTGGAAATTGGAGCCAAAAAGAGCTGAAATTGAGCTACTACGGTGAGGAAAAAGGGAAGAGATATGAGGAGGAATGGAGGAGCTGCCACCACCGGCATTGAGCTACTACAGTGAGGGAAAAGGGAAGAGATATGAGGAGGAACGAAGGAGCTGCCACCACCGGCGGTGGTGGAGAGGATGGGTTGTCATGGTGGAGAAGGAAGCCACGACTGGAGGAAGGAAGAAGAAGAAAAAGACGTGGAAGAGAAAGAAAGAAAAAGAAAAAGAAAAAAGAAAAGAAAGAAAGTTGGCCAACTAGGAAAAATAAAAATGGGCCAAGTAGAGAATGAAATTGGGCAAGGCCCAAGTCAAAAAAAAAATTGGACTTGGCCCAATATGAAAACTGGAGAGGCTCATGGACAAGGTCCAATAGTTAGGAGGAAAAGAAAAGACATAAGCCAAATGGTAAGTGAATTGTATATTTAAATATTTTTAGGTAATTAATATTATGCATATTTTAGATGAAAAATATGCAAGTTACTTGAGGTATGTTTAATTAAATTATTACCCATAGAAATGTATAATTAAATATATAGGATTTAAATTTTTATGTTGCTAGGAACGTTTGTTGAGGAGGTGAGTCGAACGAAATAGGTGATCGAGAAATAAAAAAAAGCATATACGCATACAAAAATAGCGATGTAAAATCCCGCTATTTCAAGGTGAGTAGGGGGTATTGATTTTAAAATATTCATAAATTTATATATATGAATATATATGTGATTTAATTTACATACAAATTGTGAGAAGCATGAGTTGGTAGAAATTTAGGAAATTGTGGATGCAAAACATTTTTCAAAATTGTTTTGAATATATAAATGTATTTTATGTAAAGCATTTTAAAAATGGGAAACAAGCTTTTCAACTTGATTTAGCTCCTAAATTGTGCCTTATATATTTGTGTAATATGCATATATGATTTAGAGATTTAAATTTCTCAATGTATGGTATTTTACAAATCATGCATTAATTTTTTTTTGTGAATATACGATGAATTTTTATGACTTTTGTATTGGATATTTAGCAATAAATTTTAGAATGAGACTTCAAGGGTATAAATGAGTTTTAAGACAATTTTCATAAATGAAACAAAATTCCTAATTTTTTTAAAAATTGAATGGCTTATGGCTATATTAGCATGAGTGGCTGAATTAGTATTTGTGTTGAAACTAGATGAGTGGTTGTTTTGCCTTGATAGGCGGGATAGAAAAATAAATGCCATATCATGATGTTAAGTTTTATGAATTGGTGGGTTAATTATACACTATAGTGGCAAGTTGCCATGGACTGCCTTTAGGAGGGACATGGTAAACCTGGTTGATTATACCTCGATCGAAGAGGCGCGTAGGGTATCTCTTGAGGTATGACAGAGTTCACTTCATGCCGAACCACCACGTTGAAGGCGAACTCAGCTAATGCCAAGAAATGATTATGTTTTCTAAAATAAAAATATGTTTTACATGTATATGAAATCTGTAACGGCCTTGGCGGATTTGGTTGGATACTTCGGCGCAAGGTATCAACGAATATGAATTTTTATGGCACGAGCCAAGTTTTTAAGAATGTCATAAGCGTTATTGAATATTTTTGATAAAATGTAATTGTTTTATATAGATTGAAATAAGTTTTGTGCAAAAGTGGAATGAATTTGTGCAGCTCCCTTACTTGTGAGAAGTGGAATTAAATGGCTTTGTGCAGTTCCCTTACTTGTTTCTCTGTGAAATGAATTTGTAATTCCTCGCATATGAGGCGAACTACGATTTGTACATGATTTTAAATAATATTTGATTTCCTGGGAGCTTGCTCAATTTTATTGATTTGATTTGAAAATGACTATTAACGTATTTTGGAACGAAAAATTTTATTTCCTCGATTGTTGATGCTTTACAAGAAATACTCGAATTTTTAATATAAGGCACAAAACCCTTGTTTGAGACAAATTATTTTTATATTCTTGCTATTTATCTTCAACTGATTTACAGTATACTTGTTTCCTATCTACGCCCTACTCATTGGGTCGATGATATTCACTGAGTCTATAAGACTCACCCCTCATTTTATTTCCCTTTTTGCAGATAGGGATCGATTTGGTGTGAAGTCATCGACCTGTTGGTCTACTGTGAATAGGTAAAGGCATCTCCTAGCGTACTACCCTGAGTCGCTCCACTGTACCTGTTATGTTTGAGGTCAAGTTGTAGTATTTTACTTATTAACTTGTAAACAAATTTTAAATTTTTCTATAAGCATTAGTTTGAAAATTTGATATTTTCGCGTATATACTGGTAAATAAAAAGGAAAAAGTTCGTACTGTTTTTTTTATTTAGGATTTAATTTAGTATATGAAAGTAATAATACTATTTGATTAGTGAATATAATGGATTAATGAAGGATTCGAGATAGGCTTGTTTGAGACTTGACGAGTTTTTTCCAAAAGTTTCGGACACTAGTAGCGATTGGGAAAAGTGGTCATTACAGTTTGAAAATGACTTCACTGGAGAACTGAGAGGAGGTTCTTTGTAGTTGTGTTAGGATTTCAAAGGCCTTGGGTGTCTTAGTGAAAGCTTCTCCATATAACTTGTAGCCCATTTTTGTTATACTACCTAGGTAGATATCTTGGTCTCTGGTTTTTACCATGTCCAGTTCATATCTCTTGGTCTAGATTCCCTTCGTCTTTACTAGAGAAGTATTCACATTCTCATAGGAAAAATTTACCTTATCTCTTCAGCATGCATTTCTCATTTTTTCAATCATAAACCTTCCAACATTTAGTGGAGTGCCATTAAAACCATGCTTCATTAACCAAAGGTCTTGGAGATTGATATAACTTCGACTTCCACTCCTACCATGAATATTTGCTGGAACAAAGTAGTGCAAGATTGTAGCGATCCCTCCCCAGTCGCTACCAGCGTTCGAGACTTCCGGGGAGACTCGTCAAGTCCTGAACAAGCCTATCTAAAATTACCCATCGGTTGATTGAATACAATCATCATATTATATTAGTACTTTCACATACTAAATTAAATTATAAATATAAAAATCAATGCAAACTTTTTACCTTTTATTCGTAAGTATACACACTAAAATCTATAATCTCTAAATTAATGCTTATATAAAAATTTAGAATTCGTTTACAACTTAATAAACAAAGTACTACAACTTGACCTCTAACATGTAGGAATTTCATATGGCTAAGCTCTAGACAGCGGAGCGACTCGGAATAAAATGCTAGGAGATGCCTTTACGTATCCACAGGAAACTTGGCACGTCGATGATTATGCACTAGATTGATTCCTGTCTACAAAAAGGGAAATAAAAAGGGGTGTGAGTCTCATAGACTCAGTGAATATCATCGATTCCGTGAGTAGGGCATAGATGGGAAACTAGGAAATGATAGATCAGTTGAATATAAAAATACAGAATCATAAAAGTAATTTATTTCCAACAGGGGTTTTGTGCCTTATATAAAACTCGAGAATTTCTTATAAATTATAAATAATCGAGGTGATAAAATCTTCAACATCAAAATGCGTAATTAGCCATTCTCGAGTCAAGTCAATAAAATTGAGCAAGCTCCCGTGAAACCAAATATTATTCAAAATTATATACAAATCATAGCTCGCCCATACGCGAGGAATCATGAATTCATTTCACAGAAAAGCAATATGGGAGCTACGAAAAACTATTTAATTCCATTTCTCACCATGATAAGAAACATAATTCAAAATGTTAAAACTTATTTCAATCCATATAAAATAATTATATTTTGTCAAAAATAAATAACAAGGCTTATGACTTCTTACAAACTTGGCTTCTGCCATAAAAACTCATATTCGGTGATACCTTACACGGGGGTATCCAACCGAATCCTCCAAGGCTGTTAAAAATCTCATATATATGTAAAACATATTTCTACGTTTGAAGAAACAACAGTTCCTTAGCGTTGGCTGAGTTCACCTTCACGTGGTGGTTTTGCGTGAAGTGAATTTTGTCATACCTCATGACAACCCTTTACGCTTCTACAACTGAGATAAAAGTATATAGTGGGGTTTTACCATGCGCTTTCTAAATAGGCTGGTCCACGAAAACCTGTCTACTGTAGTAGTTAATAATCCACTAATTAAATAAAATTTCAATAGCATGACTTGGCAATTTCATTGCTAACCAATTTATCAAGACAAAGCAGACAATTTGTATTTTTCAACACAAATATCAATTCAGCCAATCATGCCATATTATCATAAGCCATTTGGTTCAAATCATAATTTACAACAAAGCAAATAGTCTCTAATTACTCAATTTCTAATATCATCATTCAATTTCAGAATGATTTCCAAAAGGATATTTTAAATCTTTTTCAAAATATCGATCCCCGTATCACGTTAAAACTTTCTTTGTGTAAAATGTTCATTGTAAATATATGCATGATATTTTATATTAAAATAGCATGCTGAATATGTAATAAATTTCATGAATGTACACCACACATTCAATAAGGCACATTTTTCTTTGATGTAAATCATTTCGAAAAGCTCGTTTCCCGATTTCAAATACTTTTCGTATAATATATATATTCCAAATTATTTCTAAAAATAATTTACATTCACAATTCCTTAAAATTCCATCAACGCATGCTTTCCACAAATTTTACACTTCATGTAAAATATATGTACATGTATATATATGGAATTATTTTAAAATTGACACCTCTTACTCACCTTGAAATAGTGGGATATTACTTCACTATTGATTCATACGCGTATACAATAATTCCTATTTATCAGTCACATATTACGTTCGGCACACCTTCATGACCAACTTTCCTAGCAATAATTTAAATCCAACATGCTTAACCACATATTTGTATAGGCAGCAACTTAATTAAAAATTCCTCAAGTAACTTGCATATTTTTCATCCAAAATATGCACAATATTAAACTACCCATAAACCTTAAAATATAACATTAACTTACCATTGGGCCTTATCTGTTTCTTTATGACCTTTAGGCCCCTCTCCATGGGCTTTTCCATTTCTTCCCATTGGCTAAACCCATTTATTTTTCTCCTATTGGGCCATGCCCAATTTTATTTTTTATTGGGCTAAACCCATTTATTTTTTACTTGCGCCATGCCCACTTTCTTTTTCTTTTTTTTTCTCTTCCACGGTTTTCTTTCTTCTTCTTTCCAGCCTGTCACTCTTTCACCACCACCATAGCCTCCTTTCTCCACCACTGTGGCCTCCTTTTCTCACCCTTTTTGTTGTCATTTTCAACTAAAAAAAATCAGCTCTTATACTCCTTTAAAGTGCAAAATTGTTCAGCTTTGTTTCCTCCCTCAAAGTGTAAAATTTTATACACCAAATTCAACAGCTAGGCTGCTCACTTTCCACCTCAAAATTCAGCAAATTTCCAACTTAAATTTTCAGCAATAAAACCTCCAAAAATCAACAATAACTTCACACAATTTCAATAGCAAAAACCTTGAATTTTCAGCACCAAAATCAACCATAAAAATCAACTTTCTTGCCTCCCTTAAAGTGTCGAATTTTCTTCTATCTTCTCTACTTTTTGCTACCAATTTTCTGCACTTAAAACCATGTCCTTTTTTCCTCCAAAAGTGCAAAAAGATCCAGTTTTCTTCTTCCTTCAAAGTGCAGAATTTTCTACTCTATTCTTTTTCACTTCACGGTATCCTTTTTCCTCTATTCTTTTCTTTTTTTTTCTTCTCTTTGTTCAGCTGCCTTCTTTCTTTTTTTCTTTCGAGCCAAACCTTTCTCTTTCTCTTCTCTTTCTCCGTCCTTTCCTTTCTCTTCGTTTTATTTTTTTTCTTACCTTTTTATCTCTTCCTTTAGCCAAGCCTTTCCCCATCCTTCTACATTCTTCTTTTTTTTTTCTTCCTTTATCTCTTTCTTCTTTGACCAAACTCCCTTCTAACTTTTTCCTTTGTCTCCTTTATTTCTTCCCTCCTCATCATGTGGTCAGCCCCCTCATTTCTTTCATTTCCACCTTTCTTTTGTTTTATTTTTGTTTTGTCTTCATCCTTATTTCTTTCTTTCATTTGCTTTTACCTTGCTTATTTTTTACTCAGATTAGATTGAAATGGAAAGTCAAAGCTTGTGCAGCTTTTCAATTTTTCCATCCGCCACACACACTTTTCTTTCTTCATTTCTTCTTTTTACTTTACATGTCATACTACCCATTCATATAAAAAAATATATTTGTTTGACTTTTCTTTAGAAACTTTTATCAAGTCATTGGAAAATTTACTATTTAATCCTCTAAGTTCTCATCTCTTTTTAAAGTTTTATATCATCACTCCACTTTATTTGATTTGATACAGCACTCTCTAATTTTCATGTTATAAAATTAATTCTTCTGACACGTGTAAAAATTCTAATTTCCTTCTATCTTCCTTCTCTTACATATGTACGACCAAAATATCGAAATCGTATTTCAACACGGTGTCACCGTAATATTTAAATATTTACTTACCGCGTTAACTCGATTTAATAAAATCACGCAGACACAATTATCGTCGTTTTCCTTCAGAATTCTTCTTTACTTCTTTTCTCCCACTTGAATTAGTCATATTTCCTTTTTCATGACTAATTCCGACAACAAATAAAATATTAATATTTTGATAATATTTTATTGAATAAAATATTATTTTATTTCAAAAATTTTCATCTACCTTCTTTGGTCCTGAAACTTATTAATATGTTTCGGCTTACTTTCGAATCATCCTTTATTGTTCTTAGCACACCAATTCACATCAAATGATCGTTTGTTTGATCAATAAGATTTTATTTGTGTCTAACGAGGGTACAGGATATTACAATCTCCCCCACTTAAAAATAAATTCATCCTCAAATTCAAACCAACATACGGTGAATAATCAAAATTCTAAAATACTTCTACATCACTTTCATTGGACATTATCCATATAGGATCTCGATCTTATAAATCATATCAATTTCCAATCTCTTTAATCTATTACTCTATCTCTTAAAAATGAAGTTGCTCAAAATTCTCTTTTAAAGTTTCTTTCCAAGTCTCGTATTGATCACTGATCATCTCTTCCTAAATGGGTTTTTATAATTCCCATAACATAATTCAACCTTCGCTTATCTTTATGAAACACTTTGCCTTATAATTAATCAAATAAATTGAAATTGACGGGGAGGTACATTTCACAATTTATGTCTTGTATCTAGAAGCATGTTGAGACCACAACTTCATTAGATCTAGGTATCGACAAAATAATCATTGCCTCAAACCACCATTTCCAAACATCCTTATATGTTTGCAGTTCATCTCTATATTTATGTGACATATTAGTTACGAACCCCAACTTGACTACATGGTCTTTTTCTCTTTGAGCTTTAATGTTTCTCATAGTGAAAAATTTCTTCAACTATGTTATCAAGATGTTCATAGAGTGGATACAAGTCCATAACTTATAGTTCAATGCCTAAAGCAGTGAACACAATCTCATCGTTAAAGTTCCACTCTTACCTACCAATCGTGACTCCCTTTGCTCATTTACTTACACATTGCTTGGTTTCTCACCAACCTTTTATAACCATCCAACTTTGACCTTGAGCTAATTCATGCATTAATAACTACATTTCAACATAGTTCCATCAAATCTTGAGATCTCATTGTTGCTTAATTGAATTTAAAACCAACTCCATCAAAGCTGCTATACACCTATTTAACACATATTTGCATATAAAATATTTTGAAAGTCCAGTGCCATTCATATATGGGCAGAACAAACTTAATTAACATAGTGCACTAACCTTCGTGCACGTGAGTATCAGTTTACATCTACTTACTACTTAAATTTATAAACCTCGAGCGGAACTCAATAATCATTGTTTATTTCAGTCAAATTATACCCCTTAGTCATCAAATTTCCTCCCATTGCCAATCATGGCTCAAATTTTAACTCCACCAATTAAATGAGCTATTACAGACTTATTAGTCCAATTTCACTTTCCTCCACTTTTGGTCGGAGGGGTATATAATCATATCAACCTTTCATTAAAAGCATTTGCTTAAAATAAATCCAACAACAGCTCGTGTCTCGGGTGGTATCTCAAATCCAAACATCAACAATCAATTCTCATTATTTATTTGTGGCTTATGATTACACAGCCTAGTTTTTTAAGATAAAAAGTCTACGCAGCTTCTTGTCTATAATCGATGCTGCAGTCACTGACTATAAACAAGACTCTACATTGATTCCACTACTCCGCTATTTGACATAAGAATATCCTAGGACTCCACATTCAACATATAAAATAGCATGGTGAATATTTAATAAATTTCATGAATGCACACCACACAATCAATAAGGCACATTTTTCTTTGATGTAAATCATTTCGAAAACCTCGTTTCCCGGTTTAAAATACTTTTCATATAATATATATTCCAAATTATTTCTAAAAATAATATAAATTCACAATTCCTTAAAATTCCATCAACGCATGCTTTTCACAAATTTTGCACTTCACGTAAAATATAAGTACATGTATATATATGAAATTATTTTAAAATTGACACCCCTTACTCACCTTGAAATAGTGGGATATTACTTCACTATTGATTTGTACGCGTATAGAATCATTCCTATTTATCGATCACATATTACGTTCGACATGCGTCCACGACCAACTTTCCTAGCAACAATTTAAATCTAACATGCTTAACCACACATTCATATGGGTAGCAACTTAATTAAAAATTTCTCAAGTAACTTGCATATTTTTCATTCAAAATATGCACAATATTAAACTACCCATAAACCTTAAAATATAACATTAACTTACCATTGGGCCTTCTCCATTTCTTTATGACCTTTGGGCCCCTCTCCATGGGCTTTTCCATTTCTTCCCATTAGGCTTAACCGATTTATTTTTGTCCTATTGGGCCATGCCCAATTTTATTTCTTATTGGGCTAAGCCCATTTTTTTTCTACTTGGGCCATGCCCATTTTTTTTTCTTTTTCTTTTCTTTTCTTATTTTTCTTTTATTTTTCTCTCTTCCACGGTTTTCCTTCTTCTTCTTTCCAGCCCATCACTTTTTCACCACTGTGGCCTCCTTTCTTCACCATTGTGGCCTTCCATGGTTTTCCTTCTTCTTCTTTCCAGCCCATCACTCTTTCACCACTGTGGCTCCTTTCTTCACCATCGTGGCCTCCTTTCTCCACCACCGTGGCCACTTTTCTCCACCACCGTGGCCTTCTTTTCTCACTGTTTTTGTTGCCATTTTCAGCTCAAAAAAATAAGCTCTTATACTCCCTTAAAGTGCAGAAATTTTTAGCTTTGTTTCCTCCCTCAAAGTGCAAAATTTTATGCACCAAATTTAGTAGCTAAGCAACTCACTTTCCACCTCAAAATTCAGCAAATTTCCAGCTTAAATTTTCAGCAATAAAACCTCCAAAAATCAGTAGCAAAAACATTGAATTTTCAGCACCAAAATCAACCATAAAAATCAACTTTCTTACCTCCCTCAAACTGTCAAATTTTCTTCAATTTTCTCTCCTTTTTGCTACGAATTTTCTATACTTAAAACCAACTCCTTTTTTTTTCCAAAAATGCAAAAAAATCCAATTTTTTTCTCCCCTCAAAGTGCAGAATTTTCTGCTCTCTTCTTCTTCACCTCACGATATCCTTTTTCCTCCATTCTTTTCATCTTTTTCTTCTCTTTGTTCGGCTACCTTCCTTTTTTATTTCTTTTTAGCCGAATCTCCCTCTTTCTCTATTCTTTTTCCTTTTTCTCTTCTTTTTCTTCGTTCTTTCCTTTCTCTTTTTTAATTTTTTTTCTTACCTTTTTATCTCTTCCTTTAGTCGAGCCTTTGCACATCTTTCTATATTCTTCTTTTTTTTCTTCCTTGATCTCTTTCTTCTTTGACCGAACTCCCTTATAACTTTTTCCTTTGTCTCCTTTATTTCTTCCCTCCTCATCATGTGGTCGGCCCCAACATTTCTTTCATTTCCAGCTTTCTTTTGTTTTACTTTTGTTTTGTCTTCATCCTTATTTCTTTCTTTCATTTGCTTTTGCCTTGTTGTTTTTTACTCAAATTGGATTGAAATGGAAAGTCCAAGCTTTTGCACCTTTTTAATTTTTCCATCCGCCACACACACACTTTACTTTCTACATTTCTTCCTTTTTACTTTACATGTCATATTGCTCACTCACATAAAAAAATATATTTGTTTAACTCTTCTTTAGAAACTTTTATCAAGTCATTGGAAAATTTACTATTTAATCCTCCAAGTTCCCATCTCTTTTTAATCAAATCCTCATACAATCTTTTAAATTTTTATATCATCACTCCACTTCATTTTATTTGATACACTGCCTTCTAATTTTCATGTTCTAAAATTAATTCTTCTGACATAAGTAAAAATTCTAATTTCCTTCTATCTTCCTTCTCTTACATGTGTACGACCAAAATATCAAAATCGTATTTCAACACGGTGTCACCATAATATTTAAATATTTACTTACTGCGTTAACTCGATTTAATAAAATCATGAGGTCACAATTATCGTTGTTTTCCTTCAAAATTCTTTTTTACTTCTTCTACCCCACTTGAATTAGTCATATTTCATTTTTCATGACTAATTCCAACAACATATAAAATATTAATGTTTTGATATTATTTTATTGAATAAAATATTATTTTATTTCAAAAATTTTTGCTTGCCTTCTTTGGTCCCGAAACATATTAATATGTCTCGGTTTACTTCTGAATCATCCTTTATCGTTCTTAGCACACCAATTTCCATCAAATGATCGTTTGTGTGATCAATAAGTTCTTATTTGTGTCTAACGAGGGTACGGGGTATTACAAAGATTCTTATTTGGAGACTGTTATCAAAGCATCACTGCTCTTTAAGGAGTACTTTTCTTTCTTCCTTGTAACGATCTCCCACAGGGAAGAGGGATCATGTTTTTTAGAACATTGAAATTCTCCCTTCGCATATTCAATTTCTAGGAGATCGCCAAGATTAGCAATGATAACTACAAATTCTTTACCATTCAAAAATATGTTCAGGCCATAATCTACATAGTCATTAGAATCATCCAATTCTTCCTCTCCTAGTGCTATATTAGCATAAAACTCTTTCACTAAGCTAGCACTGTAGGATTTGTTCTTAATATGCTACACCTATTCAATTTCCAATCTTCAAAATAATCTGATAGACTAGTTTGAATTTCAGGCATTTCAGTAAACCTTCCCAATCAATGTATTTGCCACAAGTTATAGGGGCATTCTCAATCTTTCCGTATCTCTCTTCATGAGTCTTATTTTTGAACTTGAGAGAAGAAGATGAGGTAGTACCTTTCTTTCATGTTACATCCTTGTTTTTTTCTTCTTGGTTTTTTACTTCTTCTTAGTTGATAATTTTCCAAATTTCTTCATTCTAGAGCCCGACAGAGTCTTTTTCTTATTCTTTTAATATTCAGCCTCTGAACTCTCTTCTAATGGTATATTAGCCTTTTTCTTCTCCAGTAGTTCCTTGAGTAGAGAAGATCTGGCTATTTCATTTTTTGAAAAAATCTTGACACTTAGGGTTTCGAATGGTAAATGAAATATGGGTTTCGGTTACTTTCAGAGGAGAAGGATGATAAATGAAAGATGAGAGATAGTTGCACTAATAGTGGTTTAATAAAAATCGTGTATCTCCCTTTTAAATATTGCCTTATTTCTTCAAAATTTCAAAACTCCCTTTAAATTTTGGTTATTCACTTAAGCAGTTTTTCTTCTTTTTTTTTTCACTCGGTAACCACATTCTTTTCAGTATTTTATTCTTTCTTCATTTAATTGACTGAGTGTTATTATTTAATGAAATAGAATGTTTTTAGTTGACAGTGTTTCACTTTAGTCGACTAAGCACCTTTTGGTTTTTTGTTTTGGGCCAAACTCTTCCTTATAAATCCTGTAAACAAATCATTCCTAAATTTCTTCTAATCTCATAAAATCTATCTTCATTTTGAGGTTTGGTAAAGATATCAGCTGGTTGATGCAGCGTATTTACAAATTCAATCTTAATTTCACCTTTAGCTACATAGTCTTTACCAAAGTGATGTTTAATCTCAATGTGTTTACTCCTAGAGTGCTGCACAAGATTTTTTGATATATCAATTGCACTTGTGTTATCACAATATATAGGTGTATAATGCATTGATAATCCATAGTCCTTAAGTTGTTGCTTAATCCACAGAATTTGAGCATAGCGGCTACCTAAAGACACATACTCTGCTTCTACTGTAGATAAAGCTACTTAATTTTTCTTTTTACAAGACCATGAAACAAGCATGCTTCCTAGAAATTGGCAAGTTCTATTAGTGTTTTTCTTATCTGTTTTGCTGCCAGCAAAGTCAGCATCTGAATATCTAACTATGCTAAGACTTGATTCTCTAAAGTACAATATCCCTAATGATTGAGTGTCAATGACGTCTCTAAAGATTCTTTTAATAGTGACCAAGTGTGATTGTTTAGGTTTAAATTGAAAACGAGCACAAAGACATACACTAAAATGAATATCAAGCCTGCTAGCTGTTAAATAAAGCAATGAACCAATTATACCTCTATAAATTCTTTGGTCAACATCTTTTCTTTTTTCATCTAAATCAAGTCTGGTGGATGGACTCATTGGTGTGCTGATTGGCATTAGCTTCAGCATATCAAACTTCTTGAGCATATGTTGAATACATCTATCTTGGCTGATGAAAATCGCTTCCTTGCATTGCTTGATTTGAAAGCCAAGAAAGTAGTTCAACTCTCCTATCGTGCTTATTTCAAACTCTCTTTACATTTCTTTAGCGAGGTTCTTGCATAGAGTTTCATTAGTTGCACCAAATATAATTTTATCCACATATATTTGAACTATAATTAAATCGTTTAAGTATCTTTTGATGAGCAATGGTGTATCAATACTACCCCTAACATAATCTTTTTCTACCAAAAATTTTGAAAGCCTTTCATGCCAAGCTCTAAGAGCTTGTTTCAAACCATACAAGGCTTTGTGAAGTCTAAAAACATGATCTGGCTTTTCAAATCTTCAAAACCTATTAGTTGTTCCACATACGCTTCCTCTTGAATGAATACATTTAAAAATACACTTTTTACATCCATTTGGTACAACTTAAAGTTCATAAAGCATGCAAAGGCTATTAATAACCTTATGGCTTCAATCCTAGCTAGGGTGCTAAGGTTTCATCATAATCTCTACCTTCTTCTTGATTGTATCCTTTGGCTACTAATCTATCTTTATTTCTAATTACATTTCCTCGTTCATGAACCTTATTCCTAAACACCCATTTTGTTCCAACTGTGGGATGATTCCTCAAAGTTTTTAGATTCAATTTGAGATATGAAGGCTAAAAATTCACAAGTCTTTCTAGTTGCTCTCATAGTCTTAACCCCTTGAGATATGTCACCTATTATTTGTTCTTGTGGATGATCCTTTACATATCTCCAACATTTAGGTAAATCACTATGCTGGATTTATGGTCCTTGTAAGTTTTCTAGAGGTGGAGCTATGGTTTCTCTTTTAGATGAGCCTTTGTCATTGTTATTACTGTCATCTAGGCTCATTTCGTCCATGTGCTTTTTTAAGCTTTCTAAGTCATCATCATCAGTATGAACTTCCTTTTCTAAGGTAATAGATTCATCAAAAACTACATGGACTAATTCTTCAACACTCAATGTCCTTTTGTTAAAAACTCTATAAGCTTTGGAATTTAAGGCATATCCTAAAAATATAGCTTTATCACTCTTAGTATTAAACTTTCCTAGTGGCTGTTTTCCATTGTTTAAAACAAAGCATTTGCAGCCAAAGCTCCTAAGGTGAGAAATGTTTGGTTTTCTACCTTTGTATAGTTCATAAGGAGTCTTAGAGATCATGGCTCTAATTGATACTCTATTGAGAATATAAGCTACAGTTTTTACTGCTTCAGCTTAAAAATATTTTGGAAGGTTATTCTCACATAGCATAGTTCTAGGCATTTCTTTCAAGGTTCAATTTTTTCTCTCTACAACTCCATTTTGTTCGGGTGTCCTAGGTGTAGAAAAGTTATGATCCAACCCATTTTCATTGTAAAATTTTTCAAATTCATCACTTTCAAATTCTCCTCCATGGTCACTCCTAATAGTAACTATGGCTAGTCCTTTTTCATTCTCAACTCTTCTACAATGGCTTATCAATGCTGATAAAGCATCATTCTTATGAGCAAGGAAATAAACCCAAGTGTACCTAGAGAAATCCTCAACTATCACAAAGCCATAAGATTTTCCACCTAGACTTGTTGTACTTTTAAACCAAATAGATCAATGTGCAGCAATTCAAAAGGCCTAGATGTTGATACAATTTTCTTAGTTTTAAAAGATGCTCTAACTTGTTTTCCTAGTTGGCAAGCCTCACATATTCTATCATTCTCAAACTTTGGATTAGGCAATCCAAAAACTAAGTTCTTTCTAATCAATTTTGACATGGTATGCAAGTTTACATGTCTTAATCTCCTATGCCACAGCTAGCTATCATTTTCAGCATTTGCAACTAAAAATATTTCACTATTTATTTCAAGATATTTAAGAAATACAATGTACATATTCTTCAATATTTTTCCTATGAATGTGACTTTGTTTGTGCTTATATCAATTACTTTACATTTATTCGAATCAAAGTAAACTTTAAATCCTTTATCACATAATTGACTAATGCTCAATAAATTGTGTTTTAAACCCTTAACTAACAACACATGACTAATTTGAGTTTGGGAGTTCTTACCAACTGCACCTATCCCATGGATTCTACCTTTTGAATCATCACCAAAGGACATGGTACCTCCCTTTCTTTTGTCCAACTAAGCAAATAACACTTCATCTCCTATCATGTACCATTAGCAGCAACTATCCATGTACCATGGCTGCTTTTTATTGAGTTGAGCTCTTGAACATGTCTCCTTTAAGTGTAGTTCAACCTATAAAACAAATTTTCAAATTTTCTTTATAGGTACCCATACCGTGATGGGTCCTTGAGTGTTAGTTGCAATAAAGGATCTCTTTGGAACCCAAATTTTTTTAATCTTTTGCATGCCTCTATTTCTAAAACAATCATAAGATAGATGCCCATATTTTCCACAACTATAACATTTAGATGCAACATTAGAATTTTTCTTGAAATGTATATCCCTTACTGATTTTTCATTTCTCAAACATTTAGGAGTTATGTTTTCATCAAGAGTTTTTTGCAAAGCTTCAAACTTATTGTCCAGCTCAAATTTTAAAACTTCAAATCTATTTTTAAGTGTTCTAACTCAATTAATAGAAAGTTTCTTTGCTCACAACAAAATTATAATCACATTTTATCTTTTCCAAATCCTTTTCAAGAGATGCGGTATTTTTCTTTAAAGTTTTGTACTTTGAAAACAGTTTTTCAAATTCATCATAAAGGCTGCCATACTCATCTTCTAAATCATCCACCGAAATATCACAAGGTGATGAGCATAGCTCGTTTTCATCATCTTGAGCCATTTAACAAATGTTTGTTTTCTCCTTAGAATTTTCATTTTCAGATTCAATGCTTGTGGAGTCACTATCCGACCAAGCAACTGCCACCATTACTTTCTTGGATTTCTTATTTTCTTTTGAGCCTCATCATTTAGCAATGCGCATTCGGACTTGAAGTGGCCAAGCTTCTTGCACTTGAAGCAAATCGGTTCTCTTTTTTTGTTGGAGTCGTTTTTGTTTCTAACTTTTCATGAAGGACCTTGATCTTTTTTTAATCCTCTTCTTGCTAGACTCTGGTTCCTTCTGCCAATTAGCTTTCTAAATTTTCTTGCAACAAGTGCCAACTCTTCATCATTATTACAGAAAAGCTCTTTCAACTATTCTTCAAAGATGTTGACTCTAAATGCAATGCTCTTTTTCTTTTCCTTTGATTCCCTCTTATATTCTTCTTATTCTTCCTTAAGCTCCAACTCAGGTGTAAAGAGAGAACCACAAATTTCATTTAATGTAATAACATTTAAATCCTTAGCATCTCGGATTGCATTCATTTTAGGCTTCTAATTTTTCGGTAGTCTTTTAAGAAGTCTTTTAACTATTTCTTGCTCAAGTATTGGTTTACCTAGTTGACTCAATTTATTTGTGATGGCTGTGAATCTATCTAGCATACTAGTGATGTCTTCACCAGGATCTATTTTGAACATTTCATAATTATGTGTTAAGAGGGCTATTTTGGACTACTTGACTTGAGAAGTCCCTTCATGAATTATTCTAAGCTTATCCCACACTTGTTTAGCTGTTGTATAATTTGACACTTTATTGAATTCGGTGGGGGTCAAGGCACAATGCAATGTATTGATGGCCTTAAAATTTGTTTGAACTTTTTTAGTTTCAGCCTCAGTCCATTTAGACCTTGGCTTAGGCATCATCTCATTTGTGACAATATTCAAGGTCGAAGGAATAACGGGTCCATCAATTATGACATCCCATATCTCATAGTCTATGGTTCTAATGTAAATTGACATCCTAGTGCTTTAATAAGGATAATTAGAGCCATCAAACAGAAATGCTCTGTTTGTTGATTGTCCCTTAACTACAATGGATTTTTGTAGAGCCATGTTCCTCCCAAAGGGTGTTAGACCTTAAAAACAGAGAACTAGCTTTGATACCACATGTTGGTCCCAAATATAAGTGCTAGAGGGGGGTGAATATCACTAATTTTGCTCTTAAACAAGATGGGGAACTAATCAAGATAACAAAGAAAATAAAACTAAGTAGACAATGGACAATGATTTAGAGTGGTTCGATCCAAGACCTATATCTACTACCTTGATTATCCAGCTAAGGATTTTCAACCAAATTCACTAAGAAACAGTGGAATTACCAAGCCCCCACCAAGCTTTTACAATAGCTTTTACCCAACTTAGCCACAACCTTTACAATGGTTTTTCAAGGGCTCAACCAAAACCCAACACCTAACTTTTCAAGGCTAAGTTAAAACCTTAACTTCTTCAAGCAAACCTAGCTTGAAACAACCTTTAAAATGACTCTCTCACTATAAAAACAGAGATAAAAAAGGTAAAGGAATGTACCTAATGATCACTAAGCTGATCTAATTGGTACAAGTTAAAGTGTAGCTCACAATTACAAAGATGAAAGTTGAGTACAGTGAGAAATCAAAAGGTTTTGTTGGTTTTCTAGCTCTTTTTTGACCTCGAAATGTTAAAATCTCTCAAAAACTTCTTCTCTAACCTTTGAAAGACTCTTTTATACTTGGAGAAACAAGTTTGATGGCAGTTTGGCAGTTTATGATCGTTGGAAATAGTTTAGAGTTGATTCTAGGTGTTCATCTATCTTGTACTGCTCTAGTTCAAATTGCAAATAAAGAGCTCTTACTTGGCTAACTTCTTCCTTGGTCGACTAAGTTGGTTCTGTCTTCGTAAATTCTGGTAGAGAGCGTTTAGTCTACTAACTCATTTTTTGGTCGACTAAGTTGGTTTTGTTTCTCAATATTCTTCAACCCGCCATTTCTCCAATTTGAATTTTGGTCAACTGATATACTTTTTTATTCAACTAAAGAGCTTCATTCTCATTAATCAATATTGTCTCCAAATTCATTTGATTTTTGGTACATATTTATGGAGGATTGGTTTATTATTTACCTACAATCTTTGTCCTACACACTTAAATAAAGGCATTAGACACAAATGAATAGGAATGTTTTATTATCATTAAAAACTAATGGAGCTAACAAGGCTGTATTTATGAAGAGTACTAGTCTAAAATTTCTCATCCTAATTAAGGCAGGAAATAATGTTTTCCATTTTCTTCCAATTGTTTTTTAAAAATTATTAAAATTTTGTGTAATTGTGTATGCATGCACATGTATATCTACATAAATGAAATATAAATTATATTTGAACCGATAAATATAATTCGAATCACTTGAACTTAACTCAAGTGGTAAGGGTAAGAGGAATTTGACTAAAGATTTTGTATTTGAGTTTAGGGTCATGTGACACATCTATAACACTTTAAATATGGTCAAACTCAATTTTACAAGTTATAGGTTTACAAAGATGAATTCATGTATGAAAACCCTTAGAGGTTAAGATAAAACCATTCTACAACTTAAACAAGAAGGGAACAAAAGCCTTAGCTACACAGTATGGCTACAAGATTATTCCACAATTAATGAGTACGAAATAGGTACAAGGGCTAGAATCGATCTGAGAGTGAAAATTCATATTCACATTATAGGAAATGGAAGAACCCATGCAGGTCCAATCTATGACACAATTAGGCTTTTTTTTTTTATATAGTGGAATTTCCCACAGGGCCCAGCTACCCTGTTAAATTTTATTAATTATAAGGTCAAAGGACAAAGGAGGGGGACATAAACCGTACCTCCAACATTACATGCCTAAAATGTAAGATCGCAAAAGCACCTAGAGCAAGGATAGCCATCCTAAGTGCATAACTTTTGATGCTACAGAAGGATGGATATTCCTTACTATTACATTGAGATATTAAGCAAATTTGGATTTTATAACAGCAAATGTAAACGAGGAGTACTACTCCTTTACAATTATAAAAAACGGACATCAGGTAAATTCAATCTGTCTAACTTGAGCATTCCATATAACTCACCTTGTATTTCGTTGAAAACACAAAGGTTTGAATGATTGTGCCCTTCATTTGATAGGAAATCTACTGCTTGGTTACCTTCTCGAAAGATGTGTGAAATGCGGTAGGAGAAGTTGTTCAAACATTGCCTTATGGTCTCTAACAAATATCTTATGTCATGAGATCCTTTTTGGGACTTTTGGATTAGTTGAATCGCCACCAATGCGTCCATTTCGATCCACAGCATTTCAACATGGCGTTCTTTGCACAATAGGAGTCCTCGAAGTAAAGCCCTCAATTCTGCCTGCAAGGAATTACAAGAACCAATATTCTCAGAAAAACCAAAAATAAGGTTACCTGTATGATCTCGAAGCACTCCACCACTAGCTGCTTGTTGACTGTTCCGTGAGCTGCCATCCACATTCAACTTGAATTCACCTATGGAAGGCTTTTTCCAGAAAAAAATATGAGGCGCTGCTCGTTGCTTCATGGGAAACTTGTGACCCCACATGGTTGCTATGTCGGTGTCTACTTTCCATTGCCATTGTTGTAAAAGGGAACCATCATGAAGTTGTCTCAACAGCTTCATAATTCACCATATAACTCGTTCAGGATACAGACCAGATTGCCTATGCTTCGCATCGTTTATTTCTAACCATAGGAACCAGCAAATAAATATTGGGAGCAATATGCGGATATGACCTTTTTTGACATAGTCCCCAGAATAATTCCATGCCCATAAAATTTGAGAAACATGCCTGGGATTCAAAACATGGATTTGAAAGGGTTTAGCAAAGAAATCCCAAACCTGTTTTGCTACCGGACTCTCCCATAGGACATGTATTAAGGATTCCTCTAAGGAGCAACATAAACATCTCGAAGCTAATTGAAACCTTTTTCCTTGATCTATAGCTCCACTGGTATCCAGTTGTGTAAGACCCTCCAAAAGAAAAAGGAAACTGATAGAGGGATGCTCATGTGCCAAATGAGAGATCCTAAGGCGTGTGCTACTTGTCTCTGCCTAACTGTCTCCCAAGCGCTCCGAGTAGAGAAATCCCCATTTGATGTGAGTGTCCAATATGCAACATCATCTTGGGAAATTTTAAAAGGTACCTGCAATATCTCATCAACTAGTTCCATAGGGAGAACATAATTTAATTTACTTACATCCCAGTTATCACCATTATAGAAGCTATTGACATACGTCATGTCATTCTGGAACATAGGAAATGAGGTGACCAGGGGCTTGTCTCCCATCCAACAATCGTGCTAGAAAAAAAGTTCCCATTTCCCTATCTTCCATCGAATGTTCTGCATTGCCATGTCGCAACCTCGAATCATCCTTTTCCAAATTTGAGAGTCACGAAGTTTTGGTGGGAGATAATGGGGAAGTTTACCAAGACAATATTTGGTTTTCAGAAATTGTGTCCAAAGGCTGGTACCTGTTTGGAATCTCTACCATAATTTCAATGAAAAAGCTTGACAAACATCTTCCAATTTACGAATACCAAGTCCCCCCTCCGAGCATGGAAATGTGGATTTAGTCCATTCCGCCCAATGCATTTTCTTGTTTCCAGCTGAGTCACCCCACAGGAAGCTATTGAACAATCTATCAATTTTCTCAATCACTGCCACTGGTGGTTTAAGGACTTGCAGTAAGTACATAGGAAAGGAGGATAGAACACTTCTCAGCAGAGTAATACGGCCCCCCGATGACAATATCTTATTCTCCCACCCTGAAATACGATATCGAATCTTTGTGATTAAGGAATCAAAAAGGATCACCTTTTTTGGTCCTTTATATAATGGAGCACCGAGATAAGTAACAAGAAGTGATTTGTGATGAAAGTCGGTGTTGTGGGCTATGATCTGCCTTCTTGACGGTGGGCAGCTTGTAGCTGTGATAGAACAACTTTTCTGGGATTGACCTGCTATCCAGATACTTGTTCATATTCCTGTAAAAAACTTAAAATTTTTTGCAAGGCTGAACGACATCCATTAGTGAAAATCATAATATCATCAGCAAAAGCAATGTGACTAATAGGCATTAAGCAGCCGGATAAGTAATGCAATGAATTATAGCGGCTGAAAAGGCTATTAATCCTCCTAGAAAGATATTCTACAGATAAAATAAAGAGAAGGGGAGAGATAGAGTCACCCTGTCTTAGGCCCCTCTCGGACTTAAAGTATCCCACCGTGGAACCATTGAACAACAGGGAGAACCAACAATTAGAAATATAGGTCTTAATCATACTTATCCAGTGAGAGTTGAAACCAAATTGCTCCATCATCAAGAAAAGGAAATCCCAACTCAACCGATCATAGGCTTTAGCCATATCCAATTTTAAGACAACATTACCTCCCTTTTGTTTGGCATCAAGCTTGCCCATTAGCTTCTGTGTTAATAAGATGTTGTCACTGATAAGACGACCCTTGACAAATCCACTTTGATTTTCTGAAATAATAGTTGGGAGAATTTTGGACAACCGGTTTGCCAAGAGTTTAGTTACTATCTTGTTTAAGACAGTACATAAACTAATGGGACGAAATTCACTCCATTGGCAAGCATTTGGCTTTTTTGGCAACAGGACAAGAGTAGTGGAAGTAATGCCACGAGGAAACGAAGACCCCCTAAAGAAATCTAGCACAGCATTCAGAAGATCTTGCTTGATTATATCCCAGCAATGTTGGTAGAATAGGGAAGAAAAACCATCCGGGCCTGCCACACTATCCTTGTTGATGTTAAACACTGCATCCTTAACCTCTTGAAGAGACGGTTCTGCGCATAAGAAATCATTGTCAGCAGAATGGAGGATTCGAGGGATAAGAGAGGTGTCAAACCTGGATATTTCACAGTTCTCAGCTTGCAACAACTTGTGAAAATAATCAACAGCAGAGTGTTGTATCAGGTGAAGATCTTCTAAAACATTTCCCTCAAAGTGAAGAATCCGAAATATATGGCTCCTCACTAGCTTTTTCCGCATCCGCATATGAAAGAATTTTGTGTTGCGTTCACCTTCAACCAGCCATTTGACACTCGATTTTTGTTGCCAGAATGACTCTTCAATGCTCAATTGACGGTTAAGTTTGGCATAGGCTTTATTGAGGAGATTTCGATTTATAACTGAAGGAACCTGTTGAAATTCTATTTCTCTCTTCTCTGCTTCTGCTTCCGCCAACTTCAGCTTTGCAAATATATCTCCGAAAGTGTGTTTGTTCCACCACTTTAAATCCCGTTTCAGTCGTTGTTGTTTGTGCCAGAATGCCATAAGACCATAACTCAATACGGGAACTTCCCAACTTCTTGTAACAAAGGGAATAAAGTCATGATGCTTTGTCCAAGCATGTAGGAATCGAAATGTAGAAAGACCCTTTTGACTGACAGTAGAACAAGAGATTAATAAAGGACAATGATCAGATCCATCCCAATTCAAAAGCTGCACACGTGTAGAGGAGAAACATCCAACCCATTCCGAGTTATACACCACCCTGTCCAACCTTTGGAAAACATGGTTGTTGGTCCATGTGTAAGTATTTCCTTTATAACCCACATCAATCAAACCACAGTCCATCAAAGCAGAAGCAAAATCTTCCATTGATCCACCATGGGGAGGGGCACCATTCAACCGTTCAGAACTACTCACAATAGCATTAAAATCACCACCCACTAGCTAAGGTCCCTGCATCTCAGCAGAAAACAATCGCAGCATCTTCGACAATTCTAAACGTTCTTGCCTAGTGCACTTGGCATACACAAAGGAAGCGAACAAGTGTTTAGGAAGCCAAGGCAGAGATAATTTCATGTGCAGGCATTGAATATGGTCCGTCAGAACTTCACAATAGACTTCCGCAGAAGAGAAAACCCATAGTTTATGTGAACAGTTGCAGATTACCTTATCAAATCCGAGACGTCTTCTAAAATATTCTGCTCGTTCTTCACTTACCATAGGTTCCAAGATAACCATCAGTTTTATGTTGTGCATCATTTTCAATTTTTTCAAGCATCTTTGAGTTGCAACACCGGTCAGTCCTCTCATATTCCATATTAGTGTACTAATCATGACTGAGTTCTGGCTGCATAAATCGCTGAGATGGAATCTTCATCTGAGGACCCATCATTATCCCCTATCTCCATAGCTTCATTAAAAGTTAGAATGAGAATTTTTCCAATTGTAATTGCAGTATCTGAGTGTCTCCTTTGTCTCTCTTAGGGGTGGACTTCAAGTTCTGTGGAATTATCTCTTGAAACCAAAAGAACATCACTTAGTTCTTTATTATATGTGCTCTTACCCGAGGCAGACTCCTGAGTGGGGTCGTTAGTCATTCTTGCATGGGGGCACTCTGTAGGAGCATAAATTCGGATGTTAGCAGCTGATCCCTTGGGTTGACTTGTACTCTGACTCTCCATAGGGCTGTACTCCCCATTACCTTCCAGATTGTCAACTAACACATTTTGTTCTTTTGACCCACTAGCTATCTGATGTTGGTAGTTCCCTTATGAGGGATGGTCTGCCCATGTTAAGACTTTAGGAAAATATTTTTTTGAATTTTCCTCGGTGTCTTTGCACTTCGTTTTGATTGTTCACATCCCATCTCCTGTTGCGCACATTAGGAGTTCCCTATTCCTTGTATCCGTTGCACTGTTGGCTGGGCCCCATTGGACATGATTGATGGAAACGTGGTAGGTCGAAGGCCTGTGCCCTGTTGCAGCTTGGTCGGGTGGTTGAGATAAAACTTCTTTATTATTATTTTTTGCCCCGTCACCAGCTTGTCCTGCTATGCCCCATGTCGGATTTGAAGAATTCCCGCCCCTTGTTCGGACATTGCCCTCTACATTTTGCTGGTCGGTGTTGTCTACCTCACCACGTGGGTTCTCGTAAATGGCTGACTGATCCACGTCTCCATGCACACATCTTCTTTCTTCCGTTCCATCGAGCATTGGGCCCCGTTGGCCTTGCATTGCCTCATATATACCTACTACTGTTGCTAGTTTTTCCATGATACTGCCCGGTACTGTCACATCAGGTGGGCTTGGGTCCTCTTGATTTTTTGGCTTTTGCTTGTTCGCGTCCTGCAAGCTACCGTTTGCCATCCCGCCAGCTTTCTTTCTTTGATTTCTTTTATTTTTCATTTTTCGTCCACTAACCTTGCTCCCTTCCGCTGTTGCTTTGTTCTCTCTTAGTCTATTTTGGTGATGCTTCTCTACACTTTCTCTTTTTGTTTCTGTCCCTGTTGGGGCTCGGGACATCTCCTCTCTCTCTTGTTGATGCGTTCCTTATTCGAGATACTGCTCTTACCCTTCCTCGTCGATTGGCTGTACCTTCCTAGGATTTTTTGCTTCGTAGGTCAACGTTTCCTGGTTTGAAATAATATTTTTGGGGTTCTGAGTCTTCGCACGTTGTCGCCTGGGTTCTGCGTCCTCGTTGGATGGCTTTTGCTGCCTATTTTCATTTTTTCCTTGCCTTTCCTGTATATTATTTACACTTATCCCCTCTGCATGGTTTTTGGATTGCTCATTTTCATGAAAGGACTCCTGCGTACCACCCACCAGCGTCTGCAACTTTTCTACCTCGGTCAACCTCCTATTACCTTTTGTGTTCGACTTGCTCATCCCATGCACGTAAAAGTGGTCCTGTGCTATGCTATTCGCAGTTTTATTTTCATGCAAAATCTGTTGTGGGTCATTCTCCAAGGACTGCGAAATTACAGAAATAACTGGTACCTTTTCGGCTCTTTGCCATCTGTTGCTGACGTCGGCATTTTTCGGGTGACGAACCAGTGCGTCGTCCGCTGTGCTTTCCACCGGTGTTGTCTCGTCCCGTCTTCCCGTCATATTCGTCATTCTTGTGCCTTCAATCTGCTCAATTACAGCCACCTGGGCATGTCCAGGTTCTATTCTTAGATGCCCATGCACAATTCTTTCCCTTTCCCCTATCGTACCAAGCCTTGTTTGATGCCCAAGCCTGTGGCTCGACTCAATCTGTTCTTTATTTGGAACTGTAACCTTTTCTACTGAGGCTGGCTATTCCCCGTGCCTTTGCGGTCCTTCCATTATTGCTTGAAAACGATTTGAGATTTGAATGTTGTCCCGTTGAATATTTTCTGTCGCTGTCTCCCTACCTTGTTGGTCTTTAGCTCCGTTGGGTCCTGCGTTCCTCACCGGTTGCCATCTCTGATTTTCTGGTTCTCCTGGGTTCAAGTTTTTTTCTTTTGTTGGATTTTTTCTTTTTTCCAGATTTTTTTCTTTGACTTCCTGCTTGCCTTTCCCATCTTCATCTCTAACTTCTATACGAGTAAGCTGTAGCCTACCTGGAAACAATTGTTTTTCTTTGTTACCCAGCACGATACACTCAATCTCTTTGTGACCTACATGAAAACAATGATCACAGTAGGCAGGCATTTGTGCAAACTCCACCCTTTGGGGGTAACCATTAACAACTGCACCTGTTTCTCTGTTCTGAACCATTATCCATACTTGGTCCACAGGTGGTTGTCTGCAATCGTATTCTATACAGACCCGGGCTACACTTGGCCTTGACCCATTTGCAGTAGCTTCATCCACAAATAACGGTTGTCCTACTGTTTTGGCTATCAACAACAGTGCAGATTTTTCAAATAGATGAGCTTTCAGATTTGGAAAAGAGATCCATACCGGTACCACAGCAGACTCTTTTTCCGGTTCAAACTCCGATGACCATTTGAAAACCCTCAGTTTTTGGCCTGCTATAAACCAGACTTGCTTTGTCTAGATTCGATTGGCATCTTGTTCATTAGACAAATGGATGAGAACATGTTTGTAGTTTAACCATCTGATTTCATACGAACTTGCCAACCCAATCCCTTTTAAAGCTGTTTTGATATCTTGCAACTTTGGCTTCTTAGAAAACTTTCCCACAACAGAAAACTTGAAAGGCTGAGCTAAAGTTTGTATCTCATCTTCAAAGAAAGCTGCGGCGGGCCTATCCTTGTACATTAATGGGATTCTGGTAGGGGGAACCACCGGTGGCCTCTCGCCTGAAACAATGGAAAGAAATGATTTTTTCTGGAACCTCGGGGACAATGGGGGTTGGGTATGAGTTTGTGAAGCTTGCAGATGTTCTTCTGTCTTGCTGTTTGGGGTGGGTGCAGATCCCCTTGGGGGAGGTGGTGGGGCCGGAGAGGGGAGGTCCGACGGACGTCCGGCCGCCATTCTTTGGTGATGAGGGAGGGGAGGGAAAAGTGTAAGGTTGAGAGAGTTTTCACTTTTTTTTTTTTGGTTATGACACAATTAGGCTTGTAGACTTGAGGAGATTATTTCTGACTCACAATAATATGAGTTGGATCCAGTGGATGCTAGATGATCATATCCTTCACAATGTGTTACATTTTTTTGGTCTAAATTAATAATCCTTGATTTTATCTTTATTTTTATTTCCCTTCAGGACAAATTATTCTTTTTTTCTTATAATTTTATTTTCTCTTTTCTTAACCATTATTAAATATTGGAGATTTTTTGTCTCAACCCAATCCCAAGCCATGATCGATGCAAGGACCAAGCAGGCAGAGCCCACTTGGTCCAAACAAGCCTTAGATAGAGAGACACAGAAGCACTCAGTATCACATTATAATGTGAGAACTTGTCTCAACAAATTCACATATATATATATATATAAATATGTATCACATAACCATATTTAGGTGAACAATTGTGTGCTTAAATCGTTTAGAATGGAAATGTATCTTAAAACAGATATATAGTCATATACCACTCCATGGCTAAGTTAAAAAGTGCGTAAACTCATCACAAATATGAAATAAAAGTGTGATGGACTTCAAAATAGATAGCCACCAAAATAGACAATAGAGTTGATAGTAATGTTAGCGATATCTAGTAGATGCTCAACAAACACCTATCATAAATATAGAAGGAGATCTCTCCCAAGATGACAACCCAAGTGGTCTACTGTTCTAACAACATTACAAGAACTTGAAATGTGGGTTTTTAACTTAGTAAGTAGATACAGGGAGGGGGAACAAGCTAACACATAAGTGTTTGCATTAATAACATTTTTCTCCAAACATGCATTCTTGATGAAAATCAATATCTTACTTAAATCATGTAATAAAGATGTTTTCAAGCATCACTTAGATGAATTTAAATGCATTCAAAATCCCTTGGAAGTTTGGTTCAAAGTGGCAAAGCAAAAGAATTCAAAAACTATTTAAAAGTGAGACTTTTTCAAAAAATAGCTGTAAGTATCAATCTTTGAGTGTGGAGATCAATCCCTCTATTAGCTTTATAATTGATCCTTATTTTCATATGAATCTACAAGTGCGCTAGTACTTTGTAAAAACCCCTATGCATTTGATTGAAAAATAAGCCAAGTAAGTTTGAATGCTTTTAAAAGATGCTTAATCTATTAAAGTTCAAATGCTCTGAAAAGAGGCTTAATCTAACTTTTAGTATCGAAACCTCACATGAGGGTATCAAGCCTTTCAAGTTCGAATGCCTCAATAAATAGCCTAAGGAAAAAGGTATATTAAGACACTTCTAGAGGGTATCGAGACTCCATGAGTGGAAAGACCAAAATTTTAGAGGACAAGTATTGAAGTATCGAAATCTGAATATTATGTATCGAGACATCTTCTTAAAAGAGTAGAATTCTCGAAAGCAAGTATCATTGTATCGAGACACAAATTCAAAGTATTGAAACCTTGCTTTGAACCTTCAAATTCTAAAGAAGAAGTCCAAGAGTATCGAGACTCAACCTTCCAAGTACCGAGACTTTACCTTCAAACATCAAATTCCAAAGAAGAAATGTCAAAGTATCATGACACCTAGACATAATATTGAAACCTTGTTTTTAGAGCCTAAGATTTTAAGAGGTTAAGTGCACAAGTATTGAGACTACATCTCCAAATATGATTTTCTAGAGAGCAAACTACTATGTATTTAGACCAGGCCAAAGAAGTATTGAGACAAGGCTTAGTCTAGGAGTCATTAAGGAAGAACAAGTATTGAGACATCAGTAGGGACTACGACTTAAAGCATTGAGACCACATATCAGACAAGCTACAAAAAGACAAGCTTTATGACCATAATTTCGAAATCTGTTAGTGTAGTAAGCTCAATGTGATAAACACCAAGAAAGGGCAAATTGGTGTTTTAAAATTTTCTTTGCAAGCTCAATGAAAAAAAAACCCATTTTTTCAAAACACAATTTTTCTTTTTGCTTAAAAAACAAAGGACATAGTTTTTCTTTAAAGTAAGAATCAATAATAAATCATAAGGCATAAAAAAATAAATCAAGACATAATGATTTTATAATGGTTTGGCTTTCTCAAGTGCCTATATCCATTCTTTTGGTTCACTAAGGAATTTCCAATCTACTAAAAGAATTCTTGCTTTTTAGTAGGATTAAGCAATAATCCTTACACAATCCACAAAATGATTCTTTCTTTTTAACGAGATCAAGCAATGTCCTTGACACTAACTTCTCACTAGATCAAGTGATAACCCTTAGACAATCCATAAAGGGATTTTTACTTTTTAAAGGGATCAAGCAATAATCCGTACACTAACTTTTTAAGGTTAAGTTAGAACCTTTTCAAATGTGTGTACAAAGGAGTAATAGTAAAGATTTGCCTCACAAAGGGTAAATGTTAAAGGTTTAAGCTTGGGAACAAAGAAAAGAATCGATCTTACAAATATCAACTCAAGGATTTACAATTGAATGAGCTTGAATGGCTTTTGAATGCTTTGTTGGAAGACTAAGATGAATGCTAAAGAGAAAAGATAAATTTGAGGGTTTTTTTTGGGTATTTCTACTTTGGTGTTGTCTTCTTTTACTTCGAAATGAGTCAAGGGCAACCTTTTATAGTCTGAAGAAAGTTTGGAACCATTAGCCACAAATTTGAATCAAATCTGACTATAATTGAAGCTTAAAGGTCGACTATGGTTCTTCATAATATTGAATTAAGGCTTACATTCTTGACTCTTGAGATCTTGTACTCAATCCATTTCCAAAAGTGTGAGGCCTTGACCTCTATAGACTTGTAGATAGAATGCTTGCATACTTGAAACACCTCGAAAAAATTATCAATGGTCGATATTGTACCAAGTGGTACAATTAAGTTAAATTAAGTCTCGAACTAGTTCAAATAGAGATTTTAAGATGAAATTAAGAATTTTAAAACCCCAAAATGACTCAGTATGGTGATTTAGAGTTTGAGGATCGATTTGGAGTCAAATTGAAATTTTCACTTCATAGGGGCAAAATGACCATTTTGCCACCCGAAGTCAAGATTGGAATGTTGGATGAAGTTTTTGATTAAGATTGATCATTTGGAGTATGATTTGAGAATTGGAAGTGAAAAATCTTAATTTCAGTATTTTTTCGAGCATAAGGGGTAAAATAGTCATTTTACCACCCTAGGGGCAAAAATATAATTTTGAACCCCAACACTTGTCAAATCCATGAATTTCACTCATTATTGGTATGGATAATTATGGCATTTTATGTGATGGTGAAATAAAGTTTAATGGATAAGTATTAAAAAAATGGACCAATGGTAGTGTGATAAGTGTCAAGCCTTGATTTATTTAATATTTAACTTGAAAATCAACCTATATTTCCCCCATTTCACTCCCAATATTCAACCAAACAAGAGGAAAGGAAAACAAGAAAGAAACGAAACCCTAAGAGGAGAAATTGAAAGGGGAATTGTTGGATTTCAAGCAATCAAGCTAGTAAAGGTAAAATTTATTGATTTTTGCTTGTGATCTACCTTTCCTATGCTTTATTTTCTCATTTCCATGGCTGAAATCAAGGTTTGCATGAAGGAACCATGGCTGGCCGAATGTGAGGGTGATTTTGCCACATTTTATGTTATTTGACTTGTGTTCTATGAATTAAAAGTATTGGAAAAGAAATGGAATTAATTGAAGTTGAATTGGGTATATTGGCCAATTAATTGAGTGAAAAATTAAATGAGGCTAATACCGACTTTTTAGGCACACAATGGAAATTATAAAGGACACTGTATTTAGATAGTCACCTGAGCATTTCACATTTCATTTTATGCATCAGTATAGAGTATGATTTAGTTTTATACCGATTTGGCACCAATTCAATGAATTGTTTGATTGTACAATATGTCTAGGTGGCGAATCCTCTAATAAGGGCAAAGAAATTGTACCTGAGGATCAGTAGTCGAAGTACCCGAATTTGACTCCTGAAAATTTTGAGTGAACTTGCATTTCAAAATTCTTTTGTGAATGTGAATATATTTGAACAGACGTTTGAATGATTTTATTCAACTTTTCCTTAAAAAGAACGGGTACTAGGGGAACAAGCCTTTAGTGAAATATTTTTAGTGATGTGGAATTTGATTGTGCTGAATCTATGTACCTCTATGTGATGCTGATATGTATTGTTAAGAAAATATTGTGAAATTCATGTAATCGTGCACGTGTGGAGTGGGCAGTGCACATACCGATTAAATGACAAAACTATGTAATAATTACCATCGCGCATGTACGGTGTGGGTAGTGCACATGTCGGTTCAATGACAATATTGTGATAATTATGACCGTGCATGTGCAGAGTGGGTAGTGCAATGCCGGTAACGATGTGCGAGTAGTGAGTGCACCAGAGTGAATTAAAATGGTGTGGTGGATGAAATTCCACATGATTATATATGTTTATATATATATGTGTGTGTGTGTGTGTAAATTCAAGAACTCTCTACCTCATTTCAAAATAACTTGAATTGAGGAAAAAAAGGGTTTTAATGTGAACTAGATCAAAAATTTGTCTCGTTTCCAATTAGTGCATCATGGTTATCAAATTTCCTAGCTATTATTGCTTGTTCCCTTCTAATGTTCGCTCACTAAGTTTTGTACTCACTATTTTAAAAATTCATGTTTCCAGATCAGGAGACTGTTGGATCCTAGGTCGAGGAGTCTCATAATTCGTCTACTGGGTAGGTGCTCGGCATTCGATAATGTCACAAGCCAATTTCCCGGGCCATGACTGGCGCATGAGCTCAATGAACATAGCTCACTAAGCCCAAGCAAGCCTATCCATTTACTTTACTTATCGTACGACTGTGATGCATACACACGTAATGCACCCAGTGTGCACACAAAGCCAATTAACAATGGCATTATCAATAAAATATACATGCACTATACCAGTCATGTATTTAGCAACTTACATTACATACACATATTCACATTGTTTGAGTGTATTTACAATACAAAATGACCTATAACTTCCAGCGGAGACATTTACATTAAAAAAAATGGGATGCTACTGAATACCCACCTTCTCCCTGTTTAGTCCTCTAGTGGTAAAATTACTATTTTGCTCTTGTACTCTAAAAATACCATGAATCACAAATTTTCACTACTAAACATCATTTTATGCCCCAATAATCTTAGTTATATTTCATATAATTATTTTTGGTCCAATGTGATCAAATCTTGGCTAAAAATCTCCATTAAATCATTAAATGGCAAAATGACCGTTTTATCCCTAATCGATCAATTTTCTCGATTGACTTCAGACTGGACCTTGAACTCCGAATCACTATTCTAAGTCATTCTGTGGGTTTCATAATTTTCAAATTCCTCTTCGAATTTCTATTTGAACTAGTTCAAGGTTCGATTTAACTTAGTTATACCACTCGGTACAATACCATCTTTTAACGAACTTGAAAGGGTCTCACATTCTCCCCCATTTAAAATGAATTTGTCCTCGAATTCAAATCGGTGTATGATGAATAATCAAAGTTCTAAAGTTCTACTACATCACCTTTTTGTTAGGTATTCTTAACATAGAATCTTGATTTATGCATCATATCCGCTTCCAACTTTTATAGAAAACTCAACAATGCTATAATATATAATCATGGGTACTACTCTTGTTTGATCAAAGCAATATCATCCTTCATCCCATGAAGAGAACTCAAATATACTATTAGTTCCAATCACAACTAACTCGAATCATCCTTAAATCATCAATTATGCATGTTTACTTATCCAATCACAATTCCTCTACCTTGATCTTTCATCAACCTCCCAACATTCAAGCATTTATTCCATTAGTCTTTAAGGACTAAAATCCCTAGCATACTTTTCTATTTGCGTACTTCATAATAGCCTGTCAATTTTCTAGCTTACAATTAAACTAGTTCATATGCACCTTTTTATGGAAAACTTCCTATCGGGGCTCACTTCCCACTTTTAGGTATTGTCCCTTTGGTTCTGGCATTCAGACAGTTTGAATCCCAACGTGGCTACAGCACTCCTTGAACCCCTAACCTTAAGGATTTGCTTCCCATTGACAACCATGGTTTCAAATCATAATTCCACCAAATGACTAATTTATTACGGACTTAACAGTCCAACTCTACCATCCTCCATCCTTAGTCGAAGGGATATACCATTACATTGACCTTACGTTAAAAGCATTTGCTTTAAAATCTCTCTAACAATGGCTCGTGTCTCGGGTGGCATCTCAAACCCGGACAACAACACCACTTATGACCATTACATGACATTAACAAGAGGGCAGGTTACTAGAAATAGGAGTTCCTACAGTTTCCTATCTATGACTTGTGCTGCAATCACAAGCCATAAACAAGATTCTACATTAACTCCAACAACTCCGCTGACAGACACAAGGATCCCTAAGACTCAACTAAACCTAGAGCTCTGATACCACATCTGTCACGACCCAATTTCTTGGGACATGACTAACTCATAAGCTCAATGAGCATAGCTCACTAAGCCCAAGCAAGCATATCCATTTACTTTACTTATCGTATGACTGTGTGATGCATACGCACGTAATGCACCCAGTGTGCACACAAAGCCAATTAACAATGGCATTATCAATAAAATATACATGCACTATACCAGTCATGTATTTAGCAACTTACATTGCATACACATATTCACATTGTTTGAGTGTATTTACAATACAAAATCACCCATGACTTCCAGCGGAGACATTTACAATAAAAGAAATGGGATGGTACTAAATGCCCATCTTCTAACCAGGAGATTCACTATGGAGACTCCTCAATCTAGGGTCCAATAGTTTCCTGATCTAAAAACATGAATTTTTTATAAAACATGAGTATGAAACTCAGTGAGTGAATATGAGAAGGGAACAAGCACACTCAACCATGAATTTGACAATCATGATGCACCGGTTGAAAAGAAGACAAATTTTGATCTAGATAATATATAAACCCTTCCCACTTAACTCGGGATTTATTCTAGCCAGATAGTAACATCGACGATTATCGCTACAACGTGAAGGCATTCTTGTTGCAGCGAAGCGTAATCATAACCCATCACTGAATGAAGGTTTCTCTCAATCGTACGAGGGTTTCGTATTAAACCCATTTTTCCTCAATTTAAAGCAATTCACATACTATACAATCACACATATACTAAGCAATTTGCATACCATACAATGACACATATTTTCACAAAGACAAGAACAATCATATACACCGCCAAGTCTCCACTGTTCTTGGTGGTAAAAGAGACATTTATCAAAGCACTTGTAGGTGTTACAAATCGCTGTCCCTGCAAGCCCCTGACAGATAATCACACTTCACCAAAGTTCACGCGTGAAAATTTCCAAGAATCGTGGGTGATACGTGTCACCGTCCCCACTTTGCTCAACTCTAAATTTCTAGGAAATTGTGGGTGCTACGTATCGCCATCCCCACTTCACTCAATTTTAAATTTTTAGGAAATTGTGGGCTACGTATTGTCGTCCCTACTTTGCACACCTTTGTATTTCTAGGAAATTGTGGGTGCTACGCATTACCGTCCCCGCTTTGCTCAATTCTAACTTTCTAGGAGTCGTGGGCGCTATGTATCGTCGTCCGCACTTTGCACACCATTACAAGCATGCGCATTATTCACTCTCTCTCGTGGGAGTTACATATTGTCGTCCCCTCGTTGCACACCATTACAAGCATGTGCATTATTCACTCTCTCACGTGGGCGTTACATATTGCTGTCCCCACGTTGCACACCATTACATCAATTTCAGATAAATGTATTAACCATACATGTAAGCATCATATAAATGAGCAATATTCAAATGCAAATTCATTCACTGGTGTCAAAAATCCGGATTCTGGGCGCACTCGGACTAATAGTCCTCAAGCACAATTCATTTGCCTTTGCCGAATGTCTCACTACCATGAGAAATAACAAAGTTGAGGAATTTACTATATTGTCCCTACATTGATATAAACTAATTTAAATTACTAATGCTTGATATGTAAATGCAAAAATGCGTCCGATTACCGCTTAATCGCGGTATCGATTAAATTCGACTTATCACCCCATTAATTGGCCATTGTGTCCAAATGACCTCCAAATTAATCCATTCCTCCTCTAATACCTTAATTCACCACATATTACTCAAATAAAGCCAAATGTAGCATCAGAACCCTCACATTTCCTTATAGAAAAAATCGGTCATTTGGTGTACTAGCACTGAAATTTTTCCTACATAACTATTTCACCTTAATTCATCATTTTCCAAGCCAATTTCCTTGAAATACAAACAATCCTTCATTGATTCTCAACACAAAAGGTTCGGCCAATGAAGAACAACAAAGAGAATCAAATTTTTTCTTATCTTTTTGTTCATAATCATGCTTAACTACCTCTAGACATCAACATAGTCTAAAATCAAGCCAATCCAACGTTAATTCCTCGTCCATACCTATTTTTCAGAATTGAATTCATCATGATATCATATCTCTCAACCATAGAAAATGGAAAGAAATGCATCGGTATTGTAGATCATAAGCTAAAGTGAAGAAATGTTATCTTGTTCACTTGATTTTCCTTGAAAATCACACTTTTCTCTTGAATTTTTGGCTAGGTTTCCTTGTTTTTTCTCCTTCTTCTCTTTTGTTTTCCTTGGGTGCAAGTTTGTGCCGAATTTGATGAGAGAAGATGGGTTTTAAATGCCTGATTTTTAGGTTTTAATAATATAATAAACCAGTTTGCCATATGGCATAATGCCATTGGCTCGTTTTTTAACTTTTTTTAACTTTTATTCATTTTTTCTTCTAAAATTTTCCACCACATGATTAGTCAAAGTCAAGATGGAAATAAAAGATGACCATGGCTGGAAAAATGTTCTAGTGGTGGAAAATTACCGTTTTGCACTCGGGATGGTAAAATTACGATTTTACCCCTATACTATGAAATATATCGTAATCACATTATTTTCACTTTCTAACCTCAAATAACACTAATATTGATCAATATTAACCAAATGGGGCAAAAAATCTTTTAAAAAAAATCTCGTTTACTCCTCTAATGGTAAAATTACTATTTTGCCCTTGTGCTCCAAAAATACGGAGAATCATAAATTTTCACTACTAAACATCATTTTATACTCCAATAATCTTAATTATATTTCATATAATTATTTTTGGTCCAATGTGATCAAATCTTGGCTAAAAATCTCCATTAAATCATGAAATATAAAAATGACCGTTTTGTCCCTAATCGATCAATTTTCTCAATTGACTCCAAACTAGACCTTGAACTCCGAATCACTACTCTAAGTCATTCTGTGGGTTTCAGAATTTTCAAATTCTTCTTAGAATTTCTATTTGAACTAGTTCAAGGCTCTATTTAAGTTAGTTATACCACTGGTACAATACCATCTTGTAACGAACTTGATAAGGTCTCACAGATAGCTTTCCTCTTTTTTCGTTGTCTCTGCTAAAAGTCATGGGTCCTTTTGCTCTATGAATATGTTCATGCAATGTAAATTGCTAAGCTACATGTCTTGAACAGTAAATGTATATTATTATCAATAATGCCATCGTGATTTGGCTATGTTCACACCAGGTCAAATGTGTGTCGATGCATTAGGTGATAAACACGTTAAGCAATGTAAATGGATAAGCTTGCTTGGGCTTGGTGAGATGTACTCATTGGACCCATGCGCCGGTCATGGCTTGGGAATTTGGGCTGTGACAGAATTGGAATCAGAGCCTCAAGTTGTTAAGGTCCTAGGATGTTTTTGTTTGGTCTAACGGAGAGTCGGGCCTTTATGTGGGATTTTTTACTATCAATTGTGAACCGCGACACATCTCATAATCAAGGAACTGCATAAATTCCCTATCTTAGAAACCACCTTATTTCCTTAATTGTGGTTATGAAATGTGTTTAATAATAGGTGTTTATTATTGTCTAAGTAAGAATGTCACCTAAGACACGAGCCACCTTAAGATGGATGGGGGAGCAAGATGTCCCTACTAAGATGACTAATAAGCCATGGGTATCCACCCTTATGGGGTGAGGTAGATGTGGTAGGATCACTAGGCTGGTGAGGGCAGGTATGCTTGTGAGTTGGAGAGATGAGGGACAACCTTTAGGTGAGGCAGATAGGCCACCAACTTGAGGGATTACTATTGAGGATTTGGTAGCAGGTTTGTAGGGAGTTAATCGGGTTGTAGAGATGATGGCAGCCCGTATGGATAATATACAGAAAGTAGTAGATGGGAGACATGTAGCTCAAGCGTCCCCTAGTTCACAAGGTCAGACCGACCGCCAATTTCTAAAAGGTGAAAGAAGTCAAGTAGAGGTTTCACTTATTGACTTTCTAAAACTTAAGCCTCTATCGTTTACTGGGTCAGATGCATCGGAGAAACCCCAAGTTTTATTGGATAAGATGAAAAAGATTTGTAATGCCATGGGGTGTTATAGCGTTAGATCAACAGAGCTAGCAACTTTTCAATTAGAAGATGTAGCACATAAATGGTATGACTCTTTATGAAGGGGTAGGCTGACAAATGCTACTCAGTTGACTTGGAATGAATTTAGTTCAGCTTTCTTAGATCGATTTTTATCACATAGTGTATGAAATGCTAGAGCTAGAGAGTTTGAGGGATTGGTACAGACTCCGAGTATGACAATATCGGAGTATGATATGAAATTCATGCAGTTGTCTAGATATACGCCTTACTTAGTTTTCACGGAAGAGATGAAGGTCCAAAGATTTGTAGATAGACTGGTGGAACCATTGTTCAAGGTTGTGGCTTCCTAAGATTTCAATACTTATTTTCTGGCAATGAATTGTGCTCATCGAATTGAAATAAGGACTAATGAGAGTAGGGCCCAAGAGATAGAGTAACAAAGGCCAAGATAAAAGGTTATCAAGGTTGTAGAGATTTCGGTAGTGGAATTTTATCTTTTAGCCGTCAAGGCCCACAAAAGGGATCAAGGTTACCCCAACAGGGGAGTGATGTGGCGAGTGCCAACGTTGGGTCAAGATAGAAAACTTTTAGTGGAAGGAGGCAACAACAAGATTCAAGGCAGAGTAATCAGGCTATTCCTTCTTGTGACAATTATGGAAGACAACATAGAGGACGATGCTATCTTGTTGTAAGAACTTATTTTTATTGTGGCCAGCTTGGACATATTTGGAGGAACTGCCTGATGACTTAACAACAGTAAGGTTCTGCTCGTGATTTTACTCAACCAACTTTATCTGTTCTTTGGGCAACTGTCTCAACTGGCCAAGAGGCTAGCGAGACGAGAGATAAAGGTGCTGGTGCTTCCTTTCGGGGTAGACCATCTATGTTTGGAAGTCAAAGTTCTACAGGAAGAGGCCAAGCAAGCGTATTTGCTTTAACTCCCTAAGAGGCTCAGATGTCCAATGCAGTAGTTTCAGGTACTCTTTTTACATTTGTAATATGGATGCTAGAGTATTTTTTTTACCCTAGATCTACCCATTCTTTTATCTCTCCATGCTTTGCACTTCGATTGGGTAAAGATTGTGTTAGGAGAGAAAAACAATTAGTGGTGTCTACTCCTTTAAAGGAGACATTGGTGGCTGAATGGGAATATAAGTCCTGTGTAGTTAGAATAAAGGATAAGAACACCTTAGTGAATTTAGTGGTGTTAGACACCCTGAATTTTGACGTGATATTGGGAATGGACTAGCTGTCGCCTTGTCATGCCAGTGTTGATTATTACCATAAGTTAGTGACATTTGATTTCCCAGATGAGCCATCATTTAGTATTCCGGGGGATAAAAGCAATGCTCTAACCAATTTGATATTAGCCATACCTGCCAGAAGGTTTTTAAGACAAGTTTGTCAAGGTTACTTGGCTGTTGTGAGGGATACCCAAACCAAGGTCGGAGATGTAGGCCAAGTGTCGATAGTAAACGAGTTTGTGGATGCATTTCCCAAGGAACTACTGAGTTTACCTCTAGAGCGAGAGGTTGAATTTTGTATAGATTTGATTCCTAATATTAGACCCATATCCATACCCCTATATTGGATGGCACCAGTAGAGCTTAAGGAGCTTAAAGATCAGTTGAAGGATCTGTTAAATAAAGCTTTCATTCGCCCCAGTGTCTCACCATAAGGAGCACCGGTGCTGTTTGTAAAGAAGAAAGATGGGTCACTTAGACCATGCATTCACTACCGACAACTAAATAAGGTAACGGTGAAGAATAAGTACCCCCTCCCAATAATAGATGACCTGCTTGATCAGCTACAAGGGGCATAATGTTTCTCTAAGATTGATTTGCGATATGGGTATCAACAAGTAAGGATCCAAAAGGAAGACATACTCAAGACTGCATTTTGAACAAGATATGGACATTATGAGTTCTTGGTGATGTCGTTTAGGCTTACCAATGCCCCTGTGGCCTTTATGGATTTGATAAATCAAGCGTTCAAGCCCTAATTGGACAAGTTTGTAATGGTGTTCATTGATGATATCTTGATCTACTCGAGAAGTCGAGAGGAGCACGAGCAATATCTTAAAATAGTGCTTCAAACTTTGAGAGAACATCGATTGTATGCCAAGTTCTCCAAATGTGAGTTTTGGCTTGAAAGTGTTGCATTCTTGGGACATGTGGTATTTAAGGATGGGGTACAGGTCGATCCAAAAAAAGTCGAGGTAGTAGAGAAGTGGCCAAAGTGAACATCAGTTACGGAGAGTAGAAGCTTTTTAGGGTTGGCAGGCTACTATTGTCGTTTTGTCAAGGATTTCTCAAGAATAGCTGCCTCTCTGAGCAAGCTGACACGTAAAGACACAAAATTTGAGTAATCAAATGCTTGTGAGGATAGTTTTGAGAAGCTTAAGACATGTCTCACCATAGCCCCAGTGTTAAGTTTACTATAAGGCACAAAGGGTTATATAGTATTTTGCGATGCATCACTAGTTGGTTTAGGGTGTGTGTTAATGCAACATTGAAATGTGATTGCATATGCATCAAGGTAACTCAAAAGGCATGAGCATAATTACCCTGCACACGATTTAGAGATGGCAGCAATCGTGTTTGCCTTAAAAATATGGAGACATTACTTGTATGTTCAGACTTGTGAAATATATACGGACCACAAAAGTCTACAATATATATTTCAGTAGAGGGATCTTAACTTGTGGCAACGTAAGTGGATGGAGTTATTAAAAGATTATGATTGTGCTATTCTTTACCATCCCGATAAGGCAAATGTAATGGCTAATGCCTTGAGTTGAAAATTGATAGGGAGCTTGGCACATATCTCTACAAACAAGAGATTTTTGATTAAGGAGATGCATAGCTTGGGAAATATGGGTATGCATTTGGAAGCTTTCGAGGCAAATGCATTGCTAGCACATCTTAGAGTGGGCCTGTCCTAATGGACTAAATTAAAGGAATGCAAAGTAAAGATGAGTTCATAGCTAAGATCTTAGAGTATCCTCAGGGAAAGAAAGAAAAAATGTTTATCAAAGGCACAGATGGAGTGTTGAGGTATGAAACTAGGCTTTATGTGCCGGATAATGATGGATTGAAGAGAAAGATATTGGAAGAGGCGCATATGGTAGCCTATGTGGTACATCCAGGAGCTACAAAGATGTATCAAGATTTAAAGGAGGTATATTGGTGGGAAGGACTTAAGAAAGATGTGGATGAGTTTGTTTCCAAGTGCCTAGTGTGTCAACAAGCTAAAGCAGAGCACCAAAGGCCTGCAAGATTATTACAACCATTACCAGTGCTCGAATGGAAGTGGGGGCATATTGCAATGGATTTTGTAATGGGTTTGCCTCGAACTAATGAGGGTTATGACTTGATCTAGGTCATAGTGGATCGGCTAACGAAATAAGCTCATTTATTTCTAGCTAAAACTACATACGGGGTTGCCCAGTATACCTAGCTTTATGTAGACGAGATAGTACGATTACATGGCACTCCTATTTCTATAGTATCGGACAGAGGGACACAGTTCACTAGTAGATTTTGGGAAAAGTTGCAGGAAGCGTTGGGCACTAAGTTGGATTTTAGCACGATTTTTCGCCCCTAGACTGATGGGCAATCTGAACAGACAATACAAATGTTGGAAGATATGTTGAGGGCATGTGTAATAGACCTTGGAGTCAAATGGGATCAGTATTTACCCTTAGTGGAGTTTGCTTACAATAATAGTTTCCAAACTAGCATCCAAATGGCACCATTTGAAGCATTATATGGAAGGAGGTGCAGGTCAACCATTGGATAGCTAGAGGTGGGTGAAACGAAACTTTTGGGGCCTGAGTTGGTGCAAGACGCCACCGATAAAATACGTATGATTTCTCAAAGGATGCTTATTGTGAAGCCCGACGCTAAATTATCTGACATGACATTTATATATGTGACATCATGCCTACATATCTGAATAGCCCGATAGAGTTGATAAAAACTGATATTATACTTAGAAGTACAAATAAGTTGATTTATGCCTCGAACTAATAAAATAGGGATTTTAAAGTGAAATAAGGAATTTCACAATCCAGGGATTACTCGAAATAGTAATTCGGAGTTTGAGGGCCAATTTGGAGTCAATCGGGAAAATTGAGCAATTAGGGACAAAACAATCATTTTGTCATTTAAGGACAAAATGGACATTTTTAATACTGATTTTTTATCTCATATGACCAAGAATAATTATATGAAATATAATATGATTATTAGAGCATAAAATAAAGTTTAGTAGTGAAAAATTATGATTCTTGGTATTTTCGGAGTACAAGGGCAAAATAGTAATTTTACCACTAGAGAACAAAACATTAATTTTTAGAAAAGATTTTGGCCCCATTTGATTAAGATTAAGCAATCGAAGTGTTATTTGAGGTTGAAAAGTGGAAAAAATGTAATTTTGGTACATTTAGGAGTACAGGGGCAAAATCGTAAATTTTTCACCTCGAGGGCAAATTGGTAAATTTTTCACCCTAGTACTTGTCAAGACCAAGGGATTTTGTTTAACAATGGAATGGATAAATATTGAAATATTTCTGGTGGAAAATTTAAAAGAAAAAGTCAAAAAGTTAAAAAAATGGGCGAATGGCATTATGCCATATGGTAAGCCATATTGTTTTATTATTAAACTAATAAAATCAGCGTATACCCCTCACTTTCTCTCTCCAAATTTGGCATAAACCAGATTCAAAGAAAAGGAAAAGAGAACGAAGGGGAAAAAGAAAAAAAATTAGCCAAAAATCAAAGGATTTCAAGTGTTTTTCAAGAATGAAGCAAGACAAAGGTAACATTTCTTTAGTTTTACTCTTACCCTAGCTTACCCACGCTTTAGTTCTTATTTTCCATGGTTGAATGATGAGTTATCATGCTGAAATCCTTGAGGCCAAATGGGTATGGCTGATAATTTGATGTTGGATTTGCTTGAATTTAAACTATGTTAAGGTTTAGTGATAGTTAAGCATGATTATGAACAAAATTACAAGAAAAACATTCAATTTCTCTAGGGTTCTTTGTTGGTCGAACCATGAGGGTTGAATATCAAGGAGGAATTGTTTGAATTTCAAGGAAAATGGATTGGAAAAATGAAGAATTTAAGTGAGAAATGTGACTAGGAAAAATTACGGTGTTAGTATACTATAATGACTGAATTTTTACTTGAAGAAATTGAAGGATTTCAATACTGAAATTTAATTATTTGAAATGTGATTGGTGAATTAAGATATTAGAGGAGGAATAAAGTAATTTGGAAGTGATTTGGACATAATTGTCAATTAATCGGGTGATTGGTCAAATTTAGTCGATACTGCGTTTAGGCAACATTCAGACACATTTTGCATTTGCATATCATGCATTAGTAATTTAAATTAGTTTATATCAATTTAGGGAGAATATATTAAATTTCTCGACTTTATTATTTGTCAAGGTAGTGAGACATCCGAAAAAGGCAAGGAGATTGCGCTTGAGGACTATAAGTTTGAGTGCATTTGGAATCCAGATTTTCGACAACTGTGAGTCAACATACTATCGCGTAAATTATCTGAAGTGATTTTGTCTGCTTTTCGTAAATTTACGAAAATTGGATTTCTTTGAAAGAATTATATGTTTTATAAATAATGGATTTAAATAAAAATTTGTCATACATTGTTTAGAAATCGACTGTGGTTTTCAAAAAATAGAGTACTGGGAGACTGTTGTTAATTGCCTGATAAATGGTATTTCTTAAATTATTATGGCTTATGACAATATGGTATGACTGACTGTTGGTTTATTGTGTTGAAATCTATATGAACTGCTGATTACCGTGCAGGCTAGTTAGTAATAAAATAGCCTAGTCATTTTGTTAAAATTTTGTTAATTGGTGGATTGATAGCTGCTGCAGTAGATGGGTTTTTGTGGACCTGCCTATATAGAGGCCGCATGGTTAAAAACCCCTATATATACTTTTATCTCAGTTATAGAGGTGTAAAGGGTTGTCTTGAGGTATGACAGAGTTCACTTCACGTAAACCACCACGTGAAGGCGAACTCAGCCAATGCCAAGGATCGGTTGTAATTTTTAAAAAATTATAAATTTGAATAGCCTTGGCAAACTCGGTCAGATGCCTCAGCCAAGGTATCTTCGAGTATGTATTTTATGGCACGAGCCATGATTTTGATAAATCATAAGCCATACTATTATTATATTTGTTATTACTTGAGTGAATTAAAATTTCTTACATTGTTTAAATTAAGGTTTCATGTTATGAAACCTTTACGTGATAAAAAGATTTCTTTGTCTCCTATTACTCGCCTTTAGATATTTTAAGAGATATCTGTTTACTCACTGAGTTGTGTAAACTCACCACTCTCCCTTCCAATATTTCAGGACCAAACTAGTTGTAGATAGTTGTACTTGCGGAGGACAACAGTTGATTTTTGCATCTTCATCCGTTGTAGGTTTTCTACATCATTACTCTAGTATATCTGAGTGCCCGCTAGTCACTGTAAATTTACTGCATCTCTACTTATTTGTATTTCAATGTGAAAGATTTTATTTTGTGTTTTTACTATAAAACTTATTCACTGAACACTCTGTAAATATTATTTTATAAGAAATTACGGTATTTTGTTAAACATTTATATTATATTTATATTTTAATGATTTCTATTACATTTAAAATGAAAATTTGTTAAAATGGGGTGTTCAATGATTGTTGTTCACAAAGGAGGCAAGAAAACTGATACGATAGCCTTGCGGGGTTTTGGTCGGTATTCGGGGTATGAATATCTATCAAGACATCACAGTGGTTGTCACGAGCCTGATGGGAGTTCCGGGGCGTGACACCTACAACACAAAGTAGGCAAAAGTCCTATGCTAATAACCGATTGAGGGACTTGGAGTTTCAAGTGAGAGATCATGTATTTTTAAAGGTCTCACCAACCAAAGGGGTAATGATGTTTGGCAAGAAAGGAAAATTAAGTCCTCGATATATAAGACCCTTCGAGATCTTAGAAAGGGTCGTAGCAGTGGCATATCGATTGGCATTACCACCAAACCTTTCGAATATTCACCCCATGTTCCATGTGTCGATGTTGAGGAAGTATAATCCAGATCCTTCTCATGTAATATAGTATGAAACCATTCAGTTGCAAGATGATTTGACTTATGAGAAACAACCAATAACTATTCTTGATAGACAAATCAAAAATCTCTGATTAAAAGAGGTGGCCTCAGTAAAAGTGCTGTGGCGAAATCACACTACTGAGTAGGTAACGTGGAAAGCTGAGAAGCAGATGCGGACAAAGTATGCACACCTCTTTGATACATAAAGGTAAGTTACCTTACAATTGAATTTAAATTCGAGGAATTTCTATTAGTGGGGGAGAATGTGAGGCCTCGACCTCTATAAACGCGTAGATAAAATGCTTGCATATTTGAAATACCTCGAAAAAATTGTCAAAGGTCGGTATTGTACTAAGTGGTACAATTAAGTTGAATTAAGCCTCAAGCTAGTCCAAATAGAGATTTTAAGATGAAATTGAGAATTTTAAAACCCTAAAATGACTTAGTATGGTGATTTGGAGTTCAAGGATCAATTTAGAGTCAAATTGAAATTTTCACTTTGTAGGGGCAAAATGGTCATTTTGCCACTCGATGTCAAGATTGGAATGTTGGATGAATTTTTTTGATTAAGATTGATCATTTGGAGTATGATTTGAGAATTGGAAGTGAAAAATCTTAATTTCGGTATTTTTTCGAGTATAAGGGGGCAAAATAGTCATTTTACCACCTAAAGGGCAAAATTATAATTTTGCACCCCAACACTTGTCAAATCCATGAATTTCACTCATTATTGGTATGGATAATTATGACATTTTATGTGGTGGTGAAATAAAGTTGAATGGATAAGTATTAAAAAAAATGGACCAATGGTAGTGTGACAAGTGTAAAGCCTTGATTTCTTTAATATTTAACTTGAAAATCAACCCATTTTTCCCCCATTTCACTCTCAATATTTGGCCAAACAAGAGGAAAGGAAAACAAGAAAGAAACAAAACCCTAGGAGGAGCATTTCAAAGGGGATATGTTGGATTTCAAGCAATCAAGCTAGTGAAGGTAAAATTTATTGATTTTTGCTTGTGATCTACCCTTCCTATGCTTTATTTTCTAATTTCCATGGTTGAAACCAAGGTTTGCATGAAGGAACCATGGCTGGCTGAACATGGGGGGAGGGTTTTTGTGCTTGAATTTAGTTAGATTTCTTGCTAGATTATCGTTTTTGGTTAGTTAGTGATGTGTAGCATGAAAAGTAAACAAGAAAAACCCATTTTGTCCCATCATCCTTCATTGGCCGAATTTACCTTAGGGTATATTAATGATGGGTTTGATTTTGTTTCAAGTGAATTGGCTATGAATTGATGAATTATGGTGTAAAAATCAAGTAAGAAAAATATTATGGTTGATGCACCACCATGGCCGAATATTTCAAAGTGGAATGTGAGGGTAATTTCACCACATTTTATGTTATTTGACTTGTGTTGGATGAATAAAAAGTATTGGAAAAGAAATGGAATTAATTGAAGTTGAATTGGGTATATTGGCCAATTAATCGGGTGAAAAATTAAATGAGGCCAATACCAACTTATTTAGGTACACAATGGAAATTAAAAAGAACACCGTATTTAGATAGTCACCCAAACATTTCACATTACATTTTATGCATCAGTATAGAGTATGATTTGGTTTTATACCCATTTGGCACCAATTCAGTGAATTGTTTGATTGTACAATATGTCTAAGTGGTGAATCCTCTGATAGGGGCAAAGAAATTGTACTTGAGAATCAGTAGTCAAAGTACCCGAATTCGACTCTCGAAAATTGTGAATGAACTTGAATTTCAAAATTGTTTTGTGAATGTGAATATATTTGAATAGACATTTGAATGATTTTATTCAATTTTTCCTTAAAAAGAACGAGTACTAGGGGAACAAGCCTTTAGTGAAATATTTTTAGTGATGTGGAATTTGATTGTGCTGAATCTATGTACCTTTTATATGATGCTGATATGTATTGTTAAGAAAATTTTATGAAATTGGTGTAACCGTGCACGTGCAGAGTGGGCAGTGCACATGCCGGTTAAATGACAATGTTATGTAATAATTACCACTGTGCATGTGTGGTGTGGGTAGTGCAATACCGATAATGATGTGGTAAATATGTGTTATGCATGAAAGCATAAAATTATGTATTATGTGTGAAGGCATAAAAATTATGTTTTATGCTTGAAAGCATGAAATTATGTGGTATGCATGAAGGCATGAAATATTATTTATTTGATGTGAAATTTGAGTGTGATAAATGTGTACATTGTGATGATGCTTACATGGATGGTTGAGAAGTGTTGTGAAAGTGTTACCACCGTGCACGTGTGAAGAAGGAAAATGCATATGCCAGAATGGAGCAAAGTGGGGACCGCGAGACGTAACGCCCACTAACTCCTTCAATTTCTGAATTGAGCAAAGTGGGGATTGTGAGACGTAACGCCCACGATTCCTAGAAATGTTCACGCATGAACTGTGGTAAAGCGTGATTTGAAGTCCAGGAGCTTGGCAGCGACGCTGAGTGATACCGCTTGCCGAGTGCTCTGATACTCCAGCTATGTGCACGATGTGGGGGAATGCACATGAGCTGGTGAGTGCACAAGGTGCACATGATAACTCCAGCTATGTGCACGATGTGGGGGAAATGCATATGAGCTGGTGAGATATTGGTGATATTTGTGTGTTGGTGTGTGAAATAGAATGTTATTCAATTATTAATTAAATTGAAGTGAGGGGAAGGGTTGGGAAATAATTGGAAAAAAAAAATGAATGTGTTCCAAATGTATGCATCATATTTTTAACCCTTCCTAATATTATGGCTTGTTCCTATCTAATGTTTGCTCACTGAGTTTTATACTCACCGTTTTCAAAAATTCATGTTTTCAGATCAGGAGATTGTAGATTCCTAGATCGCGGGATCACAGTAGTCCATCTCCTGGTAGGTGTCTGGCATTCACTAGTTGCCATTTTTTTTTGTACATATCTCCGCTGGAAGTCGTGGGTTTTTGTATGATGGTTATGTACACGTAATGTACACTGTCAAAGTTTATTTCTGACTGGTGTGAATGCAAATGTGTAAGCAATGTAAATTGCTAAATACATGACTGGAATAGTGCATGTTTACTGTGATTAATAATGTCATTGTGAATTGGCTGTGTCCACACCCGGAAAGGGTGTGTGTGTATGTGTGACTGGATATGTCACTGTTAGTTGGCATTGTATGCACACGGGGTGCATTACGTGTGGATGCCTCACACGAGTATGTATGGAGTTAAGTAAGTGAAAATAGGCTTGCTTGGGCTTAGTGAGCTATGCTCATTGGGTCCTTGCGCCGGTCATGGCCCGGGAATTGGGTCGTGACACTCTCATACTCAAATTAGTCATGTGTTGCTTGTTAAAGGCTTGAAACATAATTTGTTAAGCATCAATCAACTATGTGATAAAGGATTTAAGGTTTGTTTTGATTCCAACAAATGTGAAGTGATAAATATAAGTACTAACAAAATTACCTTCATAAGAAACAGGTTGAAAAACATGTATGTTATCTTTCTTGAAGATTTAGAAGAGAATAATGAAATATGCTTAGTAGCAAATGCTGAAAATAACAGTTGGTTACGGCATAGAAGACTAGGACATGTAAGCTTAAACACCATGTCAAAGCTGATTAAGAAAAACTTAGTTGTTGGATTACCTAGTATAAAGTTTGAAAATGATAGAATATGTAAAGCTTGTCAATTAGGAAAACAAGTAAGAATTTTTTTCAAAGCTAAGAATGTTGTGCCAACATCTAGACCTCTTGAAATGCTGCACATTGATCTCTTTGGTCTTATTAGCACTACAAGTATAGGTGGAAAATCTTATGGCTTAGTGATAGTGGATGATTACTCTAAGTATACTTGGGTCTACTTCGTTGCTCATAAAAGTGATGCACTATCAACTTTTATAGGTTATTGCAAGAGAGTTGAAAACGAAAAAGGTACAGCCATTGTGAGCATTAGGAGTGACAATGGAGGAGAATTTGAAAATGATGAGCTTGAGAAGTTTTGCAATGGAAAGGGGCTTGAACATAATTTTTCTACACCAAGAACACCCCAACAAAATCGAGTTGTGGAAAGAAAGAATAGAACATTAAAAAAGATGGCTAAGACTATGCTTTGTGAGAACAATCTTCCTAAGTACTTATGGGCTGAAACTATAAATACAACATCTGATATTCTTAATAGGGTCTCAATTATAGCAATTATCTCAAAGACCCCTTAGGAGTTGTACACAGGAAAAAAACCAAACATCTCTCACCTTAGGAGCTTTGGCTGCAAATGCTTTGTTCTAAATAATGGAAAACAACCATTAGGAAAGTTTGATACAAAAAGTGATGAAGCAATATTTTTAGAATATGCAATGAACTCCAAGGCTTATAGGGTTTTTAACAAAAAGGACATTGAATGATCAAGAATCTGTCCATATAGTTTTTAATGAATCAATTCATTTAGAAAAAGAAATTGATGATGATGATGAAGACTTAAAGAAATTAGGAAAACACATGGGTCAAATGAGCCTAAATGATAGCAAGAACAATAAAGAAGGCTTATCTAGAAAAGAAACCATGGCTCCACTTCTTCAAAATATGTAAAGACAAGAAATCCAGCATAGTGACTTACCTAAAAGCTGGAGATATGTGAGAGATCACCCACAAGAACAAATCATAGGTGGCATATCTCATGGAGTTAAAACTAAGAAAGGAACTAGGGAGACATGTGAATTTTCAGCCTTCATTTCCCATGTTGAACCTAAAAGTTTAAAAAAAGTTGAAAAAAAAGAAAGTTGGATATTAGCCATGCAAGAAGAGCTAGACCAGTTCAAGAGAAACAATGTATGGTCACTAGTGCCTAAACCCTCTAACCATCTTATAGTTGGAACGAAATGGGTATTTAGAAATAAAGTTAATGAACAAGGAAATGTGGTTAGAAACAAAGCAAGATTGGTAACAAAGGGATATAATCAAGAGGAAAGCATAGACTATGAAGAAACCTTTGCTTCTGTAGCTAGAATAAAAGCCATAAGGTTATTAGTAGCCTTTGCTTGTCATATGAACTTCAAGCTATATCAAATGGATGTAAAGAGTGCTTTTCTAAATGGACTTATTTAATAGGAAATATATGTTGAACAACCTATTGGTTTTGAAGATTTTGAGAAACTAGACTATGTTTTTAAACTTCACAAAGCCTTGTAGGATATTTAGATGCTGACTTTGCTAGAAGTAAAACTAATAGGAAAAGCACTAGTGGAATATGCCAATTCCTAGGTAGCATGCTTGTATCCTGGGCAAGTAAGAAACAGAATTCTGTGGCATTGTCCACTATTAAAGCTGAATATGTATCCTTAGGCAGTTGTTTTGCACAAGTTTTATGGATCAAACAACAATTGAAAGACATGGATTGTCAATGAATAACACTCCAATATATTGTGACAATACCAGTGCAATTAATATCTCAAAGGATCCTGTACAACACTCAAGAACTAAACACATTGAGGTTAGACACCACTTCATTAGAGATTATGTAACTAAGGGTGAAATTAATATTGCATTTGTGAGTACTTTGCATCAGCTTGCTGACATATTCACCAAAACCCTTAGTGAAGATAGATTACGTGAAATTAGGAGAAATCTAAGGATGAGTTGTTTCGAAGAGTTATAGGGAGAAGTCTGGACTAAATGGAGAAAAACAGAAGGCATTTAGTAGACAAAAGTGTAAAACTTAGTCAACTAAGAGGATTCTGTTTCATTAAAACTCAAGATCTGCTGGTTGAATGTTAAAAGATTAAAATAATGGAATTTTATGCCTACTGATAACTCTATGATATAGAGTTATTTGGGCTTAATTTTGATAGTAATTTAGCTTAGTTCTTGTAGTAATGCATAGGAATTAGTAGATTTTATTTAATTATTTTAAATTAGTTATTTTAGGTGAGTCAATCTAATCATGGTTAATTTTATACTTAATTCGGTATTAATATGGATTTAATTGTGCTTTTGTAAGTGTTGACGAAAGAAGAATTTTAATAGAAGAATGAGAGCAATTTCCAAGTGTAGACTTTCACTGCATATGCTTCGGTATTTTAGCAATAACTTTCTCTACAGAGCTTCAAATGATGCGATTCTTGGACCATTGGAAAGATATGAGAAGATATACAACTTTTATGGTTGCTAGTTCACACATTTCATCCAGGAAAATGGTCAAAAATCTTGTCAAAGTTGACATACTGTAGCAGTCCTAAAGTAATTATGATTTTTATTAATTATTTGGGCAAGGTTGCAACTCACATAAGTTTGATTGAAATTGACTTCTTTTCCACCCAACTTGACCTTAGTTCAAAGCCTATAAAAACAGCCTTTCGGACGACTTGAAGGACAGAAACAAACGAGCAAGGAAACACCAGATTAAAAGTTAAGAGTCAAGCCGCAGAGTCATTGAAGTTAAAACTAAGAAGAATTTGCAGAATTCAAGGTGATTGGAGATCCAGAGTACAATTCTTGGGCTTTTCTATCTTTTTGTTATTTTTCTTACTTTTCTTAGGGTGATTGGAATGTTTAAATTTTATTCAATGATAACGTGTGACTTGATAGCGAACTAGATTTTTAATATAAGATTATGATTGAACTCAATATATAAGTCTGATTTATTTATCTCTCTGTTGCTTATGTTTAATATATTTAAGTTGTTTATTTTATTCTGTTCTTAATGCTTTTAGTTGACTGGCTACCAATTAGATTGAATTGGAAACCTAGGTTAAACCTTGACGAAGGAGATTTAGGTAGATCTTGAGTAACATAGCATATGATCGAATACACTTAGTGATTAGGTGGTTTGATTTGCATATACAGTAGACATACACCTATCAGCCATATGTAGCCAAAATTAGAGCAAAGAGTTAATGAATCTTTTTTCAATTTAATTTGCATAGACATATACTAAATTAATTGGGAGAGGTATTTTTATAACAAACTCGACAGAGACTTATAAATAATTTAAGACTCTAGGTTAGCAACTTGATCTATTAAACTAAGTTAAGAGAGAGAGATAATATTCAGATAAAGTATTAAGGGATATCATAATCTTAGGTCTAGTGATAATTAAAAGTTAATAAAGTAAATTTGCTAATAGATTTTAGATTAATTTTAGTTTTAGTTTTAGCTTATTAATTTATATTTTCCTTTTTAAATTTTAATTGTTTAGATAAAATTAAGGTGTGTTAATTTTAGAAGTTAATAGTACGAATTAAACAATTCTCTATAGGAACGATACTCTACTTAATTACTATATTACTTGTTAACGATACGTACACTTGCGTGAGAGATCAACAACTAGTTTTTGGCATTGTTGCCGGGGAATTGATTTTTAATTTTTTATTGTTAATATTAATACCAAGCATTCTTAATCTTAATCTAAACTTTTCTTTTTTTTTAATTTTTCAGGTACTTTTGGTCATTGTATGCGAAGAGCTCGAAATTTGGAAATTGTTCCTTTTGATCCAAAAATCAAGAGAACGTTTCATAGATTTCAAAGGAAAAATAAAAAAATTTTTGATCCAAGTAAAACAATGGCTGATCAACAAAAAGAATAGACTAAGCTTTTGAGGGATTATGCAATCCCATAATTACAAAATCTCCACTCTAGTATCCAAAGACCTCCTATTCAAGCCAACAATTTTGAAATTAAGCAATCAATCATTCGGATGATTCAGACTATTGTTCAGTTTGGGGGTTTACCTAATGATGATCCGAATGCTCATATTGTAAATTTCCTAGAAATTTACGATACATTCAAAGCCAATGGTGTTACTGATGATGCCATAAGATTAAGGCTTTTCCTTTTTTTTATTAAGAGATAAGGCAAATAATGGTTAAATTCGCTCCCTGCTGGTTCTATTAATACTTGGGATGATTTAGCTCAAAAATTCTTAGCAAAATTCTTCCCACCTGCTAAGTCAGCAAAAATGTGAAATGATATTACTTCTTTTATGCAACTTGATTCTGAATCACTGTATGAGGCTTAGGAGAGGTATAAAGATTTGATGAGAAGATGTCCTCACCATGGATTACCTAAGTGGCTGGAAGTTCAAACTTTTTATAATGGTTTACTTGGACCTTTTAGAACTACCATTGATGTTGTTGCTAGAGGTGCACTTATGAGTAAATCCATTGATGAAGCTTATGATTTGCTCAAAGAGATAGCTTCTAATAATTATCAATGGCCATCGGAAAGATTGGGTACAAAAAAAATTACTGGAATTCATGAATTAGATATGTTTAACACTGTTTCTTCACAATTGGCCTCTCTCACAAAGAAAATAGATAAATTGAGTGTCAATGTGGTTCAGAGCTCTTTTATGACATGTGAATTTTGTGGAGAAGGACATTCCAATGACAACTATCCCATCTATTCTAAGTCTTGTCAATTTGTTGGAAATAGGCAACAAAACAATCCCTATTCCAACACTTGTAATCCTAGTTGGATGAATCATCCTAATTTTTCATGGAATAAAAACCAAAGGTCTTCATCAATAGCTAAGCCAAACCTTCCTCCTACATTTCCATCTAGAGCCCTTATCCTAGAGAAAAAGCCTTTAATAGAGGATATGTTCATGCAATTCATGATGAAAACTGATGCATTCATGACAAAGATTGATGCATTCATGACAAAGACCGATGCCTCCATTCAAAATCAAGCAGCTTCAATTAGAAATCTTGCGATGCAAATAGGCCAACTTGCTAATGCTTTAAATTCTAGACCTCATGGTACCTTACCAAGTGATACTGCACCCAACCCAAGAAGAGAATGTAAGGAACATTGTATGGCAATCACTCTCCGCAATGGAAAAAATGTAAGTAATGAGGTAAGTAATAAGGATTTAAATTCTGAAATTTCAATTAAATTTGATGAAAAAGATGTTGAAAAAGAAATTGTGGGTGAAAAATCTGTTGATAGGTTTAAAGAAAAATCTCAATCTACACCCACACCTCCACCACCTTTTCCTCAACGTTTTCAAAAGCAAAAACTTGACAAACAATTTCAAAGATTTCTTGAGGTATTTAAAAAATTGCACATTAATATTCATTTTTCTGAAGCTTTGGAACAAATGCCAAGTTATCTTAAATTCTTGAAAGACATCTTGACCAAAAAGAGGAAATTGGATGAGTTTGAGACAGTTGCACTTACTGAAGAGTGTAGTGCTATAATCTAGAATAAGCTTCCACCAAAGCTCAAAGACCCAGGGAGTTTTTTTATTCCTTGCACTATTGGTAGTTTTAAATTTTCTAAAGCTTTATGTGATTTAGGTGCTAGTGCTTCAATAATACCTTTGTTTATTGCCAGGAAACTTAGTTTTCAAGAAATACGACCTACTATAGTTACCTTGCAGTTAGCAAACAGAACAATCAAGCACCCAATTGGGATTATAGAGGATGTTTTGCTTAAAGTTGGCATTTATATACTCCGGTGGACTTCATTGTGCTAGAGATTGAAAATAATGTTGAAATTCCTCTCATTTTGGGAAAACCATTCTTAGCTACAGCTGGAGCAATTATTGATGTAAAGAATGGCAAAATAACTTTCAAAGTTGAAGAAGAGCAAGTGGTATTTAATTTGTTTAATGCAACTTAGTATCCCTATACAGATAGTTGTTAGAACGTGGATTTAGTCAATCAAGGTAAAGGTAAGCCTATGCCACCACCTTCAACAGAGTAGGTGCTAATTCTTGAGACAAAACCACCACCACTTTCTAGCTATTTTGATTTTGTGATTGGACAACGAGTAGTATTTTCTTATTCAAAACTCCATATATTGCCATCAAATCTTAGACCATATTGGGGAAGGACCTTTAAGGTGGTAAAAATTCATCCTTATGATGATATCGAGATTTCTAGTGGACTTACCAGAGCAGTCAAGGTCAATAAAGAAAGTCTCAAGCCATATAAAGTAGTGCAGAAGGGGGTATTATAGTCAAGCTAGTGACTTTAAAGAAGCACTTCTTGGGAGGCAACCCAAGCAGTCTAACTTTTTTTTCTTTTATTTTTATTTATTTAATTATTAAAATATTAACATTCTCTTTTATTTGTGTAGGTGCTAAAAAATATTTTCAAAAAAAGTTCAAAAATTTTTTTTTTAAATTCAAAAAAAGAATTTCATAAAAAAAAAAGGGTAAGCCAAGGCTTCCCAGTAGCATAAGGACGCAAGCCACGGCTAGCAATCTAGAAGTTGCGGCTTGCTCTCAAAATTCAAAAAAAAAAAAGCCGCAGCACCCACTATGGGAAGCCGCAGCTTTGCAGGGGCTCAACAACGTGAGCCACGGCTCACCTAAAAAAAAAAAAAGAGTAAAGAGCCAAAATAGGCCCCCATTCTTAAGTGGGCTGCCAACAATTGGCAACCCACTGCCCGTTCACCATGCCCTCTTCTTTTTCCCCCAATTGTTTTGGGCTGCCAATAGCCCACTTAACCAACTAACAATCAACCTACTTACCCACTAACCCACTACCCATTAACTATTTACCCATTAACCCCCTAACCATTTACCCATTGCCAAAAAAAAAAACCTTTTTCTTCATTTATTTTATTTTCAGTTATTTTTATTTTGTTTATTTTGTTTACTAATTTATTTATTTATTTCCACATTAATCTTTATTTTTTTATAGGAAAGAAAATCCTCTTAAAAAGTGACAATAAAGATAATAATAAAGAGGATGATTAAAGCTTTCTAAAAATTCATCCAATCATTAAGGGAGTATTCTTTACCTTTCTTTTATTTTTTCTAACATTGAGGACAATGTTTAGTTTAAGTTTGGGGGGGGGGGGGGTTTGAATTTATTTTTCTGATGGTAAATATTCTGTTGAAGTTTTAGGATTTAAATTGCATTCAGGTTTATAAATAAATTAGGATTAATTTTAGGATTAGTTGGTAAAAGAATGAATTTTTGGAGTCTAGAATAAAGTTGTGCCAAATTTTTCAATGATCTTTTTTTATCCAATGGTGATAACTAGTTGTCTTGAATTTTTAGCCTTTGGCGAATAAGGTTTTTGTTTGGATTGATGCTAAATTATATTGTTAAGTATCATTGTTAGGTTGTGATTTCCACAATTTTGAGCACAATATTCTTTTACTTTGAATTATTATGAATATTTAGATAAGGTTTATATTTATGTGAATTTTAGATTATGTCATGAATTCTAGAATTTGCTTGATTTTCTCTTGATGCGAAATCCTAGGCAATACTAAGTTGAGGAGATGATTTAGGCCATTTTTGGACCGTTTGAGCCTAAAAAGCTAGCCTTGTTAAATCTTATCCCTAGTATGCCCCTTTTGAGCCTAATTTCCCTTTTCTTTGTTTAATTACATAATATTGAGCTTAGACTTAAAATTAATTTTTCCAATTTTGCAACCCTCACTTCTAAGCATGTAAATTATTTTAGGAAATATAAATTGAGCTAAAAGTTGAAGAAGTTGGAAAGGTAATGATGATGCACAAAAAAATCAAAATATGAAAAATAACCCCACTACCTACAATATAAAGAAAATAAGTTTAGGGGTGCGAAATTGTGAAAAAAAAATGTGTGTTGAATGAAGGCAAAGTTCAAATGTGGAAGAAAAGGTGTACTAGGAGAAGAAAAATAGAGCTCTATATATATAAGTCCTAAAATAATTATATGCTTAGGGTGATTTGAGCCACGTTAATATCCTTTATCATACCTTGACCCTAGCCATACATTACAAGCCTTATAAAGTCCTATTGATCTCTAGCTTTATATTGACCTACATTAGTGGAGAGAGAGATGAAAGGTAAACCAATGGAAATCTAGTACTAATTTGAAATTTGTGTTGGTATAAACTCATTTGGATATCATGATATTCTAGGTAAAAGACTTTACACAAACACATGAAAATCCATTCGAGAATATACTTGCGTTAGAATTGAAACATGAATTTGAATTATGCCTATATTTTTCTTCGGTTAATGATTGATAGCCATACTTTTGAAAAATTAAGAAGAATCATTGAGTTAGTGTACTTTATCTTTAGTAGTAATTGTAATAGTAGTAGTAGTAGTAGTAGTGAGTACATTTATTTTATTTTTCATTGACTAAATTTGATTTTAGTAAGTTAGGTTCTTTTCTATGTTTTCCTCTAGGACTAGCAAAATCTTAAGTTTGGGGGTCAATAACTCTATGATATAGAGTTATTTAGGCTTAATTTTGATAGTAATTTAGCTTAGTTCTTGTAGTAATGCATAGGAATTAGTAGATTTTATTTAATTATTTTAAATAAGTTATTTTATGTGAGTCAATGTAATCATGGTTAATTTTGTGCTTAATTTGGTGTTAATATGGATTTAATTGTGCTTTTGTAAGTGTTGATGAAAGAAGAATTTTAATAGAAGAAGGAAAGCAATTGCAAGGTGCAAACTTTCACTGCATATGTTTCGATATTTTGGCCATAACTTTCTCTACAGAGCTTGAAATGATGCAATTCTTGGACCATTGAAAATATAAGAGAAAGATATACAACTTTCATGTTTTCCACTTCACCCAGTTCATCTTGGAAGATGGCCAAAAATCTTGTAGAAATTGATACATTGTAGTAGTCTTGGAGCAATTACAATTTTTATTAATTATTTGGGCAAGGCTACAACTCACATAAGTCTGATTGAAATTGACTTCTTTTTCCACCCAATTTGACCTTAGTTCAAAGCCTATAAAAACAACCTTTCGGAGGACTTCAAGGACGGAAACAAATGAGCAAGAAAACACCAGATTAAAAGCTAAAAATCAAGTCGCAGAGTCATTAAAGTTAAAACTAAGAAGAATTTGCAGAATTCAAGTAGATTGGAGATCCATAATATAATTCTTGGGTTTTCTATCTTTTTGTTATTTTCTTATTTTTCTTAGTGTGATTGGAATGTTTAAATTTTATTCAATGATAATATGTAACTTGATGGGGAACTAGATTTTTAATCTAAGATTATGATTGAACACAATATATAAGTCTGATTTATTTATCTCACTGTTGCTTATGTTGAATAGATTTAAGTTGTTTATTTTATTCTGTTCTTAATGCTTCTAGTTGACTGGCCACCAATTAGATTGAATTGAAAACTTAGGTTAAACCTTGACAAAGGAGATTTAGGTAGACCTTGAGTAAGATAGCGTATGATCGAATACACTTAGTGATTAGGTGATTTGATTTGCATATAGGGTAGACATACACCTATAAGCCATATGTAGCCAAAATTAGAGCACAGACTTAATGAATCTTTCTTCAATTTAATTTGCATAGACATATAGTAAATTAATTAGGAGAGGTATTTTTATAAGAAACTCGACAGAGACTTATAAATAATTTCAGACTCTAGGTTAGCAACTTGATCTATTAAACTAAATTAATAAAGAGAGACAATATTCAAATAAAGTATTGAAGGATATCATAATCTTAGGTATGGTGATAATTAAAAGTTAATGAAGTAAATTTGCTAGTAGATTTTAGATTAATTTTAGTTTTAGTTTTAGTTTATTAATTTATATTTTCCTTTTTAAATTTTAATTGTTTAGATAAAATTAAGGTATGTTAATTTTAATAACTTACAGTAGGAATTAAATAATTCTCCGTGGGAACGATATTCTACTTCATTACTATATTACTTGCTAACGGTACGTGCACTTGCGTGAGAAATCAACAACACCTACCTGGTAAACAAAAGAAAAAAGGAAAACTTGAGGAAGTAAATAGTGAATGTTTGAGATGGAGTTTTGAAATTTCAAGAAGTTTAGGCAATTGTTAAAGGGGGAGGCAGACTGTTCTTGAATTAGAAACTGTCAATCACTTCTATTCTTCATCCTCTGATAATTGTTCCCTTAAAACTTAAGTAATCTTCTCTACATTCCATCATCTGAAACCAACTAGGAACACTCCTCCTCTCACAACTCGAAACCCTAAGCTTAAAACCACTCACAAAATAATCAATGGCAAAATTAACTATTAAGCCCGATCTTATAAAATATCTAACATGTCATACATGTGATGGATAACCTAATTTCAAACTTGGAAAGCCTCGAAAAAAATATTGTCAAGAGTCAGTAGTGTGCCTAAAGGTACAACAAAGTTGATTTAAGCCTCGAACTAGTTCAAATGGAGATTTTAAGATGAAATTGGGAATTTCACATTCCTAGGATGACTTAATATGGTGATTTGGAGTTCGAGGACTGATTTGGAGTTAAATTGGAATTTTCATGGTCTAGGGACAAAACGGTCATTTTACCACCTAAGGACAAAATGGGAATTTTTAGAAAAGATTTTGACCACATTTAACTTATTGGAGTATGAATTGAGTTTGAGAGGTGAAAATTTTAAATTCTGACATTTTTTCGAACATAGGGGTAAAATGGTAATTTTACTACTCTAGGGGTAAAATTGTAATTTTTCACACCCGACACTTGTCACGCCTATGGATTTTAGCCATTAACATTTTATGTCATGGATAATTGAAGGATTTTATGTGGTGGAGAAATAAAGATTAAAGGATAAGTTTTTAAAGTATGGACCAAAAACATGGTGACAAGTGTCAAGTTTGATCACTTTATTAAGTTTCTTATAAAATTATCCCAAAACCCTTCTATCTCCTTCATAAGGTTCGGCTAAAGCAAGAACAAAAAGGAAACAGAAAGAACAAAACCCTAGAGTGAGAGATTCAAAGAGAAATTATTGATTTTCAAGGATTCAACCAATTAAAGGTAAAATTTCTTGATTCTAGCTTGTGATCTAGCTTTTCCATGCTTTATTTTGCATTTTTCATGGTTGAATCATATGGTTTCATGAAGGATTGATGGCTGATCCATTTTAGAGAGAGAAGATTTGATGAATTACTTAGATGGATTTTAAGTTATTTAAGTGTTTTTAGTTGTCTTATGGTGTTAAGTGTAGAAATTAAGTATGAAAATCACATATTCAACACTAAACATTCAAGGACCGAATATTCAAGGGAGGATTTGAGGATGAACTTGATTGGAATACATGGTATTTTAGTGTTTTTAGATGTTTTATAATGTGTGGAATGAAAAGGAAACAAGAAAAATAAATTAATGTTTTACAATTACCCATATTGACCGAATTTTCCATATAGCTTAATGATGATGGATTTCATTTTTATTTCAAGTGAATTGGCTAGAAATTAGTGATTTATGGTGTGAGAATCAAGCTTGGAAAGCTTTATTGAAGTGAACCCTTAATAGTCGAATTTACTAAGTAAGGAATTGATGAAGAATTTAGTTGGAATATATGATATTCTAGAGTTTTTGATGGTTGGTGATGTGTGGGATAAAATGCAAGCAAGAAAAATTCATGATCTTACATAATCATCATAGGTCAAATTTTTCATGTGGCATAATAGTGATGAATTTGATTTAATTTCAAGTGATTTGATTAGGAAAATAATGATTTGTGGTGTAGGAATTAATGGTTTATGGTGTAAGAATTTAGTTTGAAAAATTTTAGTGTTAGTGAACCACCATTGCCGAATATTGCCAAAATGGAATGTGAAGGTGATTTTGCAACATTTCATGATAATTGACTAGTATTTGATGAATTGGAGTGTTGGAAGAAAAATGAAATTAATTAGAGTTGAATTGGATGTATTGGCCAATTAATCAGGTGATAAATCGAATTAGGCCAATACCATTTTATTTAGATTCACAATTGGACTTAAGTAGAACATCGTATTTAGATAATTACCTGAGCAAATTGTATCCCATTTCAAGAATTTGTATAGAGCCTAAAATAGATTTATAATGGTATGACACAATATATTGAATTATGTGTCAAGTGTTGTAGATAGGTGGTGAGACATTTGGTAAGAGTATAGAGATTGTACCCGAAGACCGGGACTAGGAGTACACCGACTCTTGAAACTATGAGCAACTTTATCATCATCTTAATTATCTAGAGTAAATTTTACTCAATTTGGTGATTTTTTGGAAAATGATTTTAAATGATGAAATGCTTTGTTTTATGAGCAAAATGTGCATTTATAAAATAAAATGAATTTTGGTAAATCGATTTGAAAATCAGATGATGGCTTTGAAATTAGAGTAATTGGAAACCACTTGTGATGTTGTAAATTATGATTTGAAATGAACGGCTTATGATAATGTGAGCATCAATGGTTGGATTGGTGATTGTGTGAAAATATGTGTATCGTTTATTTTGCCCTGAAAGGCTAGATTTGAAATAGTTAAAAGTGTTGCCTTCGAGGAAACTTTGAAAAGATCTGGGTTTTGAAAATTGGCGAGAAGGTTGTACGGGACCTGCGGCATTACAAATAAGTTCAGTAAGTCAAGTGATGGGGACCTACACCTATCAGTAATTGACATGTCATGCTGTGGATATTTTTATTGAATTAGTGGGATTAGAGTGGCCATTGCAGTGGCGGGTTCCATGGACCAACCTATTAAAAGCACACGGAAATCGAATTATATGTGCTTACCTCAGTTGGAGAGGCGCGTAGGGTATCTCTTGAGGTGGGAATTGAGTGCACCTCACGTCGGCCCATCACGTGAAGGTGAGACTCAGCCAACCCCAAGGAATGGCTGTGTTATCGGATTTAAAAATATGTTTTATGAGTATGTGACATTTAACAGCCTTCATGGACTTGGGTGGGTGCCCTGTGCAAGGCATCGACGAGTACTAATTTTGGCGGAAGCCAAGCTTTTAAGGAGTTCATAAGCCATGTTGATCATTTGGATGAATTTTCATGTTCTGGAAAATATGTGGAGATGAATTTAAATGTTCTGAAAAATATGTTGGGAGGGAATATTTTGAACGTCCCTATTTACTCGACTTTAGATAGTTTAGATGGTATCTGTTTACTTACTAGGATTATATAATCTCACCACCTTCCTCTCCACACATTTCAGGCTCGAGATAGTTTGTAGACGGTCTTTCTCGTCGAGCTATAATTTTGGAGTTGCATCCTAGGAAGCAAAGGTTTACAAACTTATACCTTCGTGGTCATTTGGGGGCCCACGTGTCATTGTAAATGTAATTGCGTACTCTCATTATCCATTTTACAGTATGTATGATTTTATTTTATTTTTACTCTACAAAAATTATTTACCGATACTGCTACAAAAATTGTTTTATGAGAAAATAGAATATTTTATTCAATATTTTCATTTTATTCTAATAGTTGTATTTTCACTTTTAATGAAGGTTTTAGACATCCAAATTTATTTTTGATCTCAGAATGCATGTTTTCCACTCATATATTACATTTGTATCTGAGCTTGAAAATTTTGTGAGAAATGACCAAAATGCCCATATGAGGCGAAAATTTTATTTTTTATTGTTTTGACTTGGAAAGAACATATAAACCTTTGAAACATAGTATTGCGTGAATATTGATCATAGGGGAGATGTGAAAATAATTTTAAGGCCTTGCAAGGTTTCGGTCGGCATTCGAGATTGTGAATGCCTATCGGGACTTCGCGACAGTTGTCACTGGCTAGATAGGAGTTCCGGGTCGTGACATTGACCTTGCTTAAAGAGCCACTTGAGAAGAAAAAAGGGAAGAGACCAATGGAGGAGAACCCCGAAACAAAACATCCTCAAAGAAGCAGAAAGAGGTAGTGGGTTCATAGACAAAGAAGATTAAGAAAGATTCAACAAGAAGAAACAGAAAGAGCAAAAAAAGAAGTCTGAGAAATTGAAGAAGAAAAACAAGGGAGAAATGGCTCGAAAAGGTACTTCATCCTCCTCATCATTTAAGTTTAGAAATAAATTTCATGAGGAGAGATTTAAGAAAATTGAGAATGCTTCTATAACTTGCGGGAAGTTTATTGACTCGGATAGCTTTAATGAAACCCTAGAACTTTAGACCAATTTAATCGATTATTTCAATGAGATGAGAATTAAGGATTATAGTTCTTTTAAGGAAAAAGCATATAGTGCTAGTTTAGTAAAAGAATTATATGCTAGCATTGCATTGAGTGCAAGAGAACTTGATGATCCCAAGGACTTTTCAGAAATCAATTTGAATGCATTCTTAAATGGAAAAGAGTTTATGGTCACTGCTTCTAATTTGAGTAGACTGTTGGAGATTGAAGGAGAAGAAGGTGAATTTGAAATGCCAGAAAAATATGATCCTTCATCTATGTGGGAAATTATAACTGGAAAGAAAGAAAAATTTTCATCAAAAAGTAATGCAAGATTGATTATCAGTCCACAGTTTAGAATCCTGCATTATTTTGTAGCTGCAAATCTACATAGTAGGAGTTGTAGCTTAAGCTACATCAGCCTCCAAGATCTTTGGCTGATGGAGCATGCATTCGCTGGAGAGTATCTAAACCTTGGAAGGTTCATGACTGAGAGAATGAAGGCAGCATGTAAACTGGAAAAGATTCATCTGTAATTACATCCCTAGTAAAGAAGAAGGGAATTTGGGCTAAGAGGTTTAACATGGACATGGTGAAAAGTAAGGACCAACCCATTTTTTTGGGAAGCCTAATTAAAATGGGATACAAGGTGTATGGGGACACTTTCAGCAAGACCTCCAAGATCACTTTTATGTAAACTCAGCCAAAGGCAGCCCCCGCACCACCTGAGACAAGTCCCTTTTAGCTCTCCAATGAAGTCATGATCAATCTACTGATGAGGATAAATGCCATGCTCATTGATCAAGGAGCAAGGCTTGTGAAAATTGAGAAAAGGATTAATGAAATTGTGGCTAGTTTGAAAGAAAAATCTGAAATGCCATCTGGGCCCGCTGAAGCCAACTTCTCTACTACTCAAAGCATGGTACTAGAAGAACAAGGTGTTGAAGGGTCAGCTCTACAACCAAAGGGTTCTATATTTCATGATGCTAACCATGAACATCAAGATCCTGAACTAGGATTTGAGGAACCTCTCAAATCCACCTCAATAGAAAAGGAAACATTTGATCAAGGAACTGAGGTAATTGGTTCACCACTTGGCTCTCTTGAGAATCAGCCTCCACCACAACCTGAACAAGAAGCTTCCTCTCTTCACTTTGATGAAGTGTCTGTCATGGGACTTTTCTACTAAATGGTGAGAAAAGTGCAAGCAGAGAAAGAGGCAACAGCAGCTCAAGCTGCCCAAGCAATGCCTTTAAAAACAGAAGCTGTAGCAAAAGAAAAAGGAAAAGCAAAAGAAACATCTCCTACAACTAAGCCTCAACCACCTGCCATGAGCCAAAAGAAATTGGCCAAAAATTTATACCTTTGATGACAAGGAAGTCTTCCAGATTGGCAGAGAAAGCAAAATCACCTCTTGCAACCTCTCCTCAAGTACCAATAGAAGTCTCTAATCAGACCACTGTTCAAAAAGCTACACAGACACCTATTCAGCCTCCTCAGCAACCTCCTGAAGCATCCACTCAACCACCTCTGAGACCACGCTCTCCTATTCCTCTGAATCCTTGTTGGGAGAAAACAATGTCTCTTGTATCCACACTATCTCCCTCTGAAGATTAATGCCTCGACCTCCCTTTGATGATGACAAAAAAAGGGAGTAGTAAAATTAAAAGAAAAATAAAAAAACCTCTGAGGATAGAGGTACCAAACTTTTAGGAAATGACACAAGAAAAACAAAAAAAATCATGAGGGTAGAGGTACCAAGATTCTAGGATAACTAGGAAGAAAAGTCAGTTCAAGGGTATTTTTGGAACTAATTTGTGGTTGTCTAAATAGTTGGTCATTTGTGCCTTAATGGCATTTAAACACTGGAATTTATCATTTGTTGCTTTGGTTATATGTGAAATATGCATGTTGACCTTATTTATGGTTTTTGAACTCTGAAAATGGTGTTTATGGTATTGTGAAGTGTTGTTGGAAATTTTCTACTGATATTGTACAATGCTGCTGTCAACTTTTTCTGATATTGTGTTGCTATTGAGTTAATGAGTTGATAAACAATTTCTGTCATGCTATTACAACCTGAACATGAATTTGAATACATATGAATGATGCTGATAGAATATCTGCAAAAAAATTTGGTGCATTGGATGAAATCTGAACCTGCATCTTGTTGACAGAAATCTACAGAGATGAAAAATTGATAATAAACTATCAACCTGTCATCTGCTCTTAAATTTGCATATATGAACATGTTCTATCTAAGGCAAGGATGTACAGTGTCACTACGAATATAATAGAGATAAAAACTTGCTGAAATGGATGAAAAATATGCACAAACTTAAGAGGAGCATGCACTTATGGGGAATAATCCTCATTCTCTGCAAAAACTAAAAATGAATTAAAAAGACACCATGATGTTAACCAAGGGATGTTTTGTCATCACCAAAAAGGGGGAGATTGTTGGCTCCATTACTTTTTGATGATTATAAAACATTCCCATCCTTGTGTGTCTAATATCTATACTTAAGTGTGTAGGATAAAAGGCCATAAAGAAACAATAATCCAATCTTTCTAATGAGCACTTAAAGATGTGATTTGGATAAGGAACAAGGATGATTAATATAAAGGAAGCTCTCTGATAGAACTAGGAAGATCATTGGTCGAGCAAAGGTCAAAGTGGAGAAGTGGAAGACTGAAGCTTAGTGAGAAACAAAACCAACTTAGTCAACCAAAAAAATGAGTTAGTTGACTAAGTGTTCTTTGCCAAATCTGCATCTGAGATAGAATTAACTTAGTTGACCAAGAGAAAAATTTTAGTCAACTAAAAGCTCTCTATCAGCAACATATCATGCCACTACAAGACAGATTAATGGATATAACCTACTCCAAACTGTTTCCAATGATAAAAAACGGTCCAACAGCCATCAAACAAGCTTCTCCAACTATAAAAGGATCTTTAAATGCCAAGGAATGAACTTTTGATAACTTTGGGCTTCATTTACATAGATTTCATCATTTCCAAGGCAAGAAAGAGCAAAAAGCTTAGAATTTCTCTTGTATTTCACTGAACCTAAACGCCTATCCTCTGTTATTGTGTTTAGCTCTAAACCGTGTACCACTTAAATCAATTTGTGATCATTGGTACTTTCTCTTCTACTCATCTTTGTGTTCTTAGAGTGGGGGATTCACTCTAAGTGGTTGTTTCAAGCTATGCTGTTTGAAAATGTAAAGGTTCCAACTTAGCCTTGGAAAGTTGGGTGTTGGGTTTTGGATGAGCCTTTGAAAAGCCATTTTAAAGGTTATGGTTGAGCCTTGGAAAACCACCTTGGGGTTTTAGTTGAGCTCGGGAAAAACTAGTGTGAAGGTTATGGCTAAGCCTTGTAAAAGCCATTGTAAAAGCTTGGCGGAAGCTTGTGAATTCCACTAGTTTTAGTGATTTGTTTTAAAATCCTTGGTTGGATAATCAAGGTTGTGGATGTAGGTCTTGGACCGAACCACTATAAATACTTTGTCTATTGTTTTCATTGATTTACCTTTTTTGTTTTGAGATCAAGTCTCAATCCTAGCAAAAGAGCCGAGATAGTGCTATTCACCCTTCCTCTAGCACTCACATTTAGGACCAGCAAAGGGCTAGGATCCACACTAAAGTTTTTATAAAGCTCTCTTATTTGGCTTACTTGATGGAAATATGAAGCTAATCTTAAAAATTAATCAAGTTGCCCTAATATATACCAAATAGAAAACATTAAGAAAAGACTAGATATTTAATCAAGTGAAGTAGTCAACCACAAAAAAGTATTGGTTCACACACTTAAAACAAAGAGCTTTTTTCTAATGTAATTTTTTATAAAGAATGTGCTGGCAAGTCAAGGAGATTCGTAAGGTTTTGAGTTAAACAAAGGAGGTACAATTCTCTCTTATATCATAAATGATGCATGTTTTCCCACTTTTATTTTCAAGGTATAATTTAAAACCTTAAAAATTGATTCTAAAAAATAACCCTTCTTAAAATTTTAATTATTTTTAGCCGAGTTGGATAAAATTACCCTTAATTTAACCTCTTTATATCAAGTGCACATAATGTTGCATGTCATGTACAAAAACATGTTACACACCACTTATTAAACCCCTTTATATCAAGTGCACATGATGTTACAAGCCTTGCATATGATGTTACGTGCCATGTTGAAAAAAAATTATTATTGTTACACGCCATGTACAAAAGCATGTCACATGCCGTGGTTAAAAAAGGTTAGTACACACCATGTTGAAAGAAAATATTATTGTTACACGTCATGTACAAAAACATGTTATATGCCATGGTTAAAAAATGTTGTTATGAACCATGTTGAAAAAAAATTATTATTACATGTCATATACAAAAACATGTTACACGTCATGTTGAAAAAAATTTTATTGTTACATGCCATATTTAAAAAATTTTATTATACTTTAATGCTGGAAATGTTGTTATTACTTACGAATCAAAACTTTAAATCTTTTCAACTCTCTTCATTTCTTTTTCTTTTATGATTTGGCACCGATTAAAATGTTTCTAACATATTTTCATAAATCAAAACACAATTTTCCTCATCTAAAACACCTATTTTAACTTAAAATTGAAAAAAATTCCCTTTGAAACTCTAAGATTATAAATTTCAAATTCTTGAGTTTATTAATGTCTAGGCTCTAAATTTATTCAATTAAAAGCTATTTCAAACATTTATGATCATTTCTGTCATTTTAGTTTAATCCAAAACATTTAAAAATCAAATTCTCCAAATAGTCACTCACCCCAAGCACATCAAAACTATCTCTCGGGGTCCTGAAAGCACGAGAGAGAAAAATCGGGAGCATAGCAAATGGATGTTGAAAAAAGAAATGGATAAAATTAGAGAGAGCTGGCGGTGATAGAGAAAAATTAGAAGCAGAGACATAAATGGGAAGAAATTGTGATGGATGATCTAATTTATTTGAAATGACTTCAAGGATATTTTTATTAAGTCATGGTTAATTATGGTTAAAAACAGTTAATTTTGTTTTAATGGTTATTTTTGAAATCAAGTTATGAAGATGGTCATTTTTCATAATTTTGTCTTTACTTGGCATGTTAGAAATTAAAATTTTTGTATGCAAACAGGAGCCCTTACCTTCTATAATATCGCCCACAACAACTTGTACGATTAAATTTAGTTTGGCTTTAAAAAAATCTATTCTTATAACGATATGTGAAAGAGGGCAATACCTGGTCAAATAGACCCCGGCTTGGGTTTTTAAAATTTAAAGGCAACATGGGAAAAAGAAAAGCGTTGGATGAAATGGACATTTGATTTTTTTTTTTTCTTCTTGTTTTTTTCACCAAAAAGACGAGTTTACAAATAATTCAAAATTCGGACATTGTTCTCGTTCACATATTTTGGTTGTTTGTTTTGACTTAGTCGTCCTCACATCTACCAGCTTTGTGCTTATCTAAGAAGTTTGCATAAGTCATGGATAATTTTTTAAGTTGACCCTATTTTAATGACAAATGGATATCCAATTCTCTTTATTTATTTATTTATTCGGCCGACCTTAAACCATTTGCTAGTTTTGGCCGACCGCAAATCATTCTTTTTTCTCAGCCAAATAGAAAGACCGTTAATGGTAATAAGGTGTGCAAAAAATGGTGTCCGCTCGGGGGTGCTAGAGCACAATAAGCAGTAGATAATCACAGACCTCGGATGAGCTTGTTTAGTTAATTTTGGTATTGAGTTTCGCCATCTAATTTCTTGTTGGATTTATTATTGATTGGTCATTACATAAAGCTGTGGCTCTTATGTTGATTTTCTTTTGGATATGTAAAGATTTTAAGCGACATAAAATGATCATACTATGGTAGTTTAAGCAGATCAGAGAAATGCTCAAAACCCATATAAAATTATTATATATTCGTTCGTTTCTCTTTATGCTTATGCAATGAAGTTAATCCCATATTAAGAGGGAAACAAATTAAGCTTGCTGACGCTTTTGACTAAAAGGGGGTCAGATGCCGCTCCTGGTTTAACAAGGTTGTAGGAGCCAGTTCCTCTTTCTGAGTTGGATTTAATTTTGATGACTGATTTATGCTGCCTTAAAAAGTTAGGAAATTTGTTATAGACTATCCCTGACATTGCTTTTCATTTGAGTCATCTTTCCATGATTTGGTAGTTGACATGCATTTATAGTTACAGATCCAGGATTTTATATCATAGGTGGCTAAAGAGCATTCATACAAAGTCACAAAACAGGTAAATGATTTGATTCAGAGTAAAAATTAAATATTTTGAAATAAATTAAATTATAACATAAAATTTTATTAACAATTTAAATTTAAATTTTCAATTTCATAAATATAAATAGATATAAAGTAAAAAGAAAAATCAACATTGGATTTTCATAGTAGGCATCGTAAGCTGTGCTCAACATGCTTTCATACTTTTAAATTCATTAATAACTAAATCTGTGTCCATTGTTTTAGCAATCATTTTGTACGTATTTTATTTGAAAAAGTAAGATAAGATTATTGAAATTTTTTGAATATTTTAATCACATTCTTATTCAATTTTTCATGTTAACGTATCACACATTGCATAAGTGCTCAAATCGAATCAATAGATTGTAAGAAAAATCAAAGTAAAAAGTTTAATTCTTTAAGCAGTTAAGCAATGCATCTTTTGCTTAATAGGACCATAATATATTATATATATTAATATATAATATTCTAGTAAAGTTATGCAAAAATAAAATAAAATGTTTTTGAGAAAAGTGCACATTGCATAAGTGCTCAAATCATACCAACAAATTGTAAGAAAAATCAAAGTAAAAAATTATACTCTTTTGACAATTATACAGCTTAGGTAGTTAAGTCATGCATCTTTTACTCTATTGGAAAAAAAAAAGGAAAGGAAAAATAATTCCAAAATTTAGGGAAAAAAGAAAAGAAATACTCTTTAGGAATTTATTCTTTTTAGGCAATTAAACCACGCATCTTTTACTCTATAGGGGAAAAAAGAAAAAGAAAAATAACTCTAAAATTTACACAAAAAAGAAAAGGAAAACAATTCCAAAATTTAGGAAAAAAAGAAAAAAATAAAAAGAGAAAAGAGAAATAATTCCAAAAGTTTGGGAAAAAAGAAGCAAAATGTGGAAAGAAAAAAATTCCAAAATTTAGGGAAAAAAGAAATAAAAATAATTCCAAATTTTAGACCTAGTAGGGTTTGAAGTTTGGCCTCCAAAATTTAGCTTAGGTGAAAAAAAGAAATAAAAACAATTCCAAAATTTGGACCTAGTAGGGGTTGAAGTCTGGCCTCCAAAATTTAGATTAGGTGATTTACCAAAATGCAAAACCATTCATCTAATTTAAATAGTGATGGAAAACTTATATATTTGTAAGTTTATACCCATAAAAATAAAAAAAAATTTAAAACTGAGGGGTGGTGGCAGTCGCCAACCCTTGCCCCTCTTGTACCTCTGTCATTGCATAAAATGATAAATAAAATTAATTAACGAAAATTAGTCAACTATTAATTATAAAAATATATTTGATCCAACATAAAAGTATAAAGACTTAATTTAATGTAATAAAAAATTAAAAAAATTAGATAATTCAGAGATATTTTATAATATTGTACTGTTTTATGTTTTATACGAAGATAGGAGCCAGGATCCACACTAACGTTTTTGTGAAGCTCTCTTATTTGGCTTACCCGATGGAGATACGAAGCTAATCTTAAAAATTAATCAAGTTGCCCTAATTTATACCAAATAGAAAACGTTAAAAAAAGACTAGATATTTAATCAAGTCAAGTAGTCAACCACAGAAAAATATTGGTTCACACACTTAAAACAAAGAGCATCTTTCTAATGTAATTTTTTATAAAGAATGTGCTGGCAAGTCAAGGAGATTCGTTAGGTTTTGAGTTATACAAAGGAGGCACAATTCTCTCTTATATCATAAATGATGCATGTTTTCCCATTTTATGTTCAAGGTACAAAAAGTTTCGTTTACGAGTGAAAGCGTAACATGAGTTTAAATATGCTCCTTCGAAATTTCGTACGTGTTAAAAAGTGCTACACTTTAAATAAATATGATCAAGTTAAGAGAGATTAAATTTAAACCGTACCTCAACATTTTTTTTTTATATAAAGGAAATATATTAACTTAAATCAAAACTACATCATCCTTGGCCAAATAATACCAAACATATCTCCAAATAAAATAGTAAGAATACTAGATGGGGGCTTATCAAAAACATGTAAGCCTAATGAAAGATTATCATGATGTGTTGCCATCCAATCTGCACACTGATTGGCTTCACGATGTACGTGAGTTACACAGCAGTCCCAGCTTCTTTGTAACAGATCCTTGATCCTTTGCAATAAATTAGCATAAGGGTCCAAGTTAGAAATTGCTTTTGATATTTTCTGGAACACCAGCAAAGAGTCAGTTTCCACTACTATCTTTCTATAACCTCGGCTCCAATATATTTCTAACCCTTGATATAAAGCCCAGAGTTCTGCTGCTAAAGAAAAAGAAATTCCTATTTTGTAAATAAACCCAACTAACCAGAAACCATTTTCATCTCTGACAATACCACCTGCTGCAGAGAGACCTGGTTGTCCTCGAGCACTACCATCCACATTAAGTTTGACAAAAGAGTGCAATGGTTTTGTCCAATGTATCATCACTTCCTGCCTGATTCGTCCTCCTTGTTTCCTTAAGATATCCCAGGCTTCTTTAGCTCTTGTCCAGATTTGTTGCCAGTCATTATTAGGCCAAACAAAAGATGTATTGAACACTTGTAAATTTCGCCAGTACCACAAAAGCCAAATTCCATGAATGAAAATAACATTCCATGGTATACCTTCTATCGCTGCTGTATTAAGTACATTGGAAGTCACCCACTGGTTCAAATCCATCTGATAAAAATTTGATTGAATAAATGAAGGCTTTATGCGATTCCACAAGTTCCTTACACATCTACAGTCTCTAACCGCATGTAATATGGTTTCCTCATGAGTTTCACATCTAAGACACAAACCCATACTACTCATATTTCTTCTTGAGAGCCAATATCCCGTTGGCAAGGAATTATGTAAGACCCTCCAAATGAATAAGCAGACTTTCCTAGGACAAGGCAATTTCCTAATAGTTTTCCAAAAACTAGAGTTGGTACCAGTACTTACTTGTTGGCATTTGTAAGCTGAGTTAACCGTGAATTCCCCGTTGCTGGTAAGTATCCATACTTTGGCATCCTCCTTATCGCTGTTGGGATCAATGAGAACTGCCGCTATTCGTAGAACAATGTGCATAGGTAAAACCTGATTCAGGTAATCTAAATCCCATTGTCCATTTTCATCACAAAAGCTTACAACTGGTAAGCTAGCTTCTATATTTGATATGTCCCTATTAGCATGATCAATCAAAGGTCCACAGTCGAGCCAAGAATCAACCCAGAATCTCGTTGCAATGCCATTAGTGACAACCTTCCCCAAGTCTTTCACCAAAATATTTCTTGCTTTCAATATACTTCTCCATACATGAGAATCCGATGGCTTAGCATTCACTGTCATGAGATTATCATCCCGTAGATATTTCTTTTGTAGGATATCTACCCATAGATGGTTTGTGTCCATTAACAACTTCCAGCCAAGTTTCGCCAGTAGTGCTAAATTTAAGAATCTTAAATTTCTACGTTGCAGTCCTCCTTCCTCTTTGGGTGAACAAAGTTTCTCCCAACTTACGCCATGGTTCTTTTTGTTGCCACCAAAATGTCCCCATACAAAGTTTCTATTCATCCTTTCAAGCTCTTGAATCACATTTTCTGGTAGAAATGAAGTTTGCATCAAGTAAGCAACCATTGAACTTGTTACAGACTGTACCAATGCTACTCGGCCTGCCATTGATAGTTGTTTGTTGCTCCAGTGTTCAAGTCTTGCCTTGACTTTAATGATGATGTCGGTGTAGGTAGTCTTCGAAACTTTGCCATGTATGATTGGGGAGCCTAGATATTTCCCAAAATCCTTGGTCAATGGAATTTTTGCAGCACTACTCAAAACTCTTGCTCTTGATAAGGGAACATTGGAAGACACTAGCATTCTAGATTTCTCCAAGCTTACTTTCTGACCCGAAGCTAAGCAAAATTTATCAAGAACTCTCACTATAGTTTGGACTTGCTTCACTGAGGCTTCTCCAAATAGCATCAAGTCATCTGCAAAGCAAACATGTGTTAAATAAGGGCTAAGATAAAAACCTATAATACCTCAACATTTTAAACCTTATAGGTTAAGATAAAAACCTATAATACATCAAGTCCACGCTAAGAAAAAAATCAAGTAACAACTGCTCTGTGTTTATATATTGCTAATCGTTTTATGTTCTGGAGCATTGATACTTGCATATATATAAATATATATATATATATATATATACAATCACCATTTCTAAAATGCTGAATTGGTATTTTAGCGTTTAACAGGATATACAAGTCTGTATTGTTCTTCAAAGGGCATCATCAGAGTACCAACTGCTCGTATCTGTTAATCATACCATTCAACAACTCAAACGAAAAGTGTACACAGCATCGCGCTATGAAATAGAAAGACAAGATCTTTCCTGCAACGGAGTACGGTTACAAGATAATTGGACAATTAATCAGTATGGAATTGGTAAAAGGGCTAAAATCATTCTGAGCCTGAAAACACCTTAATAGTCCTCTTTGGGAAATTGATGTTTGCCCATTTTATTTCAGGATAGAATTTAAAATTCCTTAAATGTTGCTTCCCAAATTAAATCCAATAATCATGGAAATGTGCTGTTGGATATTTAACTATATATGCAATTATTATGTCATTCTCTGTTGAAAGATATATTGAACTCTTGTAATTCTTTGATTTTTTTTCACATCTTAAAGGGTTTTTTCAAATAAAATTTATTATTTAGCTTTTATGAAGGCAAGGCCGTTTATTTAATTATGTTTACATCAATACTATTTATTTAATGGTTTGAAATAGAGATGCCCACAGGTTAGGATTAGTTGGCATCTCTAAAACGTAAGCTTGGGTTCGAGCTCGACTCTAGCAACTCACTTAAATTATATTTATTATTAAAATATTTAAAACTTTTATAATAATATTTAATATTTATAAACATGGTTAAAATTAAATTAATAAAAAATATTTATTTATTAATATAATAATATCCCTAGTTAGACCCAAATTTACATATCATATCTAAACTCAACTCGAACCAAATTGAGCACACATGCTTGGTTGAGTAGCTTGGCTAGTGATCACCTCTACTATAAAATACCACATTTAATTTGTATATTAAGGGGAAGTATGATAACTCTATTTTATAGAGCTATTTGGTCACAATTTTGGGTGTATTTTGTTTAAGTTTTTCATATTTAGTTTAAGTATTAGTTATTTTTAATCATTTATTTTATTTAAGTTAATTATATTGGGTTCAATTGCTTTAAGTTACTTTATGCTATTTTGCTTTAAGCTTAATCATTATTGAACTTAGTTTGTTGATTTTGTAGGTGTGCTATGAAAAGGTTGATAATTTGTGAAGATGAATGAATTCAAGGTGCAAACTTGCACTCCACATCTTCCGGTATTTCAAGCATAACCATTGGAAAGCTAAAAGGCAGAACTACAACTTTCATATTTACCATTTTGCCTAGTTCAACCTTGAAGAATGAAAAAATCATATCATAAGTGGAAAAAGTGTAGCATAACCTAAAATTTCAAGACAGGGCATAGAAGGCCGCGACCATGGAAGGAAGGAGTGTCGTTGTTACATCCCATTTCATGTAAGGATCATGATTAGCACAAGGACCTAGACAGGTGTGGCCTTCTAGGCCCAAGCAAGCCTCTAAACCTCAATCAATCATCACATATAAACATAGATAAATGTAAACACAAGCACCGATGCATTAAATACATGATTATGGACTTTCTCAACGTAATAGGTGTACATGCTTCTCATTCATAAAATATGTACCTAGTACAATTAACATAAATCCTGTAAAGGACCCCAAATGCTCATATAGGCTTATAAGCCATCATTTTCAATATTCTCATAGTCTCATGAAAATAATTTGTAATAACAAGGCTCAGAACATGAGTATCAATAGTTATACAAAGGAATTAAAATATAAAGACTGACTCATCAAGCGAAACACGACTCGACTCCTTAAGCTTCAAGAGGTTGCTATGTCACTAACCAAAGGAAGAACAAACCACATTTTTGTGACATTGGTGCTTGACAACAATCCAGTTCTGCAACAAAATAGGGAAAACTAATAGGTGAGTCACAAAGCCTCTGTGAGTAGATACGAAAAGCAGACAAGGTAGGGGAATAGAGTATTTCATAAATGTGAACTTGTAATCTCATGCCATTCATAAACCATTTGATTATGAAGTTCTTGAAACATGATATTTAAACACATTTTAAATAACATTTGCGTGGAATATAAGTTTACATAACCCTTAGAACATTTTCGCTTTTGAAATACCTTTAATCAAGCAAAAACACTCAACTCTATACCTCATTATAGATGGATAAAAGGGTATTTATCCATAAATGGGACTCAAAATGGTTCATGTAGCATTCTGTCTATTATCTATCGATAGTTGTTCTTCAAGTATCGATAAATAGCCTTTGAAATTCTATTTTTTGGGCAAAATTTTACATTTTTGCCAAACCAAAAGTCCTCTTACCTCTTGGTGTTGGTTTTTTTTTTTTAAAGGTTAAGTTATGCTTATCTAAGCTTACATTCATGCCACAGTGGCGTATAACACCATAACAATACTCAAATAACATAACATGCAAACTTTCTCAATAACATTACAATCATACCATTCAACTATCATACATCATACAATGTGATGGTATAACCCCTATCAACCTTAGGCTAGCAATGTATAACCCATTGCACCTTAGGTCGGTAATGTACAATTCTATTGGACCTTGGACAGAGAATGTGTAGTTCCATTGCAACTTGGACTGGCAATGTTTAACCTCATTGCACCTTGGGCATTTTATGATACATCATGGGATTGAAGTCATCATTTCATCTCGAGAGTGGAATTATACCTTACTCAAATCAAGTACTTATACTCATATCATTTGGTAAATGGAGAATACCTCACAAACTAGCATAGATCATTTATCATACATGTCTACTCATCTCAAAGGGTATATGGAATATGCATCATATACACAATATCATGGCATTTATTATGCTTACTCAATCATCTCATATAGTGTAAGAAATATATATCATATACATAACATAGCATTTTAAATGGAAAACATCATACGATCCATCATACATTACATGCATCAACATATCAAGCAATCTCATCATAGCTTCATAAACTTAACATAAATGATATCTTGTACCCACACTAGCTTGAAGGCCAGAGTAATCAAGTGGACTTAGAACGTAAAGGTGTTAGTATCTCATTGTTGAAAACTACTACATAATAGTATATTCATATATACATATATATTACATAATAGATTGAAAGCCATTTCCACAACATTTTCACATCCATAATTTTTTTTTTGCTTTTAGAAATATTTAAGGGAAATTGTGTGTATCAATAATCATAAAATCATGCTCCACCTTTGCAGGTCAAAATAGTTTGAAAATGGTGTATCCATTCATCCAATCGGAGATTCGATTCATAGCTCCTATCACAATTTTGTTTTAATGTAATCCATGGAGTTTTCAAGCATTCTTAACATACAACAATCATTATAATTATTACCTAGAGTATTAATCTCATAATAATCACTTTAGGTACTTTCAAAACTATTCGAAATCCGTGAAAACTAATTTTCTAGCTTAAATTTGTTGCTCCACAAATACCTATATGTAGAAAACTGATAAACCCATTCTTACTTTAGTTGAACTTAGATGTTAATTTTAAACCACAAAACCTTGAGTGAAACACTCCAATAGAATTTATAGCCAAATAAACAATATTTTTAGAATCAAGAAGTTGACATTTAAAGATTATAAAGCTTTAAAAGGTCACATTTTCTCAAAAACCTAAAACTAAGCTTAGAATCTATTAGCTCCGTTAGTCTTTGATGATAATAAAACATTCCCATTCATTTATATTTAACTTTTTTACTGAGTGTGCAGGGCAAAAATGTATGTCAATAATAAATTAATTACTCAAAAGCAAATATAAACACTCATAAGAATAAGGAGCTACAATTAAATCACAAAACATAAGCCTCATAGTCAAATAATTAAGGGAGTTAGTTAGCTAAAATTCAAAAGTAAAGTTGATTAGTTCAAGTAGATTCTGAGACAGAGAACACTTATTCGACCAAAAGGTATGGTTAGTTAACTAAGAGCACACTACCAAAAATCCAGATTGCAAGACAAATTCAACTTAATCGACTTAAAAACTTGGTTAGTCAACTAAGAGCTCACTACCGAAAAATTCAATTACAAGACAGAGACGACTTAATCGATGAAGACGTATGTTGGTCAACTAAAAGCACTTTATCTGAAAATTTGAATTTGAATACTAGAAGATATATTAATGGCTAGAACTAACTCTAAACTATTTCCAACAGTCTGATGCTATCAACCATCCATTAGACTTGGTTTTTCAAGTATATAAGGCACTCATAATGTCTAAGAATCACATCCAAGGCTTCCAAAATCGAAAAGAACTTAAAAATAGCAAAACCTCTCTCCATACTTTTGGCACTTCACTCCAATCCTTGTAATAGAATTAAGCATTTCATTTTGTACCATTTAGATTAGGTTAGTGATCATAGGTACTTCTTTATTTCTATTCTCTTTGATTACTTAGAGTGTGCAAGTCACTCTAAGGGCATTGATCAAGCTTGGGTTGCTTGATTAGTTGTATAGGTTATAACCCAGCTTAGAAAAAGTTAGTTTTGGGTTTTGGTTGATCCAAGGAAAAACCATTGTTAAAGGTTATGGCTGAGCTTGTGAAAAGCCATTGTAAAAACTTGGTGGAAGCTTGGAAATTTTAATGTTTATAGTGATTTGGTTTGAAAAATCCTTGATTGGAAGATTAAAGTAGTGGATGTAGGTCTTTGATCGAACCACTATAAATCTTTATGCATTGTCTACTCTGTTTTATTTTTCATTTCAGTTTTCTTTATATCATTCGTCCATCTTGCATTCAACTTCTCATCATTGACCTTTAACTTGCTCCTAATTTGAAATTAATTTTCGTAACATTCAGAAAGGTGTTATTCACCCCCCTTTAACACACTTATTTAGGACCAACAAGTGGTATCAATGCTTATCCCTTATTCTTAAGGTTTAACATCTTAATGGAGTCCAAATGGCTCTTTAAAAATTTGTAGTTGCTGAAGGACAGTCCACAAATAGACCACCTCTGTTTGATGGATCAAATTGCCCTTATTGGAGAACTAAAATATCTATTTATATAAGGGCAATAGATTATGAACTATGGGATGTCATCATTAATAGACCTTTCATTCCTTTGGCTATAAATGTAGTGACCAATGAACGATTCCTAAGCCAATGGCTGAATAGGTTGAAGCTGAAACCAAAAAGGTTTAGACAAACTTTAAGGCAATAAATGCTTTACATTGTGCTTTAATTCCTACCGAGTTTAACAAAGTGTCAAGCTGTACCACAGCAAAACAAGTATGGGACAAACTTAGGATTATCCATGAAGGGATTTCACAAGTCCAGGAGTCCAAAATAACTCTCCTAACTCACAACTATGAGATGTTTAAGATGAAACCTGATAAAGATATCACCAGCATGCTTGATAGGATTACTAACATCACTAATAAACTCAATCAACTAGGCAAACTAATTCTTAAACATGAAATTGTAAAAAGACTTCTTCGAAGCCTACCTAAAAATTGGAACCCAAAACTGATAGCTATTCGTGAAGCTAAGGACTTAAATGTTATCACTTTTGATGAAACTTATGGCTTTCTTCTCACCCATGAGCTGAAGCTTAAAGAAGAGAAAGAAGAAGACAAGAGAGAAGCAAAAGAAAAGAAGAAAAGCATTGCTTTAAAAGAAAGCATTCTTGAAGAAGAATTAGATAATTTATCTTGTGATAATGATGAAAAATTGGCTATGGTAGCAAGAAGATTCAGAAAACTTATAGGACAAAGGGACAAGAGACTAGCTAAGAAAGGGTACAAAAGAAATCAAAGTTCTTCATGGAGAACCAGAAATAAAAATAAGTCCAACAAAAATGAAGAGGTTATATGTTTTGAATGTAAGGAGCTTAGATACTTTAGGTCAAAATGCTCCTGGCTGATGGACAAAACTCCTAAGAAAAACAGAAAATCGAAGAAGGAAATAGTGGCTACAACTTGGTCTGATAGTGATGTTGAAGAAGAAAAAGTGGAAGAAAGAGCAAATTTATGTCTGATAGCAATAGATGATGAATATGAGGTATCTTCTGCTCCTTGTGATATTTTTATTGATGACCTTCAAGAAGAATATGAATGTCTTTATGATGAATTTGACAAGCTTGCATCAAAATACATGGTTTTAAAAAGAAAGACTACATCTCTTGAGATAGATTTAGAAAAGGCAAGACAAAATTTCAATTCTATTTTTGAACGAAGAAATTTTCTTCAAATTGAACTAAAACATTCAAAAACAAATTTTGAAATTCTAAAATTGAAACTAGACAACAGAATTGAAGCCTTAGAAAAGGAAATAGATGAAAATGGTGCTCTTAAAAGTTTGATAGAAAAAACATTAAGAAAGAACACAAACTTTAAGAAAAATTCTAATAGTTTCTGATCTAGATGCTATGCTTGTGGTAAAATTGGTCATCTTTCTTATGATTGCTATAAAAGAAGAAGCACTAAAAGAATAAGAATGATATGGGTACCAAAAGGATCCTATGTAGCAACTAACCTTCAATGACCTATCAAGGTATAGGTACCTATTAAGAAAAACTGGAAATCTATCTTGCAGGTTGAACCATGTTAAGAAGACATATGTTCAAAAGCTCAACAGAAGTAGAAGCAACTATGGTACATGGATAGTGGATGCTTAAGTCGTGTGACTGGAAATGAAATGTTTTTTGCTTAGTTGGATAAGAAAAAGAGAGGTACTGTATCATTTTGAGATGATTCAAAAGGTAGAATTCATGGTATAAGAACTATTGGTAAGAATTCTCATACTCAAATTAATCATGTGTTGCTTGTTAAAGGTTTAAAGCACAATTTACTGGGGGTTAGTCAGCTATGTGACAAAGGCTTTATGGTGTGTTTTGATTCATATAAATGTGAAGCTATAGATATTAGCACCAATAAAATTTCATTCATAGTATAAAAGAATAAAAAATACATCTGTTATATTTCTTGAAGATCTTGAGTTAGATTGTGAGACATGTCTTATAGCAAATGATGGAAATGATAGCTAGTTATGGCCTAGAATACTTAGTCATGTAAGCATGCATACCATCTCAAAAGTAATAAGAAAAAAATTTGGTTATTGGACTACCAAAAATGAAATTTGAGAATAATAGGATTTGTGATGCTTGTCAACTACAGAAACAAGTTAGAACATCTTTCCAAGCCAAAAAGGTTATCTCAACCACTAGGCTTCTTGAATTGTTACACATTGATTTATTTGGTCCAATCAACACAACTAGCTTAAGAGGGAAATCATATGGTTTCATGATAGTTGATGACTACTCCAGATATACTTGGGTCTACTTCCTTGTACACAAAAATGATGCTTTACCCACCTTTGCAAATCACTATAGGAAAGTTCAAAATGAAAAAGGACTTCTCATTGTTAGTATTAAGAGTGATCATGGAGGTGAGTTTGAAGCAGATGATTTTCAAAACTTTTACAATGACAAAGGACTAGATCACAATTTTTCTACACCTAAAACACCTCAACAAAATAGGGTTGTTGGGAGGAAAAATCAAACTTTAAAAGAAATGACTCGAACTATGCTTTGTGAAAACAATCTACCAAAATATTTTTGGGCAGAAGCTGTAAATATAGCAACATATATTCTCAATAGAGTTTCAATAAGAGCTATGTTTTTTAAAACTCCTTATGAATTATACAAAGGTAGAAAACCAAACATTTCTCACTTTAGAAGATTTGCCAATAAATGTTTTGTTTTGAACAATGGAAAACATTTTCTTAGAAATTTTAATGGCAAAAGTGATGAAACAATATTTCTAGGATATGTATTGAACTCAAAAGCTTATAGAATTTTCAACAAGAGAACTTTAACAATTGAAGAATCCATTCATGTAGTTTTTGATGAAACTAATGCCTTGTAAAAGAAAATCTTATTGATGAAAATGATGTAGAAGACCTTGAGAGACAAATGGAAGAAATGAGCCAAGAAAACAAAAAACAATGGTGAAGGAAGCTCTCTTGGAAAAGAAATAGAAACTCAACTTCTAGAATATCTGCAAAAATCTGAAAGTCAACATAGTGACCTTCAAAAAAGCTGGTGATATGCCAAAGATCACCTAAAGAGCAAATTATTGGTGATCCTTCAAAAGGAGTTAGAACTGGAAGAAGAATTAGAGAAACTTGTGAATTCTCAACCTTTATCTCACAAATCAAGCCTAAAAGCTTTGAAGAGGCAAAAAAAGAAGAAAGTTGGCATGAAAGAAAAACTTGAACAATTTAAAAGAAACATAGTATGGACATCGATTTTAGGCCATTCAAACACCTAATTGTTGGTACAATGTGGGTGTTTAAAAGTAAGGTAGATGAGCAAGGTAATGTAATAAGAAATAAAGCTAGGCTAATGGCTCAAGGATATAATCAAGAAGAAGGTATTGACTATGATGAAACATTTACCCCTATTGTTAGGATAAAAGCCATAAGATTATTGCTTGCATTTGCATGTTTCATGCATTTCAAATTATTCCAAATGCATGTGAAAAGTGCATTTTTAAATGGTCTCATTCAAGAAGAAGTCTATGTCAAACAACCTCCCGGATTTGAGGATTTTGAAAAGCCTAATTATGTTTTCAAACTACATAATGCCTTGTATGGACTAAAACAAGCTCCAAGAGCTTAGTATAAAAGACTTTCAAAGTTTTTAGTTGAAAAAGGGCATATTAGAAAAAGTATTGATATAACATTGTTTATTAAGAAATGCTTGAATGATTTAATTGTAGCTCAAATTTATGTGGATGATATTGTGTTTGGTGCTACTAATGAGGCTTTGTACAAGAACTTTGCTAAAAAAATGCAGGGTGAATTCAAAATGAGCATAATGGGTGAACTAAAATTCTTTCTTGGCCTTCAAATTAAATAAAATAAGGAGGACATCTTTTTCAATCAATAAATATACATTCAAGACATGCTGAAAAAGTTTGATATGCTGAAGCAGAAATCAATCAACACACCAATAAGTACCTCTACCAAACTTGATGTAGATGAGAAAGGAAAAAGTGTTGATCAAAAACTTTATAAAAGTATGATTGGATCTTTGCTTTACTTAACTACTAGCAGACTTGATATTCAATTTAGTGCATGCTGGTGTGCACGATTTAAATCACAACCCAAACAGTCACACTTGATTGCTATAAAAAGAATTCTAGGTATCTTTTAGATACACAAACTTTAGGAATATGGTATCCTAATGAATAATCCTTTATTCTTAGTAGATACTTTGATGCTGATTTTGCTGGAAGCAAAACAAATAGAAAGAGCATTAGTGGCACATGTCAGTTTCTAGGAAACATGCTTGTATCTTGGGCAAGTAAGAAACAAAACTTAGTTCACTCTTAAAAGTTGAAGCTGAATATATTTCCTTAGGTAGTTGTTGTGCTCAGATTTTATGGGTTAAACAACAATTAAAAGACTTTGGAGTAACCATGCATTCACAGCCCAAAACCCGGGTCATGACTAGCTCATGGACTCAATGGATATAGCCCACTAAGCCTAAGCAAGCCTATTCCTGTGATTCTACTCATCAATTTCTTCATTCATTCATAAGACCACATTTCATAATTCTCAACAGTAAGTATCTCAATATTATACTATGAAAACCAAATGTTTACATTTCTATTATCCTAAAATAACATTGCCTATTGGCAACTCATGGTGGCAACAATACTCAAAATAAGCATATTATTTATGACATGTATCGTAGCAGATTACATCATGTATATGTATTCACAGATCAACTGACACTTAACTTTCAACGAAGTGACCATGGAGAAGGTACAACTATTGAATGCCATGATACTTACCAAAAAGGATGATTCTACGATGGCACCTCTATCTAGGTCCCAACTACCTTCGAATTTGAAAACATGAAGTTTAAAAACATGAGTATAAACCTAGAGAGTGAACGCAGGAAGGGAACAAGCATCAATACAAGAAGTTTAGAAAACATGATGCACTTATGTTGAAAACAATGCAATTTAGTTCTATTCTTATTAAAATCCCTCATTCAAATGCTTGGTTGTTTGATCACTTCATGACGAAGGATCCATGATTAATATAAAAAGGGGAAAGAGTGAAAATTTTAGCAAATATCCAAATAAGGCAACATAATAGTCCGTTTCTTGTTACAGTGAAAAGGAATTCTTGCTATATCGAGAATCCATTTCTGCTATAGCGAGATTCAGGGCAAATGAAAATTAAAAGGTTTTCACATGCCACAAAGTCCATTCTTGCCATATTGAACATCAAATTGAACACATTGACAATAATCAAGTTTTCTCAATAATCAATGCAATCACATATTATGATCATAAACTTTTTATTGCATAAACATATATGAACATATAGAAACTAGTATACCTCTTTACACGCACAAGGCAATATCATCATGTGCATCGTGTGTGCACTCCCTACTTGCACATTTCATCATCATCATGCGTGCACTCCCTACTCGCGCACTTTATTATCATCACACGATATTATTCATCAATGCACAACATAAATTCATATACATATATATATACTAACATAATATAGAAGCACATGGGATCATCCTTTCATACGTTTCACCTTTTCACAATATCAAACATTTTATCAAGGGCTTGTTCCCCGACACCCATTTTTAAGGAAAAGTTGGATAAAATCATTTAAATGCTTCATCCAATTACATTTACATTTCCCAACAAAATTTTGAAATGCAAGTTCACACACCGGTCTTGTTAATGCTTTGATTGACTCTAACTTTGACCAATGCTCCGAAGGGAAATGTAGGATCTCTTTGCAACCTTGGTGGTTTTTTGTAGATGAATTCCCTTTCAAGAGCTTTCAAGCTTTTGTGGAAATCTCCCTCTCTTTCCACTTGTCCAGCTAGTGAGAAAATTTACCGAGGAAATAGAAGGGAAAAAACATGACAAACCCTATTGAAAAGTAGGCAAAAACATGATATTTGGACTTTTTATGAGAAAGTTATGAAGGATCCAAGGTTTCCTCCCATGGAAGATGAAGAAGGTGCTAGAAACTAGAAGAAGCTACTAGAAAAATGAAGAGAAGCTGCTGGAGAATCAAATATTTATAGACAAAGCTTATCGAATTTTTCATGCAATTGTAATAATACCCTTAACAAGGTCACTTGTCTCCCTCATTTTCTTGTGCAATCTTCTTACTCTTTTAACACTAGAAAAATGTCCAAAATCCATTGAAAAAGGTCCCTTAAGTAGCCCTCAAAAGCCCTAGCTTCAAAAATCACAAAATCTTGTTATTTGTGGAATTTACGATGAAGGCCACCGCTCTAATTTTCTAGTGTCATGGCGTTCAAATGTTCTACCCAAATCTGTTTTTCTAGTGTAGTACTCTCACTTCAACAAAGATTTTGACCACCTTCCAGCCAGAACCGGGCAAAGTGGTAAACATCAAAATTGTAGCCCTATCTCTTATCTTTCTAATGGTTTAAAAATCATGTCATTTGAACTACTGTACTGGGAGATGTACTTGAAAAACCGAAATATATGCAAATAGAGCAATAGTCCATTATGCAACTTTCTTCACCAATCGAAATTATTTTTGATTCTACACCTGTAAAAACATAAAATAAATATAGAGAACATAAAACTAGCATTATTAGCCACCATATTAAGGTATGGGATACTACAATAATATACCAATATTTTGTCACAACACTAGTGTCACAACCCGAAACTCCCTATCAGGCTCGTGACAACCGCCGCGACTTCCCGATAGGCACTCATTACCCGAAATGCCTACCAGAACCCCACAAGGCTTAGCATTAGCTTTCACACTTCCCTGGTGAGTGACAGTTATTAAATTTCATATTTCAAAAAATCATAGGTCGTTTCCAAACCAAAATGATATAATACTAATTTTCGACTCATAGGGGCATTTTCGTCATTTTTCTACGAAATTCTCGAAATCAGTCAAAAACGTAGTAAGTGAGTAGAAAACATATATTTAGTGATTAAAAATAAATTTAAGTATCTAAACGTTTGTTTAAAATAAAAATTTGACTATTTGAATAAAATAAAAATATTCAATAAAATAATCTATTTTCTTATAACACAATTTTTATAAAGCCATCAGTAAATAATTTTTGTAACGTAAAAGCTACATATATTCTTGCATACTAGTATACAGACAACTAAGGTATGAAAATAGAGTTGCAGTGACACATGGGCCCTCAACTAACCAAAATGCATTGAAAGCTGGGAACCTATAGCTTTTGCCAATTCAAGTCCAATTGATGGTCATTGACAAAATCTGCTAAATATGGAATACTCTAAGCTTGAAATGTGAGGAAATGAGGGGGTGAGATTATAAAATCCCAGTGGGTAAACAGATACCATATAAACTGTCTAAAGTCGAGTAAAAGGAGACAAATTCAAATTCATTCTTTGTATTGTAGTTCACCTTATCTAAACTCATTTCAATTGAGTAGAGACAATTAAAATATTCTATCCTAATGTATTTCATAACATACATATAATTTATATGGCTTCTGAATCTCTTAAAAACTTAACTTGGCTGTTGCCAAAATCATTCTTGGGGATACCCTTGCAGAGGCATCTGACCGGGACCGCCAAGGCTATTCAGTGTCATATACACATGAATTTATTTTTATATCCGAAAACCTAGCTATGCCTTGGCGTTGGCTGAGTCTCACTCTCACGCGGCGGTCCACGCGATGTGCACTCAAATGTTTACCTCTAGAGACGCCCCATACACGGCTTTCCAATCAAGGCAAGGTAAATCTGATTATGTGCCCCCTCTCTTAGGCTGGCCCACAAAACCTCCACTGCAGGGATTATGGATTATTTTATTTACCACCTGATTTATAAAATCTTTATCTGCATGACATGGCAATTTATTGCAACCTAGCCTCTCAAGGTTGAATACAGAGTATGTATAATTCTAACTACTAATTTGTTTAGCCATTCATGCTCATATATTGTCATAAGCCATTAAATTTAAACACAATTTATAATACAACAAATAATCAATCTCCAATTACTCTATTTTTACAAAATCATTATTTAATTTCTAAAAATTTATAAAATCATTTTATAAAATCACATTTATTCATAAAGCATAACAATTTACCATTTAAACCCATTTTACCATAAAATTTCAAAAGTTAATAAAAACTACTCTAGATAATTAAGACGATAGTAAGTTCACTCACGATTTTCGAAAATCAATTCTGGGTACTCCGACTACTAATCCTCCGATGCGATTTCCTTGCCTTTATCAGAGAACTCACCACCTTGACAAATTGCACAATAATTTAATCACTACATTTATGCTAATTAGGTATAAAATTAACCTAATTTCTATATGAATGCATGGAACGCTCGGTTAACCGCTTAAACGCGGTGTTGACCTAATTCGGCCTATCACTCGATTAAATTGCTAACGCGTCTAATTTACTTCCAAATTACTCTATTTCTTGTCTAATACCTCAATTCACCAGATACAAGCCAATTTACCAAAAATTCAGCATATCAATTTCCACAATTCTCCTTGAAAAGTTTGGCTATTATAGTGCATTAACACCGTGATTTTTCCTACTTCATTTTCTCGCCATAATTGATCATTTTCTAAGCCATTTCTCTTGAATCAAAATCAATTCAACAAACACACACATCATGGGAGATTTGGCCATTGAAGATTCATGGGGAAAATGGACTATTTTCTTGTTGTTTTGCTTCCAAACATATTTAACTAACTAAAAACACTAACATAACTTAAAATCAAACAATTCTAATATCATTTCTCTCATCAAACCCATTCGGCCAGCCAGTCATTCATCATGAAATCATGCAGTTCAGCCATGGAAATGAGAAAATAATGTATGGGTAGTGTAGATCTCATGGAAAATTTAAAAATTTTCAATTTACCTTGCTTGATTCCTTGGAATTTCATAATTTCCCCTTGATTTTTCTCCACCTATGGTTTGTTCTTCCTTTGGTTTCATTTCTTCCTTGCTTGGCCGGATATAGGAGTGAAAATTGGGTTTATGGGCTGATTTTTATATGTTTAATATTAAATAATAAAGGCTTGACCTGTGGCAAAGCATGATTAGTCCAAAATTTTAAATATTTGACTTTTATGCTTTAATTCTCCACCACACATTTGTCATATTTATCCATTTCCATGATGAATAAAATCCCTTGGTCTTGACAAGTGTTAGGGGTGAAAATTTACAGTTTTACCCCTAGGGCGGCAAAATTGCCGTTTTGCCCCTATGCTCCAAAAATATCAAAATTAATATCTTTCACTTCTAAAGTTCAAATTATACTCCAAATGATTAATCTTAGTTAAAAATTTCATCATATGTCCAAATTGAATTTTTAGGTGGTAAAATGACCATTTTCCCCATGAATTTCTAAAATTTCAAATTGACCTCAAATCGGACTTCGAACTCCGAATCACTGTTTTAAGTCATCCATAGATTGTGCAATCCTCAATTTCACTCTTAAAATCCTTATTTGAACTTGTTTGAGGTTTAAATCATCTCAATTGTACTTCTAGTTATAATACTGACTTTTAAATACTTTTTCGGGCTGTTCAAATATACAATCACTCTATCAGTCACATGTATAACATGGCAGATATTTTAAGGCTGGGCTTGATAGCAGTACCCCCCCTTAAAATAAAATTTTGGCTTCAAAATTTCATTTACTTAGCTTAAAGAGAAGGTAGGAGTATTGCCTTCCATTATTCCCACATACTTTATGTTTACTTTGCATTTATGAAACATCAATCTTCTTAATCATATTAATCCATCTCGTACCACTTAACCACGCTATAGATCACATTTCTCTAATATCGTTTCCTTAACTATTTCCCAAAGTCTTTTATGTTCACGTAGTTCAACTTATGATGAAATTTCTTATCATTGTACTACCTACATCACTCTTCATATTAAGTTTGAATATTGAACCATTAAAAATCATTCTTCATTTTAGTTGATCACAATGCCAACTCCACATATGTATATATGCCTTATAATCCCATTAATGCTTCAAAGCTTTATCTTGATTTGATCATTGTATACAATATAGTATCACAATTCCTCGGAGTTATCTCTTTGCCCTCAATCATCTTTCATGCCTCTATATTGCTTTGTATCTTTCTTGTATGCCGACACTAATTTGTTATTTAAGATTCAAATTTATTTGAACCTTGTATACCTCAAGCAATTTTGAGTTCTAATTTTCATAATATAATAAGAAATTTTCATAGCAATATTCCATATAAACTCATTTACTATATTATTATTGAAACTTTTATTTACATTCTCATTGTTTGGTATTAACATCCCTTATCACTATCTCACATCTTTTCCTAACTTTTCACTCACTTTCTCCATATTGGACTTGTGCTTCATCTTCTACTATAGTGAAAACTCTTGTCGAATAATGAGTCTGTGGTTTAGAAGGTGGATATGCTAGCATATTACTCTCTACATCAGACCTTATAGTCATTTCCTGTCTCGGGTGTAATCCAGATGAATCTTTCCTCTACACATAAATATGAGTTGATGGAGATGGGGCAACTACAATAGCCTATTCTAGCTATGGGCAATTACTTATAATATGACCCGACTAATTACAATGATAACATCGTGTAGGCCCCCCACATAGCACAACATGATAATTCCCACATGTTTCCCATCTATCAGAACTTTTGGATCTCTTCCCAGAATTAGTCACAGCAGATCTGGTGAATCTCAGAGGCCTCTGCCGTGTCTGTGAAAATGAAGGTTAGGAAGATGTTACTGGAATAAAGGTAGTATCTGCTGAAATAGATGAGTCCTTGCCTCTTTTAGACGGCTGACATGAAGCTACACTTGAGTTCCTCCTCTTTACAATTTTAGCTTGCATTCTCCTACTTTCATTTGTGAGCTTCTAGGCCCTTAAAGCCATCTATACTACCTCTTTTTACTGCTCCGTACCAGTCACTGTCATTCTGTCTCTAATCTCATTTCAGAGCCCTTCCTCAAAATAGTTGGCCTGATCCTCTTCAGTTTTCACTAAGTTAGGCACATAAGACAGTAGCACATTAAATTGAGCCTCATACTCCTCTACTGTCAGATTTCCCTATTTCAAATGTAGAAATTCTCTCTTCTTTGCTTTCTGATGAAAATGAGTATAATACTGATCATCAAATTCTCTGAGAAAGTTTGACCAAGTAAGAGGAGTAGTGGAACGGGACTTCACGGAATTCCATCAGGTACGAGCTCTCTTTTCCAATAACCTTGTAGCCACCATCAACTTAATGTCATCATCCACTCTTATGTTAGAGAAAGTTTTCTAAACTTGGTTGATCCAATCATTGGTTGCGATGGCGTCCAAGTCACCCATAAAAGAAACACAGCCTAGTTGTCTAGCCTTTTTCAGTTTCTTAGAAATAGAGACATCTTATACTGGTGGAACTGAAAGAGTAGCTAAAGGCACTATAGTTGGGACCTGACCAGTCTGAGCTTGACCAGCCATTACGGTAAAAAAGGCTGTCAATGTTTGTGCCATCTCAGGAGGCATGGCAGGAACGCCAGTAGGTGGCAGAAGAGGTGGATGTGGAGGACTCTCGGGTCGCTCAGCAGCAAGTGCTGCTCGAAAAGTGGATGCAACATTCTCCTCCTCTACTGCCTCTCACTAACAAGATTGGGAACGACCCATTCCTCTCCCAACTGATCTAGTTAGAGGTGGGCATTCATGTCTAGGAGGCATAGTGATCTATACAAATAAATAACGCAGTCTTAGGCAATCTCAAGTTCTATATGCAAATGCATCTTATTCAATCGAACCTGATTTAACCTAACTCGGGCCATGTAGTGTCAGTGTAGATTTCTTAAAACAACTTTCAAACCAAATGTTCTGATCTTTAAAACCAAAACCATGCTCTGATACCAATAGAATTGTCACGACTCGGAACTCCCCATCAGGCCCGTGACAATAGTCGTGATGTCCCGAAAGGCACTCGTTACTCGGAATGCTTACCAGAACCCCGTAAGGTTTAGCATCAGCTTTTGGACTTCCCCGATGAGCGACAGTTATTAAATTTCATATTTCCAGAAATCATAAGTTGTTTCCAAACCAAAACAATATAATACTATTTTTCAGCTCACATGGGCATTTTCGTTATTTTTCTATGAAAATCTAGAAACTGGTAAAAAATGTAGTAGGTGAGTATTTAGTGATTAAACACAAATTTAAGTATCTAAAACGTTTGTTTAAAATAAAAATTTGACTATTTGAATAAAATAAAAATATTCAATAAAATAATCTATTTTCCTATAACACAAATTTTATAAAGCAATCAGTAAATAATTTTCGCAACATAAGAGGTAAATATATTCTTACATACTAGTATACAGGTAACCAAGGTATGAAAATAGAGTTACAGTGACACGTGAGCCTTCAACTAACCAAAATGCATCGAAAGCTAGGAACCTACAACTTTTGTCGATTCAAGTCCAACTGATGGTTCTTGATAAAATCTGCTAACTATGGAATCCTTTGAGCCTAAAATGTGAGGAAATGAGGGGGTGAGATTATAAAATCCCAATGAGCAAACAGATACCATCTAAATTGTCTAAAGTCGAGTAAAAGGAGACAAATTCAAATTCATTCTTTGTATTACAATTCACCTTATCTCAACTCATTTCAATTGAGTAGAGACAATTAAAACATTCTATCCTAATGTATTTCATAACATACATATAATTTATATGGCTTATGAATCTCTTGAAAACTTAACTTGTCTCTTGCCAAAATCATTCTCAAGGATACCCCCGCAGAGGCATCTGACTAAGACTGCCAAGGCTATTTAGTGTCATATACTCATGAACATATTTTTATATCTGAAAACCTAGCCATGCCTTGGCGTTGGCTGAGTCTCACTCTCACGCGATTGTCCACGTGATGTGCACTCAAATCTTTACCTCAAAGAGACCCCACACATGGCTCTCCGATCGAGGCAAGGTAAATCTAATTCTATGGCACTTCTCTTAGGTTGGCCCATAGAACCTCCACTACAAGGATTATGGATTACTTTATCTACCACCTGATTTATTAAATCTTTATCTGCATGACATGGCAGCTTATTGTAACCTAGCCACTCAAGGCTGAATACACAGTATGTATAATTCTAACTCAAAATTAGTTTAGCCATTCATGCTCATATATTGTCATAAGCCATTAAATTTAAACACAATTTATAATACAACAAATAATCAATCTCCAATAACTCTATTTTTCCAAAATCATTATTTAATTTCTAAAAATTTATAAAATCATTTTATAAAATCACATTTATTCATAAAGCATAACAATTTACCATTTAAACCCATTTTACCATCAAATTTCAAAGTTTAATAAAAGCTACTATAGATAATTAAAACGATAGTAAGTTGACTCACTGTTTTCGAAAATCAATTTCGGGTACTCCGGCTACTGATCCTCCCTTTCGATTTCCTTGCCTTTATCAAAGAACTCACCACCTTGACAAATTGTACAATAATTTAATCACTACATTTATGCTAATTAGGTATAAATTAACCTAATTTCTATATAAATGCATGGAATGCTCGGTTAACCGCTTAAACGCGATGTTGACGTAATTCGGCCTATCACCCGATTAAATTGCTAACGTGTCCAATTTAATTCCAAATTACTCTATTTCTTGTCTAATACCTCAATTCACCAAATGCAAGCCAATTTACCAAAAATTCAACACATCAATTTCCACAATTCTCCTTGAAAATTTCATCTATTATAGTGCACTAACACAGTGATTTTTCCTACTTGATTTTCTCACCATAATTGATCATTTTCTAAGCCATTACTCTTGAATCAAAATCAATTCACCACACACACACATCATGGGACATTTGGCCATTGAAGATTCATGGGGAAAATGGATTCTTTCCTTGTTGTTTTGCTTCCAAACATATTCAACTAACTAAAAACACTAACATAACTTAAAATCAAACAATTGTAACATCATTTCTCTCATCAAACCTATTCGGCAAGCCACTCATTCATCATGAAATCATGCAATTCAGCCATGGAAGTGAGAAAATAATGTATAGGTAGTGTAGATCTCAAGGAAAATTAAAGAATTTTCACTTTACCTTGCTTGATTCCTTGGAATTTCACAATTTCCCCTTGATTTTTGTCCACCTAGGGTATGTTCTTCCTTTGGTTTCTTTTCTTCCTTGCTTGGCTGAATATGGGAGTGAAAATGGGGTTTATGGGCTGATTTTTATATGTTTACTATTAAATAATAAAGGCTTGAGACGTGGCAAATCATGATTCGTCCAAAATTTAAAATATTTTACTTTTATCCTTTAATTCTCCACCACACATTTGTCATATTTATCCATTTCCATGATGAATAAAATCCCTTGGTCTTGACAAGTGTTGGGGGTGAAAATTTACTGTTTTGCCCTCGAGGTGGCAAAATTACTGTTTTGCCCCTATGCTCCAAAAAATATCGAAATTAATATTTTTCACTTCTAAACCTCAAATTATACTCCAAATGATTAATCTTGGTTAAAAATTTCATCAAATATCCAAATTGAATTTTTAAGTGGCAAAATGACCATTTTGCCCCTAAATTTTGAAAATTCCAAATTAACCCTAAATCAGACCTTGAACTTTAAATTAATGTTTTGAGTCATCCATAGACTGTGAAATCCTTAATTTCACTTTCAAAATCTTTATTTGAACTTGTTCGAGGTTTAAATCATATCAGTTGTACTTATAGTTATAATACCGACTTTTAAATACTTTTTCGGGCTATTCAAATATACAGTCACTTTATCAGTCACATGTATAACATGACAGATATTTTAGGGCTGGACTTGACAGCTAGTGCCATCAATATCTCAAAAAATTCAGTTCAGCATTCAAGAACAAAGCACATTCAAATTTGGCATCATTTTATCTGAGATCATGTGCTTAAGGGACATATGAAGATTGAATTTGTCAACACCTCTCATTAATTAGTTGATATATTTACCAAGCCCTTAAATAAGGAAATGTTTTGTGAAATTAGGAGAAATCTAAGAATGCTTAATGTACAAGAGCTTTAGATAAATTTCTAGGCTTTTCCATCATAAAACAATAGGTACTTAGTTGAATAAAATAATCACTTAACCAACTAAACACATTTTGTGTCAGTTTTGTATCGACTTAGTCAGATAAATGTCTAATTAGTCAATTAAAGGACTTCAATAAAAATACTAAAGTTTAAGGAAAGAGAAAGACAAAACGAGAGAAGAAAAAAAAAATCATCAAACTGAAAGAGAAAAATAGAAGGTAAAATTTTTAAAATTTTGAAATTGGGAAGCCTAACAGTTTTTAAAGGAAGAATTTAATAACCACACTTAACCATTAACTCTCTTCTATCATTCTTTCTTATCTAAAATCGATTCTTTAAAAACCAAAATCCCCTCTTCTCAAACTTTCCAAACACTAAGTTTGAAATTGCCTGAAATCGATGGCTAAATCCTCAACACCTAAAGATATTTTTGAAAAGAAGAAAGGGAAAAGATCCATAGAAAGCCATCCACCGTCCAAAATTTTTAAAAAAAAGGAAGAAGTATAAGTTGGCTTTAGTGACTGAGAAACAAGGAAGAAACAGAAAGAGAAAGAACAACAATTAGAGAAAAAGCTGGAAAAAGGAAAACCCTCCATCAAAGGTAATCCTCTATCCTTGGAATTTAAAAATAAGATTTATGAGGATAGCTTTAGGAAATAGAGAATGCTCCTATCTCTTATGGGAAATATATTGACTGGGATAGCTTTAAAAAAGTTCTAGAAATTACAAAGGGTTTATCGGATTACTTTGAAGAAATAAAATTGAAGAAACTGAGTGTTTTTAAGAACACAACTTATAGTGCCAGCCTTGTGAAAGGATTATATGCTAGTATTGCACTGGATGAAAATGAACTTGATAACCCTAAACATTTTGTTGATGATGGTCTGAATGTGTTTCTAAATGGAAAAGAGTTTGTGGTCACTACCACTAATTTAGGAAATTTGTTCAAAATTGAATGTAATGAGGGAGAGTATGAAATCCTTGAAGATTATGATCCTTCATTTCTATGGGAAATAATCATAAGGAAAAAGGAAAGCTACTCCTCTAAAAGCTATGCAAGCTTCATCAAAAGTCCACAAGTTAGGATCCTACACTATTTTATAGCTTCAACAATTCATAGAAGAAGTGATAGGTTTAGCTATGTAAACCTTTAAGATATGTGGCTTATGGAGCATGCTTTTAATGTTGCTTGTCTCAATTAAGATTCATGACTGAGAGAATGAAAGGAATCTACGGATTGACAAAATTAATTTGGCTTATGAAAATTTTGATCACTTTTCTAGTAAAGAAAAAGGAAATTTGGAACAACAGATATGAGATGGATCAAGTTAAGAGTAGAGATCAGGTTATTTATCTAGGAAGTCTACCAAAGATGGGGTATAAGCTGGAAGGAGAAAAGTTTATCAAGACCCCCAAAGATACTCCAAGGGATGAGCATTCCACCCCTACTCAGAAAAAGGTAACCCATACCTAGAATTCAAATGAAATGATTTTGAATTTATTAATGAGAATTAATGGGAAGCTTATTGATTAGTTTGCAAGAATTCAAAAAATTGAAGATAATTTGCAAAAGTTGGGAAATTTCATGAAAGAAAAAGGAAAATCATTTTTTGGTCCTACAATTGAAGATACTTCTGCAACATCAAGTTCATCACTAGCAAGACAAGCTGATAAAAGTCTTGCATTCCAAGCTAAAGGTGATGAACTAGAATATGGTCTAACAAGAAAATCACCCACCCTTGAACTTGAAAATGAAAAAGAATCCACTAAAGGTATTGAAGTAATTGGATATTTTAATGACAACTCTCCACAACATGATGAACCACAAGCAGAACAACCATCTCCAACAAACTCTGAGGAAGTTTAATAATGGTTGCCTTTTACCAGAGGGTAAGAAAAGTACAAGCAAAATATGAGGTAGCAAAGAGTAGAGCTCAAAAGGCAACATTTGTAAGAGCTTCCCCTGAGTTGGTTCACACCACGAAAGAAAGTGGATCTACTAATAAAGAACAAGGGCAAGTAGCTACATCTACCAAAGATAAACCCAAACCTATTAGCAAAGGCAAAAAGACTATGACTACAAAACTAAATTCCTTAAGAGGAGAATGTCTTCTAGATTGGCTGACGAAGCCAAACCTTTACCCAAATCTTCCATTCAGGATCCACTACAAGTTTTAGACATATCTCTCTCTAAATTCTTATCACAAAAAGCATCACTTGTGTCGTCTCCTAAACCCCTCAATGTCCATTTTGGAACAGATGAATCAACACCCTTTAACTCCTCTTAGAATTACACTCTATCCCTATTTGCTAATGACAAAAAATGGGAGATAGGTTATGATAGGAGTAATTTTAGGTGAAAAGTAATTTAAGGGTAATTTAGAAACTTGTCTTTAATAATGTTGGGCTATTTATGACAATATGCTGTTTTAATTGCTAATGAATTATTAATGACATTCAAATCCTAAGAACTTATTTCTGTTATGCTTTTGTGTTTAATGATTGTCAATGAGAGTTGACTTTGGAATGAATGTGGTTTGTTGACAATATGCTGATGATAGTTATTTGCAATACTGATTATTCTGTAAGATTGCATAAAGATACTCTATTAAATGTCTGAATCTATGCTTGTTATTTTCTTTAAGAGAAAGATTAAAACTTACTAACATGATGAATTAGTTAACAAAATTACTTGAAACAGTCATGCATACATTAAGGGGGAGCGCACACATAGGTGAAGAAATCTTCTTCTTGTGTAGAACAAATAGAACTAACAGACACTATGTGTCACAACCTGGAACTCCCATTGGGCCCGTGACAACCGTCACTACATCTTGATAGGTATTCATGCCCCGAATACCGATCGAAACCTCGCAAAGCTCTCGTATCAGTTTTCGTACCTTCCCTGTGAATGATAGTCGTCAAACATCACGTTTTAACAAATTACCAGTCATTTCCAAACCAGAACATTCATGGAATGACTTTTGACTCACAGGGGCATTTCGATCATTTTCATTAGAAAATTTCGAATCCAGAAAATTACGTGGTAAATACATGGAAAACAAATATTTCAAAATCAGAAATGTGTTTTATTATCTAAAACATTCATTTTAAAAGAAATGGTAATTATCGAAATATAATAGAAAATATTTAATAAAATACTGCAATTTCTTATAAAACAATATATATAGAGTATTCGGTAAATAATTTTTATAGCATAAACGTAAAATAAAATCATGCATACTAAAATACAAACAAACAGAGTATGCAGTTACATTTACAGTGACACGTGGGCCCATGAATATGCAAAAGTAAAGAAGACAGAAACTTACTGTTGATGAAGTTGCAAAATCAACTGCCATCTTTAGCAAACACAGCTATCTACAAACTAGTTTGGGCCTGAAAGGTGGAAAGGAGAGCGGTGAGTTTTCACAACTCAGTGAGTAAACAAATATCTCCTAAAGTATCTAAAGGCGAGTAAGAGGAGACAATGAAATTTTCACATCTAAACAGAGTTTCATAATATGGAATTTCCTTTCAAATATTTAAAATAGTTTTTCATTTCATTCAAATAATGAATTAGGCTTATGATTTGTAGAAAACTTTAGCTTTTGCCAAAAAACATTCTCGAGGATACCTTGGTCGAGGTATCTAACTGAGACCGCCAAGGTTATTAAGGTCTCATAATTATTCAAAATGTAGCCTTCCCTTGGCGTTGGCCGAGTTCACTAGCATGTGGTGGTTCGGTGTGCAGTGAACCTTATCATATCTCTAAAGTTAGCTTCCGCGCTTCTCATTAGTGGTATAATAAGTGGGGTTTGTCATGCCCTTCTAAATAGGTCTGGTCCACGAAAACTCGTCTACTACAGTAGCTACTAAATATCGAACCAAGTTAACAAAAATTTTAGCAGAATGACTAGGCCACTGTAATACTAACCACAGCCTGCATGGTAAACAACATTGCACATATTTTCCAACACAATAACCAATCAGCCAATCATGCTCACATTTTCATAAGCCATATCAATTTAATAAAAATATGGTTTATTATACAAAAAACAACAGTCTCCAAATACTTTATTTTTCAAAATCATGGCAGATTTCAAGACAATTTATGAACTAATTTTATTTAAAAACATTTATTTATAGAATATAAAAATTTATCTTTGAAATCCTTTTTCCTTAGAATTCACTAAAAATAGATAAAAATTACTTCAGCTAATTGAGGCGATAGTAAGTTCACTCACTGTTTTCAAAAGTTCAGAATGTGGGTGTACTCGGACTAGTGATCCTCAAGCACGATTTCCTTGGATTTCTCGAAGGTCTCACCACCTTGACACAGAATAAAATTAAAGAATTTACTATATTGCCCCTAAATTTATATAAACTAATTTAAACCCTATACTAATGCATGATATGCAATGCAATTTCGTCTAAATATCACTTAAACGCAGTGTCGACCTAATTCGACCGATTACCCTATTAAATAGCTATTGTGTCCAATTTCACTCGAAATTGGTCTATTCCTTTTCCAATACCTCAATTCACCAAACATCATTCAAATAACACCAATTTCAACACCAAAACCGTCCCATTTCTTTATGGAAAAATTTGGCCATTGTGGTGCACCAACACCATGATTTTTCCTACTTAACTTTCTCACCATAATTCATCATTTTCTAAGCTATTTCTCTTGAAATAACAACAATCCCTCACACACACACTATAAGGTAGGTTTAGCCAATTAAGAACACATAGGGAATGGGTGATTTTCAAGCTTGATTCTTACACTAAACACCATAAATCATTAAAAACATCCATATAACTTGGAATCTAACCAAACAATCGCTAAACTCCCTCTCTCTAGAATTCAGCCTTCATGGGTTTCATCATGCTAACTCAATTTTCAGCCATGGAAATAAAAAAATAAGGCATGGGTATGCTAGGTTTCAAGCAAAAATTGAAAGATTTTACCTTTTATCACTTAATCCTTGAAAAATTCAATGAATTTTCTTGATTTTCTTGGCTAGGTTTCTTGTTTCTCTTCTTTTCTTTGTTTTTCTTCCTTTGGCCAACCAGCTTGAGTGAATGGGGAGTGTGTGGGCTGATTTTTATAGTTTAATAATAAAATAATATGAACTTGCCACTTGTCTTTTTCTTATTAGTCCAAAATTTTAATATTTATCCTTTTTCACCTTATTTCCCCACTACAAATATTATCATGTTTATCCATTCCAATGATAAACAAAATCCTTGATTTTTGACAAGTGTTGGTGGTGGAAATTACCATTTTACCCCCAGTATGGCAAAATTACCGTTTTGCCTCTATACTCTAAAAATACTTGGAATCGAAAATTTTTCACTACTAAACCTCATATTATACTCCATATAATCATATCATCAATCTTGATCAAATGTGATTAAAATCTTTTCTGAAAATCCCCATTTTATCCTTAAATGGTAAAATGACCATTTTACCCTTAATCGGTTAATTTTTTCGATTGACTCCAAATCAACCCTCGAACTCTGAATTGCCATTTTAAGTCATCCTTGGACTGTGAAATTCCCAACTTCACTTTAAAATCCCTATTGTAACTAGTTCGAGGCATAAATTGACTTAGTTGTACTTCTAAGTACAACTTCGACTTTTATCCATTTCTTTGAGATATTCTAGTATGCAGGTATGATGTCATATATATAAATGTTATGATAGATATTTTAGGGCTGGGCTTGACACTGTGCCTTTTAATCAAGGAATGTTTTGTCATCATCAAAAAAGAAGAGATTGTTGTCTCCATTAGTTTTTAATGATAATGAAACATTCCTAATCATTTATGTCTAACTTTTCTACTTAAGTGTGCAAGACAAAAATGTATGTCAATAATAAATTAATCACTCAAAAGTAAATATCAAAATTCATAACAATAAGAAGTTACAATTAAGTCACAAAATAGAAGCCTCTTAGTCGAATAATTAAGGGAATTAGTTAGCTAAAATTCAAAAGTGAAGTTGACTGGTTCAAGTAGATTGTGAGATAGAGAACACTTAGTCAACCAAGAAGCATGGTTAGTCAACTAAAAGCACACTGCCAAAAATCCAAATTGCAAGATAAAGACAACTTAATTGACTAAGAAGCATGGTTAGTCAACTAAAAGCACACTGCCAAAAATCCAAATTGCAAGATAAAGACAACTTAATTGACTAAGAAGCATGGTTAGTCAACTAAGACCTCATTGCTAGAAACTTCAGTTACAAGACAGAGACGACTTAGTCAACTAAGACGTATGTTAGTCAACTAAGAGAACTTTGTATGAAAATTTGAATTTGAATGCTAAAAGATAGATTGACAACTAAAATTGACTCCAAATTATTTCCAATGGTCTGAAGTTGTCAAACATCTATCACAATTGGTTTTGAAGTATATAAAGCACTCTCAATCGCTAAGAATCACATCCAAGGCTTCGAAAATCAAAAAGAGCTCAAAAATAACAAAAACTCTCTCCATACTTTCTACACTTCACTCCAATCCTTGTAATAGAATTAAGCACTTCATTTTGTACCATTCAAATCAGGTTAGTGATCATAGGTACTTCTTTATTTCTATTCATTTTGATTACTTGGAGTGTGCGAGTCACTCTAAAGGGATTGATCGAGCTTAGGTTTGCTTGATTGGTTGTATAAGTTCTAACTCAGCCTAGGAAAAGTTAGTTTTAGGTTTTGGTTGATCTCGAGAAAGACCATTGTTAGAGGTTGTGGCTGAGCCTATGGAAAACCATTGTAAAAGCTTAGTAGAAGCTTGGGAATTCCACCATCTATAGTGATTTGATTTGAAAAATCCCGGATTGAAAGATTAAGGCAGTGGATGTAGGTCTTTGACCGAACCACTATAAATTTTTGTGCATTGTCTACTCTATTTTACTTTTCATCTCATTTATCTCTAGATCATTTTTCCATCTTGCATTCAACTTCTCATCATTGACCTTTAACGTGCCCATAATTTGAAATCAATTTTAGTAGTATTCAAAAATGTGCTATTCACCCCCCTTCAACACACTTATTTGGGACCAACAAAATCATCAAAAATGAGTATTTTGGTTCAAAAATGAGTTGAAAGGGTTTAGAGTTAGGGTTTTACCTTTGAAAATTGGCTATATGTTAAAAACCCTCGAAAAATGTGATGTTTTTATAGTAGTGGGTGTGAAAATATGCTTTTACCCATTTTATTTTTTAAAAAACAACATCATCTATCGATAGATCGAGGCTATCTATCGATATATAGGCTTTAAAGTCCTTTTAAAAAGCTCTTTGGTTACTATCTATCGATAGATCATTTATCAATAAATTGGGCCATTTACCAATAGATTTGGCTATCTATGGATAAATTTGGGCATCTATCCATAGTTGTTCTTTAGGGTTATTTTGAGAAAACCTTTCTAGTTTATATCTATTGATAAGTAAAGAACATCTATCGATAGATAGGCTCTATTAAGCAAAAATAAACTTTAGAAACACATCCAATTAGACTATTTTTAACACCAAACTTATCAAATCATCTTAATGCATCAACACATGAATTTTACCCACATTAAAACTTAGTTTTGAATGTTCAAAACACAAAATTATCATCTCACCTAGGGATTTCTTAACTTAGCATTTTTCATTAGAGTGGCATCTCACATTCTTCTATTTTATGAAATTCATCCTTAACTTTAAATGAAGTACTAACCTTTGCTAAACAAATGCAAATATCATGCTTGCATATCTTTCTTGGCCTCCTAACTTTCCTTTTGGCTTGAGTGATTTCTCCAATATACCTTGACCAATGCTACCTCTTTGGTGAATTTTCTTAATCAAGGTGTTTTTCCCTTACTCATTTCCTCCCATGTCACCGACCATGGCACCACTCATTTTTAGGACATTATCTTCCATGCAATCACCTACAACTTCCTTGCAAGTGTAGCTAGCAAGTCATGCAAGCCACGATTTACCCTCTATTTCATTAAGAACCATGAAAAAATCCTTTCTTTCAATTACTGCCAGTGAGTAGTCATTTATTGTCTTAATGAACAGAACCCCTGAATGCACCCGAGCATTTGGCTCATTAATTGGTGCATGATCCCTCTACCTAAAGAGTAGGGTTCAAATCCCCTTTTCACCAATTATAAAACACAAAAGACCCTAAATGTTTCAAGGATAGATCGATGCTGATTTTATATTTAGATGAGGTCGAAAACCTTTCCCAGCCTTTTTAATTTTCTATGGTTGGTAAGCTCATTCAGATGCCAAAAATGAAAGAGATTTGGATAGTTGTTACTAGCATAAGGCTATTGGGTGCATACAATCTAAGATGGCTTGATCACACGCATATCTTGATCAATATTTCCAATGAACATGATTTTAAAAGAGTATGGGCTAAACAGATTTGGTTCATTGCAAACTAAAAGACGCATACTTTTAAATGGAGTGCAAAGATTTGTCTTAAGAAAAAGTCTTTGGCTGTTCTAGTGTGGGTCTCTTTCTCGAATATAAAAGCTCATCTTTTTGATAAATATACATTACTTTCAATAGCCTAATCAGTTGGGAAGCCCTTGTATAATGATGATTCCATCGCCAATAGGATGTGTCTAAGCATCGCAAGAGTCTACATCGAGTTTGATTCTTTGAAGCCTAACTTTGAATATATTTAGATATCTATAGAATGTGGAAATTGTAAAACTTGTAGATTATTGCGTTCATTGTTCATACATCGGCCACAAAGAATAAAACTATTTAGTTCTAGGCAATGAACCAGAAAGTAATGGGAAATAAAGAAATATGGAAGAAAAACAAGGTAAGATGCTTTTTTAATATGATTTGATAGAGAAAGAAATAGTTGGTACGATTGATCAGAAAAGGAAGCAATAGTGGAAAAAGATAGAAAAAAGCTAAGAAAAGTGGATCAAAAAGTTTGGTAAGGGGTCAAAATATTTTCTGATAATGAAAATGATGGGAAAATAAAGCGTAATTGTCACGACCCAATTCCTGGGCCATGACCGGCACAAGAACCCAATAAGCATAGCTCACTAAGCTCAAGCAAGCCTATTTTCATTTATTTCACTCCACGTATGATCGTGTGAGGCATTCACACACAATGCACCCAGTGCACACAAAGCCAATTCCCAATGGCATTACAGATAAAATGTGTACATACATACCAGTCAAACATAAACTTTGGCAATGTACATTACATGTACCTAACCACAATACAAAAGGCTAGCCCATGACTTCCAGCGGAAAAATTACAAGAAAAAAACGAGCAACTATTGAATGCTGGACACCTACTAGGAGATGAACTACAGTGATCCCGCGATCTAAGAATCTACAATCTCCTGATCTGAAAACATGAATTTTTGAAAACGGTGAGTACAATACTCAATAAGTGAACATTAGGTGGAAACAAGCAACAATATCCAAGGAGCATTTTAAATCATGATGCACACATTTGGAACAAAAAAATTTTGATCCAATTTAGTGTCAAACCCCTTCCCTCAACTCAAATTAATTTACAATGAAGGAGTATTCAATTTCATACATATACACACAGATGAATACAATATCACCACTATCTCACCAGCTCATGTGCAACCCCCACATCGAGCACATAGCTAGAGTTATCTTGTGCATTCCCCCACATCGTGCACATAGCTAATTATCGTGTGCATCCCCCCACATCGTGCACAAGCAATACCATTCTCCATAATTCCGCATCCATCATTATCGACATGTGCTCCCCCACATTGTGCACATGTACTGTTATAATTATCACACAATATTATTTGTCAATACATATCACACATCAACACATATATAACATCATATTATAGAGCACATGAATTCATGCCTTTATGCATATCACAATTCACACATCAAAACATTTTTATCAAAGGTTTGTTTATAAGCACGCATTTTAAGAAATTCAGATAAAATTATTTAGATTATCCATATCAATACAGGTACATTTCCCAAAATAATATGAGATGCAAAGTCACTCACAATGTCAAAAATCTGGATTCCGGGTGCACTAAGATTAATAGTCCTCAAGTGCGATTCCCTTACCTTTTTCGGACGTCTCACCACCTTGACACAAAATAAAATTAGAGAATTATTATATTGGTGTTAATTAGGTATAAAATTAACCTAATTTCTTTATGGATGCATAAAATACTCGGTCAATCGCTTAAATGCGGTGTTGACCTAATTCGATCGATTGCTCGATAAATTGGCCAATGCGTCCGATTTGATTCCAAATTGCACTATTCTTTTTCTAATACCTTAAGTCACCACATGCCATTTAAATATTTCCAATTTCAGAATTCAAACTTTTCCATTTCTTCATGAAAAAATTCAGCCATTACAGTGCATTAGCACTGTAATTTTTTTCTACTTAACTTTTTCACCTTAAATCGTCAATTTCTAATTTATTTCATTTGATATGAAATCATTTCATTTGAAATAAAATCATTTCATTTTCCAAATATAACCTATGATATTCGGCCTTGAAAGATTCATGGGGAAAATCAAGTTTTTTCTTACGATTTTGCTTATTAACATGCTAACCTATCTCTAAATACTAACATAGTCTAGAATCGCCAATCCAACATTAAATCCTCATCCATGCCATTTTTCAGAATTGAATTCATCATGATATCATGCCTTTCAACCATAGAAAATGGAAAGAAATGCATGGGTATTGTAGATCATAAGCTAAAGTGAAGAATTATTACCTTTGTCACTTGATTTTCCTTGAAAATCACACTTTTTTCTTGAATTTTTGGCTAGGTTTTCTTGTTTTTTCCTTTGTTCTCTTTTCCTTTCCCTTGAATCTGGTTTGTGCCAAATTTAGAGAGACAAAATGGGTAGAAATGGCTGATTTTTAGGCTTTAATAATAAATAAACTAACTTGCCACATGGCATAATGCCATTGGCCCATTTTTTAACTTTTGACTTTTTCTTCCAATTCATTTCCACCACATGATTAGTTAAAGTCAAGATATGAATAAAAGATGACCATGGCTGGAAAAATATGTTTTGGTGGTGAAAAATTACCGTTTTGCCCCCGAATGGTAAAATTACGATTTTACCCCTACACTCCGAAATATACCAGAATTACATTATTTTCACTTTCTAACCTCAAATAACACCAATATTGATCAATATTAATCAAATGAGGTAAAAATCTTTTCAAAAAAGTTCCCGTTTAGTCCTCTAGTGGTAAAATTACCATTTTACCCTTGTGCTCCAAACATACTAGGAATCATAATTTTTCACTGCTAAACTTCATTTTATGCTCCAATAATCATAATTGTATTTCATATAATTATTCTTAGTCAAATATGATCAAATCTTGGCTAAAAATCTCGATTTTATCATCAAATGGTAAAATGACTGTTTTGTCCCTTATCGGTCAATTTTCTCGATTGACTCCAAACTGGACTTTGAATTTCGAATCACTATTCTAAGTCATTATGTGGGTTTCAGAATTTTCAAATTCCTCTTAGAATTTCTATTTGAACTAGTTCAAGGCTTGATTTTACTTAATTGTACCACTAGGTACAATACCAGCTTTTAACAAATTCGATAGGGTCTCACAATAATGAGGGTTGTATTAAAGAAAAATCACACAATTTTCTTAATAGTTCGCAGGACTTAGATGCGGAAAAAAAAAGGTTCATCACAAAGCATCTTTAAAAAAAAAAAGAAACAAAGGAAAGAAAATTAGTGTTGATACTGTCATGACCCGGAACTCCCATCGAGCTCGTGACAACTGTCGTGACATCTCGATAGAGATTCGTCTCCCGAAATGCCCACTGGAACCCCGCAAGGCCTTAGTACCATTTTTCTCATCTCTCCCGTGAGTAATCATCACTAAACAACATGTTTAAAGGATTTTAACTTTCTTCCAATTTAAAACAGCAGAAAAATAATTTTCGCCTCACAAGGGCATTTTGGTAATTTTTTTCTTCAAAAATTTCAAATTCAGCTAAAAATGTAGTACATAAGTAGAAAACATGTATTGCATAATTATAAATATGTTTTGCTACCGAAAACGTCCATTTGAGATGAAATTGTAACTATTAAAATAAAATCAAAATATTTATTAAAATATTCAGTTTTCTTATAAAACAATTTTTATAAAAGTATCGATAAATAATTTTTGTAACATAAAAGCAAAACAAAATCATACATACTGTGATATGGCTAATCAGAGTACACAATTACATTTACAATGACACGTGGGCCCCCAGATGACCAAGAAGGTATAAGTCTATAGACCTTTGCTTTATAAGGATGCAACTCTAAGATTATTTCTCGACGTAATTGACTATCCACAATCTATCCTGAGCCTGAAAGGTGAGGAAATGAGGGTGGTGAGATTATAAAATCTCAGTGAGTAAATAGACATCATCAAAAATAATCTAAAGTTGAGTAAATGGAGACGATTAAAATAATTCATTCCGACATGTATTTCATCACATGAATATTCATTTCATTCAAATAATCAACATGGCTTATGAATTTCTCAAGAACTTGGCTCCTGCCAAAATTAGTACTCGTCGATGCCTTGTGCAAGGCATCTACCTGAGTCCGCCAAGGCTATTTAGTGTCTTATACATATAAACACCTTTTCACATCTAAAAATCTAGTCATTCAATAGCGTTGGCTGAGTCTCACTATCACGTGGTGGTCTGTGTGAAATGCGCTCAAATCTTTACCTTCGGAGATACCCTCCACACGGCTCTTCGATCGAGGTAAGATATACCCGATTCCATGCCCTTTCTCATAGGTTGGCCCACATAATCTTCCACTGCAGGGATTATTTTATCTACCACCATTTTCATAAAATTTCCAACTGCGTGATATCGCAATTATTGCTAGGTTAGGGTCCCCATCACTTGACTTACTAGACTTATTGGTAATGCCATAGGTCCCGTAAAAGCTTCTCGCCAAGTTTCGAACCCTAGATCTTTTCAAACTTTCCCTAAAGGGAACACTTTTAAACATTTCAAATCCAGCCTCTCAAGGTTGAGTACACAGTACATATAATTTCAATACAAACCTGTTTAGCCAATCATGCTCACATATTACTATAAGCCATTCAATTTAAACACAATTTATAACACAACAAATAAACAATCTCTAATTACTCTATTTTCCAAAATCATCGTTTAATTTCTGAAAAATTCATAAAATTCATTTTATTTTATAAATTCACACTTTGCTTATAAAACAAAGCAATTTTGCCTTTAAAATAATTTTTCCACAAAATCACAAAATCAGATAAAAACATATTTTAGATAATTAAGATGACAATAAGATTACTCACAGTACTAGGAGTTCGAAATACTCCTATTCTAGATTCTCGAGTACAGTCTCTTACCCGTATTAGATGGCTCACCACCTATCCATATTGCACAATACACAATTTACCACATTAATGCTAGACCATTATAAAACCAATTCAGGCTCGATTTATATATATGCATGAAATGCGATGTAAATTGCTCGGGTAACTGCTAAATTATGATGTGGACCTAATTTGGTTTATCACCTGATAAATTAGTCAACGCATCCAATTTAGCTCCAAATTGCACCATTTCGTTTTCATTACTTCAAGTCACCTAATACAATCCAAATAACCTAAAATTCAGCACAATTACCTTCCCATTTCTTCATGGGAAATTCAACCTTATTGGTGTATTATCACTAAAAATTTTCCTATTCCATTTTCTCACCATAAATCATCATTTTCTAAGCAATTTCCCTTGAAACAAAATCAATCCACCATCCACACACAAGATGGGACATTCAACCATTAAAGGTTTCCAAGGTATAGGTGTTTTTCTTCACTTGTTATCATACTACATATCATTAACTAACCGAAAACACTAACATAGCTTAAATTCAAGCCAATCAAATCATGAATTTCTCTCCATACCCATTCGGCCAGCCATTAATTCAATATGAAAGCATGTAATTCATCCATGGAAATGAGAAAATAAAGAATGGGTATTGTAGATCTCCAGTAAAAATAAAGAAATTTTACCTTATCTTGCCTAATTCTTTGAATTTTCACACTTTCCCTTTGAATTTCTCCTCCTATGGTTTTGTTCTTCCATGGTTTTCCTTTTCCCCTTGCTTGGCCGAATATGGTGAGACAAAATGGAGGTTTATGGGCTGGTTTTTCAAATTATGTATGAAATAAATCAAGCTTGACATGTGCCACACTATAATTGGCCCATAATTTAAATATGATCTTTTAATCCTTTAATTCTCCACCACACAATTTCTCATATTTATCCATTTCCATGATGAATAAAATCCTTGATTTTTGACAAGTGTTAGGGGTGAAAAATTATAGATTTACCCTCAAGGTGGCAAAATATCGAGATTATAATTTTGTTCACTTCTTAACTTCAAATTATACTCCAAATGATCAATCTTAGTCAAATGTAGTCAAAACTTTTCTAAAAATTCCCAGTTTGTCCTCAAGTGGCAAAATTACCATTTTACCCTTGGATAGTCAATATTCCAAACTTACTCCAAATCAGCCATTGAACTCCGAATCACTATTTTAAGTTATCCTTGGACTGTGAAATTCTCAATTTCATCTGTAAAATCGCTATTTTAGCTAGATCGAGGTTTAATTCAACTTAACTGTTCCTCTAGGGGCAATACTGACTTTTAATGCTGTTCCGAGGCATTCAAGTATATAATAATTCCACCAAGTGCATGGATAACATAACGCATATTTTATAAAGTCGGGCTTTACAGATACCCTAGGTGTTTCTCTTATCCTCAAAATGTCAAATACATTTGCATTGATTGTAGAGGAAGAAGAAGAAGAAGAGCCGGTTGATGATGTGGTTCATTATGAAAAATCATAAGCTTGGGAGAATATGATCGAATTGAATTTTTTATATGCCATTGTAGAAGTGAAGAATTTTTCTAGTATGGAGAAACAGTCAGATGGCATGTAAAATTGAGTGAAGATTTTTTTTATTAGCACACGTAAGTTGCAAGAAGCAATCATGGCTACAAAATAAGTTAAGCTGCCAAATGGTGAAACGAAAAAATGCATGGTCGTTAAAAACAACATACATGTGCTAGTGATGAAAAGAATAGGTCACAGCAATGTTTGAAGGCTATCAATAGTGTTGAAGTTTCATTAGAGTCTAGAGGCTTTGAAAATAGAACAAATGGTTTGATGTTTGAGGGTGATGACGATATAGATTCTTCTAGTGATGATAGTGAAGAAATATCTTCAAGCAATATGGTAGAAAGTGTTGAAGAAGTTATGCTTTAGTGGGTTTTAGAAAAATCAATGAATATTACAAGGCATAACAAAAATAGAAAATGTGGAAAAGGACTTTTAAAAAATAGTGCCCATGCATAAGGCATTTTTGAAAATAGGCCTTTCTGATAATTTTAACTATTTTTTTCCAAGAGTAATAACATTAGAAGAAAATTACCCTTAATGAACCAAACCCATATGTTTGGGTTAAGTTTGTTTACAAGCTTTGTAACTCCTCCAATCTCATCAATAGACCATAGATCTCCCTACAAAGCATTCTCTCGAAAGCATTCCTTTCCAAGTCAACTGTTAAGCACTTTTAGTTGTGATAGAAGCATTTTGGAGTGGCTGTTCACATAAAGGCAGTTCACATATTGAGTAGTAAGAGGAAATTCACATTTTGTGGAGAAAGGTAAGTAGATATTTTTATTTTCAACCATGAAGAGCAAGGTTTAAGGCTATTCTTATTCTTCATGTTCTTCATTTATGGTTTTTGATCATAAACGTAGGCATATTGCTTATTCATACTAATATTCTTATTGTTTGAAATTGTTAAGTATAAATTTGAACTTGGTATTGTTGGTGGTTTTTGGCTCGAATGCTGATAAGGCTTACGTCGCTAGTTGATAAGCATACATGATTGGTTGAGAAGAAGTGGGCTTAGGGGTTTAGGTATTGTGTGATTGGGGGTTTGTGTGACTAGCTAATACCTTATGCATGACTAGTTTTAGGCATGGCATTACTTAGGCTCTGCATGATTGGTTTAGGCATTATGTTTAAGTCTGTAACACCTTGTACCCTAGTATAAAAGCCAATATGGCCTTATTGATAGGACGAAGGGTTGATTGACATAAATTTAAGTGCCAAAGAGTGGTGACAAGTGAAAAGAATATTTTAGAATAAAATAATATTAAAATATTAATATTTTATCTATTGTTGAAATTAGTTAAGAAGAAGGACTATGTGACTAGTCTATGTGGGGATGAAGAAGTAAGGAAGAATTTTGAAGAAAAACGACATTAATGGGGCTTACGTGTTTTTATCAAATAAAGCTAAAGTGGGTAAGTATATATTTAAATATTATGGTGACACCCTAGTGAAGTGAAAATTTTATATTTTATTTGTACAAGTATAAAGGAAGGAAAATAGAAAGAAATTGGAATTAAAGAAATGCTTGAAGGATCAAATTGTAAAGGATGAAAAGTTAGGAGGGTCAAGTAGTAAATAGGGAAAAGTTTGAGGACTTATGTGTAATTTCAACATTTGAAGTTAATAGGAAATTAACTAACCAAGGAAAGTTAGATTATGTGGGATAATGAGATGTACATGTGAATTCACTATTACATGCAAATTATTGCATCCAAACAAGAGAAAGTACGTAGGAAACATGTGAGACCCCCACCATGTTAAGTAAAAAGAAGAATAAGACTAAGTTTATTTGCATGTAATGAGATTGGCGCATTAGGTGGCCAGATAAGGAAAGGAAAATGTGGGATGCATGTGACTTGAATGGTTTAATAAATGACCAAATAAAATATAAAGTGAAGCTTGTGCATGAAATGTGATTGAAGGAATAAGGTGGTATATGAAATAAAGAATGAAGGAAGAAAGATAAGATAATGAAGGTGGCAGATGGAGAAGAAAATGAGGATAGATTTTGGGCCTATTCATAAGGGAGGAAATTGGTGCATGAAAACTTAGTGGGGGATGAATTGGTCTAATGGGAGGTAAGGAATAAATAGAGAAAAGAAAAGTGAGGAAAAGGCTTGGCAAAACCAAACCTTTGAGAAGAAAGAAAGACAATAGGCTTGAAAATAAAAAGAGAAAGGAAAAAAAGAGAAAAGAGAAAGCAGAAAAAAGAAAGGCTATAGGAAAGTCGACTTTGGAGGAAATTGGTGAAAAACTGAGAGGCTTTCCCTCCCACACATGCCATTATTGGAGCTTAAAGAAGACATTGGTGGTTTAGCTTAGTGAATCCAAGGCAAGGAAGGTAAAAATTATCATTTTGTTTGAATGAATGCCTTGTGAATTGATTATAATGTGAGATTTTGCTTATGGTAGCAAGCATCTTCAAGGATTCAAAGAACCAAGTGCATGCATGTAGGTGAATCTTAAAAGCATGGTGATTTTGAGCAAGATAAGTGATGGGCAAGTGTTTTAATCTTGAGATCATAAGAGGAAAGGAAAAATGAGATGTGTATTAATTGTTAATGCTTGTGGCAGCGATGGTTACTACATATGTGAGGAGATTGTGAACTAAATGTGGTACTCATGGTAAAAATCGAAAGGTAAGCATGCAATGTGAGTACATTGTTTATATTAGACTTGGTTGATTGTAGTTTATGAATTGCATGTTAGATTGTTGTGAATGATGAGAATGAAAGATATGAAATTAGATTAAGGATTTATTGATTGAAGTGCTGCCCCTATACATGTGCAATTAAGTATACTGAGTTTGAATTGTTGCTAGGAAATGTGTAAGTGTGGAAGGTTTGCTGTGATGGTGTACTTGAGGAGATAACAAGTGACCGGTAAGTAGAATTATCTAGAGACACACCCGAACCAATAGCAACATAGTTTATTAATTCTCGTTATTGGTATCTAGACGTTACTTCTTAAATGTTGCTATTATTTGGTTAAGTAAGTGAAATGTTATGATAAAACCCAAGTTGATTAACAAATGCATTAGAATGTTCGGTTTAATTAACAGGAATCTCAACTAAGGCTTGTTTAGGATTTGACGAGGTCAGTTACAAGTCTCAAATGCCGATAACAATCGAAGGAGAAGGTCATTACATTCACGTTTTAACATATGAGAATATGATAGGAGGAGATGAAATGACTCTTCCGAGAGACCGAAAACAAGACTCTCCGTATACTCTTTCACTTGCTAGGCCTTACCATATAGGCATTGTAATCCCTACTTGAGATTCATCTCTTTCATTATTTCTTTAGGTCTCAATGGTGTTAAGCCCACCAATTAACCTCACGCTCGCAGTTCAAAACCCACATTGCAAACCATCAATAGCACACATGTGCACCTTGTGGAACATCCAAACTTGCTAATAATCTCCCTCAAGCAACTTTGTTGCATGCAAAGCAAACTTGCATGCTTTCTTACAAGTAACCTCCAAATGAGCGTGATATGACTTTTTAACTCTAATATCAAAATGCTCTTCTAATGCTAACATGCTTAAAGCTCGTTTCAATTTGGCCTTCGATGGAAACACTTTTCTGTGATATAAGTGGTCATCGATTGATCTAGACTCTTTGGTCGAAACTATTTGGAAAGATGTCATTTCTACCCTCGAAATACTCCTTTGATGAGATACCCTTGCATTTATCTTCTCTTGATAATTGTAATTCAACGAACGAATCTAGTTTTCACCAGTAATAGGGTTGTCATAAATATGGTCATCGCAATTAACATATTTTAAGACAACAGTTGTGGCACGGTCATCGCATTGAACCTCTTTTAACACAACAGCTGTGGCATGTTCTATACTACTATCTACATGATTGCAATATGGAATGTCATTGTCCTCACCTTTGTTATCCTCTGAATAGTTATCATGTCCGCTAATGTAATCATTTTCACAATTATAATCCATCTCATCATTCCAATCCTTAATATCAACTTTTTCCCTATCATCGTCCATCTGATAAATGCATCGTCATCACTCACGACCATCACTATGAGACCTCGATCTCTAAAAATCCTTAACTAGAAGTAGATACGATAACATAAACGAGGGATAATTTCATCATTTCCTATGGTGAACTCTTAGAAGTAGCTTTCTAATGTTATTAAGGTTTAAATAAACCTAAGGAATAAAGAATGATGGTAAAATGAATGAAGAAGATAGAAATACTGATCATTTTTATGATAGGGGCACAATAGTCATTTTGTATCTCGAGTTGAAATTTTTTATTTTTCATGAACTCGAGCATTTCTAGACTATTATAGACCTTGTCTTAGTGTTAAAGGAGTAAAAAGATTGTATAAAGAGAAGAGGTAGACAAATTGACTTTATTAAGGGCATTTTAGTAATTACGTGAGAAAATGGATAAACATAAGACATAAATATCTAAGTTTCTAGTAACTTCTTCAAATTTCCAGCACTTCTTCTTGTTCTTCTTCCTTTTTTACATTTTCTCACCTTCCATGGGAGCTTGCTTTGAAACCTTCATAACTACTTTCAAGTTAACTCCAATTTTCATGATTTTGTGCACCTTTTCATTGAACCTTTTGTGCTTTCATACTTTTTCACCTTAAAACCCTCGAAAGTCTCACCTCAATACTTTCTCACTAGTTAAGTCTTTTAAAGAGAAAGAGAGAGACTTTCCATAATAGCTTGGGAATTCTTGACGAGGAATTCATTTACAAATCCAGCAAGGTGAATACTGAAATTAAGTTGATTTTTGAGTTGTTGAGGATGGATAATGGGTAGATTTATGAGTATTTTGTCGAGGAGATGGTTTATTCATTTTAGTGTGACTAGAATAGTGGAAATAGATAGTCACTTAATGGTAGATGGAAGCTAGTTAAGAATAACTAGTAGAACATGATTTAAGGGATAGCTTTTAGAACTATATTTATGCAAATTGGGTTTGTTGTGATGTTGTTGTGATGATAAGTCCCAACGAGGCCCTATAGCTCCATTTGGACGATTAGTGGAAGTTGGAGTCAAGTAAAGATTCAACAAATACCAGTGAGTGAACTTGCATAAAATGTTTTGGGATTGAGGCACATGTGGTTGATTGAGACATTTTAATTCTTTTTCTATAAAAATGCATGGGAACAAGCCTTTAGTGAAATGTTTTTGTGATGTGGAACATGATTGTGATGAATCTACGTACCTCTATATGATGCTGATATGTATATTAGAATATATGATATGTATTATTAAGAAATTTTGTATAATTGATGTAACTGTGCATGTGTGGAGTGGGCAATGCACATGCCGGTTGAATGACAATGTTATGATAATTACAACCATGCATGTGTAGAGTAGGCAATGCACATGTTGGTAATAATATGCGAGTAGGGAGTACACATGGTGATGATATTGAAATGTGTGAGTAGGGAGTGCACATGATGATATTGCCTCATGCTTGTAAGGAGTGCACGTTGGTTGAGGGACGTGGTGGTATTCAGGTTTATATATATATGCATGTGTAATAGAAGGTTTACTAATATAGGACGTGGTTGAATGTATGTGGAATCTTACATGTTGAACATTGAAAGTTGCTAAGTATTTTCAAATTGATGTTTATTGCAAAAAGAAATGGTTTTTTCTTTTAGGAAAGAATTTCTTTCTTGGTTGTCCTATTTCTGGGTACAGCCAGAAACTCTCAGACTTGCAAGGCCAGCCCTAGTACTGTTTCTCGTTGCAACGAGAATGGATTCTCGCTGTAGCTAGAAACTCTCATGTGGTGGTACAATATCTTCAATTTAACTACATTTCGATCAGAACTTGCAAAGTGGTAACATCAATTATAGCCCATTCTCTTAGCATTCTAATGGTCTAAAAATCATGTCAATTGGACTTCTATAGTTGAAGATATGCTTGAAAACCGAAACATCTGCAAACCAAGACTACCTTTCCACTACAGCGAGAAAACCTCTGTTTACTTGTCTGGCTTGGACATTTGCTAAAATTTTCATTTCTTTTCAACTTCATGATTTGTCATGGATTTTATAACACTAAGGAATTAAATATTTAAGGGTTGAATTAGGTAGTTCTACAAGAAATTACACTAAGTTGCATTGTTTTTAACAAAAATGCATCATGATTTTCAAATTTCCCTTACCAATTGCTTGTTCCCTTCTTATGTTCACTCACTAAGTTTATACTCACTATTTTTAACTTCATGTTTTCAGATCCAGAGGCAGTTGAAATGTCACGACCTGGTACTCCCCTCGAGTCCGTGACAACTGCCTCGAAGCCTCGATAGACATCCTTCACCCAGAATATCCATCGAAACCTCGCAAGGCTTCCGCATCAATATTTCCACTTCCCCTATGAGCAACCATTACTGAAATCATGTTTTAAAGGGATATAGACCATTTTTAATTTGAAAATAATTAAAAATAAATTTCTACTACACAGAGGTAGTTTGGTCATTTTTCACGAAAATTTCGAAACTGGCTAAAAACGTAGTAAGTGAGTAGAAAACATATATTTCATGATTGAAAATAAATTTAGGTGTCTAAAACGTTTGTTTGAAGTGAAATGATGACTATTTGAATATAATAAAAATATTCGATAAAATAATCTATTTTCTTATAAAACCATATTTATAGAAGTATCCGTAAACGATTTTTATAGCGTAAAAGCAAAATAAATTCATACCTACTGTAATACCAAAAATCATAGTGTGCAGTTACATTTACAATGACACGTGGGACCCCAGATGACCAAAAAGGTATAAGTCAGTAACCTTTGCTTTCTAAGTATGAAGCTCCAAAGTTATAGCTCGATGAGATCGATCGTTTACAGACTATCCTGAGCCTGAAATGGGTGGAAAGATGGTGAGATTATATAATCCCAGTGAGCAAATAGATACCATCTAAACTATCTAAAGTCGAGTAAATAGAGTCAAAGAAAATATTCCATTCCAATATGTGTTTCATAACATGAATATTCGGTTTACTCAAATAATCAACTTGGCTTATGAATTTCTGATAACTTGGTTCCTGCCAAAACCATTCTCGAGGATGACTTGGTCGAGGCATCTAACCGAGACCGCCAAGGCTGTTAAATGTCTTATACACATGAACACATTTTATATCTGAAACATAGCCATTTCTTGGAGTTGGCTGAGTCTCACTTTGACATAGTGGTCCGCATGAGGTGTACTCAAACTTTACCTTAGGAGACGTCTTCCACACAATTATCCTACAGAGGTAAGAATACACCTAGGCTTTGTGCCCTTGTAATAGGCTGGTCCACGGAACCCGTGTCACTATAATGCACATTTTACCTACCACCTGGTTCATAAAATTTCAACTGCATGACATGGCAATTTATTACTACCCAGCCTCTCAAGGCTAAATGCACAGTTCACGATATCTCAATACAAATACCAATTCAGCCATTCATGCTTACATATTGCCATAAGCCATTCAATTTAAATCATCAAATTGCAATGCAAGTAGGTAGTCTCCAATTACTCTAATTTTTCAAATCACCATTCAATTTCTATAAAATTTATAAAATCATTTTTTTTAACATCACATTTGCTTATAAAACATTACAGTTTATCATTTAAACTCATTTTCCCATAAAATTACAAAATTGAATAAACACCACTTCAGATAATTAAGATGATAATAAGTTTACTCACAGTATTAGGAGCTCGAAATAATCCTATTCTTGATTCTCGAGTATAATCTTTTACCTGTATCAAATGGCTCACCACCTATCTATAATACATGACACGGAATTCAAAAATTTTGGTTAAACCATTATAAACTATTTCAGGCTCTTATCTATATGTATGCATGAGATAGGATGTGAAAGGCTTGGGACAATCGCTTAATTATGGTGTCCGGCCTAACTTGCCTATGCACGATCTAAATTGCTAAAACCTTCAATTCAACTCCAATTCAATCCATTTCACTTTCAATACTCCAATTATATCCAAAATACCTTAATGATTGTGAATGTAATTTAATTTATCAGTCTTGAACCACAAAACACATATGTTTATACATTAGGTAAAAATTCATATTTTCATACCAAATTATCCCATTTAATTTTTAACATCACCAATCATCAAATTCCATCAAAATACCATAGAATATTGTAATTTCTAGCCTCAATATTCTTCCTATGAAATTTGGCTATAAAGTGTCCACTAATAATAAAATTTTTCAAGCTTAATTCTCACACCATAATTTATCAATTCCTAACCAAATTCACTTAAAATAAAATCAATTTCAATATGAACACCCTACATGGAAAATTTGACCAATGATGGGTAATGGGAGAAAATGAACTTTTCTTGGTTTTTTTTCATGCTACACATCACTAACTAACTAAAAACACTAGCATATGTTGAAAACTAACTAATTCAAGCATCAAAACCTCTCTCTAAGTGTTTGACCAGCAAGACACCCATCATGAAACCTTGATTCTCAACCATTTAATATTGAAAATAATGCATAGGAATCGTGGATCTCAAGCTTTAATTGAAAAATCTTACCTTCTTCACTTGTTTCCTTGAATTTTCCACACTTTTCTCTTGAATTTTGGTGGCTAGGGTTTTTGTTCTTCTTTTTCCTTTCGTCCCTTGCTTTGGCCGGCCAAATGAAGTGAAATAATAGAGTTTATGGGCTGATTTTAAAGGAAAATATTAAATGGTTATAAAGGTGCCAAGTGTCACCATTTTATTGGTTCACTTTTCAAAACTTAATAATTAAGCATTCTATCTCCACCACATATAATTTCTCACTCATCCACAATAATAATGAGTGTAATTCATGTGCTAGACAGGTGTTGAGTGGTGCAAAATTATAATTTTACCCTTGGGGTGGCAAAATGATAATTTTACTCTTATGCTCCAAAAATACCAAGGTTACAATTTTTCACTTCTTAACCTCAAATTATACTCCAATAAGTCAAATATGGTCAAAATCTTTTTCTTAAAATTTCCATTTTGTCCGCATGAGGCAAAATGAGCATTTTGCCCCTAAACCATGAAAATTCCAATTTCACTCCAAATTAGTCCTCGAACTCCAAATCACCATATTAAGTCATCTTGGGAATGTGATATTCCCAATTTCATCTTAAAATCTCCATTTGAATTAGTTTGAGGCTTAAATCAACTTAGTTGTACCACTAGGTATACTACCGACTCTTGATAATTTTTCGAGGTTTCCAAGTTTGAAATCAGGTTATCCATCACATGTATGACATGGCAGATATTTTATAAGGTCAGGTTTGACATGAAACCTAGATAGAGGTGTCCCTGTATAATCTTTTTGATAGGTATCCATGGCATTCAATAGATATACCTTCACCATGGTCACTCCGTTGGAAGTCAAGAATCATTTTTGCTACTGAATAAGTTCATGTGATGTAAAGTATTAAGATATATGTATTAGATAATATATGAATAATTTTGATTGGTAATGCGACTATGAGTTGGCAATGGTTAACATTATTTTGGGATTAGTATAAATGTAGTACTTAATTACTATTGCACATGATTAAAGTACTTATAGGTTGGGATTATGAAATGTAACCTTAAAAATAATTGATAGAATGATGAGCAGAATTATAAAAATAGGCTTGCTTGGGCTTAGTGGACTATGCCCATTGGGCTCATGCGCTAGTTATGGCCCAAAAATTTGGTCGTGACAAACTTGGTATCAGAGCTTTAGGTTGTCTAGGTTTTAGGATCCTCTTATTGGTTTAACAAAGTGTCTAGTCTTTATGTGGAAGCTTCGGTTATGAAGTATGAACCGCAACACATTTTACAATCAAGGGACTTCATAGATTCCCTATCTTAGAAACCACTTTTTTTCTTAGATATAATTATAAAAATGTGTTGAATAACAAGTGTTTGCTCTTGTCTAGGTAAAAATGTCACCTAAGACATGAGCCGCCTCTAGAAGGACGGGGAACAAGAGGCTCCTAATGAGATGATAAGTAAGACACGAGCTTCCAATTCTAGGGGGTGAGGTAGACATGGTAGAGCCACTAGACTAATGAAGGCAGATACACTTGTGAGTAAGAACGGGCAAAGATAGACTTCAGGTGATACAGATAGACAACCAACCGGGGGCAGTACCATTGAGGATTTGGCGACAAGCCTACATGGAGTTAATCAGATTGTAGAGATGACGGCAACCCGTATGGATGATGTATAGAGGATAGTGAAGGGGAGACCTATAGTACAAGAATCCCAAGGCTCTCAAAGGAAAGCCAATTACCAATATCATGAGGTTCAGAAAAGTTATTGTGAGGCCTTGACCTCTATAGACTCGTAAATAGAAGTTGTCAAGCTAGGCTTATAAAATATTTGCCATGTCATTCATGTGCTTGATAGAATGCTTGCATACTTGAAACACTATGAAAAAAAAAATTTATCAAAGGTCGGTATTGTACCAAGTGGTACAATTAAGTTGAATTAAGCCTTGAACTAGTTCAAATAGAGATTTTAAGATGAAATTGGGAATTTTAAAACCCTATAATGACTCGGTATGGTGATTCAGAGTTCAAGATCGATTTGGAGTCAAATTGAAATTTTCACTTCGTAGGGGTAAAATGGTCATTTTGCCACTCGAGGTCAAGATTGGAATGTTGGATGAAATTTTTGAATAAGATTGATCATTTGGAGTATGATTTGAGATTTGGAAGTGAAAAATCTTAATTTCGATATTTTTTTGAGTATAAAGGGGCAAAATAGTCATTTTGCCACCCTAGGGGCAAAATTGAAATTTTACACCTCCAACACTTGTCAAGTCCATGAATTTCAACCATTAGCATTTTTCATCATGGATAATTGAAGGATTTTACGTGGTGGAGAATGAAAGCTTAACTATTAAGTTTGAAAAAAAAAAGGCCAATGGTAAAGTGACAAGTGTCATGCTTTCATTTTTTTATTATTTTCCTTATAAATTAGCATAAAACCATCCCATTTCTCTTCATTATGGTCGGCCTCACTAAGGGAAAGCAAGAAAAAGAAAGAACCATACACTAGATAGGAAAATTCAATGGGAAAGTGTGGAAATTCAAAGAATCAAGCAAGCTAAGGTAAGATTTTTCAATTTTTGCTTGAGATCAACCATACCCATCCATTCTTTTTCATTTTCCATGGTTGAGAAACAAGTTTGCATGTGGGTATCAATGAAGGCCGAATATAGGGGGATGAATTTTGATCTTGAATGTGAATAGATCTTATGCAATTTAACTGTTTTTAGTTAGATTGTCAACATTGGAAGGAAAAACATGTGAGAAAATCACATATTCTTTGGTAACCCTTCATGGCCGAACCTTACATGTGGAGAATTGATAGTGGATTGATTTTTATTTCAAGTGAATAGGATGAGAATGAATGATGTGTGATGTAAAATTTAGCTTGAAAAATTTTAGTGTTGTAAGTCCACCATGGCTGAATATTATAAAATGGAATGTGAAGGTAATTTTACCACATTTCATGTTAATTGACTAGTATTTGATGAATTAGAAGTATTGGAAGAGAAATGGAGTTAATTGGAATTAAATTAGATGTATTGGCCAATTAATCGAGTGACGGATCGAATTAGGTCAATACTGTATTTAGATAGTTACCCAAGGATTTTTATCCTGATTCATGCATTCATTTAGAATTTAAATTAGTTTTAATACGATTTAGTACAAATGTAGTAAATGTTTGATTGTGCAATATGTTTAGGTGGTGAATCCTCCGATAGGGCAAAGAAATTGTACTCGAGGATTTGCAGTCGAAGTACCCGAATTCGACTCTCAAAAATTTGTGAGTGAACTTGCATTTCAAATTGTTTTGGGATTTTTAATTGAATTGAGATGAAATGCTTGAATGATTTATATCCAATTCTTATTTAAAAATGAGTACTGGGAACAAGCCTTTGACAATTATTTTAATGTTATGAGTGTGTACATTGTATAAAGAAAATAAATACATGCTCATTTGTTGTGTTGATAACGATATGAATGATTGGGTGATGTGTATTAATGACCAGAGGATATGTGAGTAGGAAGTGAACACATGGTCATATTGTTTGGTGCGAGTATGGAGTCCACTAGAGTTGAGCAAAGTGTGGACGGTGATACGTAACGTCCACGATTCCTGAGAACTCTCATGCGTGAACTGTGGCGAAACGTAACTCTCTACCCAAAGGCTTGCAAGGATGACGATATGTAATGCCTGTGAGTGCTCTGATGGGTACCTCTTTTTGCCACCTCTTGTAAGGATGGCGATACGTACCGCCTGCGAGTGCTCTGATGGGTACCTCTTTTGCCACCAAGGATAGAGAAGACTTGGCAGTGTATTGTAATTGCACATGATTTTATATATATGCGTAATATAGTGTGCATGACGGAATAAAAAAAACGTGATTATATGGTATGTGAACCTTGAGAAATTCTCCTTTATTGCAAATTGTTTTACACTGAGGAAAAAGGGTGTTAACACGAAACCCTCGTATGGCTGAGTGAAACCCTTGTTCCATGACAGTTTATGATAAACCGTCGATTTTTCTATCTTTCTAGAATGATTGATGTGATTTCATAGTTGCTTTTATCATTGAATGTTAAATAACTCTAGGTTAAATGGAAGGGGTTTTAATATTAACTTGATGTAAATTGTCTTGTTTCCAAATAAATGTATCATGGTTCTCAACTTCCTTATTATTACTACTCGTTTCCTTCTAATGTTGACTCACTGAGTTTTGTACTCACGGTTTTTAAAAATTCATGTTTTCAAATCAGGAGATTGTTGGATCCTAGTTGAGGAGTCCCCGTGTTTGTCTCTTGGGTAGGTCTTTGGCATTCAATAGCTTCTTTTTTTTTTGTTGTTCTTTGCTGGAAGTCACGGGTCCTTTTGCGCTGTAAAAATGTTCATGCAATGTAAATTGTTAAGGTACATGGCTTGAACAGTACATGTATAATGTTATCGATAATGCCATCGTGATTTGGCTATGTTCACACCCGGTGAAATATCTGTGGATGCATTAGTTGATAAAAACATTAAACAATGTAAATGGATAAGCTTGTTTGGGCTTAGTGAGCTATGCTCATTGGGCCCATGTGCCGGTCATGGCTTGGAAATTTAGGTTGTGACAATTATATAGAGGTTTCACTCCCAAACTTTCTGAAGCTTAATCTTTCATCGTTTACGAGGTCGGAAGCCTTGGAGAAGCCCTAGGTTTTCTTGTACAATATGGAGAAAATTTTTGATGCTTTTGGATGCTCTAGCACTAGGTCAGTTGAGCTAGTTGCGTTCGGTTTAGAGGATGTGGCATAAGAATGGTATGGTTCCTTATGTAGAGGTAGGCTAGCGAATGCAGCACCATTGGCTTGGAATGAGTTTAGTACAACCTTCTTAAACCGATTTCTACCAATTAGTGTATAACATGTAAGAGCTAGGGAGTTTGAGGCATTAGTACAAACCTCAAGTATGACGGTGTCAAAATACGATATCAAATTCACGCAGTTGTCTCAACATGCGCCTTACCGAGTTACCACTGAGGAAATAAAGATTCGAAGGTTTATGGACGGGCTAATGGAGCAGTTCTTTAGAGCTGTGGCATCCCGAGATTTCAATACCTATTTGGTAGCAATGAATTATGGTCAGTGAATAGAAATGAGGACCAACGAGAGTAAGGCTGCAAAGGATAGAGCAAAAAGAGCCAAGACGGAGGGATATCAGGGTCGTAGAGATTTTAGTAATGGTATTTCATCTTCTAGTCATCAGGGCCCATAGAGAAACTTGCGAACAACCCAACAGGAGAGTGGTTCATCTAATGTTAGTATTGGATCGGGGCAGAAAACCTTTGGTATAGTGAGATAACAAAATTCAAGGTAAGAAAGTCAAGTTATCGGTTATTGTACAAATTGTGGGGGACAACATAGCAGGCCATGCTTTCGTGCTCCGAGAGTTTGTTATGGGTGTGGTCAACTTGGGCACATAAGGAGGAGTTACCCAATAGCTCATCAACTACAAGGATCCACTTCCGGCTCTGCTCAACAAGCTTCATCTGCTCTTTCAGTAGCTACCTCATCTGATCGAGAGGCTCGAGGATTGAGAGGTAGAGGTGATGTTGCTTCCTCTTAGAGCAAACCATCTGGGTTTAGACATCAGAGCTTAGCAAGAGGTGGCCAAGCGAGAATGTATACTTTAACGCCCCAAAAGGCCTAGACATCTAATGCATTCGTCTCAAGTATTTTTTCTATTTGTTATATGAATGCTTGAGTCTTGTATAATCTTGGTTCAACCCACTCTTTTATCTCTCTACATTTTACACATTGGTTTAGTAAGGATCATGTTAGGAGATGAGAACAATTAGTGGTATCTACTCCTTTAACGGTGGCATTTTGGCAGAATGGTAATATGAGTATTGTGTGGTTTAAGTCAAGGACAAAAATACTTTGGTGAATCTAATGGTGTTAGACACCTTAGATTTTGATGTGATCTTGGGAATGGATTAGCTATTGCTTTGCCATGCTAGTGTGGATTGCTATCATAAATTGGTTAGGTTTGATTTTCCAAGTGAGCCATCATTTAGAAGTCAGAGCGATAGGAGCAATGCTGTAACCAACTTAATATCAGTTATGTCTATTAGGAGGCTATTAAGAAAAGGTTGTCAAGGTTACTTGGTAGTTGTAAGGGATACCCAAGTGAAGGTCGGAGATATAAGCCAAGTATCAATAGTAAATGAGTTTAAGGATGTATTTCTTGAGGAACTACCACGATTGCCTCTTGAGCGAGAGATCGAATTTTGCATAGATTTTATTCCTAACACTATACCCATATCCATCCCCCCATAACAAATAGCACTAGCGGAGCTTAAGGAACTTAAGGATCAGTTGGAAGATTTGTTGGACAAAGACTTCATCCACCTGAGCATCTCACCATGGGGAGCACTGATGCTATTTGTAAAAAAGAAAGATGGGTCATTTAGATTCTGTACTAACCACTAACAACTTAATAAAGTGATGGTGAAGAGTAAGTACCCCTTTCCAAGGATAGATGATTTATTTGACCAACTACAAGGAGCACAATGTTTCTCTAAGATAGATTTATGATCTGGATACCATCAATTGAGGATTTGAAACAAAGATGTGCCAAAGACTACATTTCAAACAAGATATAGGCATTATGAGTCCTTAGTTATGTCATTTGGGTGTACAAATGCCCTTGCAGCCTTTATGGATTTAATCAATTGTGTGTTTAAGCCATATTTGGACAAGTTTGTGGTGGTGTTTGTTGATGACATTTTGATATATTCAAGGAGTAAAGAAGAACATGAGTAGCATCTTAAGATAGTGCTCCAAACCTTAAAAGAACATCAATTGTATGCCAAGTTCTCCAAGTGCGAGTTTTGGCTCGAAAGTGTTAGATTCTTGCGTCATGTGATTTTTAAGGATGGGGTACAAGTCAATCCAAAGAAAATTGAAATAGTGGAAAAGTGGCCAAGGCCAACATCAGTTAAGGAGATTAAGAGCTTTTTGGGGTTGATCGGTTTTTGTCGTAGCTTTGTGAACGATTTCTCCAAAATAGCCATTTTTTTGACTAAGCTGACACATAAGGATGCAAAATTTGTGTGGTTGGATGCTTGTAAGGATAGCTTTGAGAAGCTTGAGGCTTGTCTCACCATAGGTCCAGTATTAAGTCGACCACAAGGCACATGGGGTTATACAGCATTCTGTGATGCATCGTCAATTGGTTTTGGGTGTGTATTAATGTAGCGTGGGAAGGTAATTGTGTATGCATCGAGGCAACTAAAAAGGCATGAGTAACATTACCCCCCACATGATTTTGAGAGGGTAGCAATTGTGTTTACCTTAAAGATTTGGAGACATTACTTGTATGGTGAGACTTGCGAGATATATGCATACCACAAAAGTCTAAAGTATATATTTTAGCAGAGGGGTCTTAACTTGCGACAATATAGGTGGATGGAGTTGTTAAAGGATTATGATTGTACCATTTTTTACCATCCCAGTAAGGCAAATGTAGTGGTGGATGCTTTGAGTCAAAAATTGATTGGGAGTTTGGCATATATCTCTACAAATAGAAGATCTTTGATTTGAGAGATGCATAACTTGGGAGACATGGGTGTACATTTGAAAGTCTAGAGACAAATGCATTGTTGGAACATTTTAAGGTGAGGCCTATCTTGATAGACCAGATTAGAAAAATGCTAAGTCAAGATGAGTTTGTAACCAAGGCCTTGGAGGACCTTTAAGGAATAAATGGAAAGATGTTCATTAAAGGCTTAGATAGGGTATTGAGGTATGAAACCAGACTTTATGTACCCGATAGTGATGGGATAAGGAGAGAAATATTAGAAAAGGCACATATGGCATCCTACATGGTACATCCGGGGGTTGCAAAGATGTATCAGGATTTGAGAGAGGTGTATTGGTAGCAAAGACTTAAGAAAGATGTGGCTGAAATTGTTTCTAAGTGCCTGGTTTATCAACAAGTTATAGTCGAGCACCAAAGGCCTGCAGGGCTACTGCAACCATTACCGGTGCCCGAATGGAAATGGGAGCATGTCGCAATGGACTTTGTAACGAGTTTGCCTCGGACAAGTGGCGGTTATGATTCAATTTGGATTATAGTAGACCGATTAATGAAGTTGGCTCACTTTCTTCCAATCAAGACTACTTGTAGGGCTGCCCAGCATGCTCGAGTTTATGTAGATGAGATAGTCCAATTACACAGTATTCCCATTTCTATAGTATCTGACAGAGGGACATAGTTCAAGAGCAAGTTCTTAGGAAAGCTACAAGAAGATTTGGGCACTAGGTTGGATTTTAGCATCGCTTTCTACCCTCAAACTAATGGACAATCTGAATGAATAATACAGACATTGGAAGATATGTTGAGGGCATGTGTAATAGACCTTAGGGTCATGTGGGATAGATATGTCCCCTTAGTGGAATTTGCTTAAAACAATAGCTTCCAAGCTAGCATCCAAATGGCACCATTTGAGGCATATTATGGACAGAGATGTAGGTCACCTATTGGATTGATAGAGGCAGGAGAAAGGAAACTCTTGGGGCCTGAGCTAGAGCAGGACACCATCGAGAAGATACACAAGATTTGACAAAGGATGTTATTAGCATAAAGTAGATAAAAATCATATGCTTACAATAGAAGGAAAAACTTGGAGTTTCAAGTGAGGGATCATGTATTTTTGAAAGTCTCACCAACAAAAGAGGCAATGAGGTTTGGCAAGAAAGGAAAATTAAGTCCTCGGTATATAAGACCCTTTGAGATCATGGAAAGGGTTAGAATAGTAGCATCTCATTCAGCATTACCACCAGACCTTTCGAACATTCACCTCATATTTCACATGTCGATGCTTAGGAAGTATAACTCGGATCCATCTTATGTAATACAATACCAAACTATCTAACGAAGAGATGATTTGACCTAAGAGGAGCAACTGGTAGTTATCCTTGATAGGCAAGTCTAAAGCTCCATTCCAAGGATGTAGCCTTAATGAAAGTGAAAGTATTATGGCGAAATCATACCAATAAGGAGGTAACGTGGGAAGTTGGGGAGGAGATGCGGACAAAGTATCCACACCTTTTCAACACATATAGGTAAGCTACCTTCTAGTTCGATTTAAATTTAGGGACCGAATTTCTTTTAGTGGGGGAGAATGTGAGAGGTCGAACTTTATAGACTCGCAACTAGAAGTAGACACGATAACACGGACCAGGGATAATTTTGTCGGTTCTTATGGTGAGCTTTTGGAAGTAATTTCTAATGTTATTAAGGTCTAAATAGACCTAAGGAATAAAGAATGATGGTAAAATGAATGAAGTAGATAAAAATATTCATCATTTTATTGATAGGGGTAAAACGATCATTTTACAGCTCGAATTGAAATTTTTCAGTTTTCGTGAACCTGAGCATTTCTAGACTATTATGGACCTTGTTCTAGTGTCAACGAAGTAAAAAGATTACATAACGGTAAAGGGAAGACAAAATGACCTTATTAAGGGCATTTTAATAAGATCATTTTGGTAATTACGTGAGAAAATGGATAAACATAAGGCATAAATATCTAAGTTTCTAGTAACTTCTTCAGACTTCTAGCACTTCTTCTTCTTCTTCTTCTTCCTTTCTCACGTTTTCTCACCTTCCATGGGAGATTGCTTTAAAACCTCATGAACTGGAGCTCAAAGAAAAAGAAAAAGAAGATAAGAGCAAAGCAAAGGAAAAGAAAAAGAGCATTGCACTTAAAGCCAACACCCTTGAAGAAGAGCTGGAAGAGCTTTCTTGTGATGATGATGAACTAGCACTAGTTGCAAAAGAATTCATAAAGCTTATGGGCAGAAAAAACCGAAGACTAGATAGAATAGGGTCTAGGAAAGATAAAAGTGCTTCATGGAAAATCAAAAACAAAAATGATTCCAACAAAAAAGAGGAGTTGATCTACTTCGAATGCAAGAAGCTTCGCCACTTCAAGTCCTAATGCTTATTACTGAAAAAATAGACTCCAAAGAAAAATAAGAAATCCAAGAAGGCAATAGTGGCAGTAGCATGGTCGAATAATGACACCTCAAGCACTAAAGCTGAAGGTGAAAATTCTAAAGAAAGAGCAAACATTTGTTTGATGGCTCAAGATGATGGAATCGAGGTATGCTCATCCCTTGTGATATTTCAATGGATGATGTACAAGATGAGTATAACAGTCTTTATGATGAATTTCAAAAACTTTTCTCAAAAAAAAAAAACGTTAAAGAAAAAGGTTGCATCTCTTGAGAATGATTTGGAAAAGATTAAATGTGACTACAATTATTTTTTTGAGCAAAGAAATTTCCTGTAAATTGAGTTAGAACACTCAAGGACTGATTTGAAGTTTTAAAATTCAAGCTGGAAAATAAATCTGAAGCTTTTGAAAAGCACTTAATGAAAACACAGCTCTTAAATGTTTGGAAAAAGAAAAATCAGTGAGGAGTGCATATTTCAAGAAATACTCTAATCCTTCATCTAATTGTTATAGTTGTGGAAAATATGGACATTTATCTTATGATTATGTCACGACTCGGTACTCCCTTCGAGCCTATGACGATCGCCGCGAAGCCTCGACAGGCATTCTTTATCTGGAATATCCATTGAAACCTCGCAAGGCTTTCGCATAAGTATTTCCACTTCCCCTGTGAGCAACCATTATTGAAATCACGTTTTAAAGAGATATAGACCATTTTTAATTTGAAAACAGTCAAAATAAGATTTCTACTACATAGGGGTATTTTGCTCATTTTTCTCGAAAATTTAGAAACTGGCTAAAAACATAGTACATAAGTAGAAAATACATATTTTGTGATCCTAAATATGTTTTGCTATCTAAAATGTCCGTTTAAAGCTAAAAAGTAACTATTTGTATATAATAAAAATATTCAATAAAATATTCCATTTTCTTGCAAAACAATTTTTATAGAACAATTCGTAAATAATTTTTGTGACGTAGAAGCAAAATAAAATCATACATACTGTAATATGGATAATCAGAGTACGCAATTTCATTTACAATGACATGTGGGCCTTAGATGACTAATGAGGTATAAGCCCATATACCTTTGCTTTCTAAGGATGCAACTCTGAGATTATTTCTCGACATGATCAACTATCCACAGTCTATCCTGAGCTTGAAATGTGAGGAAATGAGGGTGGTGAGATTATAAAATCCTAGTGAGTAAACAGAGATCATCAAAAATATCTAAAGTCCAATAAATGGAGACAAATTCAAATTCGTTAGTCATATTACAGTTCATCTTATCTCAACTCATTTCAATCGAGTAAAATAGAATCATTTTACTCGAATAATTAATATGGCTTATGAATCTATTAAAAACTTGGCTCCTGCCAAAACCATTCTCGGGAACACCTCAGCCGAAGCATCTAACCGAGACTGTCAAGGCTATTAAATGTCATATACACATGAACGTATTTTTACATCTGAAAACATAGCCATTCCTTGGGGTTGGTTGAGTCTCACTTTCACGTGGTGGTCCACGTGAGGTGAACTCAAACTTTACCTTAGGAGACACCTTCCCCACATAGCTCTCCGATCGAGATAAGATCAACTGATTTTGTGCCCTCTCTCATAGGCCGGTCCATAGAACCCTCTACTGTATGGATTCTTTTATCTACCACCAGATTCATAAAATTTCAACCGCATGACATGGCAATTTATTGCTACCTAGCCTTTCAAGGCTAAATACACAGTACATATAATTCCAACACAAATACCAGTTCAGCCATTCATGCTCACTTATTGCCATAAGCCATTCAATTTAAACACAATTTATAACACAACAAGTAGACAATCTCCAATTACTCTATTTTCCAAAATCATCATTCGATTTTCAAAACAATTTATAAAAATTCACTTTATTTCATTTATTCACACTTTGCTCATAAAACAAAGCAATTCACCATTTAAAATCAATTTTCCACAAAGTGACCAAATTGAGTAAAAGTTACTCTAAATAATTAAGACGATAGTAAGGTTACTCACAGTATCAAGAGTTGATATACTCCTAGTCTCGATCTTCAGGTACAATCTCTGTAGTTTTTCTAGAATGCTCACCACCTATATACAATTCATGACACATAATTCAATATATTGTGTCACATTGTATAATTCGATTTTAGGCTTTATACTAATGTATGAAATAGGATGAAAAATCCTCGAGTAACTATCCAAATACGACATTGACCTAATTTGATTTATTACTCGATCAAATGGCCAATACGTCCGATTTAACTCCAATTAATTCTATTTCTCTTTCAATACTCTAATTCAATAAATACCAGTCAATCAATATGAAATGTGGCAAAGCCACCTTCACATTCCTTTTTGGAATATTCGTCCAAGGTGTGTCCACTAACACTAAAATTTTTCAAGCTACATTCTTACACCATAAATCATTATTTTCCTATCAAATCACTTGAATTAAAATCAATTCCGCCATCAATAAACCACATTGGATATTCGGCCAATGAAATGTCCACTACCAATAAAATTTTTCAAGCTTAATTCTCACACCATAATTCATCAATTCCTAACCAAATTCACTTAGAACAAAATCAATTTCAACATCAACACACTACATGAAGAATTCGGCCAATGATGGTTAATAGGAGAAAATGAATTTTTCTTTGTAGTTTTTCATACTACACATCACTAACTAACTAAAAACATGAGATTACACCAAAATCTAACCAAATCAACCATCATTCTCTCTCTCTACATGTTCGACCAACATGGGTTCATCATGCAAACTTGAGTTCTAAACATGAAAAATGAGAAAGAAATCATAGGGAAAGTAGATCACAAGTAAAAACCAACAAATGTTACCTTTATTTGCTAAATCCCTCGAAAAACCACACTTTTTCTTCAATTTTTCCTCCTAGGGTTTCTTTTCTTTCTTTCCCTCTTTTGTTCTTGCTATGGCTGACTATGGGAAATGAATTAGGGGAAATATGGGCTGATTTTATAAGGACAATATTAAAATAATCAAACTTGACACATGTCACTTTACCATTGGTTCACTTTTTAAATACTTATCATTTAAACTTTAATTCTACATGAAATAAAATGCCATAATTATCCATACCAATATTGGGTGAAATTCTTGGTTTTGACAAGTGTTTGGTGGTGAAAATTACAATTTTGTCCTCGGGTGGCAAAATTACCATTTTGCCCCTATGCTCCGAAAAATATTAAAATTAAAATTTTTGAATTCTAAACATCAAATTATACTCCAAATGATCAATTTTAGTCAAAAATTTCATCCAACTTCCAAATCTAATCCTTGGGTGGCAAAATGACCATTTTGCCCTTATATCTCAAAAATTTTAGATTGACTCCAAATTAGTCCTCAAACTCTGAATCACCATTTTAAGTCATTCCTAGAATTTGAAATTCGCAATTTCATCTTAAAATCCCTATTTTTACTTGTTCGAGGCTTAAATCGACTTAATTGTACCACTAGGTACACTACCACCTTTTGACTATTTTTCGAGCTTTCCAAGTATGCAAACATGTTGTCCATCACATGTATGACATGGTAAGTATTTTAGGGCTGGGCTTGACAGCACTGCCCCCCTTAAAATAAAATTTTGACCTCAAATTTTCACTTACCTAACTCAGAGAAAAAGTGAGGGTATTGTTTTCCATTATTCCTACATACTTCATATTGATCTCACAGTTATGAATTGTCAATTTTTAATCATATTAGTCCATCTCATACAGCTTAACCACATTATAGATCATATTTCCTTGATATGATCCCCTTGACTATTTCCCAAAGTCTCTTGTGTCCATGTGGCTCAACTTCTAATGAGATTTCTTATCATTATACTACCTACATCACTCATCATATATTAAGTGTGAATCTTAATTCACTAAAAACCATTCTTCACTTTAGTTGATCACAATATCAACCCCACATATGTGCATATGCCTTATAATCCCATTAATACTTCAAAGATTTATCTTGATTTGATCATTGCATAAGATGCAATACCATAATTCCTAAGGGTCATCCTTTTTTCCTCGATCATCTTTCATGCCTTTACTTTACTTTGCATCCTTCTTGTATTTCGACATTAATTTGTCACTTAAGATTTAAGCTCATTTGAATCATGTATACCTCAAGCATTTTTTAGTTCCAATTTTCACAATATAATAAGAAATTTTCGTAGCAATATTCTATATAAACTCATTTACTATATTATTCTTGAAATCTTTATTTACACTCTCATTACTTGGTATTGACATCTCTTATCACTATCTCATACTTTCGTCTAACTTTTCACTCATTTCTTCCAAGTTGGACTCGTGCTTCATCTTCCGTTATAGCAAAAACTCTTATCGAAGAATGAGTTTGTGGTCTAAAAGGTGGATATGCTGGGGTGTTAGTCTCCACATTAGACTGTATAGCTACTCCCTGTCTTGGTTGTAATCCAGAGGAATCTCTCTTTTGCATATCCATACGAACTGATGGAAATGGAGTAGCTACAGTAGCATGTCCTAGTTGTGGGCAATTACTCCTAATATGACCCAACTGATTACAATGAAAACATCATGCAAGCCCCTTACACAGCATGACATGATAATTCCCACACGTTCTGCATTTATCAGAACCTTTAGAACTCTTCCCGGAATTAGTGACAACAGATTCACTAAATCTCGGAGGCCTTTGCTGTGTTTGTGAAAATGAAGGTCAAGAATATGTTACTGGAACAGAGGTAGCATTTCTTGAAACAGATGAGTCTTTGCCACCTTTTGGTGCTTGGCTGGAGGATATAGTCGGATTTCTTTTTTTTGCAATTTCAGCTCACATTCTCCTATTTTCATTCGAGAGCTTCTCAGCCTTTAAAGCCATTTGCACTACCTCCTTATGCGGCTCCATACCAGTCACTGTCATTCGGTCTCTAATCTCATTTCGAAGCCCTTCCTCAAAATAGTTGGCTTGATCCTATTCAGTCCTCACTAAGTCAGGCGCATAAGACAACAGCTTGTTAAAACGAGACTCATACTCTTCTACAGTCAAACTTCCCTATTTCAAACTCATAAATTCCCTTTTCTTTTCTTTTTGATGGCAATAAGTATAATATTGACCATCAAATTCTTTTAGAAAGTCTGACCAGGTCGATGGGGTAGTGGAACGGGACTTCACTGAATTCCACAAAGTGCAAGCCCTCTTTTCGAATAACATTGTGGCCACCATTAATTTCATATCATCATCTATCATCATATCAGCGAATGCCTTTGAGACCTGATTAATCTAATCCTTGGCTGCGATGGCATATAATTTACCCATAAAAGATACGTAACTGAGTTGCCTAGCCTCATTTAGCTTCTTAGAAATAGATACGTCTGTACTAGTGGTGGAACTGAAGGAGCAACTAAAGGCACTATAGAAGGAGTCTTACCAGTCTGAGCCTGGCCAGCCATTGCGGTAAAGAAGGCTGCCAATGCCTATGCTATCTCAAGAGGCATGGCAAGAATACCAATAGGTGGTGGAGGAGGTGGAGGATGTGAAAGGGTCTCTGTCTGCTCAACAACAGGCGTTGCCCAAATAGTAGAAGCAGTCGATTCCCCATCTATAGGGTCTTGCTGACGATGCTAGGAACGACCTCTTCCCTTCCCAGCCAATCTAGTTAGAGATGGGCGTTTATGTCTAAGAGGCATGATAATCTATAGGAAAAGACAAAGCAAGTTTAGAAAACCTCAAGTTCTATATGCAAATGCATCCTATTTAGTCTAACCTAACGTAACTTAACTTAACCCGGGGCCACACTGACGCTGTAAATTTTTAAAGCAACTTTAAAACCAAAAGCTTTAAAACCGAAAGCTTTAAAACCAAAACCTCTAATCTTTAAAATCAAAAGGTTTGGTACCAATCGAATTGTCATGACCCGGTACTCCTTTCGAGCCCGTGATAACAATCGCGAAGCCTCGACAGACATTCTTTACCCGAAATATCCATCGAAACCTCGCAAGGCTTTCGCATCAGTATTTCCACTTCCCATGTGAGCAACTATTACTGAAATCTTGTTTTAAATGGATATAGACCATTTTTTATTTGAAATCTATGAAAATGAGATTTCTACTACACATGGGTGTTTTGGTCATTTTTCTCGAAAATTTCAAAACTAGCTAAAAACATAGTACATAAGTAGAAAATACATATTTCATAATCATAAATATGTTTTGCTATATAAAACGTCTGTTTAAAACTAAAAAGTAACTATTTGAATATAATAAAAATATTTAATAAAATATTCCATTTTCTTGCAAAACAATTTGTATAGAACAATCCATAAATAATTTTTATGATGTAGAAGCAAAATAAAATCATTCATACTGTAATATGGATAATCAGAGTACGCAATTACATTTATAATGACATGTGGGCCCCCAAATGACCAAGAAGGTATACGCCCATATCACTTCGCTTTCTAATGATGTAACTCAGAGATTATTTGTCGACGTGATCGACTATCCACACTCTATCATAACCCTGAAATGTGAGGAAAGGAGGGTGGTGAGATTATAAAATCCCAGTGAGTAAACAGACATCATCAAAAATATCTAAAGTCTAGTAAATGGAGACAAATTCAAATTTGATTGTTGTATTACAGTTCATCTTATCTCAACTCATTTGAATCGAGTAAAATAAAATCATTTTACTCGAATAATTAATATGGCTTATGAATCTTTTAAAAACTTGGCTCTTACCAAAATCATTCTCGGGGATACCTCAGCCAAAGCATCTAACCGAAACTACCAAGGCTATTAAATGCCATATACACATGAACATATTTTTACATCTGAAAACATAGCCATTCCTTGGCATTGACTGAGTCTCACTCTCACGAGGTGGTCCGCGTGAGGTGCACGCAAACTTTACCTTAGGAGACACCTTCCCCACACACTCTCCGATTGAGGTAAGATACAGCTGATTCTGTGCCCTTTCTCATAGGCTGGTCCATAGAACCCTCCACTGTAGGGATTCTTTTATCTACCACCAAATTCATAAAATTTCAACCGCATCACATGGCAATTTATTACTACCTAGCCTCTCAGAGCTAAATACACAGTACATATAATTCCAACACAAATGCTAGTTCAGCCAGTCATGCTCACATTTTGCCATAAGCCATTCAATTTGAACACAATTTATAACACAACAAGTAGACAATCTCCAATTACCCTATTTTCCAAAATCATCATTCAATTTTCAAAACAATTTATAAAAGCTCACTTTATTTCATTAATTCACACTTTGCTCATAAAACAAAGCAATTCACCATTTAAAATCATTTTTCCACAAAATCACCAAATTGAGTAAAAGTTACTCTAGATAATTAAGACGATAGTAAAGGTACTTACAATATCAGGAGTCGATGTACTCCTAGTCCCAGTTTTTGGGTACAATCTCTGTACTTTTTCCAAAATGCTCACCACCTATATACAATTCATGATACATAATTCAATATATTGTGCCACATCGTATAATTCTATTTCAAGCTCTATACTAATGTATGAAATATGATGAAAAATCCTCGAGTAACTATCCAAATACGATATTGACCTAATTTGATTTATTACCCGATTAAATGGCCAATACGTACGATTTAACTCCAATTAATTCTATTTCTCTTTCAATACTCTAATTCATCAAATACCAGTCAATTAACATGAAATGTGGCAAAACCACATTCACATTCCATTTTGGAATAATCGGCCAAGGTATGTCCACTAACACTAAAATTTTCAAGCTACATTCTTACACAATAAATCATTATTTTCCTATCAAATCACTTGAATTAAAATCAATTTCACCATTAATAAACCACATTGGAAATTCGGCCAATGAAATGTCCACTACCAATAAAATTTTTCAAGCTTGATTCTCACACCATAATTCCTCAATTCCTAACCAAATTCACTTAGAATAAAATCAATTTCAACATCAACACACTACATGAAGAATTCGGCCAATGATGGTTAATAGGAGAAAATGAATTTTTCTTGGTTGTTTTTCATACTACACATCACTAACTAACTAAAAACACTAGATTACACCAAAATCTAACCAAATCAACCATCATTATCTCTCTCTACATGTTCGACCAGCATGGGTTCACTATGCAAACTTGAGTTCTAAACATGAAAAATGAGAAAGAAATCATAGGGAAAGTAGATCACAAGTAAAAACAAAGAAATTTTACCTTTGCTTGCTAAATCCCTTGAAATCCCACACTTTTTCTTCAATTTTTCCTCCTATGGTTTCTTTTTTTTCTTTTCCTCTTTTGTTCTTGCTATGGCCAACTATGGGAAATGAATTGGGGCAAATATGGGCTGATTTTATAAAGAAAATATTAAAATAATCAAACTTGACACGTGTCACTTTACCATTGGTTTGTTTTTTAAATACCTATCCTTTAAACTTTAATTGAGCACCACATAAAATGCCTTAATTATCCATACCAATATTCGGTGAAATTCTTGGTTTTGACAAGCATTGGGTGGTGAAAATTACAATTTTGACCCCGGGGTGGCAAAATTACCATTTTGCCCCTATGCTCTGAAAAATACCAAAATTAAAATTTTTCACTTCTAAACCTCAAATTATACTCCAAATGATCAATTTTAGTTGAAAATTTCAACCAACTTTTAAATCTAATCCTTGGGTGGCAAAATGACCATTTTGCCGCTAGATCTCAAAAATTTCAAATTGACTCCAAATCAGTCCTCAAACTCCGAATGACCATTTCAAAGTCATTCTTGGAATTTAAAATTCTCAATTTCATCTTAAAATCCATCTTTTAACTTGTTCGAGGCTTAAATCCACTTAGTTGTACCACTAGGTACACTACCACCTTTTGACGATTTTTCAGGCTTTCCAAGTTTGCAAACATGTTGTCCATCACATGTATGATATGGTAAGTATTTTAGGATTGGGCTTGACAAATTGTGTTAGAAATAAAGGCATGCAAAAAATTAGAAAAATTTGGGTTCCAAAAAGATCTTTTGTTGTAATTAAGGCTTAAGGACCGATTAAGGTATAGTTACTTGTAAAGAAAAAATTAAAAATATGTTTTGTAGGATGAGCTACATTTGAAGGAGACATGTTCAAGAGCTCAACTCAAGAGTAGGTAGCCCTGGTACATGGATACTGGCTTCTCACAACACATGACACGAGATGAAATGTTATTTGCTCAGCTGGACAAAAGAAAAGGAGGTACCGTATCCTTTGATGATGATTCAAACGATAGAATCCATGGGATAAGTACGGTTGGTAAGAACTCCCAAACTCAAATCAATCATGTGTTGTTAGTTAAGGGTTTAAAACATAATTTATTGAGCATTAGTCAATTATGTGATAAGGGATTTAAAGTTTGCTTTGATTCTAATAAATGTGAAGTAATAGATATAAGCACAAACAAAGTCACATTCTTAGGAAAGAGATTGAAGAATATGTATGTTGCATTTCTTGAGGATTTTAAAATGTATAGTGAAATATGTTTAGTTGCAAATGCTAAAAATGATAGCTTGCTATGGCATAGGAGATTAGGACATGTAAGCTTGCATACCATGTCAAAATTGATTAGAAAGAACTTAGTTGTTAGATTGCCTAATCTAAAGTTTGAGAGTGATAGAATATGTGAGGCTTGCTAACTAGGAAAACAAGTTAGAACATCTTTTAAAACTAAGAAAATTGTGTCAACATCTAGACCTTTTCAATTACTACACACTGACCTATTTGGTCCAATAAGTGTAACTAGTCTAGTTAGAAAATCTTATGGCTTTGTGATAGTTGATGATTTTTCTAGGTACACTAGGGTTTATTTCCTTGCTTATAAGAATGATGCTTTACCAGCATTTATAAGGCATTGTAGGAGAGTTGAGAATGAAAAGGAACTAGCCATAGTTAGTATTAGAAGTGACCATGAATGAGAATTTGAAAATGATGAATTTGAAAAATTTTGCAATGAAAAGGGGTTGGATCATAACTTTTCTGTAGCTAGGACACCCCAACAAAATAGAGTTATAGAAAGGAAATATCGAACCTTAAAAGAAATGGCTAGAACTATGATATGTAAGAATAACCTACCAAAATATTTTTAAGTTGAAGTAGTAAATACTACAACTTATATTCTCAATAAAGTATCAATTAGAGCCATGATATCAAAGACTCCTTACGAACTATACAAGGGTAGAAAGCCAAACATTTCTCACCTTAGGAGCTTTGGATGCAAATGCTTTGTTTAAACAATGGAGAAAAGACACTAGGAAAGTTTGATGCAAAGAGTGATGAAGTTATATTTTAAGGATATGCCTTAAACTCCGAAGCTTATAAAGTTTTTAACAAAAGGACACTAAGTGTTGAAGAAAATTCTTAATGATGATGATGATTTAGAAAACTTAGAGAAGCACATGGATGAAATAAGCCTAGATGACGGCAAGAACAATGAAGAAGGCTCATCTAAAAGAGAAACCATAGCTCCACCTCTAGAAAACCTACAAAGACCAAAAATCTAATATAGCGATCTGCTTAAAAGTTGGAGATATGCAAAGGATCATCCATAAGAACAAATAATAAGTGACATATCTCAAAGAGTTAAGATTAAAAAAGTAACTAGAGAGACTTATGAGTTTACAGCTTTCATATCTAAAATTGAACTTAAAACCTTTGAGGAAGCCGAAAAAGAAGAAAGCTAGATTTTGGCCATGCAAGAGGAACTTGGCCAATTCAAGAGAAATTATGTATGGCCATTGGTACCTAGACCTTCAAATCACCCCATAGTTAAAACAAAATGGGTGTTAAGGAATAAGGTAGATGAACAAGGAAATGTAATTAGAAATAAAGCTAGATTAGTAGCAAAATGATACAATCAAGAGGAAGGTATAGATTATGATGAAACCTTTGCACCCGTAGCTAGGATTGAAGCCATAAGGTTGTTGGTAGCTTTTGCATGCTATATGAATTTTAAATTATACCAAATGGATGTAAAAGTGCATGTTGAAATGGATTCATTCAAAAGGAAGTGTATGTAGAACAACCAATAGGTTTTGAAGACTTTGAAAAAGTAAACTATATTCTCAAACTACATAAAGCCTTGTATGGATTGAAATAAGCTCCTAGAGCTTGGTATGAAAGCCTTTCAAAATTTTTGGCTGAAAAAGATTATGTTAGGGGCAATATAGATACAACATTATTTATTAAAAGATATTTAAATGATTTAATTGTTGTTCAAATATATGTGGATGATATTATTTTTGGTGCAACTAATGAAACTTTATGCAAGAAATTTGCTAAAAAAATGTTGTGAGAGTTGAAATGAGCATGATAGGAGAACTTAAATTCTTTCTTCGACTACAAATCAAACAAACTAAAGAATGGATCTTCATCAGCCAAGAAAGATACCTTCTAGATATGCTCAAAAGATTTGACATGCTGAAGTTAAAGCCAATCAACACACCAATGAGTCCATCCACTAGGCTTGACTTAGATGAAAAAGGAAAAGATGTTGATTGATCAAAGGCTCTATAGAGGTATGATTTGTTCACTGCTCTATTTAATAGCTAGCAAGATTGACATTCATTTCAATGTTTGTCTTTGTGCTAGTTTTCAATCTAAACCTAAAGAATCACACCTGATAGCTGTCAAAAGAATATTTAGATACCTCATAGACACTCAAACATTAGGCATATGGCATTCTAGAAAATCAAATCTTAGCTTAGTTGGATATTCATATGCTGATTTTTCTAGCAGCAAAACAGATAGTAAAAGCATTAGTGGAACCTGCCAATTTCTAGGGAGTATGATTGTTTCATCGTCTAGCAAAAAGCAAAATTCAGTAGCTTTGTCTATAGCAAAGGTAGAATATGTATCCTTAGGTAGCTACTATGCTCAATATTCTATGGATAAAACAAGAACTGGAAGACTGTGGGTTGTCAATGCATAACACACCTAAATGTTGTGATAATACAAGTGCAATTAATATTTCAAAAAATCCTGTGCAGCATTATAGAACTAAACATATTGAGATTAGGCACCATTTTATTATAGATCATATAGCAAAAGGTGATATCAAGATTGAATTTGTGAACACTTTACATCAATTAGCTGATATCTTTACTAAACCGTTGAATGAAGATAGATTTTGTGAGATTAAAAGGAATTTAGGAATGATTAGCTGTAGAAATTGTAAGGAAGTTTTTAGCTCTGACACAGAAAAACAGAAGGCACTTAGTCAACTGAAGTGAAACTTAGTCAATTGAAAACATTTTGTTTCGGTAAATAGTGAGACTCAGTCAATTAAATAAAGAAAGAATAGAATATTGAAAAAAATGTGTTTATCGAGTGGTAAAAGAAAGAAGAAGAACTACCTAAGGGAAAACAAAAACTTATAGGGAATTTTGAAATTTTCAGCAAATTAAATGAGGCAATATTTAAGCGAGAGGCAAACAGTTTTTGGAATTGAAACTGCAGACAATTATTTATTTTCTCTCCCTTAAAAATGGATTATCTGAAACTGAACCCCATCACCTCTACATTTTCTTTTTTGAAACTGACTCTCATATAACCGAAACCCTTGCCATTCTGAATCCCAAAACCACTATTAGAAATCCCTTAAATAAAAATGGCAAAGTCATCCCTGATCAAAGAGCTTCTAGAGAAGAAAAAAGGTAAAAAACTACTAGAATAACGATCAGAAGCAGAAATAGAAAACTAGGTCTGTTTCAAAGCCTAGGAAATCACTAACAGCAAAGAAGCAGAAATCAAAGAAAAAGAAGGAGAAAGGGAAATCACTTAAGAAAGTTACTACCTCATCCTCTAAGTTCATAAACAAGATACATGAAAAGAGATATGGAAAAATAAAAAATGCACCAATAACATGTGGGAAATTCATTAATTGTGAAAGTTTTGCTGAGATACTAGAAATTCAAACTAGTTTGTCAAACTATTTTAAGGAATTAAAGTTGAAGGAATTTAGTACATTTCTGAACAGATCATATAGTGCTAGCTTATTTAAGGAATTTTACTCAAGAATAGCAATAGATGAGGGAGAACTTGATGAACCTGATGATTTTACTAAAGTTGGATTTAATATAGTTTTGAATGGAAAAGAATTCACTATGACTGCTGCTGATCTGGGTAGTTTGCTGAAAGTTGAGTGTTAAGAGGGAGAATTTGAGTTCCTTGAAAAGTATGGCCTTTAAAACCCCATAAGGGGGGCCTGGCCATTTAAGAAGAAAAAGAGGTTACAAGTGGTGAGAGAGTGAAGAGAAAAAGACAAGAAAAGTGAAAGAAAAAGAAAGAGAAGAAATGATGGGGTCGACAAAAAGAAAGAGAAATAAAAAGAGATAAAAAGAAAATAGAAAAAAAAGAAATGGATAAGGATGGCTAGAAACAATAAGGAGAAAAAAAAGAAAAAAAAGAGGAACTCGAGAGAGAGAAGAAATTTATCCAAGAAAAGAAAGAAGAAGAAAGAAGAAAGAAAGAAAAAAAAGAGAAGAAAAAAAGCTAAAAAAGAGAGAGAAGTTGGCTGTGAAAGAGAGAAGAAAAAGAGCTGAAAAAGAGAGAGAGTTGACTGTGAGGGAGAGAGGAATAATCCAACTAGCAACTGAAAAGAAAGGAAAAGAAAAAGAAAGAATAAAAGAGAAAAGAAAGGAAGAAGAATGAGAAAAAGAAAAAGAAGAAAGGAAAGAAAAGGAAGAAAAAAGGTGAGGCTTGGTTGGAAAGGAAAGAAAAGGAAGAAGAAAGAGAAAGGGAGAGCGATGGTGTCAGAAGAGAAGAAACAGAAAAAAAAATATGGGCATATCCCAATAAAAAAATAGGCATGGCCCAATAGGAAAAAAACGTTAGGAAGAGCCCATGAGAATGGCCTAATGGCAATAAGGAAAGAAAAGCCCAAAAGAGAAAATAAAGTGGAGACTTGGGCCTACTTAGCCTAATTTAGAAGTGCTAAAGTGAAGTTAGTGCACTATAGTGGCGTGTTGAAGAAATTGACGAGCAACCGACAAGTAGAAATAACGATGTAATATCTCGTTATTTCCAGGTGAGCAAGGGGTGTCAATTTGAAAATTTATGTATATATGCATGAATTATATTACGTACACATTGTGGAAAGCATGAGTTGGTAGATTTTTAGAAAATTTGTGAATGCTACGAATTTCAAATGTGTTTTGAATATATATGTATAAAGTATATGTAAAGTGTTTTAAACCGGGAAATAAGCTTTTCAATGGGATTTACATTCAAAATTGTGCCTTATACTTGTGTAGTATGCATCCATGATTATGATGCCTGGTTACCATATGAAGTATTTCAAAATTCATGCACCAAATTTTATTTTATGAAAATGACAATTGATTTTATTATATTTTATGTCGAATGTTTTGAGAATAATTTGGAACGAGACTTCCAAGACATAAAATAATTTCTAAAATGGTTTTATAAGTCGAGAAATTCGAGAGTAGGCCGACTGTCACATCGGTTAAGTGTGACCCTCGTGCGCTAGTGAGCTCTAGCTAGAGAACCTACGAGTCACCGATGGGCGGTTAGGCATGGTGGGGGCCATGACCTGTGATATGTATATGTGGCTCAACCACCTGTGATACGCGGTTACGACTGCTTGATATCTCCGATGTCGGCTAACATCGTTGAGATTGCCATGGCATTATGTGGGAATCCAGTGGAAGCGATGCTCCTCGATGTTATTAAGTGGTAGCGGGACCATGGGTTTACTTCCATTTCCTACTCGAAAGTGGCATCTCTGGATTGTTAAATTCATATTTCTTACATGGTGACAACAAAAGTTAAATGACTGTTCCATAGCTCCTTTATTTGTTTTTTTGTGAAATGAATCCGCAATTCCTCATGTATAGGACTAGCTATGATTTGTGCATGATTTTAAATAATATCTGGTTTTGTGGGAGCTTGCTCAATTTTATTGATTTGATTCAAAAATGATTGTTAACGTATTTTTATGCAAAAAAATTTTATTACCTCGATTAATTATACCTTACAAGAAATTCTCAATTTTTATATGAGGCACTATCACGACCCGAAACTCCTATTAAGCTCTTGACAACCGTCGGGATGTCTCGATAGGCATTCATGTCCCGAATACCGACTGAAACTTCACAAGGTTTTTGTTTTAGTTCTCTTATCTCCCCTGTGAGCTATCACTACCAATCATTACGTCTTAAGGGATTTTATCCCTTTTCCAACTGAAAATAGTAGAAAAATAGTTTTCGCCTCATAAGGGCATTTTGGTCAATTTTTGTCAAAATTTTCGAACCCGATCAAAATACGTAGTAAGTGAGTGGGGAAACACATATGTCATAATTAACAATAAATTTAAGTATCTAAAACTCCCTTTTTTATTAGAATTTTAACTATTTGAATATAATAAAAATATTCAAGAAAATATTATATTATCTTATAAAACAATTTTTATAAAATTGTCGGTAAATGATTTTTGGGATGTAAAAGTAAAATAAATTCTTACATACAAGAATAAAAGTAACCAAGTATACAATTATATTTATAGTGACACGTGAGCCCACAATTGTTCAGAGGTAAAGAGGACAGTAAACCTACTGTTGGTGAGGTTGCTAGCCAACTGTGGTCTTCAGCAAGTTTAGCTATCTACTAACTATTCCAGGCTTGTAAGGGTGGAAAGGAGAGTGGTGAGTTTACACAACTCAATGAGTAAGCAAATATCACCTAAAATATCTAAAGGCAAGTAAAAGGAAACAATGAAAACTATCCATCTCAAAAGGGTTTCATATTATGAACATTCATTTAAATGAGTCAAAGTAAATTCATTTCACCCAAATAATTAATAAGGCTTATGATTTTCTTTAAAACTTGGCTTATGCCAAAATCGATACTCGAGGACACTTGATCGACATCAGGGTCCGACCGAGTCCACCAACGCTATAAAAGTTTCATATATGTATGAAACACATTTTTACATTTAGAAATATAGTCGTTCCTTGGTGTTGGCTGAGTTCATCCTCACGTGGTGGTTTGGCATGAAGAGAACTCTAATTGTTACCTCGGGAGTTACCCTACTCGGCTCTATGATCGAGGTAGAAATATGTATATATACTCAGATTTCGTGCCCTTCTAATAGGTTGGTCCACAGAGCCCGTCACTACAGCGACCATTTAGTAATCCACCAATTCAATAAAAGTTCAATAGCACGACTTGGCAATATCATTGCTAACCAATTTATCAGTACAAAGCAGACAGTTCACATTTTCAATATAATTAACAATCAGCCAATCATGCCATAATATCATAAGCCAATTGATTCAAATCATACTTTACAATAAAACGTAGGGTCTCCAATTACTCTAATTTTCAAATAAATTGTCCAATTTTCAATTCATTTATAAAAATCTAATTTATTTTATAAATTCAATTTATTTAGAAATTACACATTTTTCTCATAAATTAAGTGATTCACCATTTTAAATCTTTTTCACAAATTCATCAAATTTAATAAAAATTACTCTAGATAATTAAGGCGTTAATAAGTTTACTCATTGTTTTTCAGAAGTTTGAATCCTTGAGGTACTTTGACTAGTGATCCTCGGGTGCCATTCCATGCCTTTCTCAGAGGACTCACTACCTTGACATAGTACAAAAATCAACAAATTTACTACATTGCCCCTAAATTATAATAAACTAATTTTGACTACTAATGCATGCTATGAAATGCAACAAGTGTCCAAATATTGCTTAAACGCGGTGTTGACCTAATTTGGCCTATTACCCGATTAAATGGCCATTGTGTCCAATTTAACTCGAAATTCCATCATTCCTTTTCTAATACCACAAATCATCAATTATCAATCTAATGACACAAAATTCAGCTTAATTACCTTCTCATTGCTTCATGGAAAATTCGGCTATAATGGGACGTTATCGCTAAAATATTTCCTATATTAATTTCTCACAATAATTCATCATTTCCTAACCCATTCTCCTTGAAACAAAACTAATCCATCATCAATACACTACAAGGGATATTTGGTCATTCATGGATACCAAAAATATTATGATTTTCTTCACTTGATTTCATCCTACATATAACTAACTAAATGAAAACACTAATCTAGCAAGAAATCAAACTAAATTCAAGCCTAAAAACCCTTCCCCATGTACAGTCAGCATTCATACCCATTTTCAAACTTTGATTTCAACCATGGAAATTATAAAATAAAGCATGGGTAGTGTAAATCTCAAAGAAAATTAAAGAAATTTCACCTTACCTAGCTTAATTCCTTGAATTCTCACACTTTCTCTTCAATTTTCCTTTGGCTAGGGTTTGTTTTCCTTATTTTCCTTATTTCCCCTCTTGTTTTCTTGCTTGGCCAACCCTTAGAGTGAATATGGGCTGATTTTTATGCTTTTATAAGAAAAATAATAAAATACTAAAAGTTTGACACATGGTATTTTTTAATTGGTCCAAAATTTTAATATTTGACTTTTTCACCTTATTTCTCCAACACACATTATGCCATATTTATCCATTCCCACCACAAATAAAGTCCACAAAATTTGACAAGTGCTGGGGCTGAAAAATTATTGATTTGCCCCCGAGGTGGTAAAATTATGATTTTACCCTTATAATCCGAAAAGTACCGAAATTACATTTTTTTCACTTTTCAATCTCAAATTACACTACAATTCATCAATCTTAGTCATATAGGGCCAAAATCTTTTCTAAAACTTCCCATTTTATCCTCAGGGGCAAAATGATCGTTTTGCCCCTATGCTCTAAAAAATATCGAGAATTAAAAATTTTCATTGCTAAACCTCATATTATACTCCAAATGATTAATCTTGATCAAAAATTTCATCAAGTATCCAAATTTAAATTTTGGGTGGTAAAATAACCATTTTGCCCCTAATTGGTCAATATGCCCGATTGACTCCAAATCGACCCTCGAACTCCGAATCGCCATTTTAAGTCATCCCTAAATTGTGAAATTCCCAATTTCACCTTCAAATTTCTATTTTAATTAGTTCAAGGTTTAAATCGACTTAGTCATACCTCTAGTTATAATACCGACTCTTAATACTTTTCAAGGGAATTCAAGTATATAAACATTTCATCCAGCATGTGGATAACATGACATATATTTTATAAAGTCGGGTCTTATAGGCACAAATTCTCGTTTGAAACAAATGGTTTTCATAATCCTGAAATTTATATTCAACTAATCTACTGTTGGCTTGTTTCCCATCTATGCCCTATTCACTAAGCCGATGATCACTAAGTTTGTGAAACTCACACCCCTCTTATTTTCCCTTTTGCAGATAGGGATTGGCTTAGTGCTCAGTTTTCTGTGGATAGGTAAAGGCATCTCTTATCCCTACTCCTAGTCATTCTTCTATCTAAGTCTGAGTTATACAAAATTGTTAGATGTTGTCAGTGTTGTGGTTTCATGTGTATGAAATGTTATAAACTTTGTGTTTTAAAATTAATCTCTATTACTGGAAATGGAATGCCCATAGTGCATTATTGTATTTATTAATCATTTACGTACGTGTTAGAATATTTGATAAATGTCTCAAAAAAATTTATAAAGGCTTGTTCGGGACTTGACGGGATTTCCCGAAGGTCTCGGGCGCTTGTAGCAATCAAGGACAGGTCATTACAAGTATGGTATTAGAGCCCTAGGTTTCGTCAAGTCCTAGGATATTCTTGTGTCAAACAGTAGAGTAGTGGGGATGGTGTAAAGTCTTGTTTATAGTCAATGACTGCAACACCGATTATAAGCAAGAGGTTACGTAAACTCTTTATCTTATAAAACCACCTTGTGTAATCATAAGTGATAATTAAATAATCATAATTGATTGTCGATATCTTGGTTTGAGATGCTGCTTGAGACACGAGCTGTTGTTGGAAATATTTTAAGCAAATGCTTCTAATGAAAGGTTGATGTGATGATATACCCCTTCGACCAAGAGTGAAAGAAAGTGAAATTGGACTAATAAGTCCGTAATAACTCATTCAATTGGTGGAGTTAAAAGTTGAGCCATGATTATCAATGGGAAGAAATTTGATGACTATGGGGTATTGGTGGACAATAAAAGGGAGAACATACAAAAATGGTAATGAAAGGTATATTTTTGCCTGGAATAAATAATGATAGTTGAGATTCACTCAAAGTTTATAAATTTAAGTATTAAGGGAGGTGCAAATTGATACTTGCGTGCACGAAAGTAAGTGCACTGTATTAATTAAGTTGCCTTGCCTATATAAGAATGGTGCTAAACTTTTGAAAATTTTTATATGTGGATATGTGTTGAATATGTGCACAACAACTTAGATGGATTTGGTTTTGAATTTCATTAAACGACGATGAGATCCCAAGGTTTGATTGAACTATGTTAGGGTATAATTATAAGTGCATGAATTAGCTCAAGGGTGAAAATCAATGACTATTATAATTGAAGTGTGGTCAAGAAGAAAAAAATTAATAAACAAATCTACTCTGAGGATGAGCTTGAATTTTTCTATGCTTAACGTGAAGCTAATGAATTAAAGGATTAGTAGCAAATGTGGTTGTTTAAAGTTAAACGACTTAAGAAAAATTGATTTTAGTCTAAATGCTTTATGGAATTCTAAATTTGAGCTTGATACATGAATCGCTTTAAAGGATCAATTTAAGAGTCTAATTGGATTAGTATGCAAACTATGGTGCAAATGATTAGTCTTGAATTTGATTTCTCCAAAAGTAACAGACTTAGGAAATTTTAATTTTGAATATGCTCTAAGAGGGAGCATCTGCATCTTAAGTTTAAGACAACTTTGATTTTAAGACCGCAAAGGGAAGATGTAATAATTAAGTAAATTATTTACTTTATAAACGTAATTGGTTAAGAACTGAAGAGTAAAATCAAGATCTCGACAATAAGTGGTGTACAATTTGAGATATATGTAACAAGGAGTAAATGTGGAGATCATTGCTCAAACAAATTTATACTAAATGTTATGGTAAAGGTATATCAATGTTAGTATGGAAATGTGTTCAGGGTTGATTTTGATATACCACCGAAGGTGAATAATTATGTGTGGCAATATATAATTGAAAATTCATCATGTTATATGGAAAAGATGTTTTAAATGAGACTTATTTGATTAATCATAATGCTAAGGGATAACATAAGCTTAAAGGTTTTAACTGATCCTAGCATATGTGATAAGTAAAGGATTACAAACGAATAAGGAAATTGTGATAAGGGCTTAAGTGCTTAAAGAGAAGCCATATGGTTAAAAAAAATGGACGTAGTAATTTTAAAAAGGTAGAAAAACTTCCTTGTGGAAGAAATTTACAATAGTTGCACTGCCACAATACTAATTGTCCAATGCTGCTACGCTAAGAACATTTCATGTGTCGAATGCATGAGCAAGGCGTGGAAGGTATGGAAAATGAACGTACATGTTAAATTTAGGTCGTTGAACCTAGTATTGAACGTTGTTATGGGAAATTTAAATGATTAGGAGAGCGATGCAAGAATTGAAAGGTTTCCTTATTGCCTTATATCCCATGGCATGTATGAAAAATGGAAGTTAGATAGTTATTGTGATAAGCTACAATATGAAGAATCAAGAAGAATCTAATATGAATCTTATAAAAAAAAGCCTTGAATTGTGTAGTTAAAAGAGGAAAGAAGCAAGTAGGAAGTGAATGCTGACAATGACATTGAGAAATACTTAAGTATAATCTTGTTTCGCATTCTGCAATCACAAGTACTAATCGAACGATAATTAACAATACTTCAATATAATTCCCATGTCCAATAAGGAAACATGGAACTTAAAATTTCAAAGATGCTTAATTGATAAAGCATAAGTTACGAGGTCACTCGATGTGAGATTGAAATTAGATATTGGTGATGATGTAGAGGAATACTTAAGTAAAATCTATATCGAGTTTTATAAATATATCAGTGTTGATTATGTAGACACTAAAGGGAAGGTAATGGTATATTGATGTAAAGAAATAGTACACAATGATTGAAGATAATCTCGATAATGAAGCCGGTTAACGAAAATTTCCTAATATGGAAATTGGAATTTAAAAATGCTAGAAGTGTACACGAGCTCGATGAATCTAAATCTTAAGTGAAATATTAATATTGAAATGAATAAGGACATATACGATGGAAGTACAAAAGGTAGATGAGAAACAAATATGACTTTTATGTTGGCTCCATTAGTTTTTTATGATAATAAAGCATTCTATGCCATTTGTGTCTAATATTTTTACCTAAGTGTGCAGGGAAAATGTTCATAAAGAAACAATAATCCAATCTTCCTTTTGAGCATTTAAAGTTGTAATTTGGATAAGGAACAAGGATGATTAATAATAAGGAAGCTCCCTAGTAGAATAAGGAAGATCATTGGCTGAGCAAAAGTCAAAAAAGAGAAATGGAAGGCTTAAGCTTAGTGAGAAACAGAATTGAGTTAGTCAACCAAGAAAATAGGTTAGTCGACTAAATGCTCACTAGAATCTGCGTCTGAAACAGAACCGACTTAGTCGACCAAAGGAAAAATTTTAGTTGACTAAGTGTTCTCTGTCTGCAACATCCACCAAGCCACTACAAGACAGAATAGCTGCTAGAACCTTCCCCAAACTGTTTCTAACGGTCATAAACGTCCCAATAGAAATCAGATAAGCCTCTCCAACTATAAAAGGATCTTCAAATGCCAAGGAACTAACTTTTGGCTTCATTAACAAAGACTCCATCATATTCAAGCCAAAAAAGAGTAGCAAACCTAAAAATCCTTTGTACACTTCACTGCACTCAAAAGCCTATCTTTTGTATTTGTGTTTAGCACTTAAACTTGTACCACTTAGATCAACCATGCGATTATTAGGTACTTTCTCTTCCTTTTTTTTGTATTCTTAGAGTGAGTGTTTCACTCTAAGTGTTTGCATCAAGCAATGTTTGCTTGGATGCTTGTAGGTTCCAACTTAGCATTGAAAAGTTGGGTGTTGGGTTCTAGTTTAGCTTGTGAAAAACTAGTGTAAAGGCTGTGATTGAGCCTTGAAAAACCACATTGGGGTTTTAGTTTAGCTAGAGAAAAACTACTGATAGGTTATAGTTGAGCCCGTGAAAAACTAATGTAAAGGTTGTGGCTAAGCCTTGGAAAAGCCATTATAAAAGCTTGGTGGAAGGTTGTGAATTTCACCTTTTTAGTGTTTGGTTTGAAAATCCTTGGTTGGACAATCAAGGTAATGGATGTAAGTCTTGGACCGAACCACTATAAATCCTTTGTACATTGTCTTTCATTGTTTTACCTTTCTTGTTTTGAGATTAAGTCTCAATCCCACTAAAAGAGTCAAGATAATGTTATTCACCCCTCTTCTAGCACTCACTTTGGGGCCAACAATTGGTATCAGATCTAGCTCTTTGCATACAAGGTCTAACACCCTTAGAGAGGATCCAAATGCCTCTACAAAAATCAATTGTAGCCGAGAGACAATCTACAAATAGGCCACCTCTGTTTGATGACTTTAATTACCTTTATTGGAACACTAGGATGTCAATATACATTAGGGCCATAGATTATGAAAAGTGGGATGTCATCTGTGATGGTCCCTTTATTCCCTCAACTATAAATGTGGTTACAAATGAGTTGATGCCTAAGCCAAGGTCTGAATGGACCGAGGTTGAAACCAAGAAAGTGCAGACCAATTTTAAAGCAACCAATACTTTGCATCGTGCCTTAACTGCCACTGAGTTTAACAAAGTCTCAAGCTGTAGAACAGCTAAGCAAGTGTGGGATAAGCTAACAATAATTCATGAAGGGACTTCTCAAGTTAGTGAGTCCAAGATAGCCCTCTTGACCCGCAATTATGAGATGTTCAAAGTGGAACCTGGTGAAGACATCACCACATGTTTGATAGGTTCACAAACATTACAAAGAAACTTAACCAATTAGGAAAACCTATCCCCGAGCATGAGCATTTAAAAAGACTTCTTAAAAGTCTACCTAAATCATGGAAGCTAAAGGTGACTGCCATTAAAGAAGCCAAAGATTTGAACATCATCACACTTGATGAAGTATGCAGGTCACTCCTCACACATGGGCTAAAGCTCTAGGAAAAAGAAGAAGAGGACAAAAGGGAGGCAAAAAAAAATATATAGCACTAAAAGTCAGCATGCTTAAGGAAAAGTTGTAAGAGCTCTCATGTGATGATGATGATGAACTTGTACTTGTTGCAAGAAAATTCAGAAAGCTGATGGGAACAAAGAGCCTAAGATTTGCAAGAAAAATCCTTAAGAAAGAATAAGGTCCTTTTTGGAAGAAAAACAAGATTGACAGTAATAAAAAGGAAAAAGTGATCTGTTAGAATGCAAGAAACCATGGCACTACAAATCAGAATGTCCATTACTGAAAGAAGAAACTCCAAAGAAAAATAAAAAATCGAAAAAGGTAATGGTAGCTACAGCCTGGTCAGATAGTGATTCAAGCACAGAATTTGATGAAGAAAGCTCAGAAGAAAAAGCAAACATTTGCTTGATGGCAAAGGATGATGAAACAGAGGTATGCTCATCAACTTGTGATATTTCAATGAATGATTTACAAGATGAGTATGATAATTTATGTGATGAGTTTGGAAGCCTATTTTTAAAGTACAAAAACCTGAAGAAAAAGGCTACATCACATGAAAAAGATTTAGAGAAAATAAAACATGATTTCAACTCTGTTTTAAAACAAAGAAATTTGCTACAAACTGAACTAGAACACTCAAAAACAGATTTTGAAATTATGAAAGTGGAGCTAGAAAATAATTCTGCTGCTTTGCAAAAATCTCTTGATGAAAATACAACTTTTAAGTATTTGAAAAATGATTCCTTAAGGAAGAACTCTTATGTTAAAAAGAATCATCATAATCCATCGGCTAAATGCTATTATTGTGGAAAATATGGCCATTTATCCTATGATTGTGATAGAAATATGAATGTGTAGAAAACCAGAAAAATCTGGGTGCCAAAAAGGTTTTTTATTGCCAAAAGGACCTATCAAAGTATGGGTACCTATTAAAAAGAACCGAACCATGTTTTTGTAGGTTGAGCTGCATCTAAAGGAAACATGCTCAAAGGCTTAACACAGTAAGAAAAAGCAACCTTGGTACATGGATAATGACTACTCTCAACACATGATAAGGGATGAAACGTTATTTGCACAACTAGACAAGAAAAAAGGAGGCACTGTATCCTTTGGAGATAATTCAAAAGGAAGAATCCAAGGTATAGGTACGGTTGGTAAGAGCTCTTGTACACAAATCAGTCATGTGTTATTTGTTCAAGGTTTAAAGCATAATCTGCTAAGCATCAGTCAGCTTTATGATAAAGGATTCAAGGTTTGTTTTGATTCCAACAAATGTGGAGTAATAAATATAGGCACTAACAAGACTACCTTCATAGAAAAAAGATTGAAAAATATGTATGTTATCTTTCTTGAAGATCTAGAAAAGGATAGTGAAATGTGCTTAGTAGCCAAGGCTAAAAATGACAGCTGGTTGTGGCATAGGAGACTAGGACATGTAAGTATAAACACCATGACAAAGCTAATCAAGAAAGATTTAGTTGTTGGACTATCTAGCATTGAGTTTGAAAATGATAGAGTATGTGAAGCATGTCAATTAGGAAAACAAGTCAGAACTTCATTCAAAGCTAAGAATGTTATGTCTACATCTAGACTTCTTGAAATGCTGCACATTGATCTCTTTGGTCTTATTAGCAACATAAGTTTAGGTGGAAAATCTTATGGCTTAGTGATAGTTGATGACTATTCTAGGTTTACTTGGGTTTATTTCCTTGCCCATAAGAATGATGCATTATCAGTCTTCATAGGCTACTGTAAGAAAGTTGAGAATGAAAAAGGTACACCCATTGTCAGGAGTAGGAGTAACCATGGAGGAGATTTTGAGAATGATGAATTTGAAAAGTTTTGCAATGAAAAGGGGCTGGAACATAACTTCTCAGCACCAAGAACACCTCAGCAAAATAGAGTTGTAGAGAGAAAAAATAGAACATTAAAAGAGATGGCAAGAACTATGCTTTGTGAGAACAACTTTCCTAAGTACTTTTGGGCTGAAGTTGTAAACACAGTAGCTTACATTCTTAATAGGGTATCAATTAGAGCAATAATCTCAAAGGCCCATTATGAGATGTACAAAGGAAGAAAACCAAACATTTCTCACCTTAGAAGCTTTGGCTGTAAATGCTTTGTTCTGAATAATGGAAAACAGCCATTAGGAAAGTTTGATGCTAAAAAGTGATGAAGTAATATTTTTGAGATATGCCATAAACTCAAAAGCTTATAGAGTTTTCAATAAAAAGACACTAAATGTTGAAGAATCTATCCATATAGTTTTTGATGAATAAATCTATGTTGAAAAGGAAGTTCATGATGAAGATTTAGAAAATCTAGAACAACACATGGATGAAATGAGTCTAAATGATAGTAAGAATAATGAGGAAGACTCCTCAAGAAAAGAATCTGTAGCTCTTCTTTTAGAAAACCTACACAAACAAGAAATTCAGCATAGTGACTTACCAAGATGCTGGAGATATGTGAGAGATCACCCACAATAACAAATCAGAGGTGACATATCTCATGGAGTTAAGATTAGGAAAGGAACTAGGGAAACATGTGAATTTTCAGCATTCATTTCTCAAGTTAAACCTAAAAGTTTTGAAGAAGTTGAAAAAGAGGAAAGCTAGATTTTAGCCATGCAAGAGGAGCTGGATCAATTCAAGAGAAACAATGTATGGTCACTAGTGCCTAAGCCCTCAAATCATCCTATAATTAGCACTAAATGGGTAATTAGAAATAAAGTTGTTGAACAAGGAAATCTGGTAAGAAATAAAGCAAGATTGGTAGCAAAGGGATATAATCAAGAAGAAGGGATAGATTATGAAGAAACCTTTACTCCGGTAGCTAGAATAAACGCCATAAGGTTATCAGTTGCCTTTGCTTCTCATATGAACTTCAAGCTATACCAAATGGATGTGAAAGTGCATTCCTTAATGGACTCATTCAAAAGGAAGTATATGTTGAACAACCTACTGGTTTTGAAGACTTTGAGAAACTAGACTATGTTTTTAGACTTCATAAAGCCTTGTATGGATTTAAGCAAGCTCTTAGAGCTTGGTATGAAAGGCTTTCTAAATTTCTAGTAGAAAAAGACTATGTTAGGGGCAGTGTAGACACAACATTATTTATCAAAACATACCTAAATGATCTAATCATAGTTCAAATTTATGTTGATGACATTATATTTAGGGCCACTAACAAATCTCTTTGCAAGAACTTTGCTAAATAAATGCAGGGAGAATTCGAGATGAGCATGATGGGAGAATTGAAGTACTTTCTTAGCCTTCAAATCAAGCAATGTAAAAGAGGAACCTTCATCAGCCAAGATAGATACATTCAAGACATGCTCAAAAAGTTTGATATGCTGAAATTGAAATCCATCAGCACACCAATAAGTACATCCACAAAACTTGATGCTGATGAGAAAGGTAAAGATATAGATCAAAAGCTTTATAGAGGTATGATTGGATTTCTTCTTTACTTGACTGCAAGTAAACCAGATATTCAGTTCAGTGTGTGTTTGTGTGCTAGATTTTAGTCTCAACCTAAAGAAACACATCTAACTGCTATGAAAAGAATATTTAGATATCTCATTTAAACACAAACTTTAGGAATTTGGTACTCCAAGGAATCTTCAATCAACCTTATAGAATATTCAGATGCTAACTTTGCTAGAAGTAGAACTGATAGGAAAAGCGCAAGTGGAACATGTCAACTGCGAGGTAGCATGCTTGCATGGTAGTCAAGCAAAAAGTAGAATTCTGTAGCATTGTACACTGCTGAAGCAGAATATATATCCTTAGGAAGTTGTTGTGCACAAGTTTTATGGATTATGCAACAATTGAAAGATTACGGGTTGTCCATGTATAACACTCCTATATATTGTGACAACACTTGTGCTATAAATATTTCAAAAAATCCTGTACAACACTCAATAACTAAACACATTGAGGTTAGGCATCACTTAATTGGAGATTATGTAACTAAGGGAGAAATCTATATTGAATTCGTGAGCACATTGCATCAACTTGCTGACATATTTACAAAACCCCTTAGTGAGGATAGATTCTGTGATATTAGAAGAAATCTAGGAATGTGTTGTTTGGAAAAGTTATAGGGAGAAGTCTGGACTAAATAGAGAAAAACAGAAGGGACTTAGTCAACTAAAGTGTGAAACTCAATCAACTAAGAGCATTCTGTTTCATTAGAAAAAAAGAACCGATAGCTGAATAATAAAGGATTAAATTAATGAAGCTTTGTGCTTGCCATGTAAAGAAAAGAATGAGAAAAAATAAGACAGTAAATAATTAACAGTTGAGAGGGAGTTTTGAAATTTCAAGAAAATTAAGGCAATTGATAAAAGGGGAGGTAGACGGTTTCTAATTTACAAACTGCCAATCACTTCTCTTCCTCATCTTCTGATAATCAACTCTTTCAACCCTAGCAATCTCATTTGCTTTTCTTCTTCTTTTAAAATCAATCGAGAACCTTTATTCTGTCACATCTTGCAACCCTAAGTTAAAATCATCTTCAGAAATTGTAATGGCCAAGTTGACTTTGCTCAAGGATTTGCTAGCATAGAAAAATGGGAAGAGACCAACAGAAGAAAACCCCGAAGTTGAGCACCCAAAGAAAAAACAAAAAAAAGCCTTGAGTTCTGTAACAAAGAAGATTGGGAAAGATTCTGAGAAGAAGAAACAGAAAGAGAAAAAGAGAAGATTGAGAAATAGGGAAATAAAAGCAAAGGAGAAAAAGGTACATCATCTGCTTCATCCTTAAAATTTAGGAACAAAATTCATGAATAGAGGTTTAGGAAAATCGAGAATGCTCCTATTACATGCGATAAGCACATTGACTGGGAAAGTTTTAGTGAAACCCCTAAACTCCAAACAAGTTTAACAGACTATTTTAATGAATTAAGGATAAAGCAGTATAGCTCTTTCAAAGACAAAATGTATAGTGCTAGTTTAGTTAAAGATTTCTAAGCTAGCACTGCATTTAGTGAGAGAGAGCTTGATGATTTAGAGGACTTTTCAGAGGATAACCTGAATGTATTTTTGAATGGGAAAGAGTTCTGAGTTATAGCTTCAGATTTGAGTATTCTGCTAGGAATTGAATGAGAAGATGGAGAGTATGAAATCCTTGACAAGTATGATCCTTCATTTGTGTGGGAAATTGTCACAAGAAAGAAAGAAAAATTATCTTTAAAAAGAAATGCAGGACTGATCATTAGTCCACAATTTAGAATCCTACATTACTTTGTAGCTACTAATCTGCATGGTAGGAGTGGTAGCTTAAGCTATATCAGCCTCCAAGATCTTTGGTTGATGGAGCATGCATTCACTGGAGAAGTTTTGAACCTTGGAAGGTTCATGATTGAAAGGATGAGAACTATCTGTAAGTTGGACAAAATTCATCTGCCATACGGGAATGTAATCACATCCCTTGTTAAGATGAAATGAGTATGGGCCAAGAGGTATGACTTGGACATGGTGAAGAGTAGCGATCAGCCCATCAACTTGAGAAGTCTGATCAAGATGGGATACAAGGTATATGGGGACACTTTCAGCAATACCTTAAAAATTACCTCAATGCAAACTCAGCCAAAGGCAGCCCCCACATAACTAGAAATAGCAGTCCCTCCTTTCTCAAAAGAAGTAATGTTCATTCTGTTAATGAGAATAGATGCCAAGCTCAATGATCAGGGAGCAAGACTTGTGAAAATTAAGGAAATGATGAATCAGATTATGGCCAACCTGAAAGCAAAATCTAATACGCCATTTGGACCTACTGATGCTGACTCCTCTGCTATTGAGAGTATAGCACCAGAAGGACAATGTGCTAAAGGATCAGCCTTGCAACCAGAAGGTTTTGAATCCCAAGATGCAAGCCTTAAATTTCAAGTTGAAGGGTCTACCTACAAGAGTGCAAGTGTTGGACATCAAAGCCTTGAACTAGGAATTGAGGAACCCCTCAAAACCACTTCAGCAGAAAAAGAAACATTTAACCAAAGAACTGAGGTAGTTGGTTCACTACTTGGTCCTCTTGAGCATCAACCCTCACCACAGCTTGAACAAGAAGCATCCCTTCCTCACTCTGATGAAATGTCTGTCATGGGACTTTTCTATCAAATTGTAAGAGAAGAGAAAGCAAAAAAAGAGGTAACAACAGCTTAAGCTGCCCAAGTAATGACTTTAGAAAAAAAAGCTACAGAAAAAGGGAAAGGAAAAGGAAAAACAAAAGATGTAGCTCTAGCAATTAAGCTCAGCCACCTACTATAAGACAGAAGAACACAGTAAGAAAATCAGTAGCTCTGAAAGCAAATAAGTTTTCAAGATTGGCAGAGAAAGCAAAATCACCTCCTGCAAGCACTCCTCAAGCCTCAATAGAAGTTTCTGATCAGGCAACTCCTAAGAAAGCTACAAAGACACCTCCACAGTCCTCTCAGCAACCTTCTGAAGCATCCACTCAGCCACTTCTAAGACCACCCTGTCCCTTTCCTCTAAATCCTTAGTGGGAACAGACAATGTCCCCTGAATCCACACCATTTCCTTATGAAGAATGATGCCTTAGCCCCCTTCTTGATGATGAGAAAAAAAAGGAGTAGAAAAACCAAAGAAAAATTAGAAAAAAACCTTGAGGGTAGAGGTACTAGACTTTTAGGAAAAACATCAAGAAAAACAAAAAACCATGAGGGTAGAGGTACCAGACTTCTAGGATAGATAGATAGCAAAAACAGGTCTAGGGACATTTAGGAACAAATCTGTTGTTACTGTTTTTGTTGGATATTTATGCCAAAATGGCATTCAAACATTGAATCCTAATCTTAGCTGACTTTATGGATGTATGAAATATGCTTATTGACATCTATCAATGCTTTTTGAACCCTGAAAATGATATTTATGACATTGTGAAGCATTGTTGGAAATTTGTCTGCTCATATTGTGCAATGCTTTGAAAATTCTCTGATATTAAGCTGATTTTGAGTTATTATGCTGATAGACCAATTCTGACATGATAATGCAAAGTTGAATATGTGTATGAGTACATATGGATGATGATTCATAAAGAGTTTGCTGAAAAATGATGGTTTGAATGAAATCTGGAACTAACATGATGAAATCTGGAAATTACAAGCAATTGACAGAAATAGAAAACTGATAAGATCTGTCAACATGTCATTTGCTCTTAAACCTACATATATGAACATTTTCTATCAGAAGCAAGTATGTACAATGTCACTAGGAATATAACTAAGATAAGAACTTGCTTGAATAAGATGAAAAATATGCATACACTTAAGGGGAGCATGAACTTAGGGGGAGCTATCCTCATTCTCTGCAGAAACTAAAAAAGAAATTAAAAAGACACCATGTTGTTAACTAAGGGATGTTTTGTCATCATCAAAAAAGGGGAGATTGTTGGCTCCATTAGTTTTTGATGATAATAAAACACTCACATGTCATTTGTGTCTAATACTTTTACCCAAGTGTGTAAGGCAAATATTCATAAAAAAATAATAATCCAATCTTCCTTTTGAGCACTTAAAGTTGCAATTTGGATAAGGAACAAAGATGATTAATAATAACGAAGCTCCCTGGTAGAATAAGAAAGATCATTGGTTGAGCAAAAGTCAAAGTTGAGAAGTGAAAAGCTGAAGCTTAGTGAGAAATAGAATCGAGTTAGTCAACCAAGATAATAGGTTAGTCGTCTAAATGCTTTCTGGAATCTGCGTCTGAAACAAAACTGACCTAGTCGACCAAGGGAAAAATTTTAGTTGACTAAGTGCTCTCTATCTGCAACATCCGTCAGGCTACTACAAGACAGAATAACAGCTAGAATCTTCCCCAAACTGTTTGTAACGGTCATAAACGTCCCAACAGCCATCAGACAAGCCTTGCCAACTGCAAAAAGATCTTCAAATTCCAAGGAACTAACTTTTGGCTTCATTAACAAAGACTCCATCATATTCAAGCCAAGAAAGAGTAGCAAACTTGAAAATCCTTTGTGCTCTTCACTTCACTCAAAAGCTTATCCTTTGTATTTGTGTTTAGCACTTAAACTTGTACCACTTAGGTCAATCGTGTGATCATTAGGTACCTTCTCTTACTTCTCTTTGTATTCTTAGAGTGAGTGCTTCACTCTAAGTGTTTGCATCAAGCAATGTTTGCTTGGATCCTTGTAGGTTCCAACTTAGCCTTGAAAAGTTAGGTGTTGGGTTCTAGTCTAGCCCGTGAAAAACTAGTGTAAAGATTGTGGTTGAGCCTTGAAAAACCACATTGGGGTTTTAGTTTAGCCTAGGAAAAACTACTGATAAGTTGTGGTTGAGCCTTGAAAAACCACCTTGGGGTTTTAGTTGAGCCTGTGAAAAACTAGTGTAAAGGTTGTGGCTAAGCCTTGGAAAAGCCATTATAAAAGCTTAGTGGAAGCTTGTGAATTTCAACATTTTAGTGTTTGGTTTGAAAATCCTTGGTTGGATAATCAAGATAGTGGATGTAGGTCTTGGACCGAACCACTATAAATCATTTATGCATTATCCTTCATTATTTTACCTTTCTCGTTTTGAGATTTAGTCTTAATCCCACTATAATAGCTGAGATAGTGCTATTCACCCCCCTTTAGTACTCACTTTGGGGCCAACATTTTAGGAATTGTGATATTGCATAAGATGCAATGATCTAGTAAAGATGAACCTGAGGGGTTAATAAGATCGTAAAGCATAAATGTATACTGAAATAAAATTAGATGAAAATAATATTTAGTGATTGAGATATGGATAATGACACTGTGATACAAAGATGTGTGGTATAATGAATGTTGTACATATGATGGAAATAATAAGAGAAAAGCCTGAGCAGGTAAAGTACTTGAAGTTTTGCATAGGTAGGATGTGAATGCATAAGGATAAATGAGAGATAAAGTATGGGAAAATGTAAGTTGAATGATAACTTAAATGTCCATAGAGTGAATTAGAGATTGATTATATTTTAATATTCGTAGACTAATTATGATATATGGAAGTGAAATAAAAAGATAAATTAGAGATGTCAAAAATGAGAAGAGTAAACAGGGAATTCAATTTGAATATAGTTGACAAGAGTCCCTATATATGGTGATGAATATTGACATTTAAATGAATATATATATATATGTATAGGTGGAGTTGCGTATGTAACCAGTAGAAGTGAAGAATTATTTTTAGTGATTTGAGTTTTGAACGCAATATGTCTAATTAGTTGCATAAATGGTACAATGATAAGAAATGCCATTAGAAGTTCAACTATGTGGATATAAAGAGAATTCTGGGATAATATTCAAGATGGAATGATATGATCGAGATACAAAAATAAAAGAAGAGTTATTTCATAATTATGCTAAATTCTCTATGCAGCAATAAGGCGATAAATGAAGAATAACTGGTGCAAGTGTGATAATGTGAGCATTTGAAAGGAATTGAGTAAGAAGGATAAAAATCTAATTTAGACAAATAATGGTCAAAAGGTTCTAAGGCATAATAAAGATGATTTATTTTAAAGCATGAAAGACTAGGACTAATGAAAAGAAATTAATGGTGAATGAAAGAACTACAATTAAAGATAAAAAAGGGCAAGTGAATTGTATTTCCATATAATTTGAACCATATTAAATTAAGAATGATGTAAAAGTGTAAATTTTTGAATGTGTAATTAACAGGAAGATGGATAAGATTAGAGTGCATAAGTGCAAGATAAACATGAAGTATGTAGAGATAATTGAAAACATTAATTCTTTTCCAACGTTGAAAATGCGTACAGGAATGGATATGACATGTTTAGGATGCTGTAAGCTATCTAATGTTGTAAAGGGAGGAAGTGAATGAATGAATGCCAAGAAGTTGACTAGGAACGAAGTAATAGGATGGTGATTAAGTATACATAAATAAGTGTAATAAGTGATCGAAATTGGTTTGATTGAGACATAGTGATGGCTCAAAGTTAATGATGGAGATAAAGGCATGCTCGATATCTTAACAATAAGCGATAATGATTGTATAGGGTATTTCCAATTTGATTTTAAAAGGTGATAATAGACATAAATGAATATTCTGATAGACTTGAAGGTAAATGAGATGGATAAATAAAAGTTCCCTATAGAGGAAAGAATGAAATAGGAGCCTAGAGTGGAATTAATGACTCAACGTTGACATGAATTCGATGACGAATTCTATTTAAGTGAGGGAGATTGTAACACCCTGTAAGGGGGGCCCGGCCATTGAAGAGGAAAATAGAGGTGACAAGCGGTGAAAGAGTGAAGAGAAAAAGAGAAGAAAAGTGAAAGAAAAAGAAAGAGAAGAAATGACGAAGTCGGCAAAAAGAAAGAGAAATAAAAAAAGATAAAAAAGAAATAAAAAAAAAGAAATGGATAAGGATGGCTGGAAACAATTATGAGAAAAAAAAAGAAAAGAAAAAAGAGGAACTCGAGAAAGAGAATAAAGTTTGCCAAGAAAAAGAAAGAAAAAGAAAGAAGAAAGAAAAGAAAGGAAAAGAAAAGAAAAAGAGCTAAAAAAGAGAGAGAATTTGACTATGAGGGAGAAAAAAAGAAGAGCCGAAAAAGAGAAAGAGTCGACTATGAAGGAGAGAAGAAAAATCCAGCCAGCAACCGAGAAGAAAGAAAAAGAAAAAGAAAAAAGAAAAGAGAAAAGAAAGGAAGAAAAAGAGTGAGGCTCGATTGGTAAAGAAAGAAAATGAAGAAGAAAGATAGAGAGAGAGCGGCGGTGCCAGAGGAGAAGAAAAAGAAAAAAAAGAAAAAAAATATGAGCATAGCCTAATAAAAAAATGAATATGGGCATGGCCCAATAAGAAAAAAAAAGTTAGGAAGAGCCTATGAGAATGGCCCGATGGCAACAAGGAAAGAAAAGTCCACAAGAGAAAACAAAAGTGGAGACTTGGGCCTACTTAGCTAAATTTAGAAGTGTTATAGTGAATATAGTGCACTACAGTGGTGTGCCGAAGGAATTGACGAGCGACCGACAAGTAGAAATAGCGATGTAATAACCCGCTATTTTAAAGTGAGTAGAGGGTGTCAATTTGAAAATTTTTATAAATATATATGTATGAATATGCATGAATTATAATTATATTACATACAAATTGTGGAAAGCATGAGTTGGTAGATTTTTAAGAAATTTGTGAATGATACGAATTTCAAACGTGTTTTGAATATATATGTATAAAGTATACGTAAAGTGTTTTAAACCGAGAAACAAGCTTTTTCAATGGGATTTACATTCAAAATTGTGCCTCATACTTGTGTAGTGTGCATCCATGATTATGATGCCTGGTTACCATGTGAAATATTTCAAAATTCATGCACCAAATTTTATTTTACCAAAATGACAATTGATTTTATTATATTTTATGTCGAATGTTTTGAGAATAATTTGGAACGAGACTTCCGAGACATAAAATAATTTCTAAAATGGTTTTATAAATTGAGAAACTTAAGAGTAGGTTGGATGTCACATTGGTTAAGTGTGACCCTCGTGCACGAGTGAGCTCTAGCTAGATAACCTACGGGTCACCGATGGGCGGTTAGGTGGTGGGGGCCACGGCCTGTGATATGTATATGTGGCTTGGCCACCTGTGATACGCGGTTGCGATAGCTTGATATCTTCGATGTCGGCCAACATCATTGAGATTGCCATGGCATTATGTGGGAATCCGATGGAAGCGATGCTCCCAGATGTTTTTACGTGGTAGCGAGACCACGAGTTTACTTCTATTTCCTACTGCAGAGTGGCATCTTTGGATTTTTAAATTCATATTTCTTACATGGTGACAACAAAAGTTAAATGACTATTCCGTAGCTCTCTTATTTGTTTTTTTGTGAAATGAATCCGTAATTCCTCCCATATGGGGCGAGCTATGATTTGTGCAAGATTTTAAATAATATTTGGTTTCGCGGGAGCTTGCTCAATTTTATTGATTTGATTCGAAAATGATTGTTAACGTATTTTTATGCGAAAAAATTTTATTACCTCAATTGATTATACTTTACAAGAAATTTTTGATTTTTATGAGACACAAATTCCTGTTTGAAACAAATGGTTTTCATAATCCTGCATTTTATATTCAATTGATTTGCTGTTGGATTGTTTCCCAGCTATGCCCTACTCCTTGAGCTTATGATCACTGAGTCTGTGAGACTCACACCCCTCTTATTTTTGCTTCTGCAGACAAGGATTGGCTTAGAGCGTAATCATCAGCGTGCTCAGTTTTCTACGGGTAGGTAAAGGCATCTCTCCGCCCTACTTCGAGTCACTCTGCTGTCTAGGTCTTAGTTCTACAAAATTGCTAGATGCTACCAGTTTTGTGGTTTCATGAGTATGAAATGTTATAAACTTTATGTTTTAAAATTAATCGCTATTACTGGAAATGGAATACCTATAGTGCACATTGTATTTATTAATCATTTACGTACTGGTTAGTATATTTGATAAATGTCTCGAAAAAGAATTTATAAAGGCTTGTTCAGGACTTGGCAGGATCTCCCGAAGGTCTCGAACGCCAGTAGCGGCTGAGGAAAGGTCATTACATGGCCCTTCTTCCTTATGGGAGATTATCACAGGCAAAAAGGAAAAATATTCTTCCAAGAGCTATGTTGGGCTCATTACCAGCCCCCAGATTAGAATTTTACATTTTTTTTTGTTGTCAATATTCATGGTAAGAGTAGGAGCCAAAGTTACATCGGGCTTTAAGATTTATGGTTAATGGAGCATGACTTTAATGGCACTACACTAAATGTTGTTTAGTTCATGATTGAAAAGATGAGGAATGCATGCAAAAAGAACAAGATAAACTTGCCATATGAGAATGCCATTACCTCCCTGTTGAAAAAGAAAAGAATATGGGTAAAAAGATATGAAATGGACACTGTGAAGAGTAGAGACTAGGCTATCTGCTTGGGTAGTCTACCAAAAATGGCATTTGTTAAAACTCCCAAGGTCTCAGCAATTTCGGCACAACCAGAAGCTACACCTTCCCAGTTCTCCAATGAAGTAATTTTCAATTTGCTCATGAGATTGAATGGTAAGCTCATTGACCATGGAGCAAGGCTCTAGAAAATTGAAGAAAAGTTAACTGAGATGGAAAAGAAAATGAAAGAAAAATCAACAATGTCTTTTGATCCCACAGCAAAAACTTCTGCTACCCCAAGCTTTGCACCAAGAGGACAAAGTGCTGAGGGTTCAACCCTTTAGGCTGAAGGACCTGCTTTCCATGCTACCAACCTTGCTTTACAAGTTGAAAGATTAACTTACAAGATAGCCAACTCTGCTCTTCAAGCTAAAGACTCTCAGTCAGGGGTTGATCAGCCTCAGAAATCCTCGTTACCAGTACCTCGAACCAAGAAGGCATTTGACCAATGTACAGAGGTTATTGGTTCTCCTAATGGAAGTCCACTTCTTTAGCCCCAACTTCAACAAGAACCTTAGTAACAAGCATCCCCTCCCCACTTTGATGATGTTTCAATCATGAAATTCTTCAACCAAATGGTTAGGGAAGAGCAAGCTAAAAAAGAGGTAACCATGGCAAAGGCTTACCAATCTCAATCTGCACCAGCTCTTACAGAAAAAGGGCAACTTGGAAAAAGAAAATAGAAGGCCACTGCAGCTCTACGGACAAAGTCCAAACCACTTGGCAAAGGCAGAAAGACAATGGCCACCAAAACCAAGTTTATCAAGAAAAGAAAATCCTCTAGACTTGTAGAAAAGGCTAAGTCAACACCTACATCTTCTCCTCAAAAGTCGTTAGAAATTTCTAACAAGTCTTTTTGTGAACCACCACTAGAAAATTCCCCTTGTGAACCAGTCTCCCTGTCCCTTAAATCCCTTTTATGGTAGTGAATCCACTCCCTCAACCCCCTCAGATTAATGAAGCCTCATCTTCTTGATGATGACAAAAATGGGGAAAAGTAAAAACAAGAAAAACAAAAAAAAATGTTAGGGTAGAGGTACTAGGCACTTAGGGAAGAAAACAAGAAAAGCAAAAAAAATGTTAAGGTAGAGGTACCAGAATCTAGGGGAGAAATGAAGCAAAAATGAACCAAAGGCATTTTAGGAATATTGAATGTTACTTTTGTTTCCTTGTTGTTTTGGGCTCTGTAGAGAATTGAACAATTTGAGTTAACTTTGTTGTTCATGTTTATGAGTAGAAAATGGGATGCTAATTATGTTTTTGGATATTGACATGTTGATGGCTGAATGCTTAAAGCTGTTATTGAATATATGTCATTTAAGTTTTTGTTTCTAAAAATACTCTGATGTTATACTGACATATTATGCTAATGATTAATTTTTATTGTGACATTGTGAATAAGTTGTGTTTGTGAATAAATATGAATGTTGTACATAGTATATCAGATGAATAATGAATGGTATAGACAAAATCTGATAAAAATATGCTGATGACAGACACTACAAAAGTTCTATTGATAATCAGTCAACATTCATTTGTTGTAAATCACTTTAAAGTTTTGCATATATTTGCTCTAAATGTATGGTGTCATTTTCTATATGACATGAATAAAAATTTTGTTGAAATAAATAAGAAATATGCTCACACTAAGGGGAAGCACACATTTAGGGGGAGCAATCCTCAATATGTGCAAAATTGGAAAAAGAATTAAAGGACATTGTGCAGATTGACCAAGGAATTTTTTCTCAGCATCAAAAAAGGGGAGATTGTTGGCTCCATTAGTTTTTGATGATAATAAAACATTCCCATTCATTTGTGCCTAATGCTTTTATCTAAGTGTGCAAGACAAAGATTGTAGGTAAAATAATAAACCAATTCTCCATAAGCATGTACTAAAAATCAAATGAATATGGAGACAAGGTTGATCAATAAGAAGAAAGCTCTTTAGTTAAATAATGAAGAATGTTGGTTGACTAAAATTCAAATTGGAGAAACGGCGGGCTAAAGAATTTTGGTAAACAAAACCAACTTCGTCGACCAAGAAATGAGTTAGTCGACTAAGTGCTCTTTTACCAAAATCTATGACCAATAGACAAAACCAACTTAAACGACCAAGAAAAAAGTTAGTCGACTAGAGCTCTCTGTCTACAATTTGAACCAACGCACTACAAGATAGATTTACGACTAAAACCAACCCTCAACTATTTCCAACAGTCATAAACTACCAAACTGCCATCAAACTTGTTTTTCCAAGTATAAAAAAGTCTTCCAAAGGTTAGAGAAGAAGAATTGAGAGATTTGAATGTTTCCAAGTCACATAGAGCTGAAAACTTTGAAAATTTTCTTTACATCTCACTGCACTCAAACATTCATCCTTTGTAATTGTATTCAACACTTAACGTCGTACCATTTAGATTAACCATGTGATCATAGGTACTCTCTTTTTACTTCTCTTCTTGTATTCTTAGAGTGAAAGATTCACTCTAAGTGTTTGCTTTAAGCTAAGATTCCTTGAAGGAATAAAAGTTTTGACTTAGCCTTAAAAAGTTAGGTGTTGGATTTTGGTTGAGCGCTTGAAAAACCATTGTAAAGGTTGTGGCTGAGCCAAGTAAAAGTCATTGTAAAAGCTTGGTGGGAGCTTGGTAATTCCACCATTTCTTAGTGAATTTGGTTGAAAATCCTTGGTTAGATAATCAAGGTAGTGGATGTAGGTCTTGGACCGGACCACTCTAAATCCTTGTCCCTTATCTACTTTGTTTTATTTACTTTGTCATCTAGATTAGTTCCTTATCTTGTTTAAGGGTGGAATTGTGCTATTCAACCCCTTTTCTAGCACATATAACTGGTACCAACAAACTAGGAAAAATGGGAAACATCAAAATTATAGCCCATCCTCTTAACTTTCTAATGGTCCAAAAATCATGTCATTTGGACTTTTGTAGTTGAATATATGCTTGAAAAACTGAAGCATATGCAAACCGAGACTACCTTTCCACTGCAACGAGAAAACCTCTATTCACTTATCTTGTTTGGACATTTGCTAAAATTTTCATTTCTTTTCAACTTCATGGTTTATCATGGATTTTATAATTCTAAGGAATCAAATGTTTAAGGGTTGAATTAGGGGGTTCTACAAGAAACTAAACTAAGTTGCATTGTTTTTAACAAAAGTGCATCATGATTTTCAGATTTTCCTTACCAATTACTTGTTCCTTTCTTATGTTCACTCACTGAGTTTATACTCACTATTTTTAACTTCATGTTTTTAGATCCGGAGGCAGTTGAAACCTAGATAGGGGTGTTCCCGTATAATCCTTTCGATAGGTATCCATGGCATTTAGTAGTTCCACCTTCATCGTCGTCACTCTGTTGGAAGTCAAGAGTCATTTTTGCTTATGAATAAGTTCATGTGATGTAAAGTACTAAGATATCTGTATTAGCCAATATATGAATAATTTTGATTAGTAATGCCATCATGAGTTGGCAATGGTTAACATTATTTTCGGATTTGTATAAATGCAGTGCTTGATTACTATTGCACATGATTAAAGTACTTATAGGTTGAAATTATGAAATGTGATGTTAAGAATAGTTAATGGAATAATAATCAGGATTATAAAAAAAAGCTTGCTTGGGCATAGTGGGCTATGCCCATTGGGCCCATGCATTGGTTATGGCTTCGAAATTGGGTCGTGACAATCACAGTGTTGTTTGCTAATGGTAATGGATCCATTACATTCATAGACAATGGTTGCGTTTGTTACCAAGAATGAAGTATTTTGTTCAATGCACATTCTGATCGAAATTGTGCAGACATCATTTGCAAACACCTCATGTGTATACCGAACTACTCAAACTCATGTGCATAAGTCAATAGTGATTGCCATTGTTGTTTGTTAAGAAATGCAAAGTGTTGTATGCCTAAATCATTATAATTTTGTTACAGTGATTTCTATGTTAGACACCATGTTCATGTGGCATAACATTTGCATTTAATTCCTTAATTCACATAAACACCATAACTGCCCCTCTTCTCATAAAATGTTTGCTACATCTTCATCGTCCCTAACAACTGTGTGTGAAACCCCTATGGCATGACTAAGCAATGCTTGTAGCTCGATTTCGTGATTCTGTGAGTTAACCCCAACAACCTTTCCAACCAATTTCATTAGGCCAAAAAATGACATCTCACTCCCAACACCCTTCACTTGTGTCTCAGCACCCTTGTAAGTGTCATCAACCCAATGACTACCATATGCAATCATAAACTTCATATTTGGCAAGCCGCTAAAATTTAATAGGCATCGGGCCCATTAAATGTCACTACTCGAAACTCCCCATCGAGCACATGACAACTACCGCGACGTCCTGATAGGCACTTATACCCAAAATGCCGACTGAAACCCCGTAAGGCTTAGCATCAATTTCCACATCTCCTCGGTGAGCGATAATTATTAAAAGACTTACTTTGAGGAATTATAGTACATTCCTTGATCAAAATATTAAAATATTATTTTTTTGACTCACGAGGGCATTTTCGTCATTTTTTCTTCGAAAACTCAAAACCAGCTAAAAACATAATAAGTGAGTTGAAAACATATAATTCATGATTAAAAATAAATTTAAGAGTCTAAAACGTTTGTTTGAAGAAAATTACGACGACTTGAATATAGTGAAAATATTTAATAAAAAATTTATTTTTTTCTAAAACAATTTTTATAAAACTATCGGTAAAATAATTTTTGCAGCATAAAAACAAAATATATTCTTACATAATGTAATATAAACAACCAAAGTATGAAATTTCAATTATAGTCACACGTGGGCCCACACCTAACCAAAATGTATCAAGAATTGTGAACCTACAGTTCTTGTCGATTCAAGTGCGTTGTGGTCCTTGATTGAATCCGCTAACTATGGGCTATTCTAAGCCTAATATGTGAGGAAAAAAGGGTGGTGAGATTGTGAAATCCCGATGAGTAAGCAAACATCATCAAAATAATCTAAAGTCGAGTAATAAGAGACAATTTAAAATATCCCATCACAATACTTATTTCATAACTTGGAAATTTATCCCAACCCAATTAAATAATTGTATTTTATTTCATTACTCAAAAAGACTTATGAATTTCCTAAAAACCTAGCTTATGCCAAAACTTGTACTTGGGGATACCTTGTACGGGGGCATCCGTTCGAGTCCGCTAAGGTTGTAAAATTTCAAATTTCTCAAAATTCAACTAGTCTTTGGCATTGGCTGAGTCTCACTTGCACGTGGTGGTTAGGCATGAAGTGAACTCAAATCCTACCTCATGAGATACCCTTCGCACCTCTTCAACTGAGGTAAGCACAATAATAGGGTTTTTGTGCCCCTCTTATTGGTTGGTCCACGAAACCCGTTTTGCCACTGCAGCGACCACAATTATATCCCACCAATTCAATAAAATCATCACAGCATGACATGGCCCATAATCCTTACTTTGCCTATTAAGGCAAATTAAAGTAGTTCACATATTTATCATATCATAAAAATAGCCAGTCATGCCCACATTCATCATAAACCATACAATTTAAACCATAATTTGCAATACAAGTAAGCAGTCTCCAATTACTCTATTTTTGAAACCATTATTCAATTTTTAAGAAAATTTATAAAATCATTTTATAAAATCACAATTTCTCTTAAAACATAGCAATTTGCCATTTAAACCCATTTTCTATAAAATCACGCAATTGAATAAAAACTACTCTAGATAATTAAGATGATAATAAGTTTACTCACTGTATTAGGAGTAGAAATACTCCTATTCTCGATTCTCAGGTACAATCTCTTGCTCGCACCAAATAGTTCACCACCTATCCACAATGTACAATACATAATTCACCACATATATACTTGATCATTTTAAAATCAATTCAGGCTCGGTGTATATGCATGATATGATATGCAAAATTATCCGACTACGGCTTAAACGCGGTGTTGACCTAATTGGGCCGATTGCCTGATTAAATAGCCATTGTGTCCAATTTCACTCCAAATTGCTCTATTCCATTTCTAATATTTCAATTCACCAAACACAAGCCAAAGTTCCCAAATTTCAGCATAATTACCCTTACAATTCTTCATGAAAAATTCAGCCATTATAAGTGCACTAACACCAAAATTGTTCCTATTTGATTTTCACACCACAAACCATCAATTCTCAACCAATTCACTTGAATTAAAATCAAATCCATCGTTCCCACACAACATACAAGGTTCGGCCAATGAAGGATTATAGGGAAAATGAATATTTTTCTTGTTGTTTTGCTTACAAACATGATTAACTAACTCTAAACACCAACATAACTCAAAATCAAGCCATTTGCATGTCACAACCCAAATTCCAGAGCCATGACCGGCGCAAGGACCCAATTAGCATAGCTCACTAAGCCCAAGCAAGCCTAATTTCACTTACTTTATTCCATACATGCTCGTGTGAGGCATCCACACGTAACACACTCAGTGTACATACAATGCCAACTAACAGTGACATATCCAGTCACACATACACACACACGCCTTTTTCGGGTGTGGACACAGCCAATTCACAATGACATTATTAATCACAGTATACATGCACTATTTTAGTCATGTATTTAGCAATTTACATTGCTTACACATTTACGTTCATACCAGTCAGAAATAAACTTTAACAGTGTACATTACATGTACATAACCATCATAAAAAACCCAAGACTTCCAGCGGAGACATGTACAATAAAACGGCAACTAGTGAATGCCAAACACCTACCAGGAGATGGACTACTGTGATCCAGCGATCTAGGAATCTACAATCTCCTGATCTGAAAACATGAATTTTTGAAAACGGTGAGTATAAAACTCAGTGAGTAAACATTAGATAGGAACAAGCCATAATATCAGGAAGGGTTAAAAATATGATGCATACATTTGGAACACATTCATTTTTGTCCAATTATTTCCCAACCCTTCCCCTCACTTCAATTTAATTTATAATGAAGGAATAATCAATTTCATACATATGCACACAGATAAATACAACATTCCATTGTCTCACCTGCTGAAGATATCGTGTGCACCATGTGCACTCACCAGCTCATGTGCAAGCCCCACATCGTGCACATAGCTGGAGTGGTCCTGTGCACCATGTGCACTCACCATCTCATGTGCATCCCTCCACATCGTGCACATAGCTGGAGCCATCATCATGTGCACCATGTCCACTCACCAGCTCATGTGCATCCCTCCACATCGCGCACATAGCTGGAGCTACAGTGTGCATTTCCCCACATCGTGCACCAACCATATTTTCCACATCCAATCTCACCGACATGAGCATTTCCCCACATCATACACATGTACATTTACATATATATCAACAATATCGAATGTCCATACATCACACATATTCACACATATGTGACCACATGCTATAAGAACACATAATTTCATGCATACCACATAATTCCATCACGTAAAATCATTTTTATCAGGGGCTTGTTCTCGGCACATATTTAAAAAAAAACTTTGGATAAATCATTTAATTATCCATTTTAATACAATGTGCATTTCCCCAAATTATTTTGAAATGCAAGTTCACTCACCGTCTCACAAATCCGGATTCTGGATGCTCTCGGATTAAAAATCCTCAATCACGATTCCTTTGCCTTTCTCGGACTTCTCGCCACCTTAACACAGAATAAAATTAAGAAATTTACTATAATGCCCCCAAACTAATACAAATTAATTTAAATTGCTAACTTATGATACGCAAAGGCAAAAATGCGTCCGATTATCGCTTTAACGCGGCATTGCCTAATTTCGACCGATTACCCGATTAATCGGCTATTATGTCCAATTTGATTCCGAATTGGCCCAATCTTCTTCTTTTTTTGTTTTCTAATACTTTAATTCACCACAAATCATTCAATTAATGCCAACTTCAGCATTCACCATTTCCATTTCCTTATGGAAAAATTCGGCCAATACAGTGCATTAGCACTGAAAATTTTTCCTACTACATTTTTCACTTGAATTTGCCATTTTCTAATTTCTTTCATTTCAAATGAAATCATTTCAATTGAAATGAACTAATTTCCTCATGCACTCTCCACCCTAGGTTCAGCCTAACAAAGAACAACCATGAGATTCAATTTCTTTCTTCCATTTTTGTCCATAATCATGCTTAACTACTCCTAAACACTAACATAGTTTAAATTCATTCCAATCCAACATCAAATCCATACTCATACCCATTTTTCAGAATTCATTCCATCATGATATCTCCATATTTAACCATAGAATTCAAGAACAAAAGCATAGATATGGTAAATCACAAGCCAAAGTAAAGATTTATTACCTTTTTCAAGTGATTTCCTTTGAAAATCACACTTTTCCTTAAATTTCCACCTAGGTTTTGTGTTTTCTCCTTTGTTCTTCTTTTCTACCGTTTAATTCTGGTGTGAGCCGAACATAGAGAGAGAAATGAGGGTTAAAGGCTAATTTTTATAGCCTTTATAATAAAATAACGAAGGTTGCCACGTGTCATCACGTCATTGGCCCATTTTCTTTACTTTTTGACTTTTTCTTCCATTTATTCTCCACCACTTGATTAATCAAGTCAAAGTCTGATCCAAGGTTGATCATGGCTGGAAACAATGGTTCTGGTGCTGGAAAATTACGGTTTTGCCCTCGGGATGGTAAAATTATGATTTTGCCCCTATACTCCGAAATGTACTGAAATTTCATTATTTTCACTGTCCAACCTCAAATAACACTAATATAAATCAATATTACCCAATTGGGGCAAAATCCTTTAAAAAAAATTCACATTTAGCACTCCGGTGGCAAAATTACCATTTTACCCTTGTGCTCTAAAAACACCAAAAATCACCATTTTACACTACTAAACATAATTTTTTTTTTACTCCAAAAATCATAACTATATTTCATATAATTATTTTTGGTCCAATGTGATCAAATCTTGGTTAAAAATCTCCATAAATCAACAAATGAGAAAATGACCGTTTTGTCCTTAACCGGTCAATTTTCCCGATTAACTCCAAACTGGACCTTGAACTCCAAATCACTATTCTGAGCTATTCTGTGGGTCTCAAAATTTTGAAATTTCCCTTAGAATTTCTATTAAACTAAGCTGAAGCCCGATTTAACTTAGTTGTACCAATAGGTACAATACCGGTTTTTTAACAACTTAAACAGGGTCTCACATTGCATCACAAATTTTCCTCCATACCCATTTGGCCAGCCATGAATACATGATGAAAACATGCTTCTCAACCATAGAAAATGAAAAGAAATGCATGGGTATTGTAGATCTCAAGGGAAAATGAAGAAATTTCACCTTACCTAGCTTAATTCTTTAGATTTTCACACTTTCCCTTTGATTTTTCCACCTAGGTTTTTGGTTTCTTCCTTTGTTCTTCCTTTCTTCCTTATTTTCTTCCTTTGGCTGAATATGGTAAGAGAAATGGGGTTTATGGCCTGATTTTTATAGTTTAATAATAAAATATTATAAACTTGCCATATGGCATTTTATAATTGGTCCATACTTTAAATATTTTACTTTTAATCTATTAATTCTCCACCACACAATTATCGTATTTATCCATTTCCATGATGAATAAAATCCCTTGGTCTTAACAAATGTTGGGGGTGAAAAATTATCGATTTGCCCCCAGGGTGGCAAAATTATTATTTTGCCCATGTACTCCGAAATGTATCAGAATTACATTTTTTCCACTTTTCAACCTCAAATTACACTCTAATTGATTAATCTTAGTCAAATGGGGTCAAAATCCTTCCTAAAAATTTTAGTTTTGTCCTTGAATGGCAAAATGACCATTTTACCCCTAATCGATCAATTTTTTTGATTGACTCTAAATCGACCTTCGAACTTCGAATTGCTTTTTTAAGTCATCCTTGGATTGTTCAATTTCCAATTTCACCTTAAATCTTCATTTGAACTTGTTCGAGGTTTAATCAACTTAATTGTACCGCTAGGTACAATACTGATCTTTAATGATTTCATCGGGGCATTCCAATATATAAACATGCTATAGATCTGGGTTTGACAAAAAAATTCAACCAAAATCTTTTTGTTGTTTAGAATTTCTATCTCTAAAACTTCTATCCTATCCAACACCTTGTCCATCAAAACACGAAGGTCTTTCTCCGCGTTCTCGATGACATCCATCAATTTTCCCATATAGGTTGCAACATATTCAAAGATATCTTCCTTTTTAGAATCATCACCCTTTTGGGTTTCCCCTCTAGAACATTTAGAAGATGTGAGAAGTTTGAGATTTCGTGAATTTGATTCAGATGTTTTTTTATTGAATTGGACAAAAGTTCCCTCTATCTATAGGCATGAATGCTGACTCTTGGAAAAAAGTGTTCAATGGTTTTAGGCTTGGTTTCTTATGAATATGGTTAGTTCGTATATCGATGCAATAAGTGCTTTAAAGAGAATTTCAGAATTCTATGTCAGTTGAATTTGGATGGTTTTTTGCACTGACATAAGTGGAATTAAGGGAGCTGAATTGATTATTAAGCATTCCTAATTCTCTTCTAATTTTACAAAATTGGTTATTAAGAGGACTAAATTAGTAGATATTCAACTTCAGCAGTAGGCACATAAAGCAACACAATGACTAAAAACCAATCATGCAATGCCTATAAACTAGTCAAACAATTCCTAAAACCTCGTCAAGCAATGCACAAGTCACACAATTCCTAAAATCTAGTCTCGCAATGCCTTCTATCTAGTCCCACATTGTCTAATATTCAGTCACGTAATGCCAAATAAACAGGTTACACAATTCCTAATAATCAGCCATGTAATGCTTAAGTCGCGTAATACATAACAACTAGTCATGCAATGCCTAATTTCCAGTCACAACTATGTAATATCCAGTGATCCAATGCCTAAAAAATATTCATGAATTGCCTAATAACTAATTAATTTCGCTACTCTTAACCAAGCCTAAGTTGCCAAAGTCATATTATTTACCCATCAACTTTTGGATTTTATGAATATAAACAAATAAAACCAAGAACCCAAAGCACATAACTTGATAACATCATTGCTCTTTGGATGGTGAGAAAGTTGGATGGCAATATAGACCTTGATGGTGTTAGAGAACTGGATGGGGAGATAGAGAAATTGAGGTTTAATTTTGAAATTTTTATTTGAATGACGGGATAAAAGAAACCATGACCATTTAATATGGAGTAAAATGTTTAAAGGGTATTGTTGTCAAGTCATAAATGGTCTAAAAACAATTAAAATTATAGTGAGGGTAAATTTTGAATTGACCTTATGACGAAGGTTATTTATCACAACTTCCTCAACACGTAAAGGGAGCTGGCTTTGAAAAACAAGATGCACATAGGGAAAATTATTCCAAGTCGGGGGAGGAGCAGGCTAACTCAAGTGTTGAGGCACATATGAAGATAGTGTATGGGATCAGTTCTTTCTTAAGAAGTGAAAAAAAAAAGGTATTGAAAAAGCAAGAAAAAAAATGGCAGCAACACGAGGTGGAACATAACAGATATTGTAACACCCCGCATTCCCGTATATGAGTCAACGTAATCGTCCCAATAAGACGAAGGACTAATTTGTGTGAATTTATGTGTTAAAAAGAGATAAAGAGCAAAGGGAATGCTCAAGAGTAAAATAGTTCACACATACAGAAATAATAATTAAATATTAATATCTTTGTCGGGGATGAATTAGCAAGCTAAAAGATGATTTGGAAGTAAATTGGGACGTAATAAAATGTTTTAGGACCATAGAAGACAAGTGAAAGTTTTTAAAATAAAATAATATTAAAATATTAATATTTTATTTGATATTGGAATTGATCATGAAAAAAGATTACATGATCAATTTAAGTAAGGGAGAAAAAGTACGAATGAAATTTTGGGAGAAGAATGACGTAAGTGAGACTCACGTTTTTATATTAAATTAAGCTAATGTAATAGGTAAATATTTAAATATTATGGTCACACCGTATTGAAATGCGATATCGATATTGTAGTTGTACACATGTGAGGAAGGAAGATAAAAGGAAATTAGAATTTTTACACGTGTCAAAAGGGTCAAATTTTAAAATACAAAAGTTGGAAGGTGGTGTAATCACTAGAATGAGGTTGAGAGTTCATATGTAAATTTTATTATTTTAAGAGAACAAAATAAATAAATAATAAAACAAATGACAAAATAATAAAGAAATAAAAGGAGTTGGGAGTGAAATAAGAGAGAAGATGAAGAAATGATGGATAAAGGGTTGGCCAAATAAACAAAAGGGAATATATATATTTTAGTTATGAAAGTGGGCATCAAAAAATAATAGAAAGAACAAGGAGTCAAGCAAATGTTTTTGCACTATGAGGTAGGGGTCGGTCAACCAAGTGGTAATTGAATAAAAAGAAAAGAAGAAGAAATGTAAGAGGGCCGACCAAAACAAAAGGGAAAGGGAGAAAAGCAATAAAATAAAAAAAGGGGTGTCATGTCCAATTTTCTTTCCCCCAAAATTCCAGCCATAAAATTAACAAGCTCAAATAACAATTCAATGGCCTTTATTTGCCTTCCACTCAACTGACTGAGAAAGGATAGAAAAAAGGGAAAAGGAGCCGAGTGGTGAAGAAGAGAATGGAAAGAAAAAGAGAGAGAGAGAGAGAGAAAGAGCCGGTGTAAATAAGGTAAAAAAAAGTCTTTCCTCATGTTGCTACCGACAGCCACCATGGGCTAAATAAAAAGGGAGAAGAAGCTGATTTTGAGAGATAAGATGCTGTCAGTGTGAGAAGCAAAGAAAAGAGGGGCTTTAAACCACTGGTTTGGATGAGCTAAGGAAAAGCTCTTAGAGAAGCTTTGTGCTGTTGATTTTAAGGGAGAAAAAAGTTGTTTTGTGTTGTCAATTTTGAAAGAGAAAAGAGCAGCTTTGTGTTGTCGATTTTGAAAAGGAAAAAGAAAAAAACTTGTGCCAGTTTTGAGAGGAAAAATAAGGGAAATTGCTGCTAGTTTTCATAAGGATAAATGAGGGAAAATTAATAAGCTCAAATAACAATTCAATGGCCTTTATTTGCCTTCCACTCAACTGACTGAGAAAGGATAGAAAAAAAGGAAAAGGAGCCGAGTGGTGAAGAAGAGAATGGAAAGAAAAAGAGAGAGAGAGAAAGAGCTGGTGTAAATAAGGTAAAAAAAAGTCTTTCCTCATGCTGCTACCGACAGCCACCATGGGCTAAATAAAAAGGGAAAAGAAGCTGATTTTGAGAGATAAGATGCTGTCAGTGTGAGAAGCAAAGAAAAGAGGGGCTTTAAACCACTGGTTTGGATCAGCTAAGGAGAAGCTCTTAGAGAAGCTTTGTGCTGTTGATTTTGAGGGAGAAAAAAGTTGTTTTGTGTTGTCAATTTTGAAAGAGAAAAGAGCAGCTTTGTGTTGTCGATTTTGAAAGGGAAAAAGAAAAAAACTTGTGCCAGTTTTGAGAGGAAAAATAAGGGAAATTGCTGCTAGTTTTCATAAGGATAAATGAGGGAAAATGCTACCAGTTTTGAGAGGGAAAAATTAGAGAAATTTTTATTGATTTTTAGAGGGAGAAAGGAGAAACTTGCTACTGACATAAAAGAAAAGAAAAGAGAAAGAAATAAAGGTAATGGGGGCATAAAATTTATATAAATAATATATAATAAAATAAACTAAAATAATATATATTAAGTGGGTTTCCATATTTAAGAGTAATAAGTAAAGGTGGTGCGTTATGGTGGCAAGCCGAAAAAAATAATAAGCAATTGGTAAGAAAGAGTAGCTAAATACATCTTCGAACTAATAGCGATGTAATATCCTGCTATTGTGAGGTAAGTAGGGGGTGTAGATTTTAAAATTTCCATATTTATCGATATATATGTATGCGCATGATTTATTTTATGTGCAAAATTATGGAAAGCATGAGTTAGTAAAATTCTAGGAAATTTATGGTTGCTATAATTGTTAAACATATTCTAAATATATATATATATATAAAGTATACGTAAAGTGTTTTAAACTGAGAAACAAGCTTTTCAATACGTTTTGCATCAAAGAAAAATGTGCCTTATAATTGTGCGGTGTGCATTCATAATTATAATGTTTACTCGCTAGGCAAAATGTCGTTTCGAAATTCATGCACAAACTTTATTTTAAGAAAATAATAATAGATTTTATCATAGCCTATGTTGAATGCTTTGGAACTAATTTGAAACGAGATTTCAAGGACATAACATAATTTTTAAAATGATTTTATTTAATCGAGAAATTTGAGGGTAGGCCAGATGTAACATCGATTAAGTGTGACCTCTGTGCATGAGTGAGCTCTAGCTAGAGAATCGTTGGGTTATTGATGGGCAGTTAGGTGTGGTGGGACCACGGCTTATGATATATGTATACGTGGCTAGGCCACCAGTGATTTACGCGGTTATGACCATCTGAAATCTTGTTTGTCGGCCAACATCGTTGAGACTGCCACGGCAAGGTGGGAATCCGAAGGAAGCAATGCTCCCCGGATGTTATTACGTGGTAGTGAGACAACGGGTTTATTTCTATTCCCTACTTGAAAGTGGCATCTCCGGGTTTTCAAACTCATATTTCTTTGCATAGTGAAAACAAAATTTAAACAGTTTTTCCACAACTTCCCTATATTTATAGTTAAATGAATTTTAACTCCTCGAATACGAGGTGATTTGTGATTTACATATAAGTTTGATTAACATTCGATTTCATGGGTGCTTGCCCTAATCTATTAATTTGATTTGAGCAAAATGTCAATTGATTTCGATAAGGATCAGCATAACGCATAATCATCCACGCGTATAGTCCACTGTGAATAGGTAAAGGCATCTCATAGCATTTGTCAAGCCCAGCCTTAAAATACCTGTCATGTCATGCATATAATTGACATCATGCTTGTACACTAGAATATCTCAAAAAAGTAGATAAAGGTCGGTATTGTACCTAGAAGTACAACTAAGACAATTTATACCTCGAACTAGTTAAAATAGAGATTTTAAGATGAAATTAGGAATTTCACAGTCCAAGAATGAATTAAAATGGCAATTAGGAGTTTGAGGGCCGATTTGGAGTCAATTGAGAAAATTGATCGATTCGGGGCAAAATGGTCAATTTGCCACCCAAAATTTAAATTTGGATATTTGATGAAATTTTTAGCCAAAATTAATCATTTGGAGTGTAATATTAGGTTTAGCTGTGCAAACTTTTCAATTCTCTATGTATTCTTGGAGTGTAGGGGCAAAATGATAATTTTACCTTACCAGGGGCAAAATGGTAATTTTGCACCACCAACACTTGTCAAATTTGTAGATTTTAAGTATTGTGGGAATGGATAAATATGACTTAAAGATGTGTCAGAAAATTTAACTGAAAAGTCAAATAATTAAACGTTTGGACCAATGACACATTGCCATGTGTCAAACTTGAATTCTTTAATAATAAACTTGAAAAATCAGCCATAAAACCCCCATTTTCAGCCCCCATGGTCAACCAAAGAAGAGGAAAGGAAGAACAAAGGAAGAACAAAAACATAGGTGGAAAAATCAAAGGGAAAGTGTGGAAATCCAAGGAATTAACTGGGTAAGGTGAAATTTCTTTATTTTTCCTTTAGATCTACACTACCCATGCATTATTTTCTTCTTTCTATGGTTGACAAGCATGATTTCATAGTGAATGAGTGACTGGCTGAATGGGTATAGTGAGAGAAATGATGTTGAATTGTTTGATTTTGAGGTATGTTAGTGTTTAAGGTTAGTTTAGCATGTATAGAAGCAAAACAACAAGGAAAATTTGATTTCCCCCACTAACCTCCTTTTGCTGAACCTTGTATGTTGTGTGGGAATGATGGATTTGATTTTATTTCAATTGAATTGGTTGAGAATTGATGGTTTGTGGTGTGAAAATCAAGTAGGAACAATTTTGGTGTTAGTGCACCTATAATGGCTAAATTTTTCATGAAAAATTGTGAGGGTCATTTGGCTTGCGTTTGATGAATTGAGATATTGGAAAAGAAATGGAGCAATTTGGAAGTGATTTCGACACAATTGTCATTTAATCGGGTGATAAGCCGAATTTAGTTGATACCACATCTAAACGATATTCGGACAATTTGCATTTCATATCATGCATTAGTATAGAGTCTAAATTAGTTTATTTTAGTTTAGCATCAATGTAGTAAATCCCTTGATTTTGTATTGTGTCAAGGCAGTGAGCCTTCCAACAAAGGCAAGGAAATTTCACCTGAGGATCGCTAGACAAAGTACTTCGAAAATCCGATCTTTTGACATTGTGAGTAAACTTACTATCGTTTAAATTATCTAAAGTGATTTTTGTCTATTATTATGACTTTTATGGAATATGGATTTAACAAAACGAAAATCCTTATGTTTTAGAAATAAATGTGCTTAAAATAAAATTATTGAGTAAATTGTTTCAAAATTGATAATGATTTAGAAAATAGAGTACTTGGAGAATGCAAATTATTGCTTGACAAATTGTATTTTGGTCTAAATGGCTTATGACAATTGTGCATCATTGGCCGATCGGTTATTGTGTTGTAAATATATATGAAATGGTATTTGCCATACAGGCTGGTTAGTATTAAAATTGTTCAATCATGCTACTAAAATTTCTACTGATTGGTGGGATAGCAATTAGCTTATTGCAGTGGGTGAGTTTCTGTGGACCGGACCTATTTAGAGGAGCACGGTAAACCCTGTTATTTTATACCTCGGTTGGAGAGGCGCGTAGGGTATCTCTCGAGGTATGGTTAGAGTTCACGTCACGTCAAACCACCACGTGAGGGTGAACTCCGCTAACGCAAAGGAATGGCTGTGTTTTCAAATAAAAATATTTTTATGAGTATACAAAATATTTTGCAGCCTTGGCGGTCTCGATCAGATGCCTCAACCAAGGTATCCCCGAGAATGAGTTTTTGAGCACGAGCCATGTTTTTCGAGATTCATAGGCCACTTTGAATATTATGAATGGTTTAAAATTTGTTACTATGTTATGAATGATTTTATAATGATTTATTTTATTTGTCTCCAATTACTTGCCTTTAGATGCTTTAGGTGATATTTGTTTACTCACTGAGTTATGTAAACTCACTATCCTCCTCTCCAACATTTCAGGCTCTGGATAGCCTGTAGATAGTAGATATCGTCGAGGATTACCATTGGCTTTACTACTCCAAAAACCTTAGGTTCATTATCCTTGGTATTTTTGTTCATTGTAGGCCCGCGTGTCATTGTAAATTAGATTTCATATTCTAGTTATTTGTATTATAGTACATATGAATATATTTTGCCTTTACACTGTAAAAATTATTTTTGTAATGTTCTAAAAAATTGTTTTATAAGAAATTACAATATTTTATTGAATATTTCTATTAAGTCTTAATACCTACAATTTCATTTAAAAAGAATGTTTTAGATAGTAAAACGCATTTTTGATTTTGAAATACGTGTTTTATACTCATGTACTAAGTTTTGGGTCGGGTTCAAAAATTTTGAAGAAAAATGACCAAAATGCCCCTATGAGGCGAAATTTACATTTCTATTGTTTTGAGTTGGAAAAATTTTGAAACCCCTTAAAACATGATGTTTGGAATGATTACTCACAAAAGAGGTAAGGAAATTGGTACAAAAGCCTTGCGAGGTTTCAATCGGTATTCGGGGTATGAATGCCTATTGAGATGTCGCGACAGTTGTCACGAGCTTGATGGAAGTTCCGGGTCGTGACAATTTTATTGGTATCAGAGCTTTTGGTTTTAAAAAAATTTACTTTTAAAGTTTACAGTGTCAGTGTGACCCCAAGTTAGGCTAAGTCAGGATAGATTGAATAGTTTGCATTTGAATATAGAACCTGAGGTTGCCTAAAACTACGTTATTTATCAATATAGATCACTATGCCTCCTCGACGAGAATTTCCACCCCTCACTAGATCAGCTGGCAAGGGAAGAGGTCATCCTAGGTAAAGTCAGCCAGATCCTATAGAAGAGGAATCCGTTGCATCCTCTTTTCGGGCAGCATTTACTGCTGAGTAAGCAGAGAGTCCTCCACATCCACCACCTGCTCCGCCACCTGCTGGTATTCTTGCCATGCCTCTTGAGGCAGTACAATCATTGGCAACTTTCTTTACCACCATGGCTGGTCAAGCTCAGACTGGTTAGGTTCCACCTACAGTGCCTACAACTACTCTTTCAATACCACTAGTACCCAATGTCTCGATTTCCAAGAAGTAGAAGAAGGCTAGGCAGCTCGGTTGCATTTCTTTTGTTGGTGAGTTGGACGCAACCGCAACGAAAAATTGGATTAACCAAGTATCAGATACCTTTGTGGATATGAGGTTGAATGATGAGATGAAATTGATGGTGCCCACGAGACTATTAGATAAGAGAGCTCGTACCTAGTGGATTTCAGTAAAGTCTTGTTTCGCCACTCTATTGACTTGGTCAGATTTTATCAGGGAGTTTAATGGTCAGTATTTTACTCACTTCCACCAAAAGGAAAAGAAAAGAGAATTTCTAAGTTTGAAGTAAGGGAATTTAACAATTGACTAGTACAAGACTCGTTTTAATGAGTTAATGTTGTACGTCCCAGAATTGGTGAGGACAAAGCAGGATCGAGCTAGTTATTTTGAAAAAGGGCTCCGTAACGAGATCAGAGAGCGGATGACGGTGATTGGTAGGGACCCTCATAAGGAAGTAGTACAGATGGCTCTAAGGGTCGAGAAGCTTGCTAATGAAAATCGGAGAATGCGAGCTGAGTTTGTGAAGACGAGGAATCTGAGCATATCCTCCAGTTTGTCGCCAAAGAGAGGTGGAGACTCTTCAACTTCAGGGAGCGCTGCTTCTGTCTAAATAACATCTCCTAAACCACCAATTTCATAGTCGCAACAGAGGCATCCCAGATTTAGTAGACTTGCAATGTCTGATTTAGGGAAAAATTTTAGAAGTCTTGATAGATGTATAAATTATGGGAAAAATCATCCCGGGCAGTGTCGAAAACATGTACGTTGTTTTCAGTGTGGACAATCAGGTCACATCAAGAGTGAGTGCCCACAGTTCAGAGGGGCTACTGCAGCTACTTCATCTCTACCAGCCAGTGTAGATATATAGGGGAGAGATTTGGCAAGGCCACAGCAGAGGCAAGGTGTGACTATACGATCTGGTGTGATGAGTAACACTCCAATACATCCACCCTATAGACCACAAGTTTGTACTCCAACGAGGGTTTTCACAATAACAGAAGAGGAAGCATGTGCTCGGCCTAGCGTAGTGATAGGTGTTATGTCCTTATTTAATAGAGATGCTTTTGTTTTAATAGATTCTAGCTCAAGTAGGTCTTATATCAGTACAACATTTGCATCATTTGTGAATAGAAACCTATCACCACTAGAGGAGGAAATCGTAGTTCACACCCCTCTAGGAGAACAATTAGTTAAAAACAATTGCTATAAAAACTATAGAGTAAAAGTCAATGAGGAAGAATTTAGGGGTGACTTGATTCCTTTGGAGATCTAAGATTTTGATATGATTTTGGGCATGGGCTGGTTAAGTACACATCGAGCGAATGTAGATTGTTTTAGAAAATAAGTAGTGCTTCAAAATTCGGAGGGAGCAGAAATTGAATTTATGAGAAAACATCAAGTATTATCGTCTTGTGTAATCTCGACTATTAAAGCTTTTAAGTTGGTGCAAAAAGGGTACCCAGCTTATCCGGGACATGTGATCGATACTTCAATAAGGGAACCTAAGATCTAGAATGTTCCATTAGTAAGTGAGTTTTCAAATGTATTTCTTAATGAATTACCGAGACTACTTCCAGATCGGGAGCTTGAGTTCCCGATTGATTTACTCCCGGGTATTGCCCATATTTTTATTCTCCCATACCGAATGGCTCCCATAAAATTGAAGGAACTGAAAATTTAGTTACAAGATTTAGTAGATAAGGGTTTCATTCGCCCTAGTATTTCTCCTTGGGGAGCATCAGTCTTATTTGTCGAGAAGAATGATGGCGCTCTTCGATTATGTGTAGATTTTCGTCAGCTAAATAGAGTGACTATCAAGAATAAGTATCATTTACCCTAGATTGATGATCTCTTTGATCAATTGCGAGGTGCAAAGGTATTCTCCAAAATCGATTTGAGGTCTGGGTACTGTTAGTTGAAGATTAAGAACAAGATGTATCCAAGATTGCATTCAGGACTAGATATGGGCATTATGAGTTTCTGGTGATGTTGTTTGGATTGACTAATGCCCCGACAGCATTTATGGATCTCATGAACAGGGTGTTTCATCCGTATTTGGATAGGTTTGTGATAGTCTTTATAGACGACATCTTGGTTTATTCAAAGAATAATGATGAACATACTGCCCATCTACGTATTGTGCTGCAAACTTTATGTGAAAGACAACTCTATGCCAAATTCTCTAAATGTGAGTTCTGGCTGAAGCAAGTGATCTTCTTGGGACATGTAGTGTCTGAAGCTAGGATTTATGTTGATCCCAAGAAGATTGAGGCAATTCTACAATGGGAGCAACTGAAAACGGTAACGGAGATTCATAGTTTTCTTGGTTTAATCGGTTATTATAGGAGGTTTGTTCAAGGATTTTCATTAATAGCTGCTCCACCGACTCACCTGACTCGTAAGGGAGTTAAGTTTGATCGAGATGCTGTTTGTGAGAGTCGGTTTCAAGACCTAAAGAATTGGTTAACCTTCGCTCCCGTTCTAGCACTTTCTATGAATGGAAAAGAGTTTGTGGTATATAGTGATGCTTCCAAGTTGGGATTAGGGTGTGTATTGATGCAAGATGAGAAAGTAATAGCTTATGCTTCCCCATAGTTGAAAAAGCATGAGGTAAATTACCCTACCCATGACTTGGAATTAGCGGCAGTGGTATTTACACTAAAAATTTGGAGACGTTATCTATATGGTGAGCGTTGTTGGATTTTTACGAATCATAAAAGTTTGAAGTATTTGCTCACCTAAAAGAAGCTTAATTCGAGACAGAAAAGATGGTTGGAGTTAAAAAAGGATTACGACTTAGTGATCGATTATCACCCTGGAAAGGCGAATGTAGTAGCAAATGCCTTGAGTCATAAATCCTCGTCGTTATTAGCAGCACTACGGAGTTTTTAGCTCCCTATGTTAATTAAGATGAAGTCTTGAAGGATCTAGTTAGATAATGGTGAAAATGGGTCTCTACTTGCTAGTTTCATTGTAAGGCCTTCATTGTTGGACCAGATCAAAGAATTGCAACAATCTAATGATGAATTGAGATAGGAAGTTCAAAAGCTGCAAGATGGTGAAGTTAGTGAATTCATACTCGGAGATGATAGTATGTTAATGTTCAGAGATCGAGTTTGTGTTCCAAGGGATGATCAGTTAAACTAAGCAATTTTAGAAGAAGCACATTCTTCCGCCTACGCTATGCACCCGGGAAACACCAAGATGTATAAGACTATTAAGGAAAATTATTGGTGGTCGGGTATGAAGAGAGACATAGCAGAATTTGTAGCAAAATGTCTTAAGTGCCAACAGGTCAAGACGGAACATCATAAGCCGTCAGGTACTCTTCAACCTTTACTGATTCTCAAATATAAGTGGGAACATGTGACTATGGATTTCATATTGGGTTAACAACAGACACAGAGTGGGAAAAATGCCATCTGGGTGATTATTCATTGATTAACCAAGTCCGCTCATTTCTTAGCTGTCCATAGCACATACTTTATTGAGAAGTTGGCTAAGCTCTACATAGACGAGATAGTGAAACTACACAAAGTGCCAGTTTCCATTGTATCGGACTAGGATCCTCGATTCACATCTCGATTTTGGCCAAAATTTCAGGAAGCTCTCAGAACCAAATTGAGATTAAGCACTGCCTTTCATCCGCTGACTGATGGTCAGTCTAAAAAAGCTATTTAGACCTTAAAGGATATGTTACGGGCATGTGTCATTGACTTTACTGGAAGTTGGGATAGACACTTGCCGATAGTGGAGTTTGCATATAATAACAGTTTCCAGTCTAGTATTGGAATGGCACCATACGAAGCTTTGTGTGCAAGAAAATGCCAAACTCCACTATGTTAGGATGAAGTGGGTGAAAGAAAATTGGTTAATGTGGAATTGATTGACTTGACTAATGACAAGATTAAAGTCATTCGAGAGCAATTAAATACGGCACAAGATAGACAGAAGAGTTATGCTAATAGAGAAAGGAAAGATTTGGAGTTTGCAATCGATGATAAAGTTTTTCTCAAGGTTTTTCCTTGGAATGGTAAGAATTTGAGAATTTGGAAGTATTAAATCTTATTTGATTATACTATGAGGATAATTTGTGGTATCTATTGGGTACTGTAAGGTGTGATTCGATTTATGAAGTGAGGAAAGCTTAATCCAAGATATATTGGACCCTTTCGAATTAGTGAAAAGATTGGGCCAGTGGCTTACAAACTTGAATTACCTTCAAAGTTAGATCGGATCCATGATGTTTGCCACGTCTCAATGTTAAAGAAGTATACACCTAATCCTTCCCATATTCTTGAAGCACATCCGGTGGAGTTGCATGAAAGTTTAAAGTTCGAGGTGCAACCGGTACGCATTCTAGACCAAAAGGACTGAGTACTAAGGAATAAGAGCATTTCCATGGCGAAAGTATTGTGGAAGAATACTCATATGGAAGAGATGACGTTGGAAGTTGAACAACAAATGAGAAACCAATACTCGCATCTATTCATCGAATCGGGTAAGTGAAATTTTGAGGTCAAAATTTTATTTTAAAAGGGGTAGTGCTGTCAAGCCCAGCCCTAAAATACCTGTCATGTCATGCATATAATTGGCATCATGCTTGTACACTAGAATATCTCGAAAAGGTAGATAAAGGTCGGTATTGTACCTAGAGGTACAACTAAGACAATTTATGTCTCGAACTAGTTAAAATAGGTATTTTAAGATGAAATTATGAATTTCACAGTCCAGGGATAAATTAAAATGGCAATTCGGAGTTCGAGGGCTGATTTGGAGTTAATCGGGGAAATTTACCGATTATGGGCAAAATAGTCATTTTGCCACCCAAATTTTAAATTTGGATATTTGATGAAATTTTTAGCCAAAATTAATCATTTGGAGTACAATATGAGGTTTAACAGTGAAAATTTTTTAATTCCCGGTATTCGTGGAGTGTAGGGGTAAAATAGAAATTTTGCCTTATTGGGGGCAAAATGGTAATTTTGTACCACCAACACTTGTCAAATTTTTGGATTTTAAGTATTGTGGGAATGGATAAATATGACTTAAAGATGTGCTAGAAAATTTAAGTGAAAAGTCAAATAATTAAACTTTTGGACCAATGACATAGTGCCACATATCAAGCTTAAATTCTTTAATAATAAACTTGAAAAATCAGCCATAAAACCCCCATTTTCAGCTCCCATGGTCAGACAAACAAGAGGAAAGGAAGAACAAAAACCTAGGTGGAAAAATCAAAGGCAAAGTGTGAAAATCCAAGGAATTAAGCTAGGTAAGGTGAAATTTCTTTACTTTTCCTTATGATCTACACTACCCATGCATTATTTTCTTATTTCTATGGTTGAGAAGCATGTTATCATAGTGAATGAGTGGCTGGCCGAATGGGTATAGTGAGAGAAATGATGTTGAAATTGTTTGATTTTGAGGTATATTAGTGTTTAAGGTTAGTTTAACATGTTTAGAAGCAAAACAACAGGGAAAAATTTCATTTCCCCCACTAACCTCCTTTGGCTGAACCTTGTATGTTGTTTGGGAATGATGGATTTGATTTTTTTTCAAGTGAATTGATTGAGAATTGATGGTTTGTGGTGTGAAAATCAAGTAGGAACAATTTTGGTGTTAGTGAACCTATAATGGCCAATTTTTCATGAAAAATTGTGAGGGTAATTATGCTTAATTTTGGGTAATTTGGCTTGTGTTTGATGAATTGAGATATTGGAAAAGAAATGGAGCAATTTGGAAGTGATTTGGACACAATTATCATTTAATCGGGTGATAGGCCGAATTTAGTCCATACCGCGTATAAGCGATATTCGGACAATTTGCATTTCATATCATGCATTAGTATAGAGTTAAAATTAGTTTATTTTAGTCTAGCATCAATGTAGTAAATCCCTTGATTTTGTACTGTGTCAAGGTGGTGAGCCTTCTGATAAAGGCAAGGAAATTTCACCCGAGGATCACTAGACAAAGTACTTCGAAAATCCAATCTTTTGACATCGTGAGTAAACTTATTATCGTTTAAATTATCTAAAGTGATTTTTGTCTATTATTATGAATTTTATGGAATATGGATTTAACAAAAGGAAAATCCTTATGTTTTAGAAATAAATGTATTTAAAATAAAATTATTGAGTAAATTGTTTCAAAATTGATAATGATTTAGAAAATAAAGTACTTGAAGACAGCAAATCGTTGCTTGACAAATTGTATTTTGGTCTAAATGGCTTATGACAATTGTGCATCATTGGCTGATCGGTTATTGTGTTGTAAATATCTATGAAATGTTATTTGTCGTACAGGCTGGTTAGTATTAAAAGTGTTCAGCCATGCTGCTAAACTTTCTACTGATTGGTGGGATAGCAATTAGCTTACTGCAATGGGCGGGTTTCTGCGGACCGGATCTATTTAGAGGGGCACAGTAAACCTTGTTATTTTATACCTCAGTTGGAGAGGTGCGTAGGGTATCTCCCGAGGTATGGTTAGAGTTCACATCACGTCGAACCACCACGTGAGGGTGAACTTCGCTAACGCCAAGGAATGGTTGCGTTTTCAAAATAAAAATACTTTTATGAGAATACGAAATATTTTACAGCCTTGGCGGTCTCGATTAGAAGCCCTGGGCAAGGTATCGTCGAGAATGAGATTTTGAGCACGAGCCATGTTTTTTGAGATTCATAAGCCACTTTGAATATTATGAATGGTTTAAAATTTGTTATTATGTTATGAATGATTTTGTAATGATTTATTTTATTCGTCTCCAATTACTCGCCTTTAGATCCTTTAGGTGATATTTGTTTACTCACTAAGTTATGTAAACTCACGACCCTCATCTCCAACATTTTACGCCTAGGATAGCCTGTAGATAGCATATATCGTCGAGGATTACCATTAGCTTTACTACTCCAAAAACTGTAAGTTCATTGTCCTGAGTACTTTTGTTCATTGTGGGCCCACATGTCACTGTAAATTAGATTTCATATTCCAGTTTCTGTATTATAGTACATATGAATATATTTTGCCTTTACGCTGTAAAAATTATTTATGTAATGTTTTAAAAATATTATTTTATAAGAAATTACAATATTTTATTAAATATTTTTATTAAGTCTTAATACCTACAATTTCATTAAAAAAGAATGTTTTAAATAGTAAAACACATTTTTGATTTTGAAATACATGTTTTATACTCATGTACTACGTTTTGGGTTGAGTTCAACAATTTTGAAAAAAAATGACCAAAATGCCCCTGTGAGGCGAAATCTACATTTTATTGTTTTGAGTTGGAAAAAGTTTAAAACCCCTTAAAACATGATGTTTGGAATGATTACTCACAAGGGAGGCAAGGAAACTGGTACAAAAGCCTTGCAAGGTTTCGATTGGTATTCGAGGTAGAATGCCTATCGAAACGTCGCGGCGGTTGTCATGGGCTCGATGAGAGTTCCGAGTCGTGACAACATTTTATCTTGAGTCGCTCCGCTGCTAGAGGTCGAGTTGTAGTAATTTGGTATTACTATACTTATTGTTGAATTCATGTTATAAATATATATGGTTTAAGCATTAATACAATGAGTTATTGAGAAATTTCATTAAGGCTTGTTCGGGACTTGGTGGGATCTCTTGAACATCTCAAACACCGATGGTGACTGAGGAAGGGTTGTTACAAAGTTGGTATTAGAGCCCACGGTTAAGTCGAGTCCTAGGAATTCTTGTGTTAGTCAGCGAGGTTGTCGGAGTTAACGTCGAGTCTTGTTTTCGGTTTGTGACTGTAGCATAAGTCATAGACATGAGACTATATAAACTCTTATTCCTAGTAACCTACCTTTTTTCTATCGTCATGTAAAGGGCATAAGTGGTACCATTGCTCCAGTTTGAGATGCCGCTCGAGACATAAACCATTATTGGGAAGATCTTAAAGCAAAATGCTCATAATGAAAGATTAACGTAATGACACATCCCTCTGACTAAGGATGGAGGAAAGTGGAGTTAGACTGATAGGTCCATAATAACTTAATTATTTGGAGTTATAATTTGAGCCCATGATTATCAATAGGAAGAAAATTGATGACTATGGGTGGTATTTGAGGTTAATATAAAGAATAACATACGATAAGGGTAATAAGAAGCATATTTTGACTGGAATAAATAATGATTGTTGAGATTCACTTGAGGTTAATAAATCTAAGTATTAAGGGAGCTATAAACTAATAGTCACGTGCACAGAGGTAAGTGCACTGTGTTAATTAAGCTTGCCCTGCCCATATATGAATGGTGTTGAACTTTCGAAATATTTTATATGCGGATATGTGTTGAATATGTGTACATCAGCTTAGAAAGAGCTAGTTTTTATTTCAATTAAGTGATTGCAAAACCCCAAGGTTTGATTTGAACTATTATGATTTATAGTTATAAGTACATGAATTAGCCTTAGGGTAAAAATCAGTGATTATTATAATTAATGTGCGATCGTGAAGTAAAAGGTTAGTAAGTAAATATACCTTAAGGATGAGCATAAATTTTGCTATGATTACTACGAAGCCAAAGGATTACATGTTTCAAATCCAACTCTATTGTATACTTGCCATGTCATTCATGTACTTAATAGCATGTCTGTATATGGAGTTGCCACAAAAAATTGTTAAAAGTAGATATCATATCTAGTGGTACAATTAAGTTGATTAAACCCTCAAACTAGCCCAAATAGAGATTTTAGAATGTATTTGAGAGTTATTGAACCTTATAATATCCTAATGTGGTGATTCAGAGTTCAAGGATTGATTTGGAGTCCAATCGAAAATTTTCATAACATAAGGGCCAAATGGTCATTTTGCCACTCAAGGGCAAAATTGGAATGTTGGATGAAAGTTTTGACCAAGTTTGACTATTTGGAGCATAATTTGAATTTGAGTAGTGAAAATTTTCAATTTCGACATTTTTCCGAGCATAAGGGCAAAATGGTTATTTCACGTGTCCATGAGGACATAATTGGAATTCTTGAGATTTTACACCACCATGACACTTGTCAAGCCCATGAATTTCATCTAGTATCTTTTTACTTCTTGGATAATTGAGGTATTATATGCAGTAGTCATAAAATGCTTAATAGTTAAGTTTTTAACCATGGACCAATCATATGATGACATGTGTTAAGCTTTGATTATTTTATAATTTACAATAAACTAGCACAAACTCTTCCTCACTCACACTCTCATGTTCAGCCAAGCCAAAAACAAAGGGGGAAAAGAAAGAAACAAACCCTAAGGAAGAAATTTAGGGGGAAATTCACCAGTTATTAGAAAACGACGCGATCGGAGGTAAAATTTCACGATTTAGCTTAAGATCTACCTTTCTCGTGCCTTCTTTTTCACTTTCTATGGTTGAAAACCAAGTTTTCATGAAGGGATTCTTGCTGGTCGAACTTAGGGGGAAAGGTTTTGATGATGGATTTTATTAGATTTCATTATATCTTAGTGTTTTTAGTTGTTTTGTGATGTTCGTTATGAAAAACAAGCAAGAAAATCACATGTCCTTCAGCAAACCCTCTTTGGCCAAATTCCATAGGGAATAGATTGATGATGAAATTTGTTATATTTCATGTTATTTAGCTTGTATTTGATGATTGGTGGTGTTGAAAATTAAAAAAGAAAAATCGAACAAGAAAATCATATTTTGACCACTTATATATATACACGTTATATGGTTCGGATGTGATAAATTAAGTCACAATCAAGTTCATTGACATACTTTGAATATAATTGGAGTATGGAAAGTGCAATGAATTGATTTGGAGTTGAATCAGATGTTTTGGCTAATTCAACAGTGTATAGTTCGAGTTAGGTCGAATACCATTTCAGTCTAATAACGATTGAACCTACGTAGAACACCATTTTTAAATGATTAGTCGAATGTTTTTCAGTCAAACTCATGCATTCATATAGAGCCTGAAATAGTTTTATAACAGTTTGGCACAAATATATTGAATCACTTGTGGTGTATTATGAATAGGTGGTGAGCCCTTTGGTAAGGTTAAGGATATTGTACTTGAGTACTAGGAATAGGAGTACTCCGACTCCCGTTATTGTGAGTAAACAAAGCATCATCTTAATTATCTAAAGTAGTTTATACTCGTTTTTATGATTTTAAAGAATAATGAACTTAAACTATGAATTATTATGTTTTACAATTGAAGTGTTGTTTAAATGAAATAAGATTCATAAATTGTTTTGAAATTGAATGTTGGTTTTGGAAATTGAGTAAGTGGAGACTATATACTTGTATTATATATATATATATGTTTTGACTATGGTTCGTTATGCCAACCCTGCTTTGAAATGAATGTTTCGACATAACGGGATTTGTAATTGATATATGGTTTGAATTGATAGCTTATGACAACGTGATGGCATGAATGGCTGGATTTGTGGTTGTGTGAAATATATGAACTGTTTTGTTTTACCTTGACAAGCTGGGTAATATCATATTAGCCATGTCATGCTGTCGAAATTTTATTGATTTGGTGGGTTATTTGATTATCTTACTGCAATGGGCTGGTTTCTGTCAACCAGACTATTAGAGAGGCACAGCAAACCCTATTACATTTTAGCTTAGTATGAGAGGTGGGGAGGGTATCTCGTAAGGTAGTTTAGAGTTCACTTCACGCTAAACCACCACGTGAAGGTGAAACTCAGCCAACGTCAAGGAAAGACTATGTTTTTAAACGTAAAAACATGTTAAATGTGTATATGACATTTTAACAGCCTTGGCAGACTCGGTTGGATGCTCGGGCCAAGACGTAACCAAGTACAGGTGTCACGACCCAATTCCTGAGCCATGACCGGCGCAAGGACCCAATGAGCATAGCTCACTAAGCCTAAGCAAGCCTATTTTCACTTAATTCACTAACTGTATTCAACGTATACTCGTGTGAATCATTCACACGTAATGCATCCAGTGTGTATATAAAGCCAATTAACAATGGCATTTTCAACATTTATATACATGCACTATTCCAGTCATGTATTTAGCAATTTACATTGCATACACATATTCACATAATTAGATTGTATTTACAATACAAAGGACCCAAGACTTCCAGCAGAGACATTTACCACAAAAGGAATCACTATCGGATGCCAGACACATACCCAGTAGATGAACTATGGGGACTCCTCGATCTAGAGCCCAACAGTCTCTTGATCTGAAAACATGAATTTTTGAAAACATGAGTACAAAACTCAGTGAGTGAATATTAGAAAGGAACAAGCAATCTCATCAGAAAATTTGTCAATCATGATGCGCTGGTTGAAAATAATGCCATTTTCAACTACCTAATATTTCAAACCCTTTTTCCCTTACCCAGGAATTTATTATGCATTCAAGGATTAAACATCCTCGAATTTTCACTGATCATTCTATTAAAGTAGTAGAATCGACGGTAGTTTACAAACCGTCACATAATGAGGGTTTCACAACCCGTACAATTCATATATGCATATATATATCATGTACGATTTCATTCACCAATCAATCTATCAAGCAAGATAGCAAATTTAACGGTTTATCACAAACCGTCACATAACAGGGGTCCCGTGTTAAACCCTTTTTCCTCAAATTCAAACAATTCGCATACCATACAATCACACATATACATAAATATCACGTACAATTTCATACAACAAGCATTGCATTTCATTCATTATCCCATCCTTTCCTCCATTCTGCTGTACTCTCCACTCATACATTATTACCGGCATTGCACTTCCCACTCCGCACATGCACGATAATAATTATCACCACCTTTATCATTAAACCGGCATTGCACTTCCCACTCCGCACATGCACGGTCGTAATTATCACACTCTTTATCATTCAACCGGCATTACACTTCCCACTCCGCACATGCACGGTCGTAATTATCACACTCTTTATCATTCAACCGGCATTGCACTTCCCACTCCGCACATGCACGGTCGTAACACTTTCACAACACCTCTCAACCATACAGGTAAACATCATCACAATGTACACATTTAGCACAATCAAATTTCACATCAATAAAATAATATTTCATGCCTTCATGCATACCACATAATATTATGCCTTCATGCATACCAAATAATTTCTATGCCTTCATGCATATCAAATAATTTCTATGCCTTCATGCATAACACATAATTTTTATGCTTTCATGCATAACACATATTTTTATGCTTTCATGCATAACACATATTTTTATGCTTTCATGCATAACACATATTTACCACATAAAATCATTTTTCTCAAAGGCTTGTTCCCGGCACGTATTTTTAAAAACTTTGGATAAATCATTTAATTATCCTAATCAATACAATGTGCATTTCCCAAATAATTTGAAATGCAAATTCACTCACCTTCTCACAAATCCGCACCGTCTCACAAATCCGCACCGTCTCACAAATCCGGATTCCGGATGCACTCGGATTAACAATCCTCAATCACGATTCCCTTGCCTTTCTCGGACTTCTCACCACCTTGACACAAAATAAAATTAGGGAATTTACTATATTGTCCCCAACTAATATAAACCAATTGAAATTGCTCACATATGATACTCAAAGGCAAAAATGCGTCCGATTATCACTTTAACGCGATATTGCCTAATCTCGACCGATTACCCGATTAATCGGCTATTATGTCCAATTTGATTCCAAATTGCACCATTCTTTTTCTCATAGCTTAATTCATCCCAAACCATTTAATTAATACCAATTTCAGCATCCAACCTTTTCCATTTCTTTATGGAAAAATTCGGCCAATGCAGTGCATTAGCACTGAAAATTTTTCTACTACATTTTCACTTGAATTTGTCATTTTCTAATTTCTTTCATTTCAAATGGAACCATTTCATTTGAAATGAACCAATTTCTCATGCATTCTCTACACCCTAGGTTCAGCCTAATGAAGAATCAGCATGACAATCAATTTCTTTCTTTCATTTTTGTCCATAATCATGCTTAACTACCTTTAAACACCAACATAGCTTAAATTCAATCCAATCCAACATCAAATCCATACTCATACCCCTTTTTCAGAATTCATTCCATCATGATATCTCCATATTTATCCATAGAAATCAAGAACAAAAGCATAGGTAAGCTAGGGTTAGAGTAAATCTAAAGAAAAGTTACCTTTGTTTTGCTTGAATCTTGAAAAACACGTGAAATCTATGGATTTTTGGCTAGGTTTTATGTTTTTCTGCTTTGTTCTTCTTTACTTCCCTTCAATCGGTTTTTGTTCCAGAATTTAGAGAGAGAAATGAGGGCTTAAGCTGATTTTTATGGCTTAAATAATAAAATATAAAGGCTTGCCACGTGGCACCATGTGATTGGCCCGTTTTTTTTTTACTTTTGACTTTTTCTCCCATTTCTTTTCCACCATTTGATTAATCAAATCAAAATCTGATCCCAACATGATCATGGCTGGAAAAATTTACTCTGGTGGTGGAAAATTACCGTTTTGCCCCCGGGATGGCAAAATTACGATTTTATCCCTATACTCCGAAATGTCTCGGAATTTCATTATTTTCACTGTCCAACCTCAAATAACACTAATATAAATCAATATTACCCAATTGGGGTAAAATCCTTTCAAAAAAATTCACATTTCGCACTCCGGTGGCAAAATTACCATTTTGCCCTTGTGTTCCAAAAACACCGAGAATCACAATTTTACACTGCTAAACATCATTTTATGATTATGGGATCATAACTGTATGTCATATAATTATTTTTAGTCCACTGTGATCAAATCTTGGCTAAAAATCTTCATAAATCAACAAATGAGAAAATGATCGTTTTGTCCCTAATCGGTCAATTTTCCCGATTGACTCCAAACTGGATCTTGAACTCTGAATCACTATTCTGAGCTATTTTGTGGGTCTCAGAATTTTGAAATTCCTCTTAGAATTTCTATTTAAACTCGTTCAAGGCTCGATTTAATTTAATGGTACTACTCAGTACAATACTGTCTTTTAACAAAGTCAACAGGGTCTCACAACAGGTTTTGGCATGAGCCAAGTTTCTAAAAAGGTCATAAGCCTTGTTGATTATTTTGATGAAATGTAATTATTTTATATGAGTTGAAATGAGTTTTAATGTTATGAATCATATTATGATGAAATGTTTTAATTGTCTCCATTTACTCGGCTTTAGATGTTATAAACGATCTTTGCTTACTCACTGGGTTTATAAAAATTCACCACTCTTCTTTCCACCCATTTTAGGCTTAGGACAGTCCGTAGGCAGTCGATTTTGTTGAGGGTTCGCTGTTGGGTTCGCACCTTTATAAATCATAGGCCTACAGTCCTACTTATTTTGGTTATTTTGGGGCTCACATAACATTGTAGAATATTTTGTATACCCTGGCTCAGTGTGCTATTATATACATGAATTTATTTTGTTCTTACGCCACAATAACTGTTTACCCAAGATTCTATAAATATTGTGTTATATGAAAATAGAATATTTTATTCAATATTTTTATTTAGTTTGATTAACTAAAATTTCACTTTAAATGGATGATTTTGATTACTAAACTTATTTTTAGATATGAAATTTATATTTTTCATTTATATACTATATTTTAGCAGGTTTCGAAATTTTTGAGTAAAATGACCAAAATACCCCTATGAGGTAGAAATTAATTTTTGATTCTTTTTTATTTGAAAATAGTATATATTCCTTTAAAACTCGATATTTAGTAATTGTTGCTCATAAGGGAGGTGCAAAACTGATGCTAGAACCTTACGAGGTTTCGGTTGACATTCTGGGCAAGGTATGTCTATCGGGACATCGTGGTGGTTGTCACGAACTCAAAGAGAGTACCAGGTCATGACAATTCAATTAATATAAGAGCCTTTGATTTTAAAGTTATTTTAAAAACTACAGTGTCAGTGTGACCCCAAGTTAGGTTAGATTAAGTTGAATGCATGCATCTGCATATAAAACCTGAAGTTGTCTAAACTTGTTCCGTTTCTTCTTATAGATCATTATGCCTCTTCGACGTGGACACCCACCTCTCACTAGATTAGTTGAGAGGGGAAGAGGTTGTTCTCAGCATCGTCAGTCAGATCTTGTAGAGGGGGAATCGGCTGCATCTACCTTTCGAGCAGCACCTACTGTTGAACAAACTGAGACTCCTCCACATCCTCCACCTCCTCCACCACCTACCGGTATTCTTATTATTCCTGCCATGTCTCTTGAGGCAATTCATGCATTAGCAGTTTTCCTCACTGCTATTACTGGCCAAGGTCAAGCTAGTCAAGCTCCTCCTGTTATTCCTCCAGTCGCACCATCAGTGCCACAACCTCCACCTCCTGTTCCAACATAATTACCTGGTATCTCTATTTCAAAGAAACTTAAGGAGGCTAGGTAGCTCAATTGCATTGCTTTTACTGGTGATCTAGATGCAACCGCAACTAAGGACTAGATCATTCAAGTTTTTGTGACACTTATTGATATGAGACTAGTTAATGATATGAAACTTATGGTGGCCACTAGACTGCTTGAGGAGAGGACCTGTACTTGATGGAACTTAGTGAATTCTTATTCTACCTTTCCTCTAACCTGATCGAATTTTCTGCAAGAGTTTGACGACTAGTATTATACTTATTTTCATCAAAAGGAAAAGAAAAAGGAATTCTTGAGTCTAAAACAAGAGAGTTTGACAGTAGAGGACTATGAGACTCGTTTTAACGAGCTAATGTCTTATGTGCCCGATTTGGTGAAAATTTAGCAAGATCAGGCTAATTACTTTAAGGAAAAGTTCCAGAATGAAATCAGAGACCATATGGCAGTGATAGGTAGGGAGCCGTATAAAGAGGTTGTATAGATGGTTTTATGAGCTGAGAAGCTCACAACTGAGAACAAAAAGATTTGGGCCGAGTTTACAAAAAAGAAGAATCCAAATACATCTTCCATCCAGCTCTCGAAAAAGGGCAAGGATTCATCTGTTTCAAGGAGTACTACCACTGCTTCAGTAGCATCTAACTGACCCTCATCTCAACAGTTGCAACAAAAGTCTTCTAGATTTAGTAGATTAGTGGTGAGTGCTCTTGGGAAGAGTTTTGGAGGTTTTCACAGATGCTAGAATTGTAGGAGATCACATGTTGGGCCATGTAGGGAGCCCGTACAGTGTTTTTCATTGTGGTTAGCAAGGCCACATGAGGAGTGGTTGTCCGTAGTTTGGACAAGCTATTGTAGATGTTTCATGTCCTCAAGCTTGTACAGATATTTCGAGATAAGATTCTTTTAAGTCACAAGCGAGACAGGGTGTAGCGATGAAGTCTAGCGTGGGGAGTAATACCTTGGCGCATCCACTTTTTAGACCGCATACTCATACTCTAATGAGAGTTTTTGCTGTGATAGTGGAGGAGGCACGAGTTTGATCCAGTACAGTGATAGGTACCATGTTTGTATTGAACATAAATGATTATGTCTTAATTGATTCTGGTTCAGATAGATCTTATGTGAGCACAACATTTGCATCCTTTTGTGATAGAAACCTGTCACCTTTAGAGGGGGAAATTGTAGTTCATACCCCTTTAGGAGAGCAGTTGGTTAGAAACACATGTTATAGAGATTGCAGGATAAAGGTTGGCGAAGAAGAATTCAAAGCGAACTTAATTCCCTTAGAGATCTAAGATTTGATTTGATATTGGGTATAGATTGGTTGAGTACACATTAGGCAAAAGTGGATTGTTTCAAGAAGTAAGTTATACTTCAGAATTCTAAGGGAGTAGAGGTTGTATTTGTAGGGGAACGTTGAGTATTACCATCATGTGTAATCTCTGCTATCAAAGATTTGAAACTAGTGCAGAAAGGGCATCCGGCTTATCTAGCACATGTGATTGATACCTCCAAAGGGGAACCTAAGTTAAAGGATGTCCCAATAGTAAATGAGTTCTCTAATGTGTTTCTAGATAAGTTATGAGGACTACCTCTTGATCGAGAGCTTGAGTTCTTTATTGATTTACTTCCAAGTACCGCACCTATTCTATTCTTCCGTATCGGATGGCTCCGATGGAGTGGAAGGAGTTGAAAGTCCAGCTGCAAGATTGTTGCATTTGGCTATGGACGACATGCTCAAAATGCGTAGCGGAAATAAAAATAAAATTCATAATTTAAACAACAAAAACATGCCTCCACCCATGGATCGCCTTGGTGATATTTAACACATAAAAGCACAAAATAAATTATATTTCAGAAAGTTACCTTGTCAAGTAATTTCGTAATCACAATAGCTCTTCCTGAAGCAATCCCGCAAACACCACAAGCAGCAAAAAACCCTAGCCAATCAAGTGCTTGGCCTCCAATGGTAGCACACACAATTGCAGTTGAACCTTCAACAAAAGAGGGAGTTTTTAACTATACTTTGTGCTAGCAAAGAGGACAACAATTGTCCTTTTCTTCTTTTTCACAATCTTGGCCGAACCTCTCTTAAAAATTACTTCATAAGCAATTTTCTCTTTCACACAAAAGGAATGGTGGCAAAGAGAGAAAACATTTTTCTTTTTCTGACAAAAACTACGTTCTCTTCAATTATGAAAACTCTCTTGAAAATTGTTAAAAGGTGACTTATATAGTTAGGTTAAGATAACTTCAATTTTGCAATTAAGCCTTCAATATTATAACCATTATAATATTGGGCCCATTACTTAATTAAACTCTTTTAATTAAGTATTTGAAAATTAAAATCAAAATTAATTTCCATTATATTTTGCAATCAAGGCTTTATAATTATAACTATTTATAATTATGTCTAAAACTTAATTAAACTTTTTTAATTAAGTTTATGAAAGTTAATTACCTAACATATGATTTAAGTCTAACTTAAATCATCATTCTCCCAATTTAATTCAAATGCAATTATTGTGTGTGACCCATTAGGTTCCCAACTTGTTGGCAATGGAATTGATTAATGACTCAATTGATTAATATAAATTTCAATCAATTAAATTATAATCAATTCCATAGACCAAGATTGGCATCTAGCAATGCATCATGGCTACCCAATTGTCAGGAGAGTCAAAGGGTTCTTTGACAACCTTTTAGTGTACAGCCTATCAATGTAATTCATTCCCTCATCATATATCCCAGAAATGATAAGAGCTTGATACAGTGTCTACTCTTATTAACTTCTATATTTGTTCCTGCAGTTATAGCATTAGCTTTATAGAGAGTTATGACACATTTTTCATAATCTCCATGTTGCCTTGGCAAGGACTTCACTAAGCTAATGTTAACCAAGAACTGATAGGATATGTCATCTAAAACACTTGAGGTGATGATTCCTATCTTGACCACTCATTTGCCTTCACACGCTTCATACTATACCCAAAAGCATCCTGTTTTGGCATCCTTGGTTAGGCACCCATAGGGATGAAATCAAAGCATAGCATTCCACATATAAGACAACCTGGTGTCTCAAGTCTAGGGAGTATTTACACGACTAACACATGAGAACTATTGCATAGACACTAGAGTGTATTACCAAATGCACTTCTCATGGCGGGTCATGTTCAGTGAACTTGTTCTCCTAGGCAAGCACCTATATTCTAGTTCCAAGTATCTCTATACTTCAATCTATGAGATCGATTGCTTACTTCCAAAGTAAGGAACATAGAATATACCAGTCTCTAAGCATAATTGATGTTCAGTCTCAATGATACATTGACTAGGAACATTTTGAGATTATGCTTTGATGTATAAGAATCTCATAACTGCAACCCATTGGAATTTCCTTGCAAGGCATATTAATCTCATGGACTTCATTCAATTAGACTTATAACTCATTATAATTGATGTCTTATTGATAAAGGAAAACCTTTAATCATTCAACATGAATGATACTATTACATGATAGGAATCAAGCCTTAACCAATCCTAATTGGCAGTAGGGCTCATCCCAACATCTTCTACTCGCAAAAAGCTAATTGCTACCTCATCGTATGTGGATTCAATCCATCTAGCAATCATGTCTGCATGTAGACTCGCTTGTGCCCTTGAATGTAGTTAATTACTTTTATTTATCTTTATGATGTCTATACATCACATCATGTCATATTCCTATGTCTAGATCGAATGAGACCCAGGTTCTGTTAGTATGGCTCCATTGTTACATTAACATTGTTCAGAACTTTTTATTAGTTCCATGGACTAATGATCTAAGCATCTTCCTATTAGAGCCCTTTTAGTAGGATGCATATGGCTTTAATTATATACATGTATATAGTCCTATTTCTTTCTTTGGAACCATTCCAACTAAACTATGTTGTATGCATCATATGCATTTGTCACTTTTCATTGTGCTATCCGCCCCTTTTAAATTTTTGCACTTTCTTTGTATATACATTGCACCCCATGTAATCGTATCAACAAAGAATTGCATTCACTCCTACTAACCTCTTTTTATGTATGAGATAAGTACACTTATACATTTTATTAAATCCAACCCTTTGGATCCCATTTAATAAAACAAAGTGTATAACTTCAATGAAAAACATATTTAGTAGTCCATCACAATACGTCTCTAATGTATCCTACTAAATCCATGGAGTTCTCATACATGTGATTATGCATCTCTATGCAAAATCTTAAGAGTTAGATTCCAATGTAACCATATAATAACTAAAAAACTTCTTTCTTAGTGTCTTCATGCTCCCACTAAATCCAAGATCCTTTGTGAGAGTAATAATCAAACTCTTTTGAATTTTCTGTGATGTTACATACATACATCTCAATGTATGCTTGGAATCATATTGATTTCGAATAATATAATTGGCTACATATATACATTGGAGAGATATGGACCAAATCATATCATTATATGAATTTGCTTTCTTCTTTAAACAAACATCTCTATGTTTTATTCATAAGAAAGTTCCATTTCATATGAATCTACATTCATCTTTTGAATAATTAATTAATAAGTAAAAGTAATCTTCACTAAGATCATATCTTAATAAGAATACTTTATACTATATAGCTCGTATGATCTTATATTTGAATTCTCTAAACATTTCAAGGTTTCAAATATTATTTCTTTAAGTATATAAGACAAAATCTTAATTTGGTCTTATTTAAACTTAAAGAATTAGAAACATTTTCCATAACATTTTATGTTCAATGGTTCGCATACATCTATATGTATAAGACCTTTTGAACATACCAAGTCATTCACTTTTGCATGAAAATTGATTTGATCATATAAGAATTACTAGCTCCTTTATGATTCCCAATCAAAAAAGATCTAAGTATCTTCATACTCTAATTCTTACTTTAATGACCAAGACAAAATGCCATAATTGAGATCATATACAATCAGTTTTCTTGACATTTATATTAAGCATTGACTTATTACTATTGTTTTGCGCATTATGTCATTACATAAATGCATTCAACATCTAGCATCGAATACTTATGATGTTAATACAACAATAGTAACTTCTAACTCAATCATAAATTTTGGCAAAATAGAAGCTTCTATAAGCTTCCTTTTTTTTTTATTATTAGTCTCTCATTTGTACATCTTGACTATAAAGATGTTTGAGAACATTTCTCAATTAGTGCCATTATCGTGGTTGTCTTTCCAATTCATAATTAAGGCAACATAAATTCCATCTCATTGAAGTACACTTCTAATTATGAATTGTATTTGGTAGAGATTGTGAAACGAACAACCTTTTGCTTGAGAACATTTCTCAAATCCTAGTACCTTTAAAAGGAGTTTGGTCTAGTGAGTTTGATTTGCATCCAAGATGCACTATAGTGACAGATTATTAGCCATGTATATAAATTATGTCTAAACAAATAATATAAAGCAATAAGTAAATATCATGCATAAACTATTTAAAACAAGGTTTTAAAATTTTAAATAGTTCTCCCTCTATTTTCTACAAGATGATAACCTTTCATATCACCTCGAGAGATCTTTACTAGGATTCTCTTAATGGGCTAGAATCCCATCCATCTAGTCATGGCCTTGAGTGTGCTCAACAAACCATGATAGGTGGATTAGGTAGGTAACTGAGCTTACCAATTGTATCTCTATACAACTCCTAGATCAACTAGGTGACAACACATTGCCTAAACATATCATATATGTTTCACCTAGCCTTTGCCTCTAGTTTCATAATAATCAAGTTTCCAAGCTTCTAAATTTTATGAAACTAGTTGAGTAACACCCACCAATAGCTCAAACATACTCGTGTAAAAGTGTGACCTTGAGTGTGCTCAACAAGTCTCCGATTAAAAGAGCAACCAGGTTATCTTGCTATATGGTGGAAGGCAACTTGCTCATGTGTGGCATGTGACTAAATATATTATGAAGGATTTTGTTTTTTCCTTTATTAGGGTCTCATCTTTGCATGCATAGCATTTATTAAATCGCATAAAATAAATCTATCACATGCATACTACTTTGCATTGCATAGAATTTATTAAATTGCATAAAATAAATCTATCACATGCAAACTACTTTGGATGATCATGGACTTTAACTATATTAATTTCCTTGAGCCATTAAAGGAAACTAGCATGGTCAAACCTAGGGGATTACATATAAGAATCTTCAAAATTTGCTTGTAATCTCTTTGTCCATCTTGGCGCCTTGAATCCCCATCATCAATTTTTCCAAAATTCAATTCCTAATCTATCCTAATTCTAATTACATTTGAATGTAGAAACCTCGAGTTACATTCGAAGGGAGTAAGATAAGGAAAGAATTTTACAAACTAAGATAAAGAGATAAGGCAGGACATGCAAGTCCTATTTCAAAAATACCAAGAATATACATTCAACCATAGCATAATCATATTAGGCCTAAGTCCATAATCATCCACATATATTCATCAATATGAATAAAAGTTAAAGATATGTCTCATTCAAATTTTTAATCATATGAGGTATTTGAGATTAGCAATTTTCAACATTTGAATTTTGCCAATTTCAAATTTTCGAGTAACTATTGAATTCTATATATATGGAAACTTTTTTTCATATATAGTAAATATTACTAATCAAAATTAGTAATTTATCCATTCCTAATCTTCTTAGGATCAGAATTAAAATTTTTATTACAAATTAAAACATTTTTAATTTGTGCTCCTAAACATTTTACACAACCTATTATTAATATCATTTAATTAAAGATTGAATGTCTATTATTACCTAATCTTATTAGGAAATAACTTAGACAATTTAATCTTTAAATTTAATGTCAAATTAGAATTATCTTCTTGTAAGAAGTTAATTCAAAACAAAATTTATCCATAAATATTTAGACTCCCATTACTCCTAGGAATCTAATTCCAAAATTAATTTAGTCTTAAATTATTTAAATTTTGACACCCTTAAGCTAAGGAATCACATTCCATAATTTATGAAATAAATTATCAATCTTTATGGAACATATTCCATAATTAATTGGCTAATGAAGATATTTTAACTTCCATAATTTTTGAAATCACATTTCTTTATTTGTGGATGTGAATGCATCATCTTTGACATCCTTAATTTTAGGAATCATATTCCTTAAATTAAATGTTTTAAAAAACAAATCAGCATAATTACAGAACCAATTCCATAACTTATCCTCAGACAGCGGCAGACATGTCTTAATTACGTGGCATTATGGTGTTCTATCTTTAGAAATTTAATTCCAATAAAATTTATCCTGATAGATAACTCATGGAACTATTCCAGAATAAATTTTCAGGATTTTAGGAGATGATTTGGCCATTCAAAAAATTCAAAAACCGTGACCTTTATCTGCAGGAGACAGAATTGCTTTTTGAGTACTTTTGAAATTATTTGGGGCCAAAAAATTAGGAATTTAATTCCTAATGAAATTTATACTGATAGATAACTCATGGAACTATTCCAGAATAAATTTTCAGGATTCCAGGAGGTGATTTAGCTATTCAAAAAAATTCAAAAACCGTGACCTCTATCTGCAGGAGGCAGTTTCAGTTTTGTCTTTCTTTTGAAGTTATTTGGTGGCATAAAATCAGGAATTTAATTCCCAATTAAATTTTCTTTGATAGAAAACTTATGGAACAATTCCATAGTAATTTTACAAGATTTTAGGAAACGTTTTTGGCTGTCAAAAAAATTCAAAACCGTGGCTTGCTGCTGAAGAGGCAGCAACAGTTTTGACTCCACCAACTCACTTTTATGAAGGCTGAATTCTAGGGATTTCAATCCCTAAAATTCTTGGCAGTAATTTGGATAATTTATGGAACCTTTCCATAAAAAAAAAAATCCTCAGCCAATTGGTGCAACTAATTGCACAAATTTAGGCCTTTCTAGGTTGCCAAGCCAAACAAAACTGTGACTATCACTGCTGCAAACAGCAGCTGTTTCAGCCATATTTTGGTAGCTTTACCTCCACCATTTGCCACACATAATCACCCATCTTGGAACATTTCCAATGTGTATTGATCCCTTAATTTTCTTGCATTTGATGAAGCACTTAAACCTCACTTTAATGGCTGAAAATGGACCAATACGATGGCTGGAGAGAATTGAATTCTTCCAATTGAATCACACCATAATGTCATGAGATCAAATCTTTATTTGCTAAATTAATTTGTGCATCTCATGCACTTGTTAATCTAAAATATTTTGACATTAAAATGAGATTAATATTATGACAAATAAATTTTAAAATTTACAATTAAAATCTATCTAGAAATCAAAATAACCAGAATAAATTGTAAAATTTTAAAATTTACTAATTTGTGTAGAACAAAACCCGAACACTTCATATTCCTTTTCAACAAGGCATTAACAATAATAGACATAAGAATGTGTTAAAATCGAACCAAGGAAGGCTCTGATACCATTGTTGGGTTTGGCTATGGACGGCATGCTCAAAATGCGCAGCGGATATAAAATTAAAATTCATAATTTTGACAACAAAAGCATACCTCCACCCATGGATCGCCTTGGTGATATTTAACACATAAAAGCACAAAATAAATTATATTTCAAAAAGTTACCTTGCCAAGTAATTTCGTAATCACAATGGCACTTCCTGAAGCAATCCCGCGAACACCACAAGGAGCAAAAAACCCTAGCCAATCGAGTGCTTGGCCTCCAATGGTAGTACACACGATTGCAGTTGAACCTTCAACAAAGGAAGGAGTTTTTACCTATACTTTGTGCTATCAAAGAGGACAACAACTGTCATTTTCTTCCTTTTCACAATCTTGGCCGAACCTCTATTGAAAATTGCTTCATAAGCAATTTTCTCTTTCACGCAAAAGGAGTGTTGGCAAAGAGAGAAAACATTTTTCTTTTTTTGACAAAAACTACGTTGTCTTCAATTATGAAAACTCTATTGAAAATTGTTAAAAGGTGACTTACATAGTTAGGTTAAGATAACTTCAATTTTGCAATTAAGCCCTCAATATTATAACCATTATAATATTGGGCCTATTACTTAATTAAACTTTTTTAATTAAGTCCTTGGAAATTAAAATCAAAATTAATTTCCTTTATATTTTGCAATCAAGGCTTTATAATTATAACTATTTATAATTATGTCTAAAACTTAATTAAACTCTTTTAATTAAGTTTATGGAAGTTAATTACCAAACATTTGATTTATGTCCAACTTAAATCATCACTCTCCCAATCTAATTCAAATGCAATCATTGTGTGTGACCCATTAGGTTCCCAACATGTTGGCAATGGAATTAATTAATGACTCAATTGATTAATATAAATTTCAATCAATTAAATTATAATCAATTCCATAGACCAAGATTGGCATCTAGCAATGCATCATGGCCACCCAATTGTTAAGAGAGTCAAAGGGTTCTTTGACAACCTTTCAGTGTACAGTCTATCAGTGTAATTCATTCCCTCATCATATATCCCAAAGATGATAAGAGCTTGGTACAGTGTCTACTCTTTTTGACCTCTATATTTCTTCCTGCAGTTATAGCATTAGCTTTATAGAGAGTTATGAAACCTTTTTCATAATCTCCATGTCACCTTGGCCAAGGACTTCACTAAGCTAATGTTAACCAAGAACTGATAGGATATGTCCTCTAAAACACTTGAGGTGATGATTCCTATCTTGACCACTCATTTGCCTTTACATGCTTCATACTATTGTGAGACCTTGTTGACTTTGTTAAAAGACAGTATTGTACTCAGTAGTGCCATTAAATTAAATCGAGCCTTGAACGAGTTTAAATAGAAATTCTAAGAGGAATTTCAAAATTTTGAGACCCACAGAATAGCTCAGAATAGTGATTCAGAGTTCAAGGTCCAGTTTGGAGTCAATCGGGAAAATTGACCGGTTAGGGACAAAACGGTCATTTTCTCATTTGTTGATTTATGGAGATTTTAGCCAAAATTTGATCACATTGGACAAAAAAAATAATTATATGATATACAGTTATCATTATGGAATCATAAAATGATGTTTAGCAGTGTAAAATTGTGATTTTCGGTGTTTTTGGAGCACAAGGGCAAAATGGTAATTTTACCACCGGAGTGCGAAATGTGAATTTTTTTGAAAGGATTTTACCCCAATTGGGTAATATTGATTTATATTAGTGTCATTTGAGGTTGGACAGTGAAAATAAAACAATTTCAGGACATTTCGGAGTATAGGGGCAAAATCGTAATTTTGCCATCCCGGGGGCAAAACGGTAATTTTCCACCACCAGAGTAAATTTTTCCAGCCATGATCATGTTGGGATCAGATTTTGATTTGATTAATCAAATGGTGGAAAAGAAATGGGAGAAAAAGTCAAAAGTCAAAAAACGGGCCAATCACATGGTGCCACGTGGCAAGCTTTTATATTTTATTATTTAAGCCATAAAAATCAGCTTAAGCCCTCATTTCTCTCTCTAAATTCTGGAACAAAAACCGATTGAAGGGAAGAAAAGAAGAACAAAGGAGAAAAACATAAAAACCTAGGCCAAAATCCATAGATTTCAAGTATTTTTCAAGATTCAAGCAAAACAAAGGTAACTTTTCTTTAGATTTACTCTAACCCTAGCTTACCTATGCTTTTGTTCTTGATTTCAATGGTTAAATATGGAGATATCATGATGGAATGAATTCTGAAAATTGGGTATGAGTATGGATTTGATGTTGGATTGGATTGAATTTAAGCTATGTTGGTGTTTAAAGGTAGTTAAGCATGATTATGGACAAAAATGAAAGAAAGAAATTGATTGTCATGGTGATTCTTCATTAGGCTGAACCTAGGGTGTAGAGAATGCATGAGAAATTGGTTCATTTCAAATGAAATGATTTCATTTGAAATGAAAGAAATTAGAAAATGACAAATGCAAGTGAAAAATGTAGTAGAAAAATTTTCAGTGCTAATGCACTGCATTGGCCTAATTTTTCCATAAAGAAATGGAAAAGATTGGATGCTGAAATTGGCATTAATTGAATGTTTTGTGGTGAATTAAAGTGTTAGAAAAAGAATGGGCCAATTCGGAATCAAATTGGACATAATAGCCGATTAATCGGGTAATCGGTCGAAATTAGGCAATACCGCGTTAAAGCGATAATTGGACGCGATTTTGCTTTTGCGTATCATATGTGAGCAATTTCAATTGGTTTATATTAGTTGGGGACAATATAGTAAATTTTCTAATTTTATTCTGTGTTAAGGTGGTGAGAAGTCCGAGAAAGGCAAGGGAATGTGATTGAGGATTTTTAATCCGAGTGCACCTGAAATCCGAATTTGTGAGACGGTGAGTGAATTTGCATTTCAAATTATTTGGGAAATGCACATTGTATTGATTAGGATAATTAAATGATTTATCCAAAGTTTTTAAAAATACGTACCGGGAACAAGCCTTTGAGAAAAATGATTTTCTGTGACAAATATGTGTTATGCATGAAGCATAAAAATATGTGTTATGCATGAAAGCATAAAATTATGTGTTATGCATGAAAGCATAAAAGTATGTGCTATGCATGAAGGCATAGAAATTTTGTGGTATGCATGAAGGCATGAAATATTACTTTATTGATGTGAAAATTGATTGTGCTAAATGTGTACATTGTGATGATGTTTACATGTATGGTTGAGAGGTGTTGTGAAAGTGTTACCACCGTGCACGTGTGGAATGGATTTCTGCCCATGAACTTGGAAGGGATGCTGAGTGATACCCCTTACCAAGTGATGTTCGCCCAGGGGCTTGGCAGCGATGCTGAGTGATACCGCTTGCCGAGTGCTCTGATACTCCAGCTATGTGCGCGATGTGAGAGTTGCACATGAGCTGGTGAGATTGAGTGATATTGAGTAAAAGTGGGGACGGCGATACGTAACACCCACTATTTACTAAAAATTGAGAATTGAGTAAAAGTGGGGACGGCGATACGTAACGCCCATTATTTACTAGAAATTTTGAGAACTGAGCAAAGTGGGGACGACGATACGTAACGCCCACGATTCCTGGAAACTATCACTCGTGAACATTGGTGAAGTGTGATTTGTTATCCAGGGGCTTGCAGGGACGGCGATACGTAACGCCTGCGAGTGCTCAGATACATGTGTTTGTGTACATATATGATTGTTCATATTTTCAAGTATATATGTGTGAGATTGTATGGCATATGAATTGTCGTAAATTGGGTGTACTGAATCTGTGTACCCTTGTATTATGCTGATATGCATTATAAATAATTTATGGTGAAATTGATGCAACCGTGCATGTGCGGAGTGGGAAGTGCAATGCCGGTAATAATGTATGAGTGGAGAGTACAGCAGAATGGAGGAAAAGATGGGATAATGAATGAAATGCAATGCTTGTTGAATGAAATCGTACATGATATATATATGCATATATGAATTGTACGGGTTGTGAAACCCTCATTATGTGACGGTTTGTAAACTACCGTCGATTCTACCACATTGATAGAATGATCGATGAAAAATAAAAATTCAAGGATGTTTAATCCTTGAATGCAATACAAATTCCTAGGTAAGGGAAAAAGGGTTTGAAATATTAGTTAGTTGAAAATGGCCTTATTTTCAACCAGTGCATCATGATTGATAAATCTTCTGATGAGATTGCTTGTTCCCTTCTAATATTCACTCACTGAGTTTTGTACTCACGTTTTCAAAAATTCATGTTTTCAGATCAAGAGACTGTTGGGCTCTAGATCGAGGAGTCCCCATAGTGCATCTACTGGGTATGTGTCTGGCATCCGATAGTGATTCCTTTTGTGGTAAATGTCTCCGCTGGAAGTCTTGGGTCATTTGTATTGTAAATACAATCTAATTATGTGAATATGTGTATGCAATGTAAATTGCTAAATACATGACTGGTATAGTGCATGTATATAAATGTTGAAAATGCCATTGTTAATTGGCTTTATATGCACACTGGATGCATTACGTGTGAATGCTTCACACGTGTATACGTTGAATAAAGTAAGTGAAATTAGGCTTGCTTGGGCTTAGTGAGCTATGCTCATTGGGTCCTTGCGCCGGTCATGGCCCGGGAATTGGGTCGTGACAACTATACCCAAAAACATCCTATTTTGGCATCCTTGGTTAGGCACCCGTAGGGATGAAATCAAAGCATAGCATTCCACATATAAGCCAACCTAGTGTCTCAAGTCTAGGGAGTATTTACACGACTAACACATGAGAACTATTGGATAGACACTGGAGTGTATTACAAAATGCACTTCTCGCAACGGGTCATGTTCAGTGAACTTGTTCTCCTAGGCAAGCACCTATATTCTAGTTCCAAGTATCTCTATACTTCAATCTATGAGATCGATTGCTTACTTCCAAAGTAAGGAACATAGAATATACCAGTCTCTAAGCATAATTGATGTCCAGTCTCAATGATACGTTGACTAGGAACATTTTGAGATTATGCTTTTATGTATAAGAATCTCATAACTGCAACCCATTGCAATTTCCTTGCAAGGCATATTAATCTCATGGACTTCATTCAATTTGACTTATAACTCATTATAATTGATATCTTATTGATGAAGGAAAACCTTTAATCATTCAACATGAATGATACTATTGCATAATTGGAATTAAGCCTTAACCAATCCTAATTGTCTGCAGGGCTCATCCCAACAAAGACTTGGTACATAAAGGTTTTATTCACCCTAGTACTTCTCCTTGGGGTGCACCAGTCTTGTTTGTAAAGAAGAAGAATGGCACTTTCGGCTATGTGTTGACTACCGTCCGCTAAACCAAGTGACTATCAAGAAGAAATACCCTATGCCATAGATTGATGATCTTTTTAATTAGTTACAGGGTGCTGCGGTGTTTCCCAAGATTGATTTGAGGTTTGGGTATCATCAGTTGAAGATCAAGGAGCAAGATGTACCTAAAATTGCTTTCAAGACTCATTATTGGCATTACGAGTTTTTAGTTTTGGCTTTTAGTCTAACTAATGCCCTAGTAGCTTTTATGGACCTTATGAATAGGGTGCTCCACCTGTACTTGGATAAATTTGTAATAGTGTTCATAGATGACATCCTAGTGTATTCGAAGGATGATGATGAACATGTTGCCCATTTACGCATTTTGTTGTAAACTTTACGCAAGAGACAACTCTATGCTAAGTTCTCCAAATGTGAGTTTCAGTTGATGGAAGTGGTTTTCTTGGGACATATTGTGTCTAAAGCTAGAATTTATGTCGATCCCAAAAAGAATGAGGCAATCTTACAGTGAGAGTAATCAAAAATGGTGACAAAGATTCAGAGTTTCCTCGATTTAATCGATTACTATCGGAGGTTAGTTCAGGGGTTCTCATTGATAGCTACTCCTCTGACTCACAAAGAAGTCAAGTTTGAGTGGGAAGATGTTTGCGAGAGTTAGTTTCAGGAGCTAAAGAACCAGTTGACCCCCGCTCCCATTTTGACACTTCTTGTCAGTAAGAAAGAATTTGTGATGTACAATGATGCCTCTAAATTGAGATTAGGGTGCGTGTTAATGCAAGATGAGAAAGAAGTAGCTTATGCTTCTCGGTAATTGAAAAAGCATGAGACGAATTACCCTACCCATGATTTGGAGTTGGTAGCAATAGTCTTTGCATTGAAGATCTGGAGGCATTACTTATACGGTGAGCATTGTCAGATCTTTACTAACCACAAAAGTTTGAAATCTTACTCACCCAAAAAGAACTCAACTTGAGACGGAGACAATGGTTAGAGTTGATTAAGGATTACGACTTAGCATTGATTATCATCCGGGGAAAGCAAATGTTGTGGTAGATACCTTGAGTCGTAAATCCTCATCTTCATTAGCATTACTTCAAAATTCTTATTTTCTGATGCTACTTGAGATGAAATCTCTAGGGATCCAGTTGAGTAATGGTGAGGATGGAACCCTACTTGCTAGTTTTGTTGTGAGACTCTCACTATTGAATCAAATCAGGGAATTGCAGAAGTCTGATGATGAGTTGAAACAGGAAGTTCAAAAGTTATGAAAATAGAGAAACTAGTGAGTTCAGACTTGGTGATGATGGTATCTTGATGTTTGGGAACTAGGTTTGTGTCCCTAAGGATGATCAGCTGAGACGGGTTATTCTAGAGGAAGCTCATTCTTCCGTCTATGCTTTACATCTCGGAAGCACCAAAATGTACAAGACTATTAAGGAAAGTTACTAGTGGCCAAGTATGAAATAGGACATAGCAGAGTTTGTGGTGAAATGTCTCATACGCCAATAAATCAAGGCGGAACATCAGAAACCATAGAGTACTCTTCAGCCTTTACCTATTCCTAAATGGAAGTGGGAGCACGTGACTATGGACTTCGTATTGGGTTTATCGCGGATGTAGAGTGGGAAGGGTGCTATTTGGGTGATTGGGTTTTATAATGGTATGACACAATATATTGAATTATGTGTCATGTATTATGTATAGATGGTCTTCTAACAAGAGTAAAGACATTGTGCCAGAGGACAAAGAATAGGAGTATTTGAAACCCCTAAAACAGTGAGTGAACTTGCATTCCAAACTGTTTTGGGAATTTTAATTGAGTTGAGATGAAATGTTTGAATGATTTATATTCAACTTCTTATTTAAAAAGGAGCCCCGAGAACAAGCCTTTGACAATTATTTTAATGTTATGAGTGTGTACATTGTGTAAAGAAAATGAATACATGCTCATTTATTGTGTTGATAATAATATGAATGAATAGATAATGTGTATTAATGACCAGGGGATTGTGCGAGTAGGTAGTGCACACGTGGTCATATTGCTATGTACGAGTAGGGGATGTACACATGATGACCAAGGGATTGTGCTAGTAGGGAGTGCACACATGGTCATATTGCTTTGTGTGAGTAGGGAGTGCACACATGGTCATATTGCTATGTACGAGTAAGGGATGTACACATGATGACCAGGGGATTGTGCTAGTAGGGAGTGCACACATGGTCATATTGCTTTGTGTGAGTAGGGAGTGCACACATGGTCTTATTGCTTAGTGTGAGTAGGGAGTGCACCAGAGTTGAAGAAAATGGGTGGTGTATGTAATTACACGTGATTTTATATATATATATATGCGTGATATAGGGTGCATGATGGAAAAATGTAATTGTATGGTATGTGAACCTTGAGAAATTTTCCTTCATAGCAATTGTTTTAAATTGAGGAAAAAGGGTTCTAATACGAAACCCTTATTTCGAGATTATTTGTGATTACACTTCATTGTAGCAGAAATTCCCGCTGCAGCGATAACCCGTCGATTTTGCTATCCTGCTAGAATGATTGATGTAAATTCTTTTCTTCTCAACTCATGTTGAACATGGTTGTTTTATCATTGATTGTTTAAATAACTTAGGGTTAAATAGAAGGAGTTTTAATATTAACTTGATGTAAATTGTCTTGTTTCCAACTAACTGCATCATGGTTCTCCACTTTCCTTATTATTACTACTTGTTCCCTTCTAAGGTTCACTCACTAAGTTTTGTACTCACTATTTTAAAAATTCATGTTTTCAAATCAGGAAGCTGTTGGATCCTAGGTCGAGGAGTCCTAATAGTTCATCTCCTGGGTAATTGTTTGGCATTCAGTAGTAACCCTTTTACCGTAGTTTTCTCCGCTGGAAGTCACAGGTCCTTTTGTTTTGTGAATATGTTCATTTAAAGTAAATTACTAAGTTACATATCTTGAATAGTATATGTATATTTTAATCGATAATGCCATCATGAGTTGGCTACGTTCACACCAATTGGAATGTGTATGGATGCATTATTTGATAAGACATTAAGCAATATAAATGGGATAGGCTTGCTTGGGCTTGGTGAGCTATGCTCATTGGGCCCATGTGCCGGTCATGGCCCAGAAATTGGGCTGTGACATAAGGAGAAGCTCTTGGGGCAACTTTGTCTGCCAATTTTGAGGGAGAAATGAGCAACTTTGTGCTACTGATTTTGAGAGAGAAAAGAGTAGCTTTGTGCTGTCGATTTTGAGAGGGGAAAAAAGAGACTTACTGCTAGTTTTGAAAGGAAAAATGAGGAAAATTGCTGCTAGTTTTGAGAGGGAGAAATGAGGGAAATTGCTGCCAATTTTGAGAAGGAGAAATGAGAGAAATTGCTGTCGATTTTGAGAGGGAGAAAAGAGGAAACTTGTTGCTGGCATAAAAGGGAAGAAAGGAGAAAGAAAGAAAGGTAATGGGGGCATAAAAATATATATAATAATAATAAATAATAAAATAAACTAAAATAATATATACATATATTAAGTGGGTTTCCATATTTAAGAGTAATAAGGAAATATGGTGCACTATGGTGGTAAGCCGAAGAAAATAACGAGCGACTGGTAAGAAAGAAAAGCTAGATATGTTTTCGAACTAATAGTAACGTAATATCTCACTATTGTGAGGTGAGTAGGGGGTGTTAATTTTAAATTTTCTATATTTATCTATATATATTGTATATGCATGATTTATTTTACATGCAAAATTTTGGAAAGCATGAGTTTGTAGAATTCTAGGAAATTTGTGATTGCTATGATTTTTAAACATGTTTTGAATATATATAAACATGTTTTGAATATATATATATAGTATACGTAAAGTGTTTTAAACAGGGAAACAAGCTTTTTCAAGATGATTTACATCAAAGAAAAATGTGCCTTATATTTGTATGGTGTGCATTATTAATTATAATGTTTACTCACCAGGCAAATTGTCATTTCGAAATTCATGCACAAACTTTATTTTAAGAAAAGGATAATAGATTTTATCATACCCTATGTTGAATGCTTTGGACATAATTTGAAACGAGATTTCAAGGGCATAACATAATTTTTAAAATGATTTTATTTAATTGAGAGATTCGAGAGTAGGTCGAATGTCACATCGGTTAAATGTGACCCTCGTGCACGAGTGAGCTCTAGCTAGAGAATCTTTGGGTCACTAACGAGCAATTAGGCATGGCGAGGGCCATGACCTGTGATATATGCATACGTGGCTATGTCACTAGTGATTTACATCATTACGACCACTTGATATCTTAGATGTAGGCCAACATCATTGAGACTACCATGGCAATGTGGGAATCCAGTGGAAGCGACGCTCGAATGTTATTACGTGGTAGCGAGACCATGGGTTTATTTCCATTCCCCACTCAAGAATGGCATTTCTGGGTTTTTAAACTCATATTTCTTTACACGGTGAAAACGGAATTTAAGCGATTTTTTTGAAACTCCCCTATTTTTACGATGAAATGAATTTTAACTCCTCAAGTACAGAGCAATTTGTGATTTATGTATAAGTTTGATTAACATTCAATTTCATCGGAGCTTGCCCGAATCTATTGATTTGATTTGAGTAAAATGTCAATTGATTTCGACGACAGAAATTCTTTTATGTAAAATTGTTTTAAATCAATATTTAAAATGATTGACTTGAATAAGGTTTTTGATCTGTTTTGGAGTAGAAGTTTTTATCTACCTTGGTTGATTTACTATTGAAAATTATTACAATGGATAAGAAATTCTCGGTTTTTCATATAAGGCACAAATTTCTGTATAAAATAAATTGTTTTTATAATCTTGCATTTTTAATATTCTAACTGATCTGCTATTTGCTTATTTTCCATCTACGCCCTATTCACAGAGCCGATGATCACTAAGCCTATGAGACTCACACCCCTCTTTTTCCTCTTTTGCAAATAGGGATCGGCATAACGTGTAATCATCAATGCATATGGTCCACCGTAGATAGGTAAAGGCATCTCATAGCATTTTATCCCGAGTTACTCTCCTGTTAGAGGTCAAGTTGTAATACTTTGGTATAACTATGCTTATTGTTGAATTCATGTTATAAATATATATGGTTTAAGCATTAATACGGTTTAGTAAAAGTGGACAATGAGTTATTGAGAAATTTCATTAAGACTTGTTCAAAACTTTGTGAGATCTCTCAGAGGTCTCAAACACCAGTAGTGACCGAAAAAGGGTCGTTACAAATATCGACGAATCAACCAAAAAAAATGTTGAGTTGAAAGGTCAATGTGCTACTAATTTTCAGAATTTATCGATGTGGTCTCATACAAGCAATTCTGAAAAGCAGGAGTTGGAGGTTCACCCATCTATTGGAAGACGCAAGAAATCTACAAGTGACATCCCTGATGATAACGCTTCTGTTAAGACAGCCCAGAACTTAAAGCGAAGAGGTCTGACTCTTGACAGGTATGCTTCTAAGATTTCCATTCCCTAGTCACCTCATGATTAACTATCTAGTCTAGAATATACGTGGAATAGGTGATGAAGTTGTGCAAAGGCCACTTAAAAAATTAAGGAAAATGCACAACCTTAAAATTCTCGTTATCTTAGAACCTATGATTGATGGTTCCAAAATCAATTATTATAGGCGCCGGTTGGGCTTTTAAGGTGCAGCATTAAATAGCTCTAATAAAATTTGGGTTCTGTGGGCATATGATGTTTCATGTGAGATTCTTTTTGATCATATACAATGTCTACATGTTACTACGAATTCTCAGTGGTTGCAAAAGCCTCTTGATGCCTCATTTATTTATGCTAAATGCACAAGAACAGAAAGAAGGGCTTTATGGGATTGCTTACGTACCTTAGCCGCTGATTTACTTGAACCATGGCTGGTGGGAGGTAATTTTAACACTATTTTATCTAGTGATGAAAGATTATGCGGTGCAATTCTGAAAAGTGGCAATATGGAGGAATTCGGTGAATGTCTGCTTGATTGTGGTCTGGTTGATGCTGGATTTGAAGGTAATAAATTTACTTGGACAAATTCACATATGTTCGAAATATTAGACCGTATATTGTTTAACAATGCTTGGACAGAATTTTTTTCTTTCACCCGGGTGCAACATCTAGTGAGAGAGATGGGTTTGATCATTGTCCACTATTAGTATCATGCTCTAACTTAACTTCAAGAGGTCCTTCTTCATTTAGATTTATGCAGGCATGGACAAAACACCATGACTTCATGAAATTTGTGGATAGCACTTGGAGGGTTCCAACACAAGGCATGGGTTTGGAGGCTTTTTGGGCCAAGCAGCGGCATCTTAAACAAAGGTTAAAATGGTGGAATAAAGAAATCTTTGGAGACATTTATCACAACGTAAGAGAAGCTGAAAAACAAGCAGCTGAGGCTGAAATCATTTATCAAAATAACCAGACAGAAGCTAATAGAGAGCAGCTATCTTTAGCATGTGCCAAGCTTAATAAAAAATTGAGCATGGAAGAATTATTCTGTCAGCAAAAAGCTGGAGTGAGATGGGCAGTTGAGGGGGAGAGAAACACTTAATTCTTCCATATGAGGATGAGGACGAAATAGCTCAAGAACCATATTTTTCGAATTCAAGACTGTGATAAGAATTTTATTGAAAGCCCAGCACTTATCCAAGAGTCAACAGTTCGCTTCTTTTTAAATTTATTGAAAGATGAAGAATGTGATTTAACTCAATTTAATTCTTCTATTATTCCTTCCCTAGTTACAGCATGCAGATTGTAATATGATTTTATGTGATGAACCTACATTGGAAGAGGTTAGGGAAGCAGTATTTGATATTGACAAAGACAGTGTGGGGGGTCCAGATTGTTTTACTGCTTTTTTTCTATCAGATTTGTTGGAAAATAATTGCAGATGACTTATTCAAACCAAAGATTCCTAATCCTTTGCGTTGGAGTGATTTTAGACCTATCAAAATATGTAATGTTTTCAATAAGATAATTACTAAACTTTTGGCTAAGCGTTTAGCTAGAATCTTGCCCAAGATTATTTCTGAAAATCAGAATGGATTTGTTACCGGTCGACTCATTCGTGATACTATTTTGTTAGTCCAGGAACTCATTCATACGATTCATAAGAAAATCAGGGGAGGTAATATTGCTTTGAAGCTTGACATGATGAAGGCCTATGACCGGTTGAATTGGAATTTTCTCTTCACAATGCTGCGTCAGTTTGGGTTCAATGAACGGTGGATAAATATGATTCAGAGATGTATTTTTAACTGTTGGTTCTTTCTCTTGATTAATGGAGTGTCTGTAGGATATTTTAAATCTAAGAGAGGCTTGAGACAAGGTGATTCTATTTCTCCACTACTTTTTATATTAGCGGCAGAGTATTTATCTAGAGGTGTCAACAATCTATATGAGAGATATTCCTCGTTGCGCTACTCGACAAGTAGCTTTATGGTGGTAAATCACCTCTCATTTGCTGAAGACATAATTATTTCACTAATGGAAATAGATCTTCTCTGTCAAAAATTCAGAAATTTCTAGCAAAATATGAGGTGGTTTTTGGGCAAAAAGTCAATCAACAGAAGAGCTGTTTTATTACTAGTAATAAAATAGCTAATGCTAGGGTGCAGATACTTCATTCTGTCACAGGATTTATCCATAAGAAGCTTCCAGTTAATTATTTCGGTGCCCCGCTACATAAAGGTCACAAGAAAGCAATTTTATTTGATCCTCTTGTCTCTAAAATAAGAGATAGAAATTCTGGTTGGGAAAATAAAGTGCTATCTCCAGGACGACAGATTACATTAATCAAGAGTGTCCTATCTTCAATGTCCCTATTTCTCCTTCAGGTACCTCAACCTCCATTTTGTGTGGTTGGAAAAATTGAATGAATTTTTAATAGCTTCTTGCGGGGAGATTCTACAAATACAAAATATATACATTGGACCTCTTGGAAAAATATTGGCTATCCCAGCAGAGAAAGTGGCCTTGATATTTGAAGTTTGATGGATATATTTGTTATAACTTTGGGAGAAAGAGAATAAATGGCTGCTGTGTACAGCCTCTGTTTTGTGTCTATAAAACAGGGTAAAAAGAGAAGGCCACTGTTATCAGCTTATAAACAGAGCTGTGTATATACATCAGAAAAAAACGATATAGTTACAGAGCTATATACTGCTGTGTTATACATTGTATCAGTTCCTATTACTAACAGGTGTCAAGCTTATGGAAACCAAGACATTAGAATGGCACCACGTATGTGACACTAAAACAGCATAGTAAGCTTACACTAGTACCAGTACAACAAAGCAAAGTGTGATAATACAAAAGAGACATCTGTCTTGGGAATGCAGGCATTAACATCTAACACTCCTCCTTAATGCCTGCTGGATATATGTTGAGTTTGCTTCTAAGATATTCAAGCCGAGGACCAGACAAAGCCTTGGTCATTATATCTGCCAGTTGCAGTTCTGAAGAGCAATATTGGCATTGACATCACCATTCTTCTCAGCATCACGAATGGCATGGAATTTGACTTGAATATGCTTTTTCTTGACATGAAACACTGGATTTTTTGAGATTGCAATGGCTGACTTATTATCGATCAACAATGGAGTGGGATGACATTGTGAAAGTCTTAAGTCTGCCAAGACTTTCCTCAACTAGATGGCTTGATTAGAGGCAGCTAATGCTGCAATATATTCTGCCTCAGTAGAAGATTGAGCAACCAATGTTTGCTTATGAGAGCTCCAGTTGAAGGGACCATTACCCATGGTAAAAACATAACCAGAGGTGCTGCGAAAATCATCAATATTTCCAGCCCAGTCACAGTCAGAATATCCTGAGGCTTCCTTGAGTAATTCCAGTAAAGTGAATCACAAGATTCTGAGTGCCTTTCAAATATTTCAGCACACGCTTTGCAGCTGTCAGATGAAGATTTGTTGGTTCGTGCATAAATCTTGACAGCATATTGACAGAAAACATAATGTTTGGACGTGAAGAACATATATATAACAGACATACAATCATACTTCGATAAATCAAAGGATCATTGAGATTGATACCTTTATTACCGGAGTATTTTTCATTCACAGGCAATGGAGTAACAGCAGGCTTACATTGCTCCATGTGAAACCTCCTTAGAACATCTGTAATATATTTCTTCTGTGAAAATCTGATCCCATCAGCTGATTGATTAATTTCGAGCCCCAGAAAGTAGCTCATCAAACCCAAATCAGTCATATCGAACTCACAATGCATTTTTTCTTTGAACCTCTGCAATGTTATGTTGTCTCCTCCTGTAACCAACAAGTCATCAACGTACAGAGAAACAATTATAGACGGTTTAGCTGAGCTATATACGTATAAAGTGGCTTCATTACAGCTCTTGACAAACCCCTGCTTTAATAAATATGCATCCATTCTACTGTACCAGGTACGATGAGCCTGTTTAAGACCATACAGGGCTTTGTGTAACTTAAACACCTTATCTTCATTTGGGTTCTGGATGAAACCATTGGGCTGCTCCACAAATATTTCTTCTTCTAGGCCACCATTAAGAAATGCCGACTTAATGTCGAGATGATACACATTCCAGCAAAGTGCAGCAGACAGAGCAAGCAATAATCTGACAATATCAAACCGTGCTACTAGAGCAAATGTCTCCATATAGTCAATCCCAGGTAGTTGATTAAAGCCTTTGGCAACCAAACGAGCTTTAAATTTATTCACACTACCATCTAGATTAAGTTTCCTTTTGAAGATCCATTTAACCCCAATAACATGGTGATTGCTTGGCCTATTTACAAGACTCCAGGTCTGATTTTTGTTGATCATATTGAGTTCTTCAAGCATGGCAGCTCTCCATTGAGGACATTTTCTTGCTTCTGCAAAGGTAGTTGGCTCTTCTACAACAGCCAAACTCATGTGATATACATCATCAATTGACCTTGTACCTCTGACAGGTATATCATCCACATTCTGATTATCATTTGATTCCAGGACATTGTCATCTTCCTGGAAAATGGATTCTGAATTGATAAGAGCAACTAAACTTCTGTTGCTATCTCCAGATTCCGATTCCTAACTCCAGCTTAGAGATTCATCAAAGGAAACATCTTTGCTGACAATCAATTTGTTAGACTCAGGTAGATAAATCCTATAAGCTTTGGAATGAGAACTATACCCGAGAAAGATGCCTGCGAGAGCTTTCTGCTGAAGTTTGTCATGCTGAGATTCTGGTACATGAACATAACAAATACATCCAAACACTCTTAAATGATTAAGAGTTGGTTTATAGCCAAACCAAGATTCAAACGGGGTCATATCATTCACTGCTTGAGTAGGTAAGACATTAAGCAAATACACTGTAGTATTTGCAAGTTCTGCCCAGAATCTCTTTGGAAGATGGTTTTGAATCAAAAGGCACCTAGACATATCCATGATTGTCCTATTTTTCCTCTCACAAACCCCATTCTGTTGTGGAGTATATGGAGCTGTAAATTGATGATTAATGCCTTCACTTGACAAGTAGCGAGCAAATTCCCTGGATGTATATTCTCCCCCATTGTCTGTTCTGAGACACTTGATCTTGGCACCTGATTCCAGTTCAACCTTTGCTTTGAAAAGCAGGAATAATTGAAACATTTCTGACTTCATCTTGATAAAAAAGATCCAACACATTCTAGACATATCATCAATAAATATTAAATAATATTTGCTACCATTAAGAGACTCAATACTCATTGGACCAGCCACATTAGAATGTATCAGATCAAGCTTTCCTTTGGCTTTGCTAGTGGAAGTAGATAAGGGTTTCCTCGATAATTTCCCCAGTTGACAAGCACTACATAATGAGCCTTTATTAATAGACTTTGGAAGCTTAGGAACTAACTCAGAAGAGATTATCTGCTGCAATGATCGATGATTGAAATGCCCAAGTCTCTTATGCCAAAAACTTATATTATTCTCATCAGATTCATTTGTTTGTGATACATGTAAACACAACTGATCTGTGCTTATTGAGAAGCATCTTTTTCTCATTGGAATGGTCATTAAATAAGTACCAGATGAATCAAGTATTCTGCATGCATTATCTTTAAAGACCAAAGAATACTTACATTCCACCAATTGCCCAACAGATAATAAATTTTGAGTAATTGTTGGAACTAAAAGCACATCAGAAATATACCTGGTTTCAGCAGATGCATAAATACTGACAGTTCCTTTTCCAATAGCATCAAGATAGAGTCCATTGCCAATTTTAACTTTGGATTTATAATCTTTATCCAAGTCAACAAACATCCTTTCCAATGGTGTGATACGGTTGGAACTCCCACTGTCAAGCAACCATTGATTATTATCAACATCACTATTAAGAGTAGTTAATGCCATAAACAGTGTTTCTTCTGCCACCTGAGCTTTCTCAATCAACTGATCTGCTTTCTCAAATGCTGGAGGCTTGTTTTTGCACACCTTATCAATGTGTCCAAGTTCATTGCAGACTTTACATTTGGCATCAGATTTAAACCAACAATTATCCTCAAAGTGATTGCGTTTTTTGCAATACATACAGACTTTGAACTTGCCTTTTTTGTTGGAATTTTGGCCAGAATTGAAGGCTTTCTTGTCCTTATCTCTGAAGCTTTTCTTATTCCCACTGTCAGTTACACCTTTACCTCTATGTTTTGCAACAAATACAGTTTCTACACTTGGATTTTGGCGTGCTGATCGTCTCTGCTCAGCAGCTTGAAGGGCACTCACTATTTCAGTGATTGTGAGTTTGATAGGATCCTTTGATAAAGGAAGCAACAGTAGCTTCAAATTTTTCTGGTATGCTTATCAGAATCTTTTGCACAACACTAGTCTCAAATAACTTTTCTCCCAACATCCTGATTTGGTTGACAAGCTTCATAACTTGATCTACATATTCCTTCACTGTTTGAGTTTCTTTCATTCTCATCAATTCAAACTCTCGCTTGAGATTGAGGACCTGCATATGCTTGGTTCTAGTATTACCAAGAAACTCTTCTTGAAGAGTATCCCAGGCTTCTTTGGCTGTTTCACAACCCATGATCCTGCTGAATATATTCTCAGACACAGCTGAATGAAGGAATGACAATGCTCTGTAGCGCTTGGCTACGTCTTCTTCATATTGCTTGACTTGAACTGCAGATGCATTATCTCTTAATGGTGGAATCTCTGTGTCATATTCCACCACATTCCAAAGATTGTACCCTCTTAAGTAGGCCTTCATCTTGACAGCCCAAAATGAATAATTATCACCATCAAACAACGGTGGAGGTTGATGAGAAATATTAGGGGTTGAGGTAGACATTTGAAATGAGACAAGTGAATTTTTTTTCTTTTAGGTTTCTGTGCAGAAGAAAGTGTTATAGGGTCCAACGAGGATCAATACAGCTCTGATACTATGTTATAACTTTGGGAGAAAGAGAATAAATGGCTACTGTGTACAGCCTCTGTTTTGTGTCTATAAAACAGGGTAAAAAGAGAAGGCCACTGTTATCAGCTTATCAACAGAGCTGTGTATATACATCAGAAAAAAACGATATAGTTACAGAGCTATATACTGCTGTGTTATACATTGTATCAGTTCCTACTACTAACAGATGCCCTGCTTATGGAAACCAAGACATTAGAATAGCACCACGTATGTGACACTAACACAACATAGTAAGCTTACACTAGTACCAGTACAACAAAACGAAGTGTGATAATACAAAAGAGACATCTGTCTTGGGAATGCAGGTATTAACATCTAACAATATTTGATGCTTTTAATCTAAAGCTTTGGTGGCGTTTCAGAACTTCGAATTGACTATGGGCAAGATACATGAAAACTAAATATTGTGTTAGGCCGGTTCCTATGAAAGTCCAAGTAAAACTACATGACTCCTCAATATGGAACCGGTTGATGAATAGCTGGGTAATCACCAAGAAGAACATTAGATGGAATATAGGACATGGTGATTTGTTCCTTTGGCATGACTGCTGGATGGGTGACCAACCTTTAGTAAGATATTTTCCTTCCTTTACACATTCTACGATCAATATGAATTATTTCTTTGAGAATAATACTTGGAATGTGGATAAGTTGAAAGCTGTCCTCCCAAACTCTAAGATTGGTGAAATTGTGAATATTCTTATTGAGTCTTGTTGTGATGATTTGGCTTATTGGGTGCCAACCACAAATGCCGTCTTTACTACTAAGAGTATTTGGGAGATGATTAAACAAAGGCAAACTGTGAATGCTATTTTAATTACATCTGGCATAGAAGTATTCTGCTTACAGTTTCTTTCTTTATTTGGCAAGTCCTTCATGATTGGATTCCATTTGAAATAAGATTAAAGGTAAAAGGGTTTCAATTCTTTAAGAGAGATTCATGAGCTTGTCAGCACGGACAAGGATGGACGGGAATCACTCACCACCATTGCTTGAAATTAAGAGGAGATAAAGTTTTCTTTATATTCTTTTTTCTATTTGTATTACTATTTTTTTTTTACTTTTTTTATTTCTATTCTATTTGCTAATATATTTTAAGTTTCTATAAATTTTCTTCTCCAAATTTACAAACCATTAACCATGTTCTTCTTCTTTCTTTTTTTTTTTTTATGTGGGTTATATCTTCTACTTGCTATGTTTCTTTTTTTATTATTATGTGCATTTTATTTTTCATGATTTTAGTCTTTAAAAATTAAAAAACTTATTATGTAATTTTCAAATATAAGTTGTAGTGTTGCACTATTGATTGTTACTTAAAATTTCATCAATGTATAATTTTTTTATTAATTTTGATTATATAAGAGAAAATTATCTTGAGTATATATTTTTATGTGCTTTACATTTTATATTTAGTTGAAAGGAAATTATGTTGAGTATTTAGTCTTTAAACAATCATGATTATTAAGAGAAAATTATTAATTATATATATCGTATTTAACTGTTTATATTTTTGGCATTATAGTATGTCGATTGTATTAATTTTTTTAGATTGATTAAAGTAGGACTAAATAAAAAAAATTTACAAATTCTTTAAAAGAAAATATGTAAATCGTCCAAATGATTTTCTTATACTTGAGCCAACAAGTCTTAATGCTTGAACTTATGAACAAGAGAAGGAAATATCGTCGAGTACAACTTTCTTAAGAAATTATTGTAAATCTTTCTTTTCTTGTTCCTTTTAATTTACATATTATTTAAAATTATTATCCGTTATAAAACTTTTGATTGTTGGTTAAATTCAACATATTAGTTTTAAAAATTTTTAACACTTTCTCTTCTTCTTTGACCCCCAACAAAAATTAGTTAGCTCTGCCCTGAGGCAATACCTGGTCAAATATGCAACATGGGAAAAAAAAAAGCCTTGAATGAAATGAACATATGAGTTTTTTCTTGTTTTTTTTTTTTAATCAGAAAAAAAGAGTTTAAATTGCTCTATAACCATTTTCATCCAAAACATGCTAAAACCTTGCATCAAATTAAATCTCTATAGCTTTTGTTTTTTATTTTATTACATCGAGGGTCCTTGGGTCTATATAGATATAACAAGTATGACTGCCAAAGTTTACTAATAATTCAAAATTCAGACACTTTTGTTGCGTGCTTGACTTCGTCTTCCTCACATCTACCAGCTTGTGTGCTTATCTAAGAAGTTTGCATCAAGTGAAGTCATGGATAATTTTCAAAATTGACCATATTTTAATGACGATCGGATGTCCAGTTTTATTTATTTGGTCGGCTTCAAACCATTTGGTAATTTCGGCCGACCTCACACCATTTGGTAGTGTATGATGAGCATGCTTAGTTAATTTTGACATTGAGTTTTGCCATCTAATTTCTTGTTGGGTTTATTATATATTGATCATTAGATAAAGCTGTCACTTTCATTTTGATTTTCTTTTAGATACTTGAAAATTTCAAGTTACGTAAAATGATACTACGGTAGTATAAGCACAGAGCCATGTTCAAAACCCATAAATGGTTAATATATTTTCGTTCACTAGTCTATTACGCTCATGCAAGGAAGTTAATCCCATCTTAAGAGGGAGACAAAATAAGCTTGCTGATGCTTTAGGCTAAAAGGGGTCAGCTGCCGCTCCTGGTTTAGCAAGGTTGTAGGAGCTAGTTCCTCTTTCTGAGTTTGATTTTATTACGGGCTCAGAAAAGATTTAGGAGAAAGAAGAACCTTTGTCTTCATCTTTTGATTTTGTTTTTTTTAATATATTTTTTATTTATGTATAAAGAAGTATGCAGCATTAAAAAGTTAGGAAATTTGTTATAGACTGTCCCTAACATTGCTCTTCAAATGAGTTATCTTTCCATGATTTTGTACTTGACGTGCAAGTAAACAATAAAAAATTACATTAGAAAGATGCTCTTTGTTTCTAGTGTGTGAACTAGGGATGTCAACGGGTATCCTATTATAGGGTATCCACGGGTATCCGATCCGATTATACAGGATTAGGGTACTCATAAACGGGTTCGGGTAGGGTTAGGGTAGTGATTTCATTATCCGAATATTAATAGGGTAGGGTTAGGGTATCACCTATTGGGTACCGGGTACTCATTACCCGAACCCGATTACTATTTATAAATATTTTATTATTATTTTAATAATTAAATTAAAATTTTATAATTTTTATCAACTTTACAAGTAAATTTTTTTGTTAAAAACTAACAAATATATAAAAAGTATGGTTACTTTCATTATTAATATGTTGACATTATTATATTTAAATTAAAAAATTATTAGATTGTTATTTATGTTTAAGTATAATTACTCTAATTATTAATATGATGATATTAACACTTTTATGAATGCGTGTGTGTATATATTATGTATTTTAAATATAAATATATTTACTTTTTATTTTGTATTAACATTATAAAAATTATAATTCATAAAATTATTAATTACAGTATATATATGTTTATTTATGAGATTAGAAAAGTTAATTGGGTAATTGGGTTCCCATGAAGAAAATTTTAATAATTTTTTTATTAATCGGGTATTTAAACGGGTTAGGGTAATTATAGAGTAGTGGGAATGTATTAGGGTTAGGGTTAGGGTAGTAATTTTAAAATTAAACAAGTAGTTAATAGGGTTAGGGTAATTTATTTTTTATAGGGTTAGGGTTCGGGTACCTCGAAATTATAGGGTACCCGACCCGTTGACATCCCTAGTGTGAACCAATATTTTTTTATGGTTGACTACTTGACTTGATTAAATATCTAGTCTGTTTTTAATGTTTTCTATTTGGTATATATTAGGGCAACTTAATTCATTTTTAAGATTAGCTTTTTATCTCCATCCAGTAAGCCAAACAAAAGAGCTTTACAAAATCGTTAGTCTGGATCCTGGCTCCTTTCCTGGTATAAAACACAACCGTGAAACATATAAAAAATGGTGTAATACTTAAAAATATTTCTAAATTATTTAAAAAAATTTATTTGTTATTACATTTAATCTAATCATTATTTTTTTTTTTGAAAGACATTATTTTTTTTATTTTAAATCAAAAACACTTCTCTAATTAATCATTGACTAATTATCATCAATTAAAATTTTATTTATAATTTTATGTATAAGTGACACTAATGTGACGTTTACGTAGAGAGTGAAAATGTCACATGACCATGTCATCGTACCACATCATCATCTATTACGACATATTAGCATGTCACATTAATATGAAATAGAATAACAAGTGATATTTTAATTAATAACATTTATCAATTATTAGTTATAAGAGTTTATTTGACTTAAAATAAAGTATAAAGGCTTAATTAAACGTAATAAAAAAAAGACTTATTTGAATATGTTTCAATTGTTTAGGAGTTTTTTAAGTATTATGTAAAAAAAAAATAAAAAAGAGTAACTCATCTAAAAGTGATATATGTTGTTGTCAGCATCAATTGTATGAGTGAGAAAATTTGTTTTGCAATGAAAACAAAGAATGAGTCAAAGTGATGGCTAAGGAGAAAATAATAAGTGAGAAAGGTGACAAAATTTGTTATATATCCAAGAAATTTACTATTTAAACTATGTAATTATTTGGCAATTGGCATATATGGAGATTCATTAGGTTTTCAGTTAAACAAAGGAGATACAATTCTCTCTTATATCATAAATGAAACATATTTCTATTTATTATACTAACAATAGGGTTAAAAATGCTACAACTTGCAGTATATATATATATATATATATATATTAAAAAATGACAATCAAACGATACCTAAGCAATTTCGTTTCACTTAAACATATTTTTATTTATTATACTAACAGCAGGGTAAAAATTCTACAACTTACAACATATATATATTAAAATTTAGAAAAAAGGAATTCAAACTCTACTGTTTAAATAGAAAGATCATGCACTAATCAATAAGACAAATATTGGAATGTAATATACCATATATATTTGCAATGCATCTATTTAATTAATTATTATAGTTGATTTTTTATTTATAATTAAATGAAAGATTTCTTTTTTATATATATAAGGCCCCGGACATGAAGATTTTAAACTTTACGAGAGAGTTTTGAGAGTTTTCACTTGTCCATTAACCTATATAAATAATTTTACTATTACGGTGATAATCACGAAAGGGACAAGTAATCAACTGAATCATGAAATATGGAGTTTTAATCATTACAATATACAGCCTTGATTATTCATTTTGTTAGTTAACGAACATATATCATCATAAATTACTACAAACATCAATTTAACTTTATTAGCAAGTGAGAGAATTTTGAACCCTTCCTCCCTCTTATAAATCATGCACCTTCATTACAGGAGAAACAGCTGAGACGGCAGACTCTGGGCACATGATGGGAGCTCAACAAGGTTTTGGTTGGAATAATGGGGCACGTCAACCAGCTGGGGAACCAAGTCGACAGCGAATAGGGGCACCGCCTGGAAATCAGAAACCTAAGGAAGATTTCTTTCTCTATCCTATATGGTTTTCTTTTTATATTCTTCCCCTTTTTCTACTGCTTTAGGTTTTTCCTTCCTTTTTTTTTTTTCAATTTTGTTATTCATTTCTCTAGTTAATGTAAAGATTATTATGCATTAGATACATACATATACGTAAGTTTTTAAAAATTCTCTTGAATTTCCTTTTTTAAACCATTCTTATACTCTTTGTTTAAAGGAAAAGATTTCAGTAGCGTAGCTTGTATATCTGTTTGTATAAACTCATTATGGATTTTCATTTTCTTCCAAAGTTTTGTTCAAGTGATTCAAAAATTATTAAAATTTTGTGTGACTGTGTATGTGTGTACATGTATATCTACATGAATGAAGTATAAAATCTATTTGAATCGATGATTAGTATATATTGAATCAATTGGCTAAAGATGATAGATTTGAGTTGCAATGTTTTTTTATACAATTACAAATATAAATCGAATAAAAAGATATAACATGGTATTATAATTACTTATGGGTAATCCAATAAAAAGACTCGTTTACAAGTCAAAATTTTTTTGTGTAACATCAGTTTAAATATGCTTTTTTGAAGTTTCATTCCTGTGAAGAAGTGCTGCGTACACTTTAAATAAATATGATCAAGTTTAGAGAAATTAAATTTAAACTACACCTCAATATTTTAACCCTTATAGGTTAAGATAAAAAACCTATAATACATTTAGTCCATGTTACGAAAAAACATCGAGTAACAACTATTCTGTGTTTATATATATATTTATATATATATATATAAAAATATACTGCCAATCGTTTTTTGTCCTGGTGCATTGATACTTGCATATACAAGTTCATTAGCCGCTCTTTTTCGTTATCCAATCTTTAACTATACCACCATTTCTAAAATGCTGAATTTGTATTTTAACGTTTAACAGGTTATACAAGTCTGTATTGTTCTCCAACGTAACAATGGGACATCATCAGAGCACAAACTGCTCGTATCTGTTAATGAAACCATTCAACAACTCAAACAAAAAGTGTACACAACATTGCGCTATGAAGTAGAAAGACAAGATCTTTCCTACAACGGAGTACGGTTACAAGATAATTGGACAATTAATCAGTATGGAATTGGTAACGGGGCTAAAATCATTCTGAGATTGAAAACACCTTAATAATCCTCTTTGGGAAATTGGTGTTAAAGACGGTAGTACGATAACAGTTGGATGAGTTTTTATTGAAGGTTTAAGCATATGGCTACACCCTAGAATAAGAATAATTTGTGATTGTGTTTGTGCTGCTTTGTCGGCCTTAATCGACCATGTGTAGTGTAATGGTTGAATAGTGTGCATTTGAATCTCTTTGAATGTTAAATAATAATAATAATAATAATGTGCTTATATCTCTTTGAGCGATATATACGTAGTCTTAAAACGAATTGCGCCTACTTTTATAAATTCTCTTCTTTACAATGAAGCAAAAATCTTTGTTCTTCCAACCACCGAGACAGTCTCCAAAAGACAAATTTAGAAATATAACACACTCCTGCGAAACAAAATAGAATAACTACATTAAACCAGCTAGTCCGACATCAATAACATATTGTGAAAAAACAAACCAGAAAATAAAAAACAGATTAGGAAAAAGAATATAAGAAACTCTTAACTCAATTCCTGAATTATTTCTCTAGACTTGTGAATTACAGCATACAACTTTACGCAGTAAAAACTCATATAAAAGACAGCTATAGAGGCAAAGCATGCGTGGGTTCGAAAACCCGAAGGCCTTGATGAAAATAGGAATCATCATCAATATTTTTCTTATGGTTGAATACTTGACTTGATTAATTTTTTAGTCTTTTTTATAACGTGTCCAAGTTCTTTGGCAATCCTGATTAATGTTTTCTATTTCGAATTAGGGCAACTTGATTAATTTTTAAGATTAGCTTCGTGTCACCATCCAACAAGCCAAATAGCACAATAGAATGAGGCAAATAAGTCCTTTCCTTGTATATAAAAAACACAAAGAAAGAAACAGAAATATGGTATAAACAAAACGGAATGAAGAGAGTTAGCTCATCTAAAAGCGATATACTAGCTTTCATGAGTGCAAGGCTGTTTATTTTATTGTGTTTACATCAATATTATTTATTTAATGGTTTGAAATAGAGGTGTCCACAAGTTAGGATTAGTTGACATCTCTAAAACATAAGCTAGGTTCGAGCTCGACTCTACCAACTCACTTAAATTATATTTATTATTAAAATATTTAAAAATTCTATAATAATATTTCATATTTATAAATATGGTTAAAATTAAATTAAACAAAAATTATTTATTTATTAATATAATAATATCTCGAGTTAGATATCTAAATTCAACTCGAATCAGATTGATCACAATCTCCTAGTTGAGTAGCTTGGCCAATGATCACCTCTACTTTAAAATAGGACATTTAATTTGTATATTAAGGGGAAGTATGCTAACTCTATTTTATAGAATTATTGGGTCACAATTTTAGGTGTAGCTTGTCTAAATTCTTAAGATTTAGTTTAAGCATTAGTTATTTTTAGTCATTTATTTTATTTAAGTTAATTTTATTGGGTCAATTGTTTTAAGTTACTTTATGCTATTTTGCTCTAAGCTTAACTATTATTTAAGTTAGTTTGTTCCTTTTGTAGTTGTGCTATGAAAAGGGTGAAGATGAATACATTCAAGGTGAAGACTTCGACTATACATGTTCCAGTATTTGAAGTATATCTTTCACTACATAAGTCCAATTGATATAATGCTTGAACCATTGAAAAGCTAAGAGGCAAACCTACAGCTTTCATGTTTACCACTTTTCTTAGTTCACCACTATCACATCCTATTTCCTAGAGGGATTGACTGGTGCATGGACCTAGAAGTGTGGTCTGGCCCATTAAGACCAAGTAAGCCTCTTAACCTCATTCAATCATCAATCACATATAAGCATAGATAAATGTCAACATAAGCATCCATGCATAGGCGTAAGTACATGATAATGGACTTCTTAACATAATAGGTGTACACACTTTTCATTCATAAAACAAGGGTTTAGGGAAAATTAAACACATTGTAAATAGCATTTGAATGGAAAACAAGTTTACACAACCTTTAGAAATCTTTTCGTCTTTGAAAAACCTTTAATCAAGCATAAACACTCAACTTTATACCTCATTATCGAAAGATAAAGGGTATCTATCAATAGGTGGGACATAGAATGCTTAATGTAGCATTATATCTATTATCTATCGATAAATGTTCTTCAAATATTGATAGATAGCATTTGAAATTTTATTTTTTAGGCAAAATTCTACATTTTTACCAAACCAAAAGTCCTCTTACCTCTTGGGACTGTTTTTTTTTTTTTAAGGCTAACTTCTGCTTATTTAAGCCTACATTCATGCCATAGTGGAGTATAACACCATAACAATACTCAGATAACATAGCTTGCAAACTTTCTCAATAACATTACAATCATTCCATTCAATTATCATATATCATACAATGTGATGGTATGACTCCTATCAACCTTGGGCCAGTAATGCATAACCCCATTGCACTTTGGGTTGGTAATGTACAGCCAAATTGTGCCTTGGACCGGTAATGTACAGCTCTATTGCACCTTCGATTGGCAATGTACAATCTCATTGCACTTTGGGTAGCATTCACAAAATTAACATAAATGATGTCTTGAGCCCACATTAGCTCAAAGGCTAGAGTAATCGAGTGAACTTCAAACCTAGTCCTCCATTGTTGAAAGCTACTACATAATAGTATATTCATATATATATATATATATATATACATAATAGATTGAAAAACCATTTTCAAAATATTTTCATTTATAAATACATTTTTTACTTTAAGAAATATTTAAGAGAAACCATGTTCATCAATAATCATAAAATCATGCTTCACCTTTGCATATCAAATAAGTTTGAAAGTGGTGTATCAAAACGCACTCTGCATGACAAGTTCAAAAGGGATGACGATGGAAGACTTATTGATCATACTTTTTATCCCAACTTGTGGGTTGTAACGACCCATCCCCAGTCGCTACCGGCGTCCAAGACCTCCGGGAGATCCCGCCAAGTCCTGAACAAGCCTTTGTAAATTTTTTCGAGATATTTATCAAATATGCTAACACGTACGTAAATAATTAATAATAACAATAATACCCTATTGGTATTCCATTTCCAGTAATAATAATTAAATTTAAAATACAAAGTTTTCAACAATGCATAATTAGGAATTGACAATACTAATAATATGTAGAAATTTCATGTGACTGAACTCTAGACAGTGGAGCAACTCGAAGCGGGTTAAGAGATGTCTTTACCTATTCGCAGTAGACTGAATACGCCAATAGTTACGCACTAAGCCGATCCCTGTCTACAAAAGGAGAAATAAGAGGGGTGTGAGTCTCACAGACTCAATGATCATCGGCTCAGCGAGTAGGGCGTAGATGGGAAACAAGCAAATAGCTTATCATTTGAATATTAAAATTACAGGATGATAAAACAATTTACTTCAAACGGACATTTATGCCTTATATATAAAGAAAATATCAAGAATTCGTTTATAATATAACCAAACCAAAGGTATGTACATAAATACGCACCAAATCTAGTGTGAATAATAATTTCACGTAGAAATCATTTAGAATAATTTATCCAAATCAATTTCCTTAAATCAAGCAAGCTCCCGTAAAATCAATCTTTTGAAAACTGACACTCGAATCAACAAATCAACTCTTGCATGAGGCGTTAAATCAAATTATTTCGTAAACAGGGAGCTGTCAAAAACTTTATAACTCTCACCATGCACGAGAAAATTATAAATTTGGAAATCCAAAGAGACTTTACTCTCGAGTAGGAAATAAGATAAAAACTCGTGGTCCCGCTACCACGTAATAACATCCGGGAGCATCGCTTCCACCGGATTCCCATATAATGCCATGGCAATCTTAACGATGTTGGCCGACATCGAAGATATCAAGCGGTCGCAACCGCGTAAATCATCTATGGCCTTGCCACGTATATCACAGACCATGGCCACAGCCATGTCTAACAACCCGTCGACAACCCAAAAATGTCTCTAGCTAGAGCTCACTCGTGCACGAGGGTCACACTTAACCGATATGACATCCGGCCTACTCTCGAATCTCTCAATTTACGAAACCATCTTAAAATCATTTATTCTCTTGAAGTATCGTTCCAAATTATTATCAAACATTCAATATAAAGGTAATAAAATTTCATCATTATATTCATAAAATAAAGTTTGATGCATAATTTATAAAACGTCAAGCATCGGGTAATTACATATCATAATCATATATGCACATTACACAGATATATAAGGCACAATTTAGAAGGTAAATTAATTTGAAAGGCTTGTTTCTCATTTTTAAAACACTTTACATATAGGCATACATAAATATATTCAAAACAATTTCTAAAATATAACTTACATTCACAATTCCCTAAACTTCTACCAACGAATGCTTTCTACAATTGTGCGCGTTCGATAAATCATGCGAATATATATATATATATCTATAGATAATATGAAAATTTTAAAATTGACACCCCTTACTCACCTCGAAATAACGGGATATTACATCGCTATTTGTATTTGTCGATTACATTCTTTGTTCGACACACCTCCACGATAAACTTTCCCTTGGGCCTTTTTCATTTCTTCATTACCTTTGGACCCCTATCCATGGTTTCTCTATTTTTTTTATTTGGGCTAAGCCCATTTATTTTATTTTTATTGGATCATGCCCACTTATTTCTATTGGGCCATGCCCACTTATTTCTATTGGGCCATGCCCATATTCTTTTTTTTTTCTTCTTTTCTTTTCTTTTTTTTTTCTCTTTCTTCTTCTCCGGCGCCACCGCTCTCCCTCTCTCTTTCTTCTTCCTTTTCTTTCCTTTCCAGCTGAGCTTCACCTTTTTTTTCTTCCTTTTCTTTCCTTTCCAACCGAGCTTCACCCTTTTTTCTTTCTTTTCTTTCCTTTCTTCTTTTTCTTTCTCTCCTTCTCCTTCCTTTCCTTTCTCTTTTCTTCTTTCTTTTTCTTCTCCTTTCTTCTCGGTTGCTGGCTGGATTTTTCTTCTCTCCGTCACAGTCGACTCTCTCTCTTGTTCAACTCTTCTTCTTATCTCCCTCACAGCCAACTTCTCTCTCTTTTTCAGCTCCTCTCTTTTTTTTTTCTTGGCAAACTTTCTTCTCTCTCTCGGGTCCTCCTCTTTCTTTTCTGCTCTTTCTTTTCTTTTTTTTATTATTTTCTTTTACTTTAGTCTTCCCTCCTTTCTTGACTTTTCTTACCTTGTTTTCTTCTCTTTACTTGGCCGAACCCCCACCTTACAGGATGTTACATGGGTTGATATATATTCCAAGTAAACTTGAAAAAGCATACGCAATGCAAGTGCTTAGTGATTATTCTTGCAAAATCCACGACGCTTACATCTAGCGGATGTACTTGGCATTATTCGACACCTACGTTGCACTGTATCTAGAGGACTTCTCTTTTCTTCTCATTGTCCTCTACAGTTGCAAGCTTATTCTGATGTTGCTTGGGTAAGTTGTTTGATGGTGAGTGTTTATGGGATAATCTAATTATTCAAAAACAACATATATTTAATAAATAGTAACAATTCTATAGACATTTATTTTGTAAGAATTATAGGAAAATCCGACACTTTTTTAGCACTTTATTTTGACATTACATCATCAGAGTTACACTTTCGAACAAAACATGGACTTTCTGGGCCGAAAAAGGGATCGAGAACAAGTTGAATGGAACATGTCACGCAACAGGGGATACTGTAGCAAAACAAATAAAGCGGCTGGCAAGAAAGCAAAAGCAGAGACAAGAAGAGGAACCCACCTTAATCTATGATGATTATAACTATCACGGTAAGCCAGAAAGAAGGCTGCACTAAAAGCAACTATCATGGCCATCATAGAGATGAATAGCGTTGCGAGGCCAGCCATTAACTTCAATGGCAATGATTTGAGAAAATCTTTCTCGGCGTAACGTGAAGTGAGGATGTACAAGAACATTAGCGTTGAGGTAATAGAAAAGGACAGTGCTACGGCTTCCGACGCCGCGTAGACATGAAATAAAGTGTGGTTTATCAGAACGGGAGTTCCTTTCGTATTATCATTGCCGCCGGGTGTGCTGAAGCCTGCAGAGTACACCACCGTAGTTATAAGCGTTGCGACAATCGTACATGATTGAGATGTATCCCTCATCCATTTCTCGCCCCTCTCCAGTAATCCTTCGTGCTGCCTGGAGAATAATTTTCGAGGGGTCAATCCTTTTAAACCTTTTTGTTCTCTATCGGAGGGTTGTACGACGCTCTTCACCTCCTACACGAAGAATAATATTGTTACAAAGCAAAACATGATATGCAAACAAAAATTGAAAAAGCTTGAAAACAGTCCAAGTTCTTATTACTAAATCGTCATCGAATTGACTAAAATTGTCAAGCTAGCAAAATCTATTTAACAGACAAATATGCAAGTTAAGAGCTATGTCTGAATATGGGATATATATATATATAATGTATAAAAAATATAGTGACAAACCTAAACTAAAAATGCATGCAATTAATAATAATAATAATAATAATTAACAACAACATCCAATACTTAAGTAAATAGAATAAGAGATCTCAACTTGAAATTTCAAACTAGGATTGGAGAAGGTTATCTCTGTTTATCTGTCATGGTGTCCTTAAAAGCTCAATGGGTCTCAATATTATGGAAAAAAAAGAAAACAACAGCAAGAATAATATATAGAAACTCGAATTTAGTTGTTTCATAAACGAAAAAAATTCAACATTGAAAATTAAATATTAAGTAGATTTTTTTATTAAATATTTTTTAAAAAATATAGTTTTATGATATTAATTTGAAATGAAGAAAGTAATATTTTGAAAAGCAAATTAGAATACCTAAAGTGATCTATTTTACACAAATAAATATAATATTAAAGTTTTTAAAATATAAAAATTTTATAAAAGCCTGTTGGAAGAGAAAAAATGACAATCCTTTTGTTGTATCAAAAACTGCACATCTATTTATTTTTCTTCCCATAATAATTTACTAAATACAAAATTGGTTCATTTTGCGAGTTTGGCCTAATAATGAACACAACCATGAAAACAGAAAAGAAATGAGAATATTTACCTCGAACCACAACAACTCCCGTTGCATTTGTAAAGCGGCCCCTGATACTATGTCGAGTCGATGAGGCGATGGGAGTTTTGCAGCAAGATGCAACATGTTATCCCAAACTGCGCACTCGTCGCCGGGTATTTTGTATGCCACCACAACATCCTTAACCGACCCTATGCTGTATATCTGATTGAAGATATCCACATGACGATGCAAGACTGCGATGTGAAATATTGTTCGATTCTCGTCATCCGTCTCCCAGACCAACTCCGGATACAAGCGTAAAAGCTCAGCTAAGAATTCATAATTCCCTAACTCTGCTGCCTCAAACAACAGATTGAAGGGGACATCAATTTCGTTTTGAACATCCAAGTTTGTTCTGCTCAGAACATTTGTCCAAAGGCTTCTCACTAATTCAAGGGCTGTGATGTCTTCGGACCCCTTACCTGAAATAAGATTTTGAAAAAGGCGTATAAATGGTCTGAGTTGAGTCCAGTTTGTTCTTCTTCCAACTGGATTTGGTTATGTTATAAAGAGAGAAAGTAAGGCCGCATATTAGAGAACTAACATGAGCTAAGGAGCATTTTCAATATCCCAGGGTTCTTGCCAGCAAACGCTGAAGGCTTTCGAGCCAACATATGTAACGCTGTCTGTCCATCTCTTTTACGAACCACAGCTAGGTCGGGATATTGTGTTAGCAATTTGTTGGCTATATCTGTAGAAGTAGATTTACACATAAAATCAATAAACAATTAAAAAAGGGAAGATTTAAATTAGTTTTTTAAATTAAAAATATATATACAAAGGAGGGGAAAAGTATGCATGCTTACCAAACATATCAGTTTCAATACAAGTGAAAAATATGTCCTGTAGATGCGCCAGTTCTAGATGCCTCAAATGACTTTCAGTTTCCCGGCATAAAAGGCGGGCCATGTCATGGCGTCCAAATATAACCGCAATAAAAAGTGGGGTCGAATTCTGACCACCTCGAATCAATGCAAGTTTTGGAACCTTCTTCATCAAAATCTTTGCGATGGGTACACTCCCAGCTATGACTGCAAGACAGAAGGCAGTGTTGTCGTTTTCGTCTTGCAGTTCCAAGTCACTTTCCTGATTTTGCATCAAATTCACTAATTTCTTCACGAAAGCTGTCTGTTTTGCTCCTGCTGCAATGTGGAGGGCTGTTTTGTAATCATCTGTTATACTGGAATTTAGAAATGTAGGATCACTTTTTATGATACTTTCAGCAGATCTCCAGTCACCATTTAATGCAGCTGTATAGAGTGCCAATCGCTTCTTGCGGTACAAGTGTTTCATTTGTCCTGGGTTACAACCAAGAAATCATGTGTAAAATAAGCATAATGTTTTAAAAATCTTCTAAATAATTTAAAAAATTTAAATAAATTTATATTTTTTAATTATATTCAATCAAATTCATCTACTTTTATCTTGAATCATATAGAGGCTTATAGTTAACTGTTGATTAACTATTATTAGTCAAAACGTCACTTATCTTTTTATAATCATATGATGTTGATGTGACATTATCATGGAATGTGCAAAATGTCATGTAACTATATCACCATGTCACATGATTATATTATCATGTCACACCATATCTGTTATGACATATCAATATGCCAAATTAGTATTAAGTGATATAAATTAACAAATGATGTTTTAACTAACAACAGTCGGTTAACCATTAGTTATAATGACATATTTGACTCAAAATAAAATTTTAAGAACTTAATTGAATATAATAAAAAAAAAAACCAAATAACGCATTGGAAATTAGATTTTAACAAATAATTTGTAAAATTATCTTAACATATCATAAAATTTTTTTAACTGTCACAGATGAGGTGCTTTTGAAAATAACTCTCCTTTTAATTTTAACAATTTTTAGTCAAGAAAAAAAAATTAGATAAAATTACTCTTAATGAAACCTCCTTATATTTAAGCACACGTGTTGAAAAAAATGTTGTTATACACTATGTTGAAAAAAAGTTGTTACAGGTGTTTAACTTCAAGAGTTTATATCGTAATGAAATACAAAGATAGAGACCAAATTATAAGCTCTTTTTAAAAAATAATATTGTTACATGTCATGTTCAAAAAAATATTATTACACGTCATGTTTAAAAAAAATTTGTTGTGCCATGTTTAAGGTAACTCTAAGAGTTTATGTCTCAATGAAAAACAAAGATAAAGACTAGGATACATGCCATGTTGAAAAAAAAATGCTGTTACATGTCATGTTTAAGGTATTTAACTTTAAGAGTTTATATCCTAGTAAAATACAAAAATAGAAACTAAATTACACGTCATATTTAAAAAATATTTTTATTGCAGGTCATGTTAAAAAAAAGTTTTTACATGGCATGTTAAAAAAAATGTTGTTACATGTCCTGTTTAAGGTGTTTAACTCCAAGAGTTTATGTCTTAGTGAAATATAAAGATAAAGACCAAGTTACATGCCATGTTGTTATATGTTGTATTTAAGTTGCTTAACTCTAAGATTTTATATCCTAATGAAATACAAAGATAGATATCAAATTACATGTCATATTTAAACCATACCATATTTAATAAATTTGTTACGTGCCAAGTGCATTAGAGTTGTTACATATAGGCATGGCATGTAAAAACTCTTAGCAGCATTCAAATTTACATATTTCACTTATAACCTCAACCCATAAACTTTGACGTTTTATGAATTTAAGAAAATAAATCCAAGAACATGCATTGAGGTCATCTTTGTTCTTTGATTTGTAGATCGATGACAATATGATGAGAAATAAACAAAAAGAGATAACGATGGAAGTAAAATTAGAGAGATCTAGATGGTGGAAGAGAGAAATGAAGAGCACAATAGACAAATGCAGAAGAGAGAAATCAATTAAATTAAACAGAGTTAGATGGCGAGAGAGAGAAATTGAGAGCACAATAGTCAGATGTGAGAGAGAGAAATCGGGAGGGAAAATAGTGATAAATGGTTTAATTTGCTTGGAATGGCTTCAATGACATTCTTGTCAAGCCATGATAAAAATTAGATAAAAACAGTTAATTTTATATTGTGGGTTGTTTTTAAAATGGCCTTATGAAGTTGACCATTTTTTAAAATTTCCTGTTTTATGTACTTGCTTTAACAGAATGAGGAAATTAGAAGGAGAGTTACCTTCAAGAAGATGATTGGAAGGTCGATGGAGAATGGGATTTCGTTCTACTTGACAAGAACATTGCGAGTTGGAATTTGTAACATTTGAGTTAGGGATCACATTCATTTCTACATCTCCAACACGTGAAGTTGTTCCTGAGAGAACCACCAAATCTATAATTCAGACACTACAACTAAAAGAGTGCAAAACCTGATAACTCAAAGAACTTCACACCGAAAATTATCCAACATGTACACCAAATCCTTTTTGCTTTGAAAATTTGACATCGCTATTTGTATAGCAAAAAATTTAATATATATAGTTATCATAAAAATCTAAAACACTTGTTATCTCACAAGGAATGTAGGACTTTGGGTCGGTATAAATTGAAAGGCTTCAAATCATGGGTTGAATTCTTAAATAAAACAAAATTGAAGACATATACACGGAGTGTATTTACACATATAGAGCCTTTTGCAACGCTTCTTAGAAACTTAAAATATGTTAATTACTTATAATAAAATTACAAATATAACATTCATTATTTTAAATTAAATATCTATTTTACTGGTTTATAATGTCTCAAACTAAAATGTTTATTTTTCAAAAAAAAAATATTTGTCCAATATTAGGAATTATATTGAACGTACCCTTTTTAACTCTTATGACATTTGAAGTATAAAAAATGTAAAATAAGTGATTAAACCTGCAACTTGCTGGTGGGGTGGAGCCCGATTTGGACCACCGTTATCCACCGTCACTTCTACACCTTCAGCTCCATGCTCAACCATACCTGCCATGTTTCCCGAGGACTCTACGATTGTCTATTTCTTGACTTGACTGAAATGGAATAGATTGCACAGTGCACAAAAGCATTGGTTCAGTTATATATACTTGACAAAAAGTTGCCGATGGAAAAGCAATGAATTAAAAATCAGGGTTTGGCGTAGTGCTGCATCGCGTGCACCTTTTTGGTGCAAAATGGGTTGCTTTAGGAGATGAATAAGGAGGAATGTTTCAGTCTGCCTTTATATCTTTCTTTTCAACTAATGTTACTTTTAATTGTTTATTCTAATTGATAATAAAACTCTCTTTGTCTTGTAGCAAGAGATAGTGGAGATCCAACTTATGCATGAGATATCATGCAAAGATTACTAAAGTTAATTTGAGGAATAAAATTCTTGTAGCATTATATGCTTTAGATTTTTTAATTAACCTGAATTCGACGGAGCCTATCTAGCTTGAAATTGTTTTTGATTCTTCAAAAATATTTTTTATTAAATTTAGTAATAAATGTAATTAAAAATATTGGAATAATAATTACTAGAAATGAGCCCACATAATGCTGTGACTAAATTGAAATTTGAAAAAAAAATATCTTCTTATAATTTTGATTTAAATAAGTATTCTATTGAGAATTTTAATACACGTTGATATTAATATAATTAAATCAGTCTAGATGGGATTACTTAACAGGTTCAACTCGAGTCGAGGCTTGAACGTGAATTTCAAGGACTAGACCTCAGCCGATGTTGTATCATACTAGTAAATAACAACCTTAATAAAATTTATTTTTAAAATATATCTTTATTTTAATATTATAATTAACTTAGATAGACGGGCCAATGAGGTTGTGCATGGAAGAGATATGAATTTTTAGGCTCGACCTTGTCCATGGATACCTCTAACTGTGATAGTGTGTTTGAGAAATATAATAATTATTATAAAATTGATATTAAAAGCATCTCTCAGTAAATTAAAGAACGACTCATAAGTTGAAACATGTTTCAATTAATATTTTAATCAAAAACTGAAATTAATGTTTACATTTTAAGCCTTGAAATGAATGTATTAAATAACATAATGATTCACCTAAATAAATAATGATATATTTAAATTATGATTATAATTGCCAATATATCATAAAGTTATTTTCCTTTCAAGTCAATTAAAAGTTATTATTTTAATTTAGCAATAATTCAGTTTTAATATTTATACTTCATTTTATTGAGACTAAGGTATTTCTTAAATAATAAAATAGCTAGTGGAAAAGAAAAGAAAACGATAATTATCACTTTTATAAATAATGAATATATAATGATAATCCCAAATTGTTGTTAACAAGTAATTACTCCATACATATTGACATTAATGTTATTAATTCTATCTTGTGCTCAGGGTCTTAGGAGACTTCCAAGGTATTGATGATTGCAATTGAGCTTTTTGTTAGGAAGGGCACAGGTTGCAATTTCACATTTCAGATCTCCAGTCACCATTTAATGCAGCTGCATAAAGTGTCAATCGTTTCTTTCGGTACAAGTGTTTCATTTGTCCTGGGCTACAACCAAGAAATCATGTGTAAATTAAGCATAATATTTTAAAAATCTTCTAAACAATTTAAAATTTTTAAATAAATTTTTATTTTTAATTATATTCCTTCAAGTTCATCTACTTTTATCTTGAATCATATAGAGGCTTGTAGCTCACTGCTGATTAGCTATTATTAGTCAAAACCTTACTTATCATTTTAAACTCACATAATGCAGATGTGACATTAACGTAAAAAAGTGAAAATACTATGTAGTCATTTTATCATCTATTAAAACATATCAATATGTTATATTAGTATCACGTAACATAAAATAACAAGTGATATATTAATTAATGACAGTTAGTTAACCATAGTTATAATGACATAATGACCCAAAATAAAAGTATAAAAACTTAATAGAATGTAATAAAAAAAATAAAAAACAAACAACATATTGAAAATTTCCATCTTTATTCGGTCAACTACAAAGTTTTACAATTGAGGCACCATATCTTTTCTTGTTTCAATCCATTACTGTCACCATTTACCCAGCAGATCATTTTTTAGTATATGACTTAATTATAATAGTATATGTATTTTTCAATTTAAAGAGTTGAATTTGAATTTTTTTTATTCAAATAAACAAAAATATTATGATGGAATAACCAAAATAAAATCTAAGTGACTTTGTAGATAGTAGTTAAAGTTTGAATTTGATCCTTCTATTATTCAATTCAATGATTTTAGTACTGTATTCAAATTTTAATGAATTCAACTTTTCAACAGTGCTGTAGACAATTTTTAGTGAATTTAATATATTTTTTAAATAGAAATTGATTCAAAGACAATTAATAACCATGTTAAAATTTTATTAATGATTTCAATCATGTAATCTTTTTGTTGATAATGTGACATATTAACTTGAAATTTTTGAAAGAAAATTGCACATATTAGCAAAAGAAAATCTTTATTTTTAATAAAATAATAAAAAATCATTTTTATTAAAATCCAAAAATTACTATCATTTAATTAAAATAAAATATGATTTTTTAAACAAGCATGAACTACATGATAAATAAAACCAAACCATTCCATCATGCCATGTATCCTTACTATATATATAAATATATAAAGTATTAAATTGTGTGTATTACAAAGGTGAAGGATATATGTATATATAAAGCTAACTCAATTTATAATCAAATTCCATCTAACTCAATTTTAACAGGATTATTTGTAAAATTATCTTAACACATCATAAAATTTTATGTACATGCTTTACCAGAATGAGGACATTAGAAGGAGACTTATCTTCAAGAAGATGATTGGAAGGTCTATAAAGAATTCGATTTCGTTCTACTTGGCAATAACAGGGCGAGTTGGAATTCATTTCTAGATCTCCAACACGTGAAGTTGTCCCTGAGAGAACCACCAAATCTATAATTTAGACACTACTTCACAACTTAAAGAGTGCAAAACCTGATAACTCAAAGAACTGCACACCGAAAATTATCCAACACACCAAATCTTTTTTGCATTGAAAATTTGACATCGTTTTTTGTATTGCAAAAAAGGTTTAATATATATACTTCTCATAAAAATCTCAAACGCTTGTTATCTCACAAGGAGTATGGGCCCTTGAGTCGGTATAAATTGAAAGGCTTCAAATCATGGGTTGAATTCTTAAATAAAACAAAATTGAAGACATATATACGGAGTGTATTTACGCATACAGAACCTTTAGAAATGCTTCCTAGAAACTTAAAATATATTAATTACTTATAATAAAATTAAAAATATAATATTCATTATTTTAAATTAAATATCTATTTTAATGTTTTATAATGTTTCAAACTAAAATGTTTATTTTGAAAAAAAATATTTTTCCAATATTTCGAATTATATTGAACGTACCCTTTTTCACTCTTATGACATTTGAAGTATAAAAAATGTAAAATAAGTGATTAAACCTGCAACTTGCTGGTGTGGTGGAGCGCGATTTGGACCACCGTTATCCACCGTCACTTCTACACCTTCAGCTCCATGCTTAACCCTACCTGCCATGTTTCCCGAGGACTCTACGATTGTCTATTTCTTGACTTGACTGAAATGGAATAGATTGCACAGTGCACAAAGCATTGGTTTAGTTATATATTCTTGACAAAAAGTTGCAGATGGAAAAGCAATGAATTAAAAATCAGGGCTCGGCGTAGTGCTGCATCGCGTGCATCTTTTTGGTGCAAAATGGGTTCCTTTAGGACATGAAAAGGAGTGTAACGAGGAATGTTTGAGCCTGTCTTTATATCTTTCTTTTCAACTAATGTTACTTTTAATTGTTTATTCTAATTGATAATAAATTTCTCTTTGTCTCATAGCAAGAGATACTGGAGATCCAACTTATGCATGAGATATCATGCAAAGATTACTAAAGTTAATTTGAGGAATAAAATTCTTGTAGCATTATATGCTTTAGATTTTTAAATTAACCTGAATTCGACCTAGCCTATCTAGCTTGAAATTGCTTTTTATTCTTCAAAAATATTTTTTTATTAAATAAGTATTCTATTGAGAATTTTCATACACGTTGATGTTAATATAATTAAATTAGTCTAGATGGGGTTACTTAACAGGTCCAACTCACGTTGAGGCTTGAATGTGAATTTTGAGGACTAGTCCTTATCCGATATTATATCATATGTTGGTGCAAATGGGGTTTAGATGGAATTCAAGGACCAACAAAATTGACTGTAAGGCAAGCCTTTCAATTAACGTTATCTTTAAGACTTATTTCGCTCCCACCACTCAATATGCAAAGGGAAATAATGTGAATAGCCTTAAGGATACAATGAAACCAACGTCTAACTTCGTCTTGCACATAACGAGAGTAGACCACTAGATACACTCGAGGGTTTGCAACGTTGATTGGTCTTAGAGCCTACTTTTTACAGCAAGTAGATTATAAGGAATTTGGATGCTTTTGTAGTTGATGGGAACTTAACTGTTTATGTTAATAGAACACAACACTTTTCTTGCTCTTGATTTTTCTACTCTTGTTTTGTGTTTGATTTGATCTATCAAAATGGTTGGCAACAAACCCTTTATATAGGCTTATAAGTGTATCTTCTTCAAGGACACAACCCTTTGATTGAGGCACCATTTTGTCTAAAAGGCATCTTTACATTTTGGCAGACACACCTTTTGGATAAAGGCATTGTTGCAATAATTATCTTATTAAAGGATAACTATTCATTCTATAAGACATAATCTTTGAGTTATAATTTGAAACAATAACTTTTCATATTTAACTTTTGAGCTATGACGTCTTTTCAATTTGTCTCATAACTTTTAGATATCATTTTACCAGGAGATATAACCCTTCATATGAAAACCTATCTACAATCCAATAGACCCATTATGTCACTTTATGTGATATAGCCTTTAAGCTAAGATAGCTTTTCATCATATGACATAACCTTTGATTTTGAAAATACACCATCAATTCCCTACTATTTTCAAAATTTCCAAATACCAATAACTTTGGGTACCTTGTCCATAAATGAAGGTATCTCGCAGATTTGAACCTTCACTTATTGAGTGTGGTTGGTTCTAGTCTGAATTGAGTGGTTAACCAAGCATTGAACAATCGATTCTTTGTTTGACTAGTCGAGCCACTAAACACATATAAGCTTCCTTACTCATTTTGTATCTAGTTTTGCCAACACGTTTTATGGCCTTGTGTTTTACATCCATTCATGAGTGCTGTTAGAGTCAAGCCTTTAACTCCTAGAAGTGGCCACATTTCCACTCACATAGGTAGCCGTCATCGGAACTACTCTATAATTATAGTACTTCAACATATACATGTTATGGGTCTATTAAGAACTTTTGTTCAACCTTACCTTACACATTACAAGAACCAAGCACTATACACTTTAGGATGGCAAATATAAATTAGTGCTTGCAAGCTTCATGTGGTAGAATGGTCAGTACCCAAGACTTGCAAGTCGGCCACAAGCATCAAGGTGAGCTCTTACCGTTGGAGATTTAGTGAATAGGCTTGAAACCCATCCCTTTTGAGGTCTTCATTACCAGGTCCTTGTTTAGACCTTTAGTCAACGGATCCACTAAATTTTCACCAGACCTCACATAACTTATAATGACTATACCATCATTAATTCTTTGTCTTACAATGTTATGTCGAAGTCCAATATATCGACTTTTTCTATTGTATGCTTGATTATATGCCTTTGATAAAATTGCTTCATTCTCATAATGTATCAAGATTGGTGCCATTGGTTTAGGCCACAATAAAATTTCATAGAGTAAATCTCTCAACCATTCGCTTATTGGGTGATAGATGCTAAATCTATAAATTCAACAACCATAGTGAAGTCTGCTTGACAAGATTGTTTCTTAGAACCTCAAGAAACAGCACCCCTACCAATTGTAAAAATCCAACCAGTCATAGATGTATGATCTGTTTTATTTTAGTTCCAACTAGCATCTGTATACCCTTCTAAAACTAAAGGCAAACCTGAATAACAGATGCCATAATTCTTTGTACTCTTTAAGTATCTTAGAACTTTATGAATAGCATACCAATGCTTTTTACTTGGATTACTTGTAAATCGACTTAGCATCCCAATCGCAAAAGCAATATCTGGCCTTGTACAAACCATGACATACATTAGGCATCTAATCACCTTTGCATATTCATTTTGTGCTATTGGCTTGTCTTTGTCTGGTATTAGCTTTAGATTAGAATCATAAGGAGTAGTCATTAGCATACAATTTGATTTACCATACTTCATTACAATATTTACAAAGTAATGAGATTGAGACAATGTTAGGTCATCATTGTTTCTCATTATTCTTATACCAAGAATAACATCTGCCATACCCATATCTTTCATGTCAAAATTTTTTGACGAGAACCTTTTTGTGTCTTTCATTAGTTCCAAAATTGGTACCAAAGATTAACATGTCATCCGCATATTCATAAATGATGACACTTTGAACTTACTATAGACACATTTATTAGATTGATTGATCTTGTTGCCATTAGCTAGCACAGCCTTATCAAACTTTGATGCCATTGTTTTAGTGCTTGTTATAATCCATACAAGGACTTTACAAGCTTACACACATTCCCTTTTTTTCTCAATTAACATCATTGTACCTTAATGTACAATCGGAATGTCAAAATAACACATCAAGGTATATATTCACAAAAGCATCATTGTACCTTTATTGCACAATAGGAATGCCATATCAACGATATTGAATATTTATATTACACTGCTATGCCTTTGATGATAAAATGGGAATGCGCCATATATCAAGATGTTAAATTTACATATTGGCACCATTATATCTTCATGTATAATAGGAATGCCACATGCCACCCATTTATTATGTGGACCTTGATGGTATTTACATATTGGCATTATTATACCTTAATGTATAATATGAATGTCACATGTCCATCTATCACATGGACCTTAATGGTATTTATATTTTGGCATCATTATACCTTGATGTATAATAGGAATGCCACATCCTCATGCCTTGTGTCTTCCATCACATAGACCTTCATCAACTCAAGATGGTTTATTGTAGGATATTTATCTTTCTCACTTTGTTTGTGACTTTATCTTGGTTGCAACAGTTTTCTTTTATTTGAAGATGATTACCAAAGTCCTTGAGAGGCATCTTTTCTTTTTTTTTAGAATTTTCTTAGTGTCTCTCCATGATAAAAGAAGTATGTAAATTATAAAAGACACAACAATAACTTTATTCATATCAAGATCATATATGAATATAACAAAATCCTTTTTTCAAACTAATATATGTTTTCCATGCATATCAAATACAATATCATTTATATCAAGTACGAAAAGAAAACTTATCTTGCAACTTGATAATGAACCATTTTGTCAATTTCCTTGTTACCATCAAATCAGTTCAACTTTTGCCAACGAATAAAGTTTCCTCCTTCAAAGTGATCTAGCTTGACGATGTTGGTGTATCACTTTTAAGAAAGCCATTGAATTCTCACATCACGAAAAATAAGTCTTAAAATTGTTGATGCAAATAGGGTTTAGATGGAATTCAAGAACCTGCAAAATTTACTTCAAGGTGAGCCTTTCAATAGACGCTATCTTTAAAACTTATTTTGCCTCCACCATTCAGTATGCAAAGGGGAAGAATGTGAATAGCCTTAGGAATACAATGAAGCCAACGCCTAACTTGGTCTTGCACTTAACGAGAGTAGACCGTTAGATACACCCGAGGGTTCGCAAAGTTGTTTGGCCTTGATGGGAATTTAAATGTTTATGTTAATAAAACACAACACTTTTCTTGCTCTTGATTTTTCTGCTCTTGTTTTGTGTTTGATTTGATTTATCAAAATGGTTGGCAACAAGCCCTTTACATAGGCTTATAAGTGTCTTTTCTTCAAGGACACAACCCTTTCATTAAGGCACCATTTTGTTTAAAAGGCATCTTTACATTTTGCCATACACACCTTTTAGATAAAAGTATTGTTTCAATAATCATCTTATTAAAAGATAACTATTCATTCCATAAGATATAATCTTTGAGTTATAATTTGAAACAATAACTTTCCATATTTAACTTTTGAGCTATGGTATCTTTTTAATTTGTCTCATAACTTTTGGATGTCATTTTACCAAGAGACATAACCATTCACATGAAAACCTATCTACAATCCAATAGACACACTGTGTCACATAAACATTAAGTCACTTTATGTGACATAACCTTTGAGCTAAGATAGCTTTTCATCATGTGACAGAACCTTTGATTTTGAAAATACACCAACATCATACTTGTAAATAAGAACCTTATTAAATTTATTTTAAAATATATTTAAAAATATATATTTATTTTAATATTATAATTAATTTTAATAAACGTTTCGATGAGGTTTAAAAAAAAAAGAATAAAGTCTCATTTCATTAAGGATTTACAAAAGACTACCACATAAGGTAGTGAGGCAGCTTCATACTGCTTACAAAAATCCAATAGGCTATAAAAAGGGAAAAAATCAGGAGGCAAGCCATTAGTTGCCTATGAGATTAAATCCAATTTGGAGTAATCCCATAGCAACCAATGAAGAACATCCAACAACAAAAGCCATATTGCAATATACATTATGAGACCACAAAAAGTACTACAGCCTAGATAAACAAAGGTAGAAGTTCCACAAACATAGAAAATAAGAACTGAAAATGCAACCAAAGAGATTAATTTAGAAGAGCTTACTCTATATCAATTGCCAACCCATGCTCAATATCATCACTGGTCTCCATCGAATTGCTTCCTTAGCCAAATTGTCAGTCACTTTATTTCCTTCCCTTGGCGTGTGATAGATTTCCCAATCACCAACCATCTCTCAATATGTAAGATCCATTTTCTAAGGCTCCATGGACCAATAAGGTTGTGCATGAAACAAGTTTAGATTTTTAGGCTCGACTTTGTCCATGGATACCTCTAATTGTGATAGTGTGTTTGAGAAATATAATAATTATTATAAAATTAATATTAAAAGTATCTCTCAGTAAATTAAACAATGACTCACAAGCAAAACATATTTCAATTAATTTTCTAACAAAAACTAAAATTAATGTTTACATTTTAAGCCTTGAAATTAATGTATTGAATAACACAATGATTCACTTAAACAAATAATGATATATTTAAATTATGATAATTATTACCAATATATCCTAAGTTTATTTTCTTTTCAAGTCAATTAAAAGATAGTATTTTAATTTAGCATAATTTAATTTTAATATTTATACTTAATTTTAATGAGACTAAGGTATTTCTTAGATAATAAAATAGCTAGTGAAAATGAAAAGAAAACCATAATTATCAATTTTATAAATAGTGAATATATAATGATAATCCCAAATTGTTGTTAACAAGTAATTACTCCATACATATTGACATTAATGTCATTAATTCTATCTTATGCTCAGGGTCCTAGGGGCATTCCAAGGTATTGATGATTGCAATTGTAATGACTGCTCCTCGATCGCTATCGGCGTTCGAGTCTTGCAAGAGAACCCGTCAAGCCCCGAACAAGCTTTAATTGAAACTCTTATTATTACCTTATATTCATTCCACCTTTCTATGTAATTGCTTTAAATCGTAACTCTTTGTAACATGATTTGGAACAATAGTCGTAATAAATTGACTAAACCTTTATTCCACATCGTTGTAATGATACATTATAGTCTAAAACCTCCAATTATACTTTTATTTTAAGACTAGAGTCCACTTACAAAAATAAAATAAATTATTACAAATGACTTGACCTCTAGCAGTGGAGCGACTCAGAATAAAGTGCTATGAGATGCCTTTGCTTATCCGCGATGGACAATAAGCGTTGATGAATGCACGCTAGGCCAATAACTATCTACAAAAAAGAGATAAGGGGTTGAGTCTCATAGACTCAATGATCATCAACTCCGTGAGCAAGGCATAGATTGGATACAAGCTTAAAACAGATAATTTGAATAGTAAAACTAGAATATAATATGATAATCTTATAAAACCAATCACAAATGTTGGCACTATTAGTTTTTGATGATAATAAAATATTCCCATTCATTTATGTCTAACATTTCTACTTTAGTGTGCAGGATAAAAAATGTATGTTAATTATAAATTAATCACTTAAAAGTAAATATCAAAAGTCATAAGAATAAGTAGCTACAATTAAGTCACAAAACAAAACCCTCTCAGTCGAATAATCAAGAGAATTAGTTGATTTTTTTCATGGTGTGGAACTCCTAAGGGGAGTAACATCAATAACAATTGTTCTGCTACCCAAGAACAACAATGCCTCGAAATGGAGTGATTTCAAACTGATTAGTATTTGTAATGTTTTCAATAAAATCATTACCAAGATTTTGGCTAGCCCTGCTCGCAAAGGTGCTTCCTTCTATCATCACTGATAACCAAAGCGGTTTTGTAGGAGGGCGATTAATTAGTGACAATATCCTACTAGCTTAGGAACTGATAAGGAAAATTGACCAGAAGTCAAGGGGTGGAAACGTAGCCCTCAAATTGGATATGATGAAGGAGTATGATCGGCTGGATTGGAATTTCCTTTATAGAATGCTACAAAAGTTTGGATTTAATTCTCAATGGATTAATATGGTTTGTCATTGTATCTTTAATTGCCGGTTCTCCTTGTTGATCAATGGTGGGGCTGTGGGCTATTTTAAGTCAGAAATAGGACTCAGACAGGGTGATTCCATTTCCCCATTCTTATTCATTCTGGTAGCGGAATATCTTTCTCGAGGGTTGAATGCTTTGCTCGCTCAATATCCATCTCTATAGTACTTTTCTGGTTGCTCCATGCTTGTTAGCCATTTAGCATTTGCTGATGATATTATTATTTTCACTAATGGCGCAAAAACTTCCTTGCAGAAAATCCTAACTTTCTTGTAGGAATATGAGGAGATTTTGGGGTAACGAATAAACCATTCCGAGAGTTGTTTCATCACTCATCGAAATGTAGCAGTTTTGCGTAAATTGATTATCTCTCAAGCTACGGGTTTTTCCCATAAATGCCTACCTATCACATATTTAGGGGTGCCTCTGCATAAAGGACCTAAAAAGGTAATGTTATTTGATGAACTAGTAGAAAAGATCTGGAAGAGAAAAGAAAGATGGGATAATAAAACCTTATCAGTATGGGGCGAATAACTTTACTATGAAGTGTATTGTCATCATTTCCTATCTATCTGCTTCAGGTCCTTAAACCCCTTATTTGCGTTATTGAAAAAATTGACAAAATGTTCAATAGTTTCTTGTGGGAAGGTTCAGTAGGTGTTAGACATATCCATTGGAGTGCATGGCATAGGACCACCCTTCCATTTGGGGAGGGAGGATTGGACATTCGAGGCTTAGGAGATATATTTGAAGCCTTTAGCATGAAACTTCTCACGACCCAATTCCCGGGCCATGACCGACACAAGGACCCAATGATCATAGCTCACTAAGCCCAAGCAAGCCTATTTCCACTTACTTCATTTCCACATATGACAGTGTGAGGCATCCACACGTAATGCACCCAGTGTGCATACAAAGCCAATTAACAATGGCATATCCAATCATACATACACACACATTTCCCTGGGTGTGAACACAGCCAAATCACAATGGCATTATCAATCATAATACACAAGCACTATACCAGTCATGTATTTAGCAATTTACATTGCTTACACCTTTACATTCATACCAGTCAAATATAAACTTTGACAGTGTACATTACATGTACATAACCACCATACAAAAGCCCATGACTTCCAGCGGAGACATTTACAATAAAAACTGGCAACTATTGAATGCCAAACACCTATCTGGAGATGAACTACAATGATCCCACGATCTAGGAATCTACAATCTCCTGATCTAAAAACATGAATTTTTTAAAATAGTGAGTACAAAACTCAGTGAGCAAACATTAGATAGAAACAAGCATTAATATCAGGAAGGGTTAATAAAACATGATGCACACATTAAGAACACATTCATTTAGATCCAATTTATTATCAAACCCTTCCCTTTACTTCAATTTAATTTATAATTAAATAATACTCAATTTCACACACAAATACACAATATCACCACTATCTCACTAGCTCATGTGCAACCTTCACATCGCTCACATAGCTGGAGTCATCGTGTGCATCTCATGCACAACCAATATCACTCAATCTCACCAGCTCATGTGCAACCCCCACATCGCGCACATAGCTGGAGTTATCGTGTACATCTCATGCACAAACAATATCACTCAATCTCACCATATTTCCGCATCCAATATCATCGACATGTGTTTCCCCCATATCGTACACATGTACATTTATATATCAACACAATTAAATATCAATACATCTCACATATTTACACATATATGACAGCACAATTTTATGCCTTCATGCATACCACAATTCATCACATAATTTCATGCTTGCATGCATACCACAATTCATCACGTAATTTTCATGCTTTCATGCATACCACAATTCACCACATAATTTTCATGCTTTCATGCATACCACAATTCACTACATAAAATCATTTATTTTTCAAGAGCTTGTTCCTGGCACGTATTTTTAAGAAATTTGGATAAAATCATTTAGATTATCCATTTCCAATACATTGTGCATTTTCCAAAATAATTTAAAATGCAAGTTCACTCACAGTGTCAAAAATCCGGATTCCGAGTGCACTCGGATTAATAGTCTTCAGGTGCAATTCCTTTGCCTTTTTCAAACGTCTCACCACCTTGATACAAAATAAATTAGAAAATTTACTATACTGTCCTTAAGCTAATAAAAACTAATTTAAATTGCTAACGCATGATAGGCAAATGAAAGATGCATCTGATTATCGCTTTAATGCGGTATTGCCTAATTTCGATCGATTACCCGATTAATTGGCCAATACGTCCAATTTGATTCCAAATTGCACCATTCTTTTTCTAATACCTTAATTTACCACATACCATTTATAATACCAAATTTTCAGCATTTAACTTTTCCATTTCTTCATGGAAAAATTCAACTATCACAGTGCATTATCACTGAAATTTTCCTACTAGACTTTTTCACTTTAATTTGTCATTTCTAATTTATTTCATTTCAAATGAAATCATTTCATTTGAAATGAAACAATTCCTCATTGTTTCTCAACACACTAGGTTCGACCTTAAGTGATTCATGGGGAAATCAAATTTTCTTTTTATGGTTTTGCTTACTAACGTGCTAACCTACCTTCAAACACTAACATAGTCTAGAATCAAGCCAATCCAACAATCATTCCTCGTTCATACCCCATTTTCAGAATTGAGTTCATCATGATATCTCAATATTCAACCATGAAAATCAAGAACAAAAGCATAGGTATTGTAGATCATAAGCCAAAGTGAAGAAGTATTACTATTTTCAATTGATTTTCCTTGAAAATCACACTTTGTCTTGAATTTCCACCTACGTTTTATGGTTTTTCCCTTTGTTCTTCTTTCCTTTCCCTAAAATCTGGTGTGTTCCAAAATTAGAGAGAGAAAATGGGTTGAAATGGCTGACTTTTAAGCTTTAATAATAAAATAAACAAGTTTGCCACGTGGCATAATGCCATTGGCCCATTTTTCTTACTTTTTGACTTTTTCTTTCATTTCTTTTTCACCACTTGATTATTCTAAATCATGATATGATCAAAAGATGATCATGGCTGGAAAAATATGTTCCGGTGGTGTAAAATTATGGTTTTGCCCCCGGGATGGTAAAATTACGATTTTACCCCTATACTCTTAAATATCCCGAAATTATATTATTTTCACTGTCCAACCTCAAATAACACTAATATTAATCCATATTAACCAAATGGGACAAAATCCTTTCAAAAAAATTCTCGTTAGTACTCCGGTGGTAAAATTACCATTTTACCCTTGTACTCCAAAAACACCGAGAAGCACAATTTTACACTGCTAAACATAATTTTATAATCCAATAATCATAACTGTATTTCATAAAATTATTTTTGGTCCAATGTGATCAAATTTTGACTAAAATCTCCATTAAATCATCAAATGGCAAAATGACCGTTTTGTCCCTAACCGGTCAATTTTCTCAATTGACTCCAAACTGGACCTTGATCTCCGAATCACTATTCTAAGCCATTCTGTGGGTTTCAGAATTTTCAAATTCCTCTTAGAATTTCTATTTGAGCTAGTTCAAGGTTAGATTTTCTTAATTGTACCGCTAGGTGCAATATCTGTTTTTAACAAATTTGACAAGGTCTCACAAAACTGTGGTGGAGGTTTGTGGCTTGTAATAACATATGGACACGATTTATGCAGATTAAATACTGCACCGGCCAAATTTCGAGGTACATTCAGCCAAAACTTCATAACTCACAAACATGGAAACAGATTAAAGCCAGCTACCTAACTACAGAACAACACACTAGGTGGTGAATTGGTAAGGGTGAACTATTTTTTTGGCATGATTGCTGGATAGGTGAAGCATCCTTGGTTAATCGATTTCCATCATTTGCATCATCTATGACAACATTTTCCTATTTTTATAATGATGATAAATGGGATGTGAATAAGCTGAATAATATCTTGCCAGATGACGTGGTAGAAAAAATTTTAAAAATTTCGATTGATCCTTCTAGTGATGACAGGGCATATTGGGTTCCTACCTCGGATGGGCTTTTCACTACTAAGTCTGCATGGGAGATAATTCAACATCGCCAAACAGTGAATCCTGTGTTTAATTTAATTAGGCATAAAAGCATTCCTCTAACTATCTCATTCTTTCTTTGGAGGTTGCTACAGGATTGGATCCCAGTTGACTTGCGATTGAAAACCAAGGGGTTCCAATTAGCTTTAAAGTGCCAACACTGTAACTTAGATGAGTCTCTCTTGCATGTTATGTGGGAATGCCTAATGGCCACACAGGTTTGAAATTACTTTACAAAATTTTTCCAAATTAACATTATTCACCCCCAGACTGCTTATTAGATTATATAGGCATGGTTTTACTTTAGTGACTACATGAGCAAAGGGCACATACACACGTTAATGCCTATATTCATTTTTTGGTTCTTAAGGGTTGAAAGGAATGATGTGAAACATAAGAACATAGGTATGTATCCTAGCAGAGTGGTGTGGAGAGTACTAAAACTAGTCCACCGATTATTTCATGGGAAGCAAATACATCGATGGTAATAGAGGGGGGACTTACAGATTGCTCAGGCATGGGGGATGATATTTCAACAAGCAGCCTCACATCCGCCAAAATTTTCTCTTGGCACAAACCATCAGCAAGTGAGTTTAAGTTGAATGTTGATGGTAGCTCGAAGCATAATCTTCAAAATGCTGCGAGAGGTGGACTTCTCCGTGATCATACAAGTACCGTGATTTTTGGGTTCTCTAAAAATTTCGATCCTCACAATTCATTACAGGCAAAACTATTGGCACTATACAAGGGCTTGCTTTTGTGTATTGAGTACAATATTACTAAACTTTGGATAGAAATGGATGCAAAAATAGTGGTACAAATGCTACAAGAGGACCATTAGGGATCCTCTAGGACTCGTTATCTGCTTGCTTCCATTCGGAGATGTTTGAAGGGTATATTTTATCGGATTTTGCATATCCATAGAGAAGGCAACTAGGCTGCAGACTATCTCGCAAATCAGGGACATATGCACCAGAACCTGCAAGTGTTTTCACAAGCAGAAGGTCAGCTCAGAGGTATTCTTAGACTAGATAAAGTTAGTTTAGCTTATGTTCATTTTAAATGAATGTAAAGGAGCAGTACTCCTAGTTTATCTTTGTGTTTTTTATTTAGTAAACATCATAGAATTTTGTGATATGGAAGTGTTTCAAATTTATGTTGATAGTAAAGAACATGGTCATAAAATGAAACATTCCATTCTAGGTACTCTTCTTGATTTTTCCCGAGCTCATGTAACTTTGGAGGTTCGGTTTATGTCCCCCTCCCTTTTGTCCTTTATTTTTATGATTATTAATAAAACATTTACAACGTAGTTGGGCCCTACGAGAACTTCCAACATTAAAAAAAAAAAGAGAGTTAGTTAGCTAAAGTTCAAAAGTGAAGTTGACTGGTTCAAGCAGATTATGAGACAAAGAACACTTAGTTGACCAAGAGGCATGGTTAGTCAACTAAGAGCATGCTGCCAAAAATCCAAATTGCAAGACAGAGATAACTTAATCAACTAAAAAGCATAGTTAGTCAACTAAGAGCTCACTGCTAGAAATTTTAGTCACAAGACAAAGACGACTTAATCGACCAAGACGTATATTAGTTGACTAAGACCATTCTGTTTGAAAATTTGAATTTGAATGCTAGAAGATAGATTAATGGCTAGAACTAACTCTAAACCGTTTCCAACAGTCTAAAATGGTCAACATCCATCATAGTTGGTTTTTCAAGTATATAAGGCACTCCCAAAGGGTAAAAATCATCATATAAGGCTTCCAAGATCAAAAAGAGCTTACAAATAGCAAAAATTCTCTCCATACTTTCTACACTTCACTCCAATTCTTGTAATAGAATTAAGCACTTCATTTTGCATCATTTAGATCATGTTAGTGATCATAGGTACTTCTTTATTTTTATTCTCCTTGATTACTTAGAATGTGCAAGTCACTCTAAGGGGATTGATCAAGCTTGGGTTAGCTTGATTAGTTGTATAGGTTCTAACTTAGCTTAGGAAAAGTTAGTTTTGGGTTTTGATTGATCCCGAGAAAACCTATTGTTAAAGGTTGTGACTGAGCTTGCAAAAAACCATTGTAAAAGCTTGGTGGAAGCTTGGGAATTCCACCGTTTATAATGATTTGGCTTGGAAAATTCTTAATTGGAAGATCAAGGTAGTGGATGTAAATCTTTGATTGAAACATTATAAATCTTTGTGTATTGTCTACTTTATTTTATCTTTCATTTCAATTCTTTTTAGATCATTCTACCGTCTTGCATTTAACCTCTCATCATTGACCTTTAACTTGCCCCCGATTTGAAATTAAGTTTAGTAGCATTTGACAAATGCTATTCACCACCCCTTTAGCATACTTATTTGGAAACAACAACAAGTAAGGTATTTGTGCCTTGTAAAATAATGCCATAAAATTATAATGTTATACTTTATTTGGCAAACGATTCTGGAAACAAAGTATAGTAAAACAAATTTCAATCATCGAAATCACCTATTTCGTTCAAAAATACGATAGTTGCATAAAAACACGCATGCTTCCAAAATGTGTGGCTTGTAAAAATCAATGTGCACAACCAAATAAATCAACTCATAATCACATATAAAGCGTTGAAAGCTATTAATCAAATAGGGGGAGCAACTGAAAAACATAGTAGAAACGTAGTAGGTGAGTAGAAAACACATGTTTCATTATTTAAAATCAATTTCAATGTCTAAAACCTTAATTAAAAATGAAAATAGTACTATTAGAATAAAATAAAAATATTGAATAAAATATTCGATTTCTTATAAAAAGATTTTTATAGAAATACCGGTAAATAATGTTTTTAACATAAAAGTTAAATATATTTATACATACTATAAAGCAAATAACCAAAGTGTAAAATTACTGTTACAATGACACGTGGCCCCCCGACTGACCAACTGTAGTGTAAGCAGTGCACCTACGGTCTCAAGGAGTACAACTCCACCAGTGACTCTCTACCAGGTCTACTAAGACAACTTCGAGCTTGTAAGGTGTGAAAAAGAAGGGGTGAGATTATAAAATCCCAGTGAGTAAACAAATATCGTCAAAATAATCTAAAGCCAAGTAATAGGAAACAATTTAAAAATATCCCATCACATTACTTATTTCATAACTAGGAAATTCATCCCAACCCTCATGAACAATTGTATTTCATTCAAATCATTAACAAGGCTTATGAATTTCATAATCCTTTGGCTCATGCCATCACTCATACTTGGGAATACTTGATCGTCATTAAGTGTCCAATCGAGTCCACCAAGGCTGTTAAAATTTCATATGCACGTAAAACATATTTTCACATTAGAAAATACAATAGTTCCTTGGTGTTGGCCGAATTCACCTCCCCGTGGTGGTATCCGAGCAAAGTGAACTCTAACCTTACCTTGAGAGTTACCCTCCACGCCTCTCTACCGAGATAAGAATATGACGGGGAACCATGCCCCTCTGATAGGTTGGTCCATAAAACCCACCACTGTAGTGACCCCTCTATCCACCACCAAGTTAATAAAATATCCACAGCATGACATGGCTAATATTAATAGGTCCGGGTCCTCATTACCTGACCTACTCCTTTGCGTGACATGTGTCACCTAAGGACAAGTCTCCTGCAGGACTTACTCGCCAGATATCGAATCCCAGTCCTTTTCTAAAACTTTCCCCCGAAGGGAACATTTTTAATCATTTCAAATCCAGCCATTTATGCTCACATTTAACCATAAGCCATATAAATTAAACACAATTTATAACACAACACGTGGTTTCCAATTACTCTAATTTTCAAATCAATCATACAATTTTCAATTCAATTTACAAAAATTCAATTTAATTTATAAATTCACAATTTTCTATAAATCAAGTAATTCACCAATTTAAAATCATTTTTCACAAAATCATCAAATTAAATAAAATCTACTCTAAATAATTAAGATAATAATAAGTTTACTCACAGTTCTAGGAGTCGATGTACTCTTAATCCCAGTCTTCAAGTACAATCTCTGTACTTTTACCAGTGTAGTTTGCTCACCACTTATCCACAATGTACAATACATAATTCACCACATTAATACTTGACCATTATAAAATCAATTCAGGCTCGGTGTATATGTATGAAATGGAATGCACACTACTCGGTAACTATCTAAACACGGTGTTCAACGTAGCCTCAATTGTGCACCCAATTGCAATGATATTGGCCCAATTCTATTTACTATCCAATTAATTGGCCAATATACTCAATCCAACTCCAAATAAATTCCATTTTTCTTCCAATTCCCCCATTTATCCAACACTAGCCACTTACCATGAAATGTTACAAAATCACTTTCACATCTTATTTTGGCAATATTCGGCCATGTTGGTACATTAATACTAAAATTCTTCTTGCTTAATTTTCTCACCATAAATCATTATTTTCTAATCAAATCTCTTGAATTTAAATTAATTTCACCATCAATAAACCTCATTGAAAATTTGGCTAACTAAGTGTCCACTAACACTAAGATTTTTCAAGCACGATTCTCATACCACAATTTACCATTTTCCAAGCCATTTCTCTTGAAACAAAACTAGTCCACCACACATACACAACATGAGACATTCGGCCATTGAAGGGCACCAATGTATATGTGATTTTCTTCACTTGTTTTCACACTACACATTACTAATTAACCGAAAACACTAGCATATCTTAAAATCAACCAATTCCAACATCATTTCTCTTACCATGCCAATTCAGCCTACCCTAAATTCATCATGATAACATGTGGTTCAACCATAAAAATGAGAAAATAAAGCATGGGTAATGTAGATCTTAAGCCAAACTTGAAAAATCTTACCTTTCTTCACTTGATCGGTTGGATTTCCACAATTCCTCTTGAATTTTCTTGATTTTTCCTAACTAGGTTTTTGTTTTCTCTTTGTTTTCGCTTTTCGTCCTTTTATTCTTCCTTTGGCCAACCCATATGGGGTTAAATGGGCTGATTTTTATGCTTTTATAAAGAAAATAATAAAATATTAAAAGCTTGACACATGACATGTTTTAATTGGTCCATAATTTAAATATTTGACTTTTACACTTAAGTTTTCCACCACATCTTTAGGCCATACTTATCCATTCCACCATAAATAAAATCTACAAATTGACAAGTGTTGGGGGTGAAAGATTACCGATTTGCCCCTAGGGCTGTAAAATTACCGTTTTACCCCTATGCTCCAAAAACGTCAAGAATTAAAATTTTTCACTGCTAAACCTCATATGATACTCTATATGAACAATCTTGATCAAATGTGGTCTAAATCTTTTTAAAAAATTCCCATTTTGTCTTTAAACAGTAAAATGATCATTTTGCTCTTAGATAGTCAATATTCCCAATTGACTCTAAATCAGTCATCGAGCTCCAAATCACTATTTTAAGTCATCCATGGACTGTGAAATTCTCAATTTCATCTTTAAAATTCCTATTTTAACTAGTTCGAGATTTACTTCAGCTTTGCTATACCTTTAGGGGTAATACCGACTTTTGATGATTTTGTCGAGATACTCGAGTATGCCAGCTTGTTGTCAAGCACATAAAGGACATGGTAAGTATTTTATTGATTCAGATTTTACATAGATAACTAGAGTATGTAATTTAATTTACAATGACATGTGGGCCCCCGAATGACTAAAAGTAATAAAGGTTGTGAACCTACGGTTTTTGAGAATGCAAATCCAACTGTAGCCCTTGACGATATAAGCTATCTACAGACTATCCTGAGCCTAAAATGGGTGGAAATAAGGGTGGTGAGATTATATAATCCCAGTGAGTAAACAAATATCATCTAAAATATCTAAAGTTGAGTAAATGGAGACAGTTAAAATAGATTAGTATAAAATAGTTAATAGCATTTGGAACTCATTTCAATTAGATAAAATAGATTCATTTCACCCAAATAATCAATGAGGCTTATGATTTCCTGAAAAACTTGGCTCATGCCAAAACTAGTACTCGATGATGCCTTGCGCAGGGGCATCCAATCGAGTCTACCAAGGCTGTTAAGAAGTCATGTACACATAAACCATGTTTTTACATTTGGTAACACAGCCGTTCCTTGGTGTTAACTGAGTTCACCCTCACGTGGTGGTTTGACATGAAGTGAACTCTAAAGCTTTACCTCAGGAGTTACCCTACGCGCCTCTCCAACTGAGGAAAGAATATAACGGGCTTATCGTGCCTCTCTAATAGGCTAGTCCATGGTACTAGCCCACTACAGTAAGCAATCTATAATCCACCAATTCAATAAAAGTTCAACAGCATGACATGGCAATTATATCACTATCCAGCCTATCAAGGCAAAACCAACAGTGCATATATTTTCACACAAATACCAATTCAGCCATTCATGCCAATATTGACATAAGCTATTCAATTCAAATCATAATTTACAACATAACAAGTAGTCTCCCATCACTCTATTTTTCAAAGCCATCATTCCGTCTCAAGACAGTTTTATAAAATCATTTTATTTAATCACATTTTGCTTATAAAACATTAAAATTTACCATTTAAACTCATTTTTCCATAAAATCACAAAAATGGATTAAAATTCACTTTAAATAATCAAGATGATGATAAGGTTACTCACAGTAATGGGAATCGAGTTCGGGATACTCCGATTCATGATCCTCGGGTACTACCTCTTTACTCTTGCCAGAATGCTCACCACCTAGACATAATGCACAATAAACAATTTGCTACATTTGTGCTAAATCGTTATAAAACCAATTCAAGCTCTATTCTAATGCATGAAATGGGATGTGAAATACTTGGGTAACCATTTAAATACGGTGTTCAATATAAGTTCAATTGTGTACTTAAATAAAATGGTATTGACCTAATTCGATCTATCACCCGATTAATTGGCCAATATGTCCAATTTAACTCCAAATAACTCCATTTCTCTTCCAATACTTCAAATCATCAAACACAAGTCAATTAACATAAAATTTAGCAAGATCATCTCTACATTTTCTCTTGGGAATTTCGGCCATGGTGAGTGAACAAACACTATGATTTTTCATGCTTAATTTTTACACCATAAATCATCAATTCCTAACCAAATCACTTGAAATAAAATCAAATCCACCATCAATATACCCTAAGCAAGATTCGGCCATGAAGGGTGATGTAAGAACATAAATTTTTCTTGCTTTTCATACTACACATGATAAATTAACTAAAAACACTAAAATACCTTAAAATCTACCTAAAATCATCATCAAATTTTCTCTCTCTATATGTTCGGTCAACATGCTATCCTTCATGATATCTTGTGATTCAACCATGGAAATGCAAAAGAATGCATAGGAAAGGTAGATCACAAGTTAAAATTAAGAAATTTTACCTTTAATCACTTGTTTCCTTGAAATCTAGTGAATTTCCCTTGAATTTCCCTCACTAGGGTTTTGTTCTTCCTTTTTCCTTCTTTTCCTTGAGTTGGTCGACCATATGAGTGAGTGTGAGAGAGTTATGGGCTAGTTTTTAAAGCTAATTATAAAATGATGAGAATTTGACACATGTCACCATTCCATTGGTCCATGTGTCATACTTACCCATTAAGCATTTTCTCTCCACCACTTAAAGTATCTCAATTATCCACAATATAAAATATTAATGGACAAAATCCATGGGCATGACAAGTGTTGGGTGGTGTAAAATTCCAATTTTGCCCCTAAGCGACAAAATTACCATTTTACCTTTATGTTCGGAAAAATGTCGAAACTAGAATTTTTCACTTCTCAAACTCAAATTATGCTCTAAATAGTCAATCTTGGTCAAAAACTTCTTCCATCATTCCAAATCTTAACCTCGGGTAGCAAAATGACCATTTTGCCCTTACATTATGAAAATTCCAATTTGACTCAAAATCAATCCTCGAACTCCAAATCACAATATTAAGTCATTTTGGAGTTTTAAAAATTCTCAATTTCATCTTAAAATCTCTATTTGGACTAGTTCGATGGTTAATTCAACATAATTGTACCATTTGGTACAATCTTTTAACGATTTTCGAGGTACCCAAGTAAGCAAACATGCTTTCTTATGTATAAATAGCATAATAATTATATTGTAGAGTTGGGCTAGACACCTCACCTGATAAACGAGAAAATGGCTCGTCATTTTCTACTCTTTTATTTTCAAAAATTTGTCTCTTTGCCTCCTAAAAGGATTATTAGCTCACAAGAATTGCCGATGACAATAAAAAAAAAAACAAAGTTTCCTACCATGATCCAAAATGAAAGAATGAGCATGTTCCATGCAATATGGACATGATAATCGTCCATGAGTACTCCACCTTGACAACATCCCGTAAGCAGAAAAATCATTATTTGTCCATAATAATGCTGCCTTCAGATGAAAATTTTGTTTCCTATATGTATCATACGTCACAACACCCTGGGTCCACAGTATTTTCAACTTATCTATCAAAGGCCTGAAGAAAACATCAATATTTTGGCTTGGACTTTTCTTTCCCAGAATAACCATTTTAAGAAAAATATATTGTTGTTTCATACACATCCATGGGGGTAAATTATACATACAAATCATTATTGGCCAAACGGAATAAGGATTCGCACTCGATCCAAATGGATTGAAACCGTTACCACATAACCCTAGTCTGACATTTCTATGTTCCATTGCAAATAACTCATGTGTCCGGTTGAAGTGTTGCCAAGCCTCACTGTCAACAAGGTGCCTAATGAATCTATCATGACTTTGGTTGTGTGCATCCCATGTCATATGTTTAATAGTTTTGCATGACATATAAAGTCGTTGAAGCTTGGGTATAAGTGGTAAGTAATGCAAGATCTTGTAAGGTTTCTTCTTCTACCTATTGACATTTGAATTCCTCAGTTTATACCTAGGATGCCCACATAACATACAATAATCCAAATTTACAGTTTCCTCATAAAATAACATGCAATTGTTTTTGTAAGCATGAATTTTGATATATCACAATCCAAGTTTTGATACCTTCCTCTTCATTCTATAGAAGTCAGTTGGTAAATTTTCATATGATGGCAACATATTCTTGATTATCTCCAATAGTCTATCAAAACAGGATTCACTCAAATTATACTCTAACTTAACATTTAAAGGTTGTGACACAGTTGAAAGCGTTGTGTGCTTTTTGCAACTTGACCACAAAGGTTCCTCTGTATTGCTTAACAAAGAGTAAAAGGTAGATGCATCCCTATTCGGATCTTCTTCCACAAAAGTTGAATCATTTGCATAACCATGGTTGAAAGCAACTTCCGGTCCCATAGCATCCCTAACTATTCTAGTATATGGATTTTCTATTTCATTTTCATATGTACATTCTCCATATTCATCATGTTCATCATTACTAGCATTGTGTTCAACTTTATCTATACTTCTTAATGATTGTCCAACATCGTGTTCCCCATATAAACTCAAAATTATGTAAGCACCAATAAAACCCCTATTGATGAGGTGCTCTGATACCTGATCGGAATCTAGAAACTTGTTGTTACTTCATATTTTGTAAGGGCATCTAATCTTATTCCCCCACATAAATGTAGGATTAGAATATGCGAAATGAATGAATTCTTCAACTCTATTTACAAATTCTTCTGTAATGTATCCATTAGAAGTTAAGCGATGGTTCATCCAGGAGTGATCTCCCGTCATTTTATAATCCTAAGTGTCATAGAATATAATAGTCAAGAGTAATTTTCACTATTGTTAACAATAAAATTTGATAACAACGACACTTTTTAAGATATATATTTAAAATATATAGAATAACTGAAATATGATACCAAAACTCCTCAGAGATCGAACACCGAAAATATGAAAACTTTTCAAAATATTATTAATATAAAATAAAAGGGAAAAACTTTTGGAATACAAAGAATTTTGAGAAAGCAGAGAGATTATCCTTTCTGAATTCTTTCTAGAGAAATTAAAGTCTGCCTTTACAAATGAAATCGTAGAGCTTTATAGGTAGATTTTTACATTTACAATTGAATTTGCATTTGAATTTGAATTTGCTTGCTACAGTATTGCTACAGTATTGGATCACGTGATTTTGAGCAAAAGGTAAGCTTTTTGTCACTTCATCTTATGAGCAGAAGGTCTGCTTTTTGTCACTTTATCTTTTGAGTAGAGGGTTACTGCTTTCAGTCACAGTATTTTTCTTTTGGCAGAGTGGGAATCTACTTTTGGTCACTGCTTTTGGTCACTTCATCTTCTTTTGGCAGTCTACTCTCGGTCACAAGAGTCATCTCCTAGAGTCCATTGCTTTTTTTGTGAGCAAATTATTTTTTCTTTTCTCTCGTTCTCCGAGGTGGAATATAATATTTGTCTTGGGAGAGGTTTGTTGTGGCTTTTGATGATGCAGTCTCTTCACCTCTTTCTTTATCTGAGTCAAGGGAATTCAGCATTTCTGCCATTATTCTTTTGTACTCAGCCTTGGTGGTTGCTTGGGCTAGCAAAGAACTAGCGTTTGATTTAGCCTGCAAAAATCTTGCATTTTGTTGTGAAGTTGAGGTATTTTTGCAGAGTCTAGGATTCTTCTCAAACCATGTCAATAGTTATTGGACATCATATTTTTTGTCATCAAATTTGTCCCACCATTTGGTTTTAAAGATGCAAGTTACCACCGGTGCACCAGAATATGGATCAGTGTTATAGGAGTATTCCCACGATGTGATCCATGATATTATTAATTTTGAGAAAATATGTATGGAGGCATGTAAATTGACCTGATCTTCTTCAGGCTGGAAATTTTGGTAAAATTTGTCATATAATTGATCAAGTTTTGGTGGAAGAATTTCTCTTAGAGGTCCATACCAATTCCACCAGTGAGAAAACCAGATGAAAAATTTGTATTGGACTCCATATTTAAAAATATCAACCATGAATGGCGGTTGTGTTTGTTATTAAACAAAAAGGTGTTAAACCATGCTTGCTGATAATCCCAGTAATTAAACATCGAGCAATGGTCTATTGTTTTGGAAAAACTTGTTGGAATTTTTTAAAATGATTTAGATTTTCTCCCTAGTCTATAGGCATTAAAACTTTCAAAATTTGGGCTGTAGAATGCGTTATGAATGTAGGATCATTTTTATCAGTATATTTTTTGAAAAGAACAGATCCTGTTTGGATCAAAATGTTTTGGTAATATTCCTGGGGGTTTTTCAAATCCCAAGGCTTAAAATGCCATCCTTGGAAAGCTTTTTTGATGGCCAAATGAGGGTATTCATGATAGAGTCCCTCTTCAATGAGAAGAACGTTTTGAATATTTTTCTTCCTGACATATTGGTTTTGGCTTTTATGGGAAAAAGAGGTTTGGGACTGGGATTGGATTAGTTGGGTTTCTAAAAAGATAGTCGATAATGTTTTTGGCTTCTGTATGGTTATTTCTTTTTTCTTAGCAGATTCAAGAGCTGTTAGAGCAATCTGCGTAAGCGGGGTTTGTTGTTTTTGTGAGGTGACGGCTTGGGCAATTTTAGGATATTGGGAGAGGGACTCTAAAAAACTCTGAATTTGAGAATTCATTTGGGAGTCTAATTGATTGGGGTCTTGAAAATCTTGGAATAATTGGCTGTCTTGGTATAATTGGAGCTCTTCTGAAGAGCTTTCTGCCTCATCTTGTTCTTCTTGGATACATATTTCATACCATGATTTGATTTGTCTTTGGGTCAAGCTTTGAGAAAGCTTTTCTTGCTCTTCTTTTTTTTTCTTATCTTTTTCTCTCTCTCAGTTTTGGAGGCATTTTTTCCTGAAACATGAAGTAATATATTTAGGGTTTTTTAGAAAGGAGGTTTTTGTAAAAGGATTTCTAAATAGTTTTTTGGACAACCAATATTGGTAATATTGCTGTCTTTTTATGTAGAATGGTTTTCTTTCAGGGATTCATATTTTCCCTGTAAAAATTCTATAGTTAGAAAAACAGTTAAAGAATTACTTTCTTCTTTGATATATTCAATCTCAAAATCAAATATACTTAAAATGGCTTGCCATCTAGGAAAATTTTGTTTTGAAGCAATGTTTTGAACATCTTTTTGTAAAACTTCTTTTGCTGATTTGCAATCAATTCATAAAAGGAATTTTTGATTTAATAAATCACTTTGAAATTTTGAAATACATAGAATTATTGCTAAAATTTCTTTTTTAATAGTACTATAATTTTGCTGAGCTGGAGTCTAATGTTTAGAAGTGTATTGGATTATAACTTCTCTTTGTTCTTTTAGTTGTTTAAGGATTCCTCCATAACCTATTTCAAAGGCATCAGTTTCTACTATTTTTGGAAGATTTGGGTCTGCTAAGTGTAGACAAGGGAGTTCTTTAATATGTGTTTTTATTTGTTTAACTACTTCTGTATGCTGTTTTGTCCAAAGAGAAGGATTTTTTCTTAACTGATCATGTAAAGGTTTACAGATTTTATTTAATCCTGGATAAAAATCAATCACATAATTGAACCTTCCTAAAAATCTTTGTAATTGGGTTTTATCTAGAATTTTGTTTGGAAATTTGTCAGCAAACTGGATTGATCTTTCTATTGGTATTATGGTTCCTTGAGTAATGTGATGTCCTAAGAATCTAATTTTTGTTTTGTAATAGGCTAATTTTTTATTTAGAAACTACTAATCCGTTTCTTTTGATAACATCTATGAATATTTTGATGTGTTTGAAATGGTTTTCAAGTGTTTCAGAAAATACTAAAACATCATCAATATACACAATGGTAAATTGTGAATAAGGATTGAAGATTTCATTCATTATTTTTTGAAATTCTGATGGAGCATTTTTTAGGCCGAATGGCATTACATTCCACTCATATTGTCCAAATGGGACCGTGAAGGTTGTTTTATATATTCTTTGATCTGGATTTGCCAAAATCTTGATTTCTTATCAAATTTTGAGAATATTTTTGCATTACATAATTTTTGTAAAAGATCTTTCTTGGTTGGGATCGGATATCTAATCCACTCTAATGCATTGTTAAGAGGTTTATAATTTATGACTAATCTTGGTGTCCCTCTTTCTATTTCTGCATTTTTGATAACATAAAAGGCTGAACAACTCCATGGTGAATTACTTTTCCTTATCAATTTTTTGTATAGTAATTCTTGAATTTCTTTTTTACAAAATTCTTCCATTTCTTGGTTCATTTGGATTGCTCTTGCTTTGGTTGGTATTTGATTTTCGTTAAAATCTTTAGTTTATGGAAGGCTTACTTAGTGCCTTTTTCTGTCCCAAAATGCATTTGGAATTTCTGAGCAAACTATGTTTTCTGTATTATTTTTTAATTGTTCAATTTGTTGTTTTATTTAAGGTTCATTTAGTTGTTAGTGTATCCTTTGGAAAGAGACTTCTTCTTTTAAATATGTAATTTGTTTTTGTTTTTGGTTAATTAAGCAATTAATCTGATTAGTATGGATTGTCAATGATTTTAATAGGTTAAGATTTCTTATTTTGGGTTTTTCTATAAAAGGAAATATTATCTTTGTTTGTAAGATTTTTGTAGTTATTGCTTGATGTGTGACTTTGTAAGGTTTTAATAACGATATAAAAGGTGTTCCTAAAATAATATCCTGAGTAATATTTTTTATTATTAAAAAGGGTGTCTAGAATTTTATTCCTTGATTGCTATTACTTCTGCCTTATTTAATTTGTACATGATTTTAAGTCTTTCTCCGTTGGCAACTTTTAAACCTTCAGATGTTTTGTCACAATATTTAGTAGGAATGATTCCTTCTCTGATACAATTTTAGTCTGCTCCTATGTCAAATAATGCTATTGTGGTTATCTGGAATTCTTGATTAATTAAAAGTGTTATTTTTATTAAGTACCTTTGAATGGATACTTCAGTGAGAGCCATCATATAAGTCTGGTCTTCTTGCCTTTCATTATCTGATTCTGAAAATTGTTGTTCTTCTAAATTTTGGCTATTCTTAAGTTGGTTTTTGATTTGTTGTTGTTCTTTCTTTAATTGGGATATTTCAATTTTTATCTATCTTATTTTTGTTTTTAATTCTTCTTTTGTTATTTTTTTAGGTTTTGTTTTTTCATACTCATCAAAAATAATGTTTTTTATGTTATACATTGGTTCGTGGTTTATCGAGATTTTTTCAGGTTTTTCTTTTATTGTTTCTTTTAACTTTGGGAGATATTCTCTTTTTAATGTTGGATCTTGAATTTTGTCAATTATTTCAATCATTAATTCTTGGTCTTTTGTTAAGACATAAATTAAGTTTTCATCATCTGTTGAAGCTTGTGATGTGGTTGTAATTGTTTGAATCTCATCAATTCGTAAGTCGTCTTGAGAGTTTTCAGAGTTATCTGTATCACTAGTTGTTTCTTAAAGAATTCCATTAAGTTTTTGTTCAATTTCTTCTCCTAATTGGAGTTGGTTAATTTTTTTTCTTGATTTTACAATATTTTGAAATGTGGCCTGTTTTCCCACACCTATAACATTTTATTGTTTTGTCTACTTTATATGGTTCTTTTTGTATATTTTTATATTTTCTATGTTGTTTATATTTAGGGTTTTATAGTATTCTTGTAAATTTTTCTTGTATTTTCTTTGTTTTATTGGTTTAGAACAACATGGTTTTGAAGAGCATATTTTTTCTTTAATATCAAATTGCTGACAGAATGATCCTAATTCTTTTGCACATTGTTTTCTTTCTCTTTTTAATTGTTTTTAAAGTTTTAAATCTTGGCATATTTTGAGTCCCTCTTTTTGAGTAAAACTTATTAATTCTCCATAAGTTAAATTTTCATAAGGTATAATTCCTTTGTTATTTTCTCTAATTTGATTTCTGACTTTTTCTTTTAATCATTTAGGTAATCCTGCTAGGAATTTTTCTTTCCAGAAGGGTTGATTGTTATCCGTTCTTTGCATTATTCTTGTCATAAACATATCTTTGTACCATTTAAAATCTGTTAGTTTTTTACATCTTAAATTTGATAATAATTTTGAGTTTTTGTCTCTAAGATAAGAAGGATCTCCTATGAAATGTTTTGATATTGAGAAGATGAGATTTGCAACAGCATCTTGTATTTCTCTTCCTCTATCATCTAAAATATTATCACCATTATCATCATTTTTTGTAGCTTTTACAATTTCTTCTTGTTGATTTGAAGTGAGATAGTTATCCCACCAACCTTTTAACTGACCAGTAAATCCTGCTATCAAAAGATTTGCTATTGTTTGATCTGAAGTTTGGCCTATTTGATTTTGAGTTTTGTATACGTTTGAAACCATTGTCATCTGTTGGAGTGTATTCAAAATATTATATTCAAACATTCCATCTATGTTCCATTCATATACAGTATTAGCATTATATTTGTTTTGAAACATAGGTTTTTCTTCAATATTTATATCCGGTGCTGTTATTTTTTGGTAATAAAGTTTTTGAGGTTCTTTCCAAACCATTTTGTTTATTTGATTTTCTTATTCTGAATTTGTTTCACTATTTTCTATTTTAATTGTATTGAGTTCTCTTGTTGGTGTATCTAGAATTACTCTAGAGTTTTGACTTTCTAGAGCATCAATTATTTCCTGAATTTCTCTTAGAAAATAATTTTTTTGGACTTGTTGGTATCTTTTTAGGACTTTAAATGGTTTAAATATTGGTTTGGTTGTTTTTGTTTGTTCTTCTTCTTTTCTGAAGTTTTGTGTTCTTCTGGGTTGATGTTCTATTAAGGTTTCTATGTTTTCTAATTTATATCTTTTGAAGAAATATTGTCTTCATTTCCATGTGCTCTCATTCGCAATGGTGTTGCTCTAATTCCTATGTTTTATGTAAATATTGTCTCTTTGTTAGAGGAGGATGTTGGGCCTCTATTTCTCCTGTGTTTGTTTGCTATTTATTAGTATTTTTCACAACATTTAATGTTTGGTTTTCAAAATGATTTTCTAGCCATTCAAAAAATTCTATCATGATTTTATTTATTCATAAAGATATAATATTGTTGTAAAATTTCCTCTTTGTTGTTTTTATAATTTTTAAAATAATTTTTTCTTTTTTGTTTATTTTCTTCTGAATAAAAGTATTTTCTGCACCATTCTTTATCTATTTCAAATTATTTTTCTAAGACAAATATTTCTGATTCATTTGTATTAGGATTTGGGTTATTTGTCATAGAAGAATACGTTGGTGACATATTAGGAGAAGTTGTTGGGCTATTTTGTTGTCTGTTGTAAATTGGTTGAGGTATGTTTGAAGAGTTATCTACTCCTTGTAAATTTGTCCTTATGGTTAAAGGTATTAAGGATACTGAGGCTCTTGCTGGTCTAAAATCTGTACCTGTTATTGATGGATTTTCTATATTTTCTCCTAAGATATTAATGCTTCTTATTGAAGAAGTTATGGATTGTTTTATATCAAAAGAGTGTTTGGAGGGTATTCTTGGGGGTCTGTTGAAGACAAGTTCTACTGAACCATCTCTGTATTCTGCTCTATGGTTTATTTCTGCATTTTGAACTACTGGAGGAATAATCACTCCTTCTATTTTCCATGTGTTGGGAAGTTGGACTTCATGCCATTGTATTGGTCTGGGGATAGTTGTCTGTGTTCTCAACATGTCTGTTTGTATTAACAAAGTCTCTCCTTTTGGACTATGCATTAAGGCTTTTGTATTGACTACAGAATACATGGCTTTATAATATATTCTATATACAATAGTTAAGGGTTTAGATCTTGGCATCATTTTATAATTATGTGTTTGAAATTGGAGTATTAAAGAATTCATAATATTTCTATCTTTCAAAGAAACCATAAAATTTGGATAACAGTTAAAATGGATTGGCCCAGTACAAAGGCTTGTTTCTACTGTTCCTAACAAGGAGTCATTGAATTGCAGATGTCTTTTATCTCTTAGAACTATTAGTATAGAGGTATCTAGTCTTTCTTTCGTGAGCGGTTTTGCTCCTACCTGAACTAATCTAAAGTGAATATAATTATATTTTTGATTTCTTAGTTTTTGAATTGTTTTTTGATCCAATAACTAGATATTTTCATACTGATTTTGTATTGGAATACCCTTTTTTTTAGTTTTTATTAGGTATCCACAAAAAGAGTTTAAATGTAAAGCATGAAATGTTGATGATTTATAGATTTGATTTTGAGGGACTTTAAGAATTTCCCAATTATCTATCTCTTAAATAACATTTTCAAAGTGGACATTCTCCTTATTGATACTTTGGGTTTGGTTTGAGTTGGAACTGGAGCAAGATGTAGTTATTAAAAATGAAAGCATTATCTTTTACAGGTTGTTTTCTTACATCGAGGGCTTCTATTGTTTGAATAGTAATTATTGTTGTCTGCCTACAAAGGAAAACAGAGTCTTGACATGCCATGCCCTGGAACCACCCATCGGGCCCGTGACAACTGCCGCGATATCTCGATAAGCACTCAATCCCCGAGTACTCTGTCGAGACCTCGCAAGGCATCTCATACTAGTTTTTCATATCCCCTATTGTTATTATATTCCAAGAACATTTTTCACAGAATAAAACTTCTGATTTCGAATTAAAATATTTAGATCACACAATTTACCAACCGGGGGTATTTTCATATTTCTTTATCCAGAAATTTCACGATTTATAAAATCGTTACATACGAGTAGAATAAACAAAATATTAAACGAAATATTAAGTTTTATTTCAAATCAATATTTTTAGAAAGAAGAAAAATCATTTTTCAGTATTTGAAAGTAAAATAAATTCTTACAAAGTGTATTACAAATAAACAAAATGTATAAATCTTTTACAATGACATTGGGCTGTACTAATTACAACTGTGTACCTTTGTGTGCTAAAGATGTGGCTTCAATCAAGCCTTTATATGCACTCCGAGTGCATACCAGTGATCTCGAGCCTGAAAGGGGGAGAAGAGAGTTGTGAGTTTTACAACCTAGTGAGTTCGATAAATACCATCCACGACATCTAAAGTCGAGTAGATGGAAACAATATATATAAAAAGGCCATATCACCGAATAATTTATAACACACAGTTTAGTAAAATCATGCCAAATAATTTCATTAATTCAAACATAAGGCTTATGATTTATTTGTAAAATCAGGCTTTGACCAAATTTTATACTTGTGAACACTTGATCAGAGTGTCCCATCGAGTACGCCAAGGCTATTACAATTTATATTGTAATTCACTCTCACGTGGGGGTTAGACGTGGAGTGAATTTTCTAGGTATCTCGGGAATTATCTTACACGTCTTTCCAACCGAGATTATATAATTTTTGAGTTTATCGTGCTCCTCTTAAAGGCAGTCCACGGAAACCCGTCACTGTAGTGACTGATCAAACCCACCATATCACTAAAAATTTCATGGCATAACAAGGCAATTTTCATACAAACCAGCCTACACGGCAAACATCAATTCATGCAAATTTTAATACCATAAACCAGCCAAGCATGCTCACCAAGATCATAAGCCATAATTTCAATTTTAATACATAAACGAAATTTCATGCCAGTCTCCACATACTCAGTGTTAAAAATCCTTTTTTCGATTTAAAAATCATTTATGAAATTCAATTTATTTTTCATAACACATAACCAAATAAAACTACTTCAGATATTGAAAACGGTAATTTATCCACTCACCTCGTCACAGGAGTGCGCGATACTCCTGTTTTAATTTCCACTAGACCGAAATTTTTTCGCATGTTCGGGAGCCCACCACCTATATGTTCCGTGTGACACCAATTTCAATAAATTATGTCAATTAACCATAATCAATTTCAGACTATACGTTATGCATGAACTGAGCTAAAAATGGTCCGAACAGTCATTTATTCACAATGTCCGACCGACTCGCTTACACGCGTCTAAATTGCTAAAATCTTCAATTTAACTCCAAATCGATTTTTTTCACTTTCTATACCTCAATTATATCCAATTGGACTTAATATCCCTCAGTGTGATACAAATTATCAGTCTCAGACTAAAATTATAAAAATACCCCTAATGGGTAAAAATTTTGATTTTTGCTCCGAAAATTCCCATAATTTTGCTCTAGCCATAATTCATCAATTTACACTTAATTACCTCAAATAATCATCATTTCAGCAACCATTTTCTCCCTCTAAAATTCAGCATAAATGGGTTTCAAAAGGAAAAATTTTTTTTCTTGCAATTTTGTTCATAACTATGCTTAACTACCACTAAATCTTAACATAGTTCAAATTCAAGCAATTCCAACATCAAATCATCATCCATACCCATTTTTCAAAATTGAATTCACCATGATAATTCATCATTCAATCATGGAAAATAAGAACTAAAACATGAGTAAGCTAGGGTTAAGGTAAAACTAAAAAATTCTCACCTTAATTTGGCTTGAATCTTGAAAAACCTTGAAATCTCTTGATTTTTTTTATCAAATTTCTTGTTTTTCCATTTTGTTTCCTTTTTCTTTTTCTTCTCCCCTCTTTGCTGTGTTTAAACCGTCCCTCACAAGGTTAATGGGCTCAAAATTTTAGCTATTTAATAGCCAAATAAAATATTATTATTTTATTTTGCTTTTTAAAATTTTTATTAATTTATTTTTTTATTAATTTTTCTTTTGACTTTCTTTTCAGCTCAAAATTCCAACCCTTATCCTCTGATTATCCTGGAGCTTCTAGAAAATTTTCAATGCTTTTTATAGTGTAATTTTGTAAAATTACACTTTTACCCTCGAAAAAGTACAAAATTACATTTTTACCCCAAAAATTGAAAAATTACCCATAGACATATTTTTCACCCCTCATACTCATACAATTCTCCAATTTGTCAAATTTGATCTAAATTCTCTCGAAAAATTAAATCTGACCATCCGATTATAAAATTACGATTTTACCCTTACAATCAAGAAATCACTAAAATTAAACTTTTTCATAGCCAAACCTTCAATTACACTCCAATAAGTTTAATATGATCAATCTCAATCAAATGGAATAAAAAAATCTTATTCAAAAGTTTCAAATTTGTCATTTAATGACAAAATTACTATTTTGCCCTTATGCTCCAAAACTACCGAGAAATTAAATTTATTTCTGTCAAATCTCATTTTATGCTTCCATAATCATATTATGCTTTAAATAATAAGTCTTGATTAATTGTTAACAAAATCTTTTATGAAAATCTCCATTTTGTCTTGAAATTGAAAAATAACCGTTTTGTCCCTAATCGATCAATTTTCCTGATTAACTCCAAATTGAACCTCGACCTCCAAATCACTGTTTTAAGTCAATCCATAGACTTTAGTTTCCTCAAATTCATTCTCTATTCTCTATTTAAACTAATCCAAGACTTATTTAACTTAATCATACCTTAAGAGCAATATTGTCATTTAACTTGTTTCTCGAGGTAATTAAATATACCAACATGTTGTCTAATGCATGTGAATGACCTATCACAGATAAATTAAAATCAGGTGTTACATGACACGCTTATCCTAATCAGCTTAACAAACAAATTTTCCAAGAACTCAGCAGAGTTAGTATAATACTAGTGGAAACAATTAAAACCAGAACTCAAAAAACAAAGAGTAAAATATAAGTTCTTGAATTTAAAAGAAAATACCTTTACTCTGGTGTGACTCCGATACCAAAACTCCTCAGTGATCGAACACCCAAAATATAAAAACTTTTGAAAATATTATTAATATAGAATAAAAAGGAAAAACTTTTAAAATACAAAAAATTTTGAAAAAGCAGAAAGATTATCCTTTCTAAATCCTTTCTAGAAAAATTGAAATCTGCTTTTACAAATGAAATCGTAGAGCTTTATAGACAGATTTTTACATTTGCATTGGAATATGCATTTGAATTTGAATTTGTTTGCTACAGTATTGCTACAATATTAGATCACGTGATTTTGAGCAGAGGGTCTACTTTTTGTCACTTCATCTTTTGAGCAGAGGGTTACTGCTTTTGGTCATAATATTTTTTTTTGACAAAGTGAGAATCTGCTTTTGGTCACTTCATCTTCTTTTGGCAGAGTGGGAATCTGCTTTTGGTCACTTCATCTTCTTTTGACAATCTACTTTCGATCACAGGAGTCATCTCCTGGAGTCCATTGCTTTTTGTCTGAGCAAATTATTTTTTCTTTTCTCTCGTCCTCCTAGGAGGAATATAATCTTCGTCTTGGGAGAGGTCTACTATGGCTTTTGATGATGCAATCTCTTAACCTCTTTCTTCATCTGAGTCAAGCGAACTCAACATTTCTGCCATTATTCTTTTGTACTAAGCCTGTTTGATTTTGAGTTTTGTATACGTTTGAAACCATTATCATCTGTTGGAGTGTATTCAAAATATTATATTCATACATTCCATCTATGTTCCATTCATATATTTAAAATATATATCTTAAAAAGTGTCGTTGAAAACAACTAAAGATAGTATCTATAAATCCATACAAGAATGGAAAAAAAAGAACAAGATGGTAAATAAATGTAACTTTATAAACGATTAAATAAATTCATATTCAGGGGGTTATCTATATATTAATGATTCCAAAATTCATATAAAGTAATGTCAAAGATAAATAACAAAAACTATTTGGCTTTTAATATTGGACTCAAATTAAGCACTATAAATTCTACATGAACTCATGAATCCTTTTTTTAGCAAAAAAAGTAATCACAATTCTAGCATGATAATGTTCAAGTTTGGACCCCAAATGTTTATTGTCAAATATATCTCATGCTTGTATGTTGGATTAGTTGAAAAAATTAATAGCATTTTATATATATCCCAAACTTTTACTATTAATAGCATAATGTTACAAGTTTCTTAAAGTAGACAAATATTAGATATATTCATTTTTGGAAATACATTAATTTGATTACAAATTAACTTAAATTATTTATGAACCTTTACACAAATGAAATATAAAATTCTTTCATTCTTGGGACTTGGTTGAAAATGCTAAACCCTTTAAATAAATAAAATATAATTTCTTATTTTTATTGTACATTTTAAAATTCAAATAACAAAAAACCAAGCATTATTTGCTCAATGGAATTATTGAATAAAACTTTTTTAAAATTTTAATCTTTTTAATAAATAATAATTGCCGGTAATATATCAATCAAAAATCGTAAAATATTGACAACTTTTGATCACTTGGAATTCAAAAATAATATTTTACTAAACGGTGGGATGTATAGGGAGAAGTAACGCATAAATCAATTTTGTACAGGGCAAATGAGCACAGGCTCTCTATATGACCCAATTTCACAAACAATGGTTATCCGATAGTGGTGAGGTTGAAATTAAGTTACCATCCTTCTTAATGAATGGTATTCATCGCTTAAGCACCCGTTGAAAAATTTTAATTTTCGATCATTGGTGGCATATAATTCACTATCTATACTTTAACATAAATAACAAAAACCATCAATATGAAAATAAGAATTTTCTTCACTTTTATCTTGAAATAATTAAATGGAATACAAAAATCGACTTTAACGTTAAAAAGACAGATGCCCAAAGCTTTGATGCTCAATGCCGTAAACCAACTTTGATGAGTAAAAAGTTTTACAGATTCCTGCAATTGTTGAATATTTATAAAGAACCTTAATGAAATCATTAAATACAAGGGAATCAATCGTGGGAATACCAAGTTAGAATTGAAAATGCAACAGATGTACAAAACTAATTTCTCATCATGTATATTTTCCTTAGAAATATACTGTTATTACTACTATTATTATATATTCTGATTCATACAAACCAAAGCAAACACACAATTTCAAACATGTAAAAAAAAATATCTGAGAAATTCTTATTTAATTTCAATAAATATCCTGTAGTTGCTAAACAATAATGTCCATGGAGAGTTTCTAGTTTGTAGAGAAAGCTGACAGTAATGAAACTACGGTAACAATAAACCAACATATTTCCCTATAAGAACTTACATAATTGAAGCACATACGGAAAGCAGTAATGACATTATGCCCAAAAAAATCATTGTCTGTTAATCGAAGCATAAACAGCCAACAAACGGTTAATTATGAGAATTTCACATCAATTCTAGTAGAATGACATGGATTACGGTATGTGCCTATTAATTTCAGATACAACAAACCTAACCCCGCAATAGATCCAATCGGTTGACAAGCATTACCAAAATTTCATTCAATCGATCCATCCTATTTAATCAACATTTCATATATTTTTAATTGAAGCTTACCTCAAATCAGGTGGATTTTAACCCGAAAAATGTGTTGATTTGCTGGATTGAACCCTTTAATCGAGAAACCCAAATTTCTACAACAAATTGTAAGAATATGTTAGGAACTTTAGATAAAAGAAAAGCATAAATCAATAGCACAAAATCGCACTCAACAAGCATAAACCGGGAAATATAATTACTACAATGAAATATAAAAATTCTATCTCAAAATGCAAAGCTTCAATGTTCACAAACCACGAAGCAGGGAGAGAACACAACACTAGAAAATGAAGGGAACAAAAGCAAATCAGCTTCCCAATAGAGAGAGTGGATATTGTCGGGCTGGTACAATACAAAACCCTAAACCCAAAATAAAAACCCATGAACAAGAGAAGGATAGATTCGAGTTCAGAGAGGAAGGGGAGATCTGTCGACGATGGTCGGATCTGTCGAAGCTCAGCTAGGAAGGCGAGAAAGACAGGTTGAACGAAGAGAAAAAAGCAGAGAAAATAATGGGATCACTGGTGACAAGGCCAAAACCCAACGAAAGCTGGAACGTTTTAAAGAAAGGGTAGAGAGTCGGATAGGTAGATAGAGAAAATGGAAGAGGGAAACGTGGGAGAGAGGAGAAAAAATTAGATTTTATACTTGGGGTTTGTAGGGCAAAAACTACGTCGTTTTGGATAAACCCTAATATCCTTTCATAAACTTTAAAACGGCGTCGTTTTGGCCTATAGATTCGGACAGTGCATAATTGGGAGCAGATCATGGGCCAACAAATTAACTTTGGGTCAGTTTGATCCAATCAGGTAAAAGGTTCTAGTCTTGACCCAAACAAAAAAAATACTTTTTTGTTTTTTTTATAAATTATATATTTTTATATTACTAAATATAACATTAAGAAATATTACTAAATTTATTGTATATATATATTTTTGACATAAATTATATGTTATATTTTAACAATTATACAAAATTTATATAATTAGTTATGAATATAATTTTATAAAAAGTATGATAAAAAACAAATAAAATTAATAACCCTAAACATCTATATGAAATTTACTATAACCTTACATTTAAAACATATTAATATATATATGTAGGATATAGCATATATCTTATATCAAAATATATATCTTATAACTTATAAAGTTATATCAAATAAAACATATAACTTCTACTTTCAATTTAATACAATAGGTCACATACATAGATTTTTTTTGAAATAATGGAGGTTTATCTATATATATATTCTATACCTATTAGTAAAATTTGTATGGATATATATAATAATTTAAAATATTTTAAATCTATTATATTAATAAGTCCTACATAAATATCTAGCTTATTACTTAAAACGTCTATAAAACTAACTAATTATAATTTTAAATATAGTAACTAATTACAATCCAAATGTATATAAAGTATTATTATTTTTTTGTTTAATTTATTATTATATCTTATCATGTATATTTATAAAATTAAAATGGTTTTATTATCTTCTTTTTATTCTAGTTTTAATGGTATAAAATTAACTAATTTGGCATTATTAATTTATAATGTATGAATTAATAAAGTTTACAAAATTGTTCATAATTAATTCAAGCAAAACATACTTTAACTTTAAATTTGGCATACACTCCAATATGTATATACTTCCTTTTTATTAATATCTACTTTTTAAAAATTAGGCTTAAATTTTATAAAAAGTTTACAATATTGTTAGAAAAAATTAACAATTTCCTATTTCCAATGAAAAAATTCTGTTGGAAATTTCTGTTGCAAAAAAAAAAGTTTCCAACGGAAATTTCCGTTGGAATTTTTTCCAGATTTTTCAACTTTTTTCAATTTCTATTTTCCAATGGAAAATTTTCCGTTGGAAAGTTCCAACGGATTTTCATTGGAAGTGGTGGTTAAATTTTTTTTTTTTACTTTTTCCAACGAAAAACTTTTTATTATTATTGAAAAAAATTTCGTTGGAAATCCATTGGAAAAACTAAGTTTTTTTGTAGTGTTAAACATACATGTGCATATACAAAGACCTTGACTGTTAGCAGAGTGACTTTAGGCATAGGTGCTAACATTTAGTGTCATGGAAACCTACCAAAAAATGGATAAGGGGAAACACCTTGGCTTAGGAATCCAACTACCTTCGGACCTAAACACGAAAACATGAATTTGAAATAATAAGTATAAACTCAGTGAGTGAACATAAGAAGGGAACAAGCATACAACACGGAAAGTTTTAGAAAACACGATGCACTTTTGTTAAAAACAATACAATTTAACTTAATTTATTGTTAAAACCCCTCAATTTAGCCTTTGATTGTTTAATTCCTTAGTGTTGAAAAGCAACAGCCAAAAATGAAATTGAAGAGTGAAAGACTACAGCAAATTCCAAAACAAGTCAGCAAGTCTCTAGTTGCAGCGAAATTCAATTTGTTTACACTAACCTTTTTTAGGTCCAATATATATTTACTTACTCTTAATGCAATTTATATAGCATTTTTTCCAACATTTCTATAGTATGCATAAGCATGAATACCTGAATTTGTGTGTATATGCATATCTACATCATATATGTGTGTGTGTGTGTGTGTGTGTGTGTGTATGTGTACATAAATCCATGGATAATATCAAACGTACATCAAAGACGTTTCATTTATTTCCAGCATAGTCGACATAGTTCAAAGCATACAGCTACCCACCTCAACCTCGCTCATGTGCACTCCGACACCACACATAGCTAGGGCCATTTGACCTCAACCTAGCTTACGTGTACTCCCACATCGCACATAGCTAGTACCATCATGTGTACTCCACCACCACATCATCACCGGCATGTGCACTCTTACATCGCACACCACCAGCACCGTCATGTGCACTCCCACAGCATATATGCATAGTTATAGTTATCATACAACATTATCGTTCAACGCATAACATATATATCCACATAATATAGGAACACATGGTTTCATTATATTACACATTTTATAGCATAAAAACGTTTCATCAAGGGCTTGTTCCCATGCACATTTTAAAGAAAAGAACAATTAAATATTTCAAGTGATTCAATGAAGCACTTATGCATCTATCCCAAAACATGTTAATGCAAGTTCACTCACCTTAGTAATGCCACCTCACAAAATTAGCACCAATAAGACTTTGCTCCAAGTTAAATCTTGAAGTACCATTAAAACCTATATTTTCCAATAAACAATAATAGCTTCAAATATACCATAAACTTGAACTCAATAATTCTAATAAATATACATTAGCTAAATTACATTTTAACCTAACATTTAACCTAGAATTCTAGTCTAATTCACAAATCCATTAAATTAACTACTCAAATTTAAAGTTTCTTTACCTTGATGAGCTTGGAGGCATAAAAGTCAACAAAAACCTAATATTTCCAAGAAAAAGAATTTGAAGAAATTAGGGAATAAAATCTGAAAATATAACCATAAATTCAAAAATTTCAAAAGTTGGAAATTCATACCTTTTGGCTTTAAAAATAAAGATATACAACCGAAAATTCAAGTGTTGATGAAAGAGGAGTAAAAATAGAAAATAAAGGAAAGAAAGAGAGATTTTTCTCTCTCTCTCCTAGGGTTTAGTTGTGCTGAAAAATAAGGTTAAAAGCTACATATTTGGTGCCAAAGAAGTTAGGACAAGGAAGGAGTAAGAAAAGAAACGAAAGAAAAAGAAAACAAGGAAAAGAAAATGAAAAAAAAATTAATTTTTCACTTCACCGCGAAAAAGGCATTGGAAGCATGAAAAAAAAAGAAGAAAATGCCTTCTTGGGAGGGTAAGAATGGTCATGGAATAAGAAGATAAGAGTGACCAAGCTAATGGCAAAATTACCATTTTACCCTCAAGTTTTTTACCCTTTTTGATTAAGTTTGTCACACCCCGGAACCACCTATCTGTCTCGTGACAACTGCCGTGACGTCTCAATAGGCACTCATTCCCCGAGTGCAAACTGAAACCCCGCAAGGCATTTTCGTACCAATTTTCCATCTACCCCGTGATTAATAATTTCCAATTAACATTTTTCAATGAATAAAATTCATGTTTTGAACCAAAACAATTAAATCACACCATTAACCACGCAGGGGCATTTTCGTCATTATTTCTTCAAAAATTTCAAAATCAATAAAAATATTACAATTTATTATAAAACAATATTTTTATAAAAACCAATAATCAAATTTGAGAGTGTAAAAGCAAAATAAGTTGTTACATACTGTTATACAATTAAACAAAGTATGTATATGAATTAAAATGACATGTAGGCCCAATTATATATAACTATGTACTTTTGTGTATGCTAAGAACTCGGCTTCAATCAAGCCTCTATGTGCACGCCGAGTGCTACCAAAAATCTCGAGCCTGTAAGGGAGAGGAGAGGGTGGTGAGTTTTACAACCCAATGAGTTGGATAATTACCACCATCTACGACATCTAAAGTCGAGTAGATGGAGACAATATAAAAACGCAATGCTATCATGAATTTCATAGCATCAATTACACCAAATTTAATTCAATTATACAAAGCAATCATATTTTAGCAAAACACAAGGCTTATGATTTATTTATAAAAATCAGGTTTAAGCCAAATCTCATACTCACAGACACTTGATCAGAGCATCCAATTGAGTCTGCCAAGGCTGTTAGAATTTCATAATTTTTCAAATATAGCCGATCCTTGGCGTTGGCTAAACTCATCTTCATGCGGTGGTTTAATGTGAAGTGAATCGTAACATTACCTCGGGAGTTACCTTACTCGCCTTTCCGACCGAGGTAACAATTTGTCGGGTTTTTCCGTGCTCCTCCTAAAGGCAGTCCACGGCAACCCTCACTGCAGTGTTTTATTAATTATGATCCACCAACTTTATAAAATTTACAGTAACAAAACAAGGCCATTTTAATACTAGCCAGCTTACACGGCAAACAGCAATTCATGCCAATTTTTAACACAATAAATCAGCCAAGCATGCTCACCAAGATCATAAGCCATAATTTCAATTTTAATACATGAACACAAATTAATGCCGGTCTCTATATACTCAGTGTAAATAAATCAATTTTTTTGAATTAAAAATCATTTATAAATTCAATTTATTGTTAAATCACAGAAGCAGATAAAACTACTCTAGATATTGAAAACGGTAAATTATCCACTCACCTCGTCACAGGAGTGCACGATACTCTTGTTTTTAATTCCACTACACCAAAATTTTCCCATGTCCAGGGGAAAATACCAGTTATGTGTAATTTTCGACACAATTCCAATCATTTGTGTCAGACCACTGTAAATTATTTCAGGCTCTTCATGATGTATGAAATGTTATACAACTGTCTGAATAATCGTCTAAATACGGTATTCGACTTAGTTCGCCTATACGCGTCTAAATTGCTAAAATCCCCATTTTAACTCTGATTTGACCTGTTTCAATTTCTAATTGATTGATTACATTCCAATTACTCAATGGTAGCAACTATGGGTCAATTTATCAGTCCTAGACTAAAAATTACGATTTTACCCCTAGCGGGTAAAATTTTAATTTTTACTCTGAAAATTCTCATAATTTTTCTAGGCTCATAATTCATTAAATTACACTTAAACACCACAAATTTGGATCATAATCAGCAGGCAATTTCACCTTAGAAAATTCGACCTAAATGGATAAAATGAACAACATTTCATTTCTAGTTAAATTTTCCATTATATTATTTTTCCTACTTGATTTCTACACCATAAATCACCATTTTTGCCATCCAATTCTCTTAAAATAAAGTCAACCTCATCCTCACACACCATTGGCTAGATTCGGCCTAGAGAAATTAATGGAGAAAATAAATATTTTTCTTGTTGTTTTACTCATAACCATGCTAAACTAACACTAAGCACTAACATATATCAAAATCAATTATTTCCCATCAACTTTTTCTCTCTAAACACATATAACCAGAATTGAAATCATCCTCAAATCACATGATTCAACCATGGAAAATAAGGAGAAATGCCTAAAAATGGTAGATCTTAAGCTAAGCTTGAAAAATCATACCTTTAAACACTTGAATCCTTGAAAATCACACTTTTTCTTTGATTTTCTTCCACCTAGGGTTTTATTTTTGGTTTCTCTCTCTTCCTTTCTGGTTTGGACGAAATTTAGGGAAAGAAGGTTGAAAATTTGGCCTTTTTAAGCCATTAAATAAAATAATATTATTTTATTATACTTTTTAATTTTTTTATTAATTTTTTCCTTATCTTTTGACTTTATTTTCAGCTACCAAATTTCCTTCCCTTATGCTCAGCCTTCGTAAAGTTTCTGGACAAATCCAAAAATCTTGGTGGTGTAATTTTACAAAATTACACTTTTGCCCCTAAAAAGTGCCAAATTACATTTTTGTCTCAAAAATTGAAAAATTGCCCATAGACATATTTTTCATTCCTCATACTCATACCATTCTCCAATTTGTCAAAATTGATCAATATTCTCTCAAAAAATTAAATTTGATCGTCCGGTGGTAAAGTTACCATTTTACCCATATACTCCAAAATGTACTGAAATTGCATTTCCTTCTCACTTTTCAACCTCAAATTATGTTTTAACTAGTCTTAATAATCAATCTAAATCAAATGGGGCCAAAATCTTTTTTAAAAATTCTCATTTTGATCTTTAGTGGTAAAATTACTATTTTACCCTTGTGTCCCAAAAATATCGAGATTTACACTTTTTCACTGCTAAACTTCATTTTATGCTCCAATAATCATATTATATTTCATATAATTATTCTTGGTCATTTGAAATCAAAATCTTTATTAATATCTCCATTTTGTCTTGAAATTGAAAAATGATCGTTTTGTCCTTAATCGGTCAATTTTTCCGATTAACTCTAAATTGAACCTCGAACTCTGAATCACTATTTTAAATCATTCCATGGGTTTTAATTTTCTCAAATTCATTCTTAATTCTCTATTTAAACTGATTCAAAACTTATTTAACTTAACTATACCATTAGGGGTAATATTGTCATTTAACTTGTTTCTCGGGGCAATTCAATATACAAACATGCTATCCAATGCATGTGAATGACCTGTCGCAGATAATTTAGGGTCAGGTGTTACAAAGTCCTTCCACAATCTTTTAATTCTAATTTCTTTCTATTTTTCTTCCCTAACACTTGTACCAATAAAATATCAAGTTCGCACTTCAACATGGTATCACCATAATATTTAAATATATATTTACTCGCTCGTGTTCTATTTAATAAAGGCACACAGGTCCCCCGAATGTCGTTTTTCTTAAAATTCTTTCTTATTTCTTCTCCCTCACTTGGATTAGTCATGTAATCCTTTTTGTGACTAATTTCGACAATAGATAAAATATTAATATTTTAATATTACTTTATTCATAAATATCATTTTATTCTAAATTTTTTCACTTGTCTCATCGGGTCCCAAAACATCTTATTATGTCCCGGTTCACCTACAAATCACTTTTTAGCTCACTAATTTATCCTTAACAAGGATGTTATTTAATTATTATTTTTATTCGAGTGAAATATTCTATTCTTAAACACTCATTTCACCATTTATCGTTCTTTAGCACATAAATTCACATCAATTAGTCCTTCGTCTTACAGGGACAGTTACATTGACTTCTATGCAGGGGTACGGGGTGTCACAAAATTATTCTTCGCCAAGTATCCTTTAAAATCGAGGCATCAATTTGGCTTCTACTGTTAAGACGGGAATAGAGAGATCCTATCTTCAAGCCCTAGTGGGACAACCCTCTATTGAACAACTTCTTCCACCCCATCTTTTAAATGACTCAATGAAATTTTGTCTAGGTCACATTGAATCAGAAGCTCTCTATTGGCTTGAAAGTTGCGTTATGGGTTATTGTAAGGATTAACAAGAACTTGAGGAAATTTTAAATTGTTCAAAAGCTGTCAAACCCTAGTTTATAAAATAATTATGATGTCATTTAGATACCCGATAGAATGCTTGTATATTAAGGAAGCTTGAGAAAATCGATAAAAAGACGGTATTGCCCTTAAAAGTGCTACGAAGTTGATTTATTCCTCGAACTAGTTCAAACGGAAAATTTAAAAGGAATTTGAGAATTTTGAAACTCCAAAATCTACTTAGAATGGTAATTCGGAGTTCAAGGTCCGATTTGGAGTCAATCAGGAAAATTGACCGATTAAGGGCAAAACGATCATTTTGTCATTTAAGGACAAAACGGAGATTTTCATAAAATATTTTAATCACATTCGACCAGGATCAATTATTTGAAGTATAATATAATTATTCGAGTATAATATGAAGTTTGACAGTGATAAATTAAATTGCTCGGTAGTTTTGGAGCACAAGGGTAAAATAGTAATTTTACCACTAAAGGATAAATCAAAAATTTTTGGAAAAGATTTTGATAACAATTGATCAAGATTAATTATTTAGATTATTTAGAGCATAATTGAAGTTTAAGAGATTAAGAATATTGATTCTGGTAATTTTGGGACATCAAGGGCAAAACGATAATTTTGCCACCCTAAGGGCAAAATGGTAATTTGGTAGCTTAAGACTTAAAATTTGAGTGTAGATTGAAGTCTTTGATTAAGATTTATCATTTGGGGTACAATTTAAGGTTGAAAAGTGAAAAGGAATTGTAATTCTAGTATTTTTTGAGTATAGGAGAAAAATCGTAATTTTGCCATCCCGAGGGCAAAACCATAATTTTCCACCACCAGGACACTTGTCCAACCATGGTTATCCCTTATCAATATTTTGACTTGTGACAAATCAAGTGGTGGAGAATAAAAGTAATTATTAAAGTAGAAAAAAGAAAAATGGGCCAACAAGGTAATGACATGTGGCAACCATTATTATTTTACTATTTTTCCATAAAAATAGCCCATAAATCTTCACTTTCTCTCCCATAGTCGGCCTAGCATGAACAAAGGCAAGAAAGAAACAAAACTAGAAACCCTTGGTGAAGAAATCAAAAGAAATTAGTGAGAAATCAAGCATTCAAGCTAGATAAGGTAAGATTTCCTAATTTTTACTTGAAATCCATCATACCCATACTTTATTCTTTCATTTATATGGATAAATTACTTGATTTCATGATGGGTTTGATGAGGACAAAATGGGTTTAGAGAGAGAAAGTTGATGGAAATGGTTTGAATTTAAAGTATGTTAGTGTTTTAAGGTAGTTAATGTCGTGTGTCATGAAATCAAGTGAAGAAAAATCATCAAACCTTTGGTACCCTCTATGGCTGAATGTTGTAGGTTGAGTGGTGATGGTGGATTTGATTTGTTTCAAGTAAATTAGTTAAGGAAATGATGATTTATGGTGGGAAAATGTAATAGGAAAAATTTTATGGTTAATGCCCACCATAGTCGAATTTCATAGTTAGTGTGTTGATGATGAAACAATTTCATCTCAAGTGAAATGGATTAGGAAATAATGAATTATGGTGAGTAGATTAAGTGACATTAGTATTTTAAATTGGTGGATGATTAATGGTATGAAGAAAATTAGCAAGAAACCAATATATTGTCATTAAACCCCAAAGGGTCGAATTTTCTAGGAGAGAGAGATTGATGTTAAATTGGTGATATTTTATGATAATTAGATGGAAATTGATGATTTGTGATATTAGAAATTAAATGGGAAATTTTGGCATGAAAATCTGAATTTTTGCGTAATGTGTGGACATATATGATTTGTGGTCTAGGACTAGTAAATTAAATAATAATAACAGTCATTGAGGTGTTTTGGTTATAATTGGAGTATTGAAAGTGAAATGGATTGAATCAGAGTTGAATTGGAGGTTTTAGCAATTTAAACTGTGAATAAGCAAGTTGGGTCGGACACTGTAATTCAGCGATTGTCCAGACATTTCATACTCATTCTCATGTATACATATAGATATGAGCATGAATTAATTTATAATGGTTTGACACAAATTATTGAATTTTGTGTCATGTATGGTGGATAAGTGGTGACCCATTTGACACGGATAAAAGATTGTGCTCGCGGACTGAGAATAGGAGTATTTCTACTCCTAATGCATTGAGTAAACTTATTATCATTTAATTTATCTAAGGTAGCTTTTTATGAAATTTTATAAATTTCATGAAAAATGGATTTAAAAAGGATAAATTTCATGTTTTATAAATAAATGTGTTTTTATAAAATGGTTTTATAAATTGTTTGAAATTAATGATGAATGTTAATTTTTAAATAGAGTACTTGGAGACTGTGGTTGTTAAGTATGAATTGTATTTTTAATTCAAATGGCTTATGATAGTGTGAGCATGCTTGGCTGGTTTATTGTATTGAAATTACACGAATTGTGGTTTGCCTTGCAAATTAGTTATTATAAATGATTGCCTTGTTATGCTGTTAAACTATACAGAAACGACGATGGTGGTAAACCTACTATCTGTAGTGGTACGACTATCTACAGTAGTCCTCGACAAAATCTGGTATCTACAAGCTACCACAGGCCTGAAATGTTTGGAAAGGAGATGGGTGAGACTTTGCAATCCCAATGAGTAAACAAACATTATCATAAACATCTAAAGGTAAGTAAAATAGAGGCAAATTTAAATAGATATTACAAACCATTTCATAAAGTTTTCATTTTATTTCTTAAACCATGAAACGTTTGTAATTTACCAAAACAGTTGTTATGGCTTATGACTTTTATTAAAAACATGGCTCGCGTCAAAACTAGTTCTCTCGGAGATCTAATCAGAATATCCTACCGAGTCCGTCAAGGCTGTTACGACATTTATATGTTAAACACATTTCAGTTTTGAAAACAAGTCGTTCCTTGACGTTGGCCGAGTTACACATTCACGTGGGGGTTCGATGTGAAGTGAACTCTAGTCCTACCCCGGGAGTTACCCTCCACGCCTCTACAACCAGAGTAACTATATAACCGGGTTTATCGTGCCCCTCTAATAGGCGGTCCACAGAAACTGTCACTGCAGCGACTCAACCCACCAATTTTAATAAAATTTCGATAGTATAACGTGGCTTTTATTTATTTACCCAGCCTGTATAGTAAAAATCCAGCTTACATAAATTCTCAATGCATTTATAAAATACAGACATATATACTCATATACCATAAGCCAATCGAATGAAAACATCATTTATAATACAATTTACAGCCTCCCATTTACTCAATTTTTAACAAAGATTAAAACATTCACATAATCCAAAAATATTTTCATTTAAACTTATTTATTGCATACATCAAAATTTCTCTTTTTATAGTCATTTTCTTTGCATAAAATTCATAATTAACATTGAAAAATAAACTCTAGATAATTTACAATAATAATAGGTTTACTTACTGTTTGTATAAATCAAATTCTCTTAAAAGGCGTCCTGATCACGGTTCCTCGAGTATGACTTCCTTGCCTTTGTCGGAAGGCTCTCCTACTAGACATATTGAAAAAAATTGCACAATTCACCATATTAATGCTAAATCACTATATAATTGATTTAAATCCTATACTAATGCATGGTATGAAATGTAATGGCCTAAAACAGCTTAAACGCGGTATTAGTCTATTTTCAGCACTTTACCCAATAAATTGCTAACGCGCTCCATTTTTGCTCTAAATTGTCCCATTCTCTCTCCAACTTTTCTAACCATTTAATATCAACCAATAACCCTCTAAAATCACTAAAATTAGATCACTTTCCTCCTTGGAAAATTTGATCAAAAATGGGACATTAACCCAGTTAATTTTCCACTTTGTTTTTCTATCACATTTAACCATTTTTTTATCATTTTCTCTTCGTTTCTATTTGAAAAAAAAATCAGTTCATCACCATTGTACAGCACTGAACATTTGGCTAAGGATGGGTATTGTGAAAATTTCATGCTTTCTAGTCTAATTTAATTTCTAAACACATTTAACTAACAAAAACTACTAATTTAACTAAGAAGCAAAACTTAAAAAATTCAAAATCTTCCCCCCTAAAATTTGTCCAGCCCATAGATCCACTTTTTGATCTCTCTCCTGAAGCATGCTAAATGGAAACAAAAGCTTAGGAAGGGTAGAAATTAAGTTAAAGTCGAGAAATCTTACCGTTAGTCGCGAAAACGGGCGAAAACTGCGAATTTCTCTTCGAATTTCCAACTTTTCTTTTGTTTTTCTCTTTTCTTCCTTTCCTCCCTATTTTTCCTTTTTTTCTTCCCTTATGGCTGAACCTCTCCTGGACTTAAGCCTAAATGGGCTGATTTTCATTAAAATAATATTAAATCATTTAAAAAATGCCAAGTGTCATTTTCTCGTGGGCCTGTTTTTAAAATTTCGTCCTTTAAACTTCAATTTTTCACCACTTAAACTACCATGGTTATTCACACCAAAAATGAATAAATCCCATGATTTTGACAGGTTTTGATTGGTGAAAATTACGGTTTTACCCCGAGGGTGACAAAATTACCGTTTTGCCCCTATGTTTCGAAAATTGCCGGAATTGAAAATTTTCACTTCTTATCATCAAATTATACTCCAATTAGTCAATATTGATAAAAAAATTTCACTCCATGGTCAATTTATTATCTTAGGTGGCAAAATGACGATTTTGCCCCTAGACATCAAAATTTTTAATTTTTCCCCAAATGAACTTTCGAACTCCAAAATATCATTTTAAGTCATTCCTGGACTGTAGAATATTAAATTGACGACTTTTTTTATAGGCCAGATGCATAAGGCGTTTTTGAGAATGGACCTCTCCATAATTTTAAGTGTTTTTAGACACAAAAAGTCACTTTGGACGAAAATGCCCTTAATGAAACCGACCCATTTATTTAGCTCCGCGTCTCAACCCGAAACCTATTAACGGGTCAAGTATGTTTAGTTCTGTACTTCAAACAAACTTATATTCTTTGAGCTTTTCTCGACAGACTATTCATCTCTGGAGTATTGCGTGACTAGTTTTTAGATATTGCGTGATCAGTTTTTAAACATTGCGTAACTGATTTTGTCAAGGGAAAGAAAGACGAGCCCAAGAGCATCACATCCCAGATCGATGAAGGGCATGAGCAAGACCATCATCTAAGAAAACAATATCAGATACAGATTTCTCTCGCCACCAAGGCAGAGGCAGATCGTCACGTGAGAGGAATTTTTGATTCAGAGGTAAGAAAAAACACGTAAATCAGTAACCGAAGACAAAGGAGTAGGGGAAGCCCTCAAAACTCACAACGGGAAATACAAGACACTAACACAAACAAGAACTCTGAAAGAACAAAACATAGCAAAAAAAAAAGACTCACCTAACTAGAAACCAAAGTCACGCAATGCCTTACTAACAAGTTACGCAATGCCTTAACAACAAGTCACGCAATGCCTTACCAGCAAGTCATACAATGCCTATCCAGTAGTCACGCAATGCTTTACTACAAATTAGTCATATAATGCTTAAACACTAGTCACGCAATGCCCAAAGTCAATCACGCAAGCGTGACTGACTTTGAGTTGCATGACTAGTGTTTAAGCATTATATGACTAACTTTTAGTAAAGCATTACGTGACTACTAGATAGGCATTGCGTGACTTTGGTTTCTGGTTAAGTCTTAAGAGTCTTTTTTTCTGACTATGTTTTGTTCTCTCAGAGTTCTTGTTTGTGTTAATGTCTTGTTTTTCCCGTTGTGAGTTTTGAGGGCTTCCCCTACTCCTTTGTCTTTGGTTACTGATTTACGTGTTTTTCCTTACTTCTGAGTCAAAAATTCTTCCCACGTGACAATCTGCCTCTACCTTGGTGGTGGAAGAAATTTATATCTGATGTTGTTTTCTTCGATGATGATCTTGCTTTTGCCCTTCACCGATCTGGGATGTGATGCTCTTAGGCTAATCTTTCTTTCCCTTGACAACGAGTCAAATTATTGAGTTTTTCTTCTACTTTGCGTTGGTTTATGGTGTTTGGATTCCTTTATGCTTGGCTTCTCTACTTGATCATTCAGGGAGTTTTAGCTGGTCATTTTTGGAGTTGTTTTTCTGTGCCTTATGGTGTTTGAGCAGAGAGAAAGCCTAATTTAATTTTGAAATTTTTGTCTAGATGGCGGAATAGAGAAAACTGAAACTGTTTTAATTTGTTTGAAATTGTTTAAAGGGTATTCTTGTCAAGTCTTGTCAAAAATTGTTTAAAAATTGTTAAAATTATAAAGACGGTCATTTTTGAAATGCCTTTACTAGGAAGGTTATTTCTCACATTTTTGTCTATTAAATTTCATCTTAAAATTCCTATTTGAACTAGTTTGAGGTTAAATCAACTTAAGTGTACCGTTAAGTACAATACTGAGTTTTTAGCTATTCTTTGAGACTTTCCTAGCATACAAACATGTTGTTCATTGCATGTATGTCATGATATGTATTTATAGGGTCGAGTTTTACATCATTCTTATCTCAAAACTATCCAATCCTTCTTCCTTAAAGGAGTATCGGCCTATTCGTCTCATCAATTCTCTCTACAAAATTATTACAAAATTATTGGTTAATCGCTTAAAAAAAAGTTATTGTTATTGATTTCTCACGCAACTGCACATATCGTTAACAAGTAATATAGTAATGAAATAGAGTATCATTCCCACAAAGAATTATTTAATCCTACTGTTAACTACTAAAATTAACACACTTTAATTTTATTTAAACAATTAAAATTAAAAAGGAAAATTGAAACTAATAAACTAATAGTAAAACTAGAATTAATCTAAAATCTATCAATAAATTTATTTTATTAAGTACGAATGACTGCCAGAACTAAGATTATAATATCCCTCAATATTTGATCTGATTATTGTCTCTCTCTTTTAACTTAGTTTAATACATCAAGTTGCTAACCTAGAGTCCTAAATTATTTATAAGTCTCTGCCGAGTTTCTTATAAAAATACCTCTCCTAATTAATTTACTATATGTCTATGCAAATTAAATTAAAGAAAGATTTATTAATTTTATGTTCTAATTTTGGCTACATATGGCTAGTAGGTGTATGTCAATCCTATATGCAAATCAAACCACCTAATCAACTAAATGCATTCAATCATCCGCTATTTTATTCAAAGTCTACCTAAATATCTTTCTTCAAGGTTTAACTTAGATTTCCAATTCAATCTAATTGGTGATCAGGCAATTAGAGTAATTAAGAACAAAATAAAATAAACAACATAAATCTATCAAGCATAAGTAACAAAGAGATAAATAAATTAGACTATATATTGAGTTCAATCATAATCTTAGATAAACGATTTAGTTCCCCATCAAGTCACACATCATCACTGAATAAAATTTAAACAATAAGAACAAAACTAAGAAAATAAGAGAATAAAAGAAAATATAGAAAACTCAAGAATTATATTTTTGATCTCCAAATCTCCTTGAATCCTTCAAATTCTTCTTAGCATCAATGACTCTGTGGCTTGACTCTCAGCTGTTAATATGGTGTTTCTTCATTCGTTCTTTCGTTCGTGTGTTCAGGTTCTCTGAAAAGGTTATTTTTATAGGCTTTGAAGTAAGGCCAAGTTGGGTGGAGAAAGAGTCAATTCCAATTAGACTTATGTGATTTCCAGCCTTACCTAATTAATTAATAAAAATCATAATTACTCTAGGACTGTTCCAATATATCAACTTCAACATGATTTTTGACCATTTTCCAAGCCGAACCGGGTGAAGTAGTAAACATAAAAGTTTTATATGTTTCTTTTATCTTTCCAATGGTTTAAGAATCGCATCATTTAGAGCTCTGTAAAGAAACTTATGGCCGAAATACCAAAGCATATGCAAGAAATGTTTGCACCTTGAAATTGCTCTCATTTTTCCATTAAAATTCTCTTTTCATCAAATACCTACAAAAGCACAATTAAATAAGTAACAACCTATCTTAACTACATTAACACCAAATTAAGCATAAAATTAACTATAATTAGATTGACTCACCTAAAATAACTAATTTAAAATAATTAAATAAAATCTACTAATTCTTATGCATTACTACAAGAACTAAACTAAATTACTATTAAAATTATGCCCAAATAACTCTATATCATAGAGTAATCAGTTATCCACTTTGTTATTAGTGACATTTAAAGTGCCTTCATCAGTGGGTGTCAAATCACAAATGGTATTCTGCTTGCTAATGAGATTATCCATAACATGAGAAAGAAAAGTCACAATCAAAAGGGAATTGTTCTCAAATTGGATTTTGAAAAAGCTTTCAATTGAGCTGATTGGGACTTTTTATTATGATTATGGAACTTATGGGTTTTAGAACTAAATGGTGTAGTGTGAGACCCTGTCTAAGTTGTTAGAAAACCGGTATTGTACCCATTGGTATAACTAAGTTAAATCGAGCTTCAGCCTAGTTTAATAGAAATTCTAAGGGGAATTTCAAAATTCTGAGACCCACAGAATAGCTCAGAATAGTGATTCGGAGTTCAAGGTCCAGTCTGGAGTTAATCGGGAAAATTGACTGGTTAGGGACAAAACGGTCATTTTCTCATTTGTTGATTTATGGAGATTTTTAACCAAGATTTGATCACAGTGGACTAAAAATAATTATGTGACATACAGTTATGATCCCATAATCATAAAATGATGTTTAGCAGTGTAAAATGGTGATTTTCGGTGTTTTTGGAGCACAAGGGTAAAATGGTAATTTTGCCACCGGAGTGCTAAATGTGAATTTTTTTGAAAGGATTTTGCCCCAATTGGGTAATATTGATTTATATTAGTGATATTTGAGGTTGGACAATGAAAATAAAATAATTTCGGGACATTTCAGAGTATAAGGGTAAAATCGTAATTTTGTCATCCCGGGGGTAAAACCGTAATTTTTCATCACCAGAACCATTATTTCCAGCCATGATCATCCTTAGATCAGATGTTGACTTGATTGATCAAATGGTGGAAAAGAAATGGGAGAAAAAGTCAAAAAATCAAAAAATCAAAAAAATGGGCCAATCACATGGTGCCACGTGGCAAGCTTTTATATTTTATTATTTAAGCTATAAAAATCAGCTTAAGCCCTCATTTCTCTCTCTAAATTCTGGAACAAAAACCGATTGAAGGGAAGAAAAGAAGAACAAAGGAGAAAAACATAAAACCTAGCCAAAAATCCATAGATTTCAAGTGTTTTTCAAGATTCAAGCAAAACAAAGGTAACTTTTCTTTAGATTTACTCTAACCCTAGCTTACCTGTGCTTTTGTTCTTGATTTCAATGGTTAAATATGGAGATATCATGATGGAATGAATTCTGAAAAATGGGTATGAGTATGGATTTGATGTTGGATTGGATTGAATTTAAACTATGTTAGTGTTTAGAGGTAGTTAAGCATGATTATGGAAAAAAGTGGAAGAAGGAAATTGAGTGTCATGGTTGTTCTTCATTGACCGAACCTAGGGTGTAGAGAAACCATGAAGAAATTGTTTCATTTCAAATGAAAGAAAATAGAAAATGACAATTTAAAGTGAAAAATGTAGTCGAAAAATTTTCAGTGCTAATGCACTGTATTGGCCGAATTTTTCCATAAAGAAATGGAAAATGGTGAATGCTGAAATTGGCATTAAATTGAATGATTTGTGGTGAATTAAAGTATTAGAAAAAGAATGGACCAATTCAGAATCAAATTGGACATAATAGCCGATTAATCGGATAATCGGTCGAAATTAGGCAATACCGCGTTAAAGCGATAATCGGACGCATTTTTGCCTTTGCGTATCATACTTTAGCAATTTAAATTAATTTGTATTAGTCTGGGGGCATTATAGTAATTTCTTAATTTTATTCTGTGTTAAGGTGGTGAGAAGTCCGGAAAAGGCAAGGGAATCGTGATTGAGGATTTTTAATCCGAAAGCATCCGGAATTCGGATTTGTGAGACGGTGAGTGAACTTGCATTTCAAAATTCTTTGGGGAATGCACATTGTATTGAAATAGATGATTAAATGATTTATTCAAAGTTTCAAAACAAAAATTACGTGCCGGGAACAAGCCCTTGATAAAAATGATTTTATGTGATGAAATTACGTATTATGCATGAAGGCATAAAATTATGTGTTTGGCATGAAAGCATGAATTATTATTTCATTGAGGTGAAATTTAATTGTGCTGAATGTGTACATTGTTATGATGTTTATATGTGTTGTTAAGAAGTATTGTGAAATTATTACCACCTTGCACGTGTGAAGAGGAAAATGCGCATGCCTGAAATGGTGTGCAAAGTGGGGACGGCGATACGTAACGCCCACTATTTCCTAGAAATTCAGAATTGAGTAAAGTGGGGACGACGATACGTAACGCCCACTATTTACTAGAAATTCTGAAAATTGAGCAAAGTGGGGACGGCGATACGTAACGCCCACGATTCTTGGAAACTATCACTCGTGAACAGTGGTGAAGTGTGATTTGTTATCCAGGGGCTTGCAGGGACGGCGATACGTAACGCCTGCGAGTGCTCAGATAAATGCGTTTATGTACACATATGATTGATCATTTCTTCTAGTATATATGTATGAAATTGATTATTCCTTCATGATAAATTAATTTGAGGTGAGGGGAAGGGTTGATAATAAATTGAATAAAAATGAATGTGTTCTAAATGTATGCATCATATTTTTAACCCTTCCTGATATTATGGCTTGTTCCTATCTAATGTTAGCTCACTGAGTTTTATACTCACCGTTTTCAAAAATTCATGTTTTCAGATCAGGAGGTTGTAGATTCCTAGACCGTGGGATCATTGTAGTTCATCTCCTGGTAGGTGTCCGGCATTCAATAGCTACCCGTTTTATTGTACATGTCTCCGCTGGTAGTCGTGGGTGTTTATTGTATTATGAATACAATCTACTTATGTGTATATGTGTAAGCAATGTAAATTGCTAAATACATGACTGGTATAGTGCATGTATATTAATGTTGATAATCCCATTGTGAATTGGCTGTGTTCACACCCGGGAAAAGGTGTATGTGTGTATGTGTGATTGGATGTGCCATGGTTAATTGGCATTGTATGCACACTGGGTGCATTTACGTGTGGATGCCTCACACGAGCATGTATGGAATAAAGTAAGTGAAATTAGGCTTGCTTGGGCTTAGTGAGCTATGCTCATTGGGTCCTTGGGCCGGTCACGGCCCGGGAATTTGGGTCGTGACATGTAATTGGATCTACGAATGCATTTCCACAGTACGTGTTTCTATCCTTGTTAATGGATCCGTTATAGCTGAGTTCCCTGTCAAGCAGGGTTTTTGCTAGGGTGACCCACTATCCTCTTTTTTCTTTATTATCATAGTGAAAGCCCTTCATGTATTACACGTTCGAGCTAAGTAGTTTCACTTTCTTTTAGGCATCACACTTTCTAACTCTAGGTTAGCTATTTCTCACCTCCAATTTGCGGATGATACCATCATCTTAATAGAGCTTGGAATTTAAGAGGCTCTTAATATGAGGCGTTTTCTATGCTCCTTCAAGCTTTTTTCTGTCCTCAAAATTAATTTCTCTAAATCATGACTCTATTCGGGGAGGATCGATGATCGATTGGGCAACGAAATGGCTAATATACTTTAATGTAATACGGGGTCATTTCCTTTTAAGCACCTTGGCATTCCATTAGGTGCAAATCCAAGGAGCACGCATACATGGGATTTGATGATCTCAAAATTCAAAAACCACCTTACTATGTGGTAGAGAAAATATCTTTCTTTTGGTGAAAGGTTAGTTCTAGTAAATTCAATGTTAAACTCATTGCCATTTTATTATATCTCTATATTTCAAGCACAAGAAGGAGTCATTACATAACTTGATAAGCTTCAACGGTCTTTCTTATGGGGTGCTGAAAAGAAAGTTCTAAAGGTGAAATGGAGTATGGTTTGTAAACCCAAACGATATGGTCGACTTGGTGTTGTCAATCTTTAGAAAAAATATCGCATTACTTGGCAAATGGTAGTGGCACTATGGTATGGAGGACAAAGCACTATGAAGGAAATTCTCAAGAAATATGGGATAGGTCAATCCCCTTGGCTTCTATCGATTTTGAATCCTAGGAGAATGTTAGTGATATGGAGATGTATTGTCATCCTCCTATCCATTGAAAGTGTTCATAACCTTGTGAGATTTGATACATGTCATTGGATAGTGGGCAGTGGCTCTAGTGTTCTATGTTGGCTTGGTCGTTGGCTTTTAATCAGCTCTCCTCTTAAATGTGTCTTCCCTAGACTTTTTTCTTTATGTCTTAACAAGGATGCCAAAGTTTTTGACTTGTGGAGCTAAGGTTCATGGAATGCTCCATTTCGTCTGTAATACCCCGTAGCCTCGTTGGACACAAATAAGACCTTATTAATCAAACGAATGATCATTTGATACGAATTGGCATGCTAAAGAATGACAAAGGATTAAATGAACGCTTAAGAGTAAAATGTTTAGCACGCGTAAAAATAATGATTAAATAATAATATTTTCGTCGGAGATGGATTAGTAAGCTAAAAGATGATTCGGAAGTAAACCAGGACATAATAATGTGTTTCAGGACCAAATAAGGTAAGTGAAAGATTTTGAAATAGAATAATATTTTATTCAATAAATTATTATTAAAATATTAATATTTTATTTATTATCAAAATTTATCATGAAAAATGAAATATGACTAATTTAAGTGGGGGAGGAGAAGTAAAGAAGAATTTTGAACGAAAACGGCAATAATCGTACGATGTGCATTTTTAGTCGAGTTAACGCAGTAAAAAAATATTTAAATATTATGGAGGCACCACGTTAAAATGTGATTTTAATATTTTGGTTATATAGTGTAAGAGAATGAAGATAGATGGAAATTGGAAATTTTACACGTGTCGAAAGAATTAAATTTTTGAATATAAAAAATGATGGAAAAAGTTTTGAGATTTTACCATGTGATTTTTATTGTCACATAAACTAAGTGAGAAGAAAAGTCAAATAACCAATATTTTTAGTTGGTTGAATTAATCAACAAATAAGGGAGACAAGATAAGCATGAAGACAAAAAGGAAAGAAATGAATGAAGACCAAAGAATAAAAGAAACAAATGATGGAAGAAAAGACAAAAGAAACTAAAGGAGAAATGAAAGAAATGTGGGGGGGCGACCACATGAAAAGAAAAGAGAGAAAGAAGTCGGTTATGAAGGGAAGAAATAAAAGAATAACGAAAAGTCTAAAAGGAAAGTTGGTCAAAGAAGAAAAAAATGAAAAAAGAATCGAGAAAGAAAAAGAAGAGAAAAGCTAGCCAAAAATCGAGAAAAAAAAGGAGAGAAGAAATGGCGTGAAGGAGGGGAAAAGGAAGCTAGAAAAATTTGAAAATTTTGGTGGGAGGTAGAGGCTAGTTTTTGCTGCACTTTTGGCGTAGAAAAAAAAACTAGTTTTAGGTGCAGGAAATTGGCAGCAAAAAAAGAGAGAAAAGAAAAGCAAATTTGACACTTGCGGGAGGTAAGAATTCTAAAAATTTTCTACACTTTGGTGGGGCTATTTTGCTGCACTTTTAGGGAGGTTTAGGTGCTGAAAATTCAAGGTTTCTGTTGTTGGAAATTAAGCTTGAAGTTGCTGGATTTTTGAGGTTTTTAGTGGCTGAAAATGATGAGGATTGGCTTCTGAAAATTAGAGCTAAAGGGGGTAGCATGGCTGCTGAATTTTGAAGGTTTAATGCCATGAATATTGGAGCTTGTGGTGACCGATTTTGAGAGGAAAGAAAGAAAGGAAGCCACAGTGGTGAAAAGAAGAGGCCACGTTGGTGAAAGGAGGAAGAAGAAGAGAGAGAGACGGGCTAAAAAAGAAAGAAGAAAGAAACGTAGAAGAGAGAAAGAAAAGAAAAAGAATAGAAAAAAAATGTGGCATGGCCCAAGATAAAATATAATTGGGCATGGCCTAATAAGAAACAAAATTGGGCATGGCCCAATAGGAGAAAAACAAATGGGCTTTGCCCAATGGGAAGAAATGGAAAAGCCCATGGAAAAGCCCAAAGATCATAAAGAAATGGCAAAGGCCCAATGGTAAGTAAATGTTATATTTTAAGGTTTATGGGTAGTTTAATATTATGCATATTTTGGATGAAAAATATGCAAGTTGCTTAAGGAATTTTTAATTAAGTTGCTACCCATACAAATGTATGATTAAGTACATTGAGTTTAAATTGTTACTAGGGAAGTTATCGTGCAAGCGTGTCGAACGAAGTATGTGACCGACAAAATAGAAACAATTATGTACGCGTATGAATCAGTAGTGAAGTAATATCTCACTATTATGAGATGAGTAGGGGGTGTCAATTTTAAAATAATTTCGTATATATACATGTACGTATATTTTACGTAAAGTGCGAAATTTATGGAAAGCATGCATTGATGGAATTTTAAGAAATTGTGAATGCAAGTTATTTTTAGAAATTGTTTTGAATATACATATATAAATTATACGTAAAGCGTTTTAAAAATGAGAAACAAGCTTTTCGATCCGATTTATCTCCTAAAATCGTGCCTTATATATATTTCTGTAATGTGCATACATGATTACAAGGTTTAATTCGCCTATGCTCAATATTTTATGAACCATGCATTAAATTTTATTTTTGTGAGCATAACCATAGATTTTTATGACTTGTATATTGAATGTTCGTAATAAAATTTGGAACGATACTTCAGGGATATAAATGATTTTTAAGATAGTTTTATAAATGAAATGAGATTCCTAATATGTTTTGAAATAGAATAGCTTATGATAATATGGTATGAATGGCTGATTTAGAAATTATTTTGAATTATATGAATTGTTTATTTTTGTTTGAGTGGCTAAACTTGAAATGTTTAAAAACATTCCCTTCGGGGGAAGTTTTTAAAAAGGTCTGGGATTTGAAGCTTGGTGAGAAGGTTCTGTGGGACTTACATTGATTCTTGCGCTAAGGCGCATGGTCGGTAAGTCAAGTGATAGGGACCTAGGACTATCAAAAATTGCCATGCCATGCTATTGAGATTTAATTGATTGGTGGAATATCAATTAGCTTACTGCAGTGGGCGGGTGACCGTGGGCCAGCCTATTTAGAGGGGCATGAAAACCCTGTTATATGATTACCTCAGTAAAAAGGCGAGTAGGGTAACTCCCAAGGTACACTTGTAGAATTCACTTCATGCCAAACCACCATGTGAAAGTGAATTCAGCCAAAGCCAAGGAACGACTATGTTTTCAAAAGTAAAAAGGTGTTTCATACGTACATAAAATTTTTACAACCTTGGCGGACTCGGTTGGGATTACCCCCACGCAAGGAATCCCTGAGAACCGAGTATGAGAATGATTTTTGGCACGAGCCGAGTTTTTAAGAAGTCATAAGCCTTGTTGTTTATTTTTGATAAAATATAATTATTTTATATGGATTGAAATAATTTTTAACATTATGAAATATGTTTCTTAGCATGGTGAGAATGGAATTAAATGGTTTTTCGTAGCTTCTCTATTTATTTTCTGTGAAATGAATCAGTGATTCCTCGCTTATGGGCAAGTTATGATTTGTGCATAATTTTAAATATTAATTGGTTTCTCAAGAGCTTGCTCAATTTTATTGATTTGATTCGAAAATGATTATTAGCGTATTTTGATGCGAAAGATTTTATTACCTGGATTATTTATGCTTTATAAGAAATTCTCGAGTTTTATATAATGCATAGACCCCCGTTTGAAATAAATTGCTTTTAGAATACTGCATTTTTATATTCAATTGATTTTTCGTTTGATTGTTTCCCATCTACGCCCTACTCACTGAGCCGATGATATTCACTGAGTCTATGAGACTCATACCCCAATATTCTCCTTTTGCAGATAGGGATTAATCTAGCGCGTAGTCATCGGTGCGCTCAGTTATTTGCGGATAGGTAAAGGCATCTCCTAGCATTTTACTTCGAGTCGTTCCGCTGTCTAGAGTTTAGTCACATGAAAATTTTTCATATTATCAGTATTGCAAATCCATAAATATGTATTGTTAAAATTTTGTATTTTTAAATTTAACTGCTATTATTGGAAATAGAATATTAATAGTACAATTATTATCATTATTTACTATTTGCCTATTTGTTAGCATATTTAATAAATATTTTGGGAATTTTGTAAAGGCTTGTTTGGGACTTGGCTGGATCTCCCCGAGGTCTCGGACGCCGGTAGCGATTGGGAAGGGGTTGCTACATCGTCGAACCTTTTTCTCTTAGGAACAAGATACATTTTCTAAGCTTCTTAAGATGTTTGCACTAATGACCCTCATTATAAATAAAGAAGAAAAACTTGTGTGGCAACATGGTCCTAAAAGTATTTTTCCAATCAAGTCTTTCATCTCCATTCTTAACTTCTTCCCAAGGGAACAACAAGTATGGTTCTCGTCCTTATGGTAGCTCTCTGTTCCTCTAAAGGTCCAATGCTTTCTCTAGTTAGCTATTCTCAATTTTATCCCAACGTAAACCTTTTTTAGTAAAAGAGGAGTTCATTTTGAATAGGAATAGTGCAACCATGCTTAGTGTAGTGTCAATAAGGAATCTTGTTCTCAAATTTTGTTAAGCTATTTCTTTAGTTGGACTATTTGGTGCCATAGTCTCCAACGATGGAATCTTTCATGGGCTGCCCCTTGCTCTTTGCCTCACACATTCAAAGCTAGTCACAATGCTATCACTAAAACTCAGCCTTGAAACGTTGGATGGTTGTGTGTGGAGCAACTATATGGTCCTTTTGGTTGGCTAGGAATGAATCTATATTTAACAAAAAGGTTTAGGATAGTAAGGAAATGTTTTTCCTTATTCGCATCAGATCTACTTTTTGGTTGCGAGCATGTGATGGTATAAAATCAGTGGATGAAATTGGATGGTGGACTAAACCATGGGAAGTCTGGGTTCATCACACCCCTATCCACCATCACTTTAACATTCATTGGTGCCACTGCCAAAGGGGACTTTGAAATTTAATGTTGATAGCTTTGCTAGAGGAAAACTGAGATCGACATGATGTGGAAGGGCTCTTTGAGACTTAAAAGGATTTCTTGTTATGGTGTTCTTTAGCCCTCTTGGAGTTCAATATTCTAATTTTGTCTAATTATGGCAATCAAGCATGCTCTCCACCTCTATTCTTTATCCCCTTTTGCAACCACAAACAAGCTTCTCATTGAGTCCAATTCTAAAATTGTCCTATCCTAGATTTTCCATCCCTAAAAGAGACCTTGGGATAAATGGATGCTTTTTAATGATATTGAGTCTCTTATTTTACAGCTCAAGGAAGTCTCTTTCCAACACACTCTTATAGAAGGAAACTTCTTCATTGATTCTCTTGCGAAATATGGAGTTGATAAAGAGTATGTTCTCTGCCTGGTGGTTGTTTGCCTTTGTTCTCTTCTATTGCTTTTATGGCCTGTCTTTCTCCTCACATGAAGTTGGTTTCGATTTTTTGATTTTCCTACGTTGTCTCTTAATGTTATAGAGGTTTTGGTTGGACTGTGTTTTGTGTTCATGATTATTGTTTTGATTTTTAACATCTTGGGTTATCTAAATTGATTGTTTGCAGCTGTTATCCCTGAGTATGTGTCTTTCTGTCTGATAGTCAATATCTGTACTGCCAGTTTGCATTTTATACATGATGTCAAGGTATCTTATGTTTTATACAAACGGACAAACTTTGGTCTTTCTTTGTCTTTTTGTTCTTCTTGGATTCTTCCAGGTTCTCCCTTTTAGGATGATTAATTAAATATTTTCTCTAATTGAGCAAAGAAATGTCTACAAATAGTTTAATGCTTAGGTGTTGTGCTAGTTGATTGTATTTGACTACAACTTTGATTGTCCTACCTAGTTGTTCTTAGCTTTGATTGCCTTGCTTGGTTGTTCTCAACTTTGGTAAGCAAAAACATGCATTTCTATTTCAATTTTCCATCATGGCATGCTTTTTCATTGTTCTTGTTTATATCATTTTTTGCCGAATTTCAATTGTGTTTGATTTTTGTGTTGTTGATGTATAGGTTTTTATTCTTATGGCTGGTTTTGTGCTTTGTGGCCTGATAGCGTGGTTTTTTTTTCTTTTTTCAGTTTTTTGAGTTTGTGGTTATGAATAGTCATTTTTTTTCTTTGTGGTTCTTTGTGTAGGGAAGTCTTTTCCTTGTGATAAGCAATGAAATCTCTTTCTTTCAAAAAAAAAATGGAAACAATATGTTGTTAATTGTAAGTTTGTTTATGTTGACAATTATGTGTTGTTAATTGGCTGTAAACAATTGGGATAGTATGTTATTAATTGGGATTTGGTCTTGTAAACAACTACTATCACTATTAATATTAGTAATTAAAAATGGAAAATGGAAACTTGATGAAACTTTATGAAAATAGGCTATTTGAAGGAAGATCGATGAAATACATCATCTATATTGTATAACTAAAATTATTCAACTTAATTAAGGTTTAAGGTAATTGAGCAATTAGTTTAATGAGTAAATTTAGATTAATTTAAAATTAGTTAAATTAATTAAGGTTGTATTATTGGGTAATTAAAGAATTCAACTAATCAAATTAATGAAAAAATGTTTTAATTACTTCATTATAAAAAAAGGCATTACTGATGAAAATTTTCGTCAATAATAATAAAGATTCTGTCGATATGTAACATCATTGATGAAAATTACAACAAAAATTTGGGTTGGAATTCTGACTGCAATAGTGTGGTCAGTAAGAGAAAATTAGTTTGTAAGTTACCCACAGAGTAAATTATTATTTTTTTTTCAAATTAAAACTTGATTAACAATCTATGTTAAGTTCTTGAGAGACATTTTGATCAAAAAAAGAAAATTAGAAGATTTTGAGACAGTTGCACTTATTGAAGAGTGCAATGTCATAATTCAAAATAAGCTTCCATCAAAGCTTAAGGATCTAGGGAATGTACACGACACTAGCAAATGAAGGCGAACTTAACGCTTCTGGTTTTGTCTTGCATGACCCTTATTGGCATGTGCAAGTCGACGACCCTACTGTATTCCTCAAACACTCCTTTGATCGTCGACCACATGAGTTGGTCACTAAAATTGTTTGCAAATCGTAAGTGAAGATTCTCTAGCCATGTATGACAATATGTCGGATGATGGCAACTCTTTGGGGCTGAAGGAGGTGCACAATTATCACTACAACATTTTTTACCTTTGGCTACAGAAAAAATTGCAGCCATAGGTGAAAAATCTACTGCCTTATGTTAAGGTCGCACTTAAAAAAAGTGTAACCTTAGCCATTGTATGGAAAAGTTTAGCTATACTTTCTTATGAGATTTTGCAGCAAAATTAATATGCAGCCATATACTATATGGCTGTAATCCTAAAATCTATAGTAACATATAGAATATGCAGTTAAAAAGTGTATAATAGCAACACCCACAACATTGTAATGTGCAACAAAAAGGTTGCAAATTTTACAGCAAGCTACAAAGAATAAACCATGCAAATTTTACAAATTTTACAACAAATATTGATTATCAAAACAATTATTAAATAAAATTACAATTGTTTATATAATGTCTACACATTAGCTCCAAATTTCCTTAGACAAAGTATTTAAGCAGAATCCCAAAATAGTTTGTTGGCATGTGGATTGGAATATTTGATGCCCTGCAAGTTAAAATATTAGATTGCTTTAGTCTGTTGGACAATGTTTATTTAAGAAAAAGAAGGATGAAAATCACAGCAACAAAACTAAAATAAATGTGGTGGGTACATTTACATACAATCATTTCACTTTTTTTCATTCCGTGAATAATTGACTATGAACAGTGAAAACTAATTTGCTATAAATAAAACATGTAAGAGCATCTAAAACAAGATGCTTAAGATCTAATAATTCTTGTATAATCAGACAAAGTTCTAGACCAAGTAAATGTTGGCTCCATTAGTTTTTGATGATAATAAAACATTCCCATATGATTTGTGTCTAACATTTCTAACTAAGTGCACGGGGGAAATAACTACAAAGGAAATAATATTTCAATCTTCCTAATCAGCACTTAAAGGTATGATTTGAATAAGGAACAAGGATGATCATTATAAAGGAAGTCCCTTGATATGACAAGGAAGATCATTGGTTGAACAAAGGTCAAAGTGGAGAAGTGAAAGAGTGAAGCTTGGTGAGAAACAGAATCGAGTTAGTCGACCAAGAAAATGGGGTTAGTCGACTAAGCGCTCATTGGAATCTACAACTGAAATAGAACCAACTTAGTCCACCAAAGGAAAAATTTTAGTTGACTAAGTGCTCTCTATTTGCAACATCTGTTGGGCCGGTACAAGACAAGAAAACGGCTAGAATCTTCCCCAAATTGTTTCCAACGATCAAAAAAGTCCCAATAGCCATTAGACAAGCTTTTCCAACTATAAAAGAATCTTCAAATGCCAAGGAAATAACTTTTTTGACAACTTTTGATAGCTTGGCTTCATACACAAAGACACCATCATATTCAATCCAAAAAGAGTAGGAAGACTTGAAAATCCTTTGTACTCTTCACTGAACCTCAACGTCTATTCTTCGTATTTGTGTTTTAGCACTTAAACTTGTACCACATAGATGAACCGTGTGATCACTATGTACTTTCTTCTATCCATCTTTGTATTCTTAGAGTGAGTGTTTCACTCTAAGTGTTTGCATCAAGCAAGGTTTGCTTGGATGCTTGTGGGTTATAGTTTAGCTTGTGAAAAACTAGAGATAGGTTGTGGTTGAGCCTTGGAAAACCACATTGGGGTTCAATTTTAGCTCGTGAAAAACTAAAGTAAAGGTTGTGGTTGAGCCTTGAAAAACCACATTGGGGTTTTAGTTTAGCTTGGGAAAAACTAATGATAAGTTGTAGTTGAGCCTTGGAAAACCACATTGGGTTTTAGTTGATCTCGTGAAAAACTAGTGTAAAGGTTATGGCTAAGCATTGGAAAAGCCATTGTAAAAGCTTGGTGGAAGCTTGTGAATTCCACCATCTTAGTGTTTGATTTGAAAATCCTTGGTTGGATAATCAAGGTAATGGATGCAGGTCTTGGACCGAACCACTATAAATACTTTGTCCGTTGCTTTCATTGATTTATCTTCCTTATTTTGAGATCAAGTCTCAATCCCCCTAAAAGAGCCGAGTTAGTGCTATTCATCCTCCCTCTAGCACCTATATTTGGGACTGATAATTGGTATCAGAGCTAGCTCTCTGCATACAAGGTCTAACACCCTTAGAGAGGATCCAAATGGCTTAACAAAATCAATTGTAGCTGAGGGATAATCAACAAACAGACCACCTCTATTTGATGGCTTTAATTACCCTTATTGGAGAACTATAATGTCAATTTACATTAGGGCCATAGATTATGAAATACGGGATGTCATCACTGATAGTCCTTTTACTCCCTCAACTGTGAATATTGTCACAAATGAGTTGATACCTAAGCCAAGGTCTAAATGGACCAAGGCTGAAACTAAGAAAGTGCAGACCAATTTTAAGGCAATCAACACCTTGCATTGTGCCTTAACTTCCACTGAGTTTAACAAAGTCTCAAGCTGTACAACAGCTAAGCAAGTGTGGGACAAGTTAAGAATAATTCATGAAGGGACTTCTCAAGTTAAGGAGTCCAAAAATTACCCTCTTGACCCATAGCTATGAGATGTTGAAAATGGAGCCTGGTGAGGACATCACCAGCATGTTTGATAGGTTCACAAACATTACAAATAAACTTAACCAACTAGGAAAACCTATCCCTGAACATGAGCTTGTAAAAAGACTTCTTAGGAGTCTACCTAAATCTTGGAAGCCAAAGGTGACCGCCATCCGAGAAGCCAAAGATTTGAACATCATCACACTCGATGAAATATGCGAGTCACTCCTCACACATGAGCTGGAGCTCAAGAAAGAAGAAGAAGACGATAAAAGAGAGGCAAAAGAAAAGAAGAAGAACATAGCACTCAAAGCCAGCATTCTTGAAGAATAGTTGGAAGAACTTTCATGCAATGATAATGATGAACTTGCACTTGTTGCAAGAAGATTGAGAAAACTGATAGGAAGAAAGAATCGAAGATTTGTAAGAAAAATCTTTAAAAGGGATCAAGGTCCTTCATGGAAGAAAAATAAGAATGAAAGTAGTAATAAGGAAGAAGTGATCTGCTACAAATGCAAAAAATCAAGGCACTACAAATCTGAATGTCCATTGCTGAAGGAAGAAACTCCAAGGAAAAACAAAAAATTGAAAAAGGCAATGGTTGCTGCAGCCTGGTCAGATAATGATTCAAGCACAGAATCTGATGAAGGAAGCTCAGAAGAAAGAGCAAACATTTGCCTGATGGCAAAAAATGATGAAACAGAGGTATGCTCATCGACTTGTGATATATCTATGAATGATTTGCAAGATGAGTATAATGAGTTATGTGATGAGTTTTAAAGCATGTTCTGAAAGTACAAAAATCTGAAGAAAAAGGCTGCATCACTTGAAAAAGATTTGGAGAAAATAAAACTCGATTTCAACTTTGTTTTTGAACAAAGAAATTTACTTCAAACTGAACTGGAACACTCAAAAACAGATTTTGAAATCATGAAAGTAGAGCTGGAAAATAAAACTGATGCTTTGCAAAAAGCTCTTAATGAAAATACAGCTCTTAAGTGTTTAAACAATGATTTTTTAAAGAAAAATTCATATAGGAAGAAGAATCATAATAATGCATCATCTAGATGCTATTATTGTGAAAAATATGGTCATTTATCATATGATTGTGTTAAAAATATAAATGTGCAGAAAACTAGAAAAATCTAGGTGCCAAAAGGCTATTTTATTGACACTAACACTCAAGGACCCATCAAAGCATGGGTACCTATCAAGAAGAACTGAACCATGTTTTTGTAGGTTGAGCTGCACCTAAAAGAAACATGTTCAAAGGCTCAACACAAGAAGAAACAGCCATGGTACATGGATAGTGGTTGCTCTCGACACATGATAGGGGATGAAATGCTATTTGCACAGCTGGACAAACAAAAAGGAGCCACTGTATCCTTTGGAGATAATTCAAAAGGAAGAATCCAGGGTATAGGTACGGTGGGTAAGAACTTCTGTACTCAAATAAGTCATGTGTAATTTGTTCAAGGCTTAAATCATAATCTGCTAAGCATAAGTCAGCTATGTGACAAAAGATTTAAGGTCTGTTTTTATTCCAACAAATGTGAAGTAATAGACATAGGCACTAACAAGACTACCTTCATAGGAAGTAGATTAAGAAACATGTATGTCATCTTTCTTGAAGATCTAGAAAAGGATAGTGAAATATGCTTAGTTGTTAAGGCTGAAAATGATAGCTGGTTGTGACATAGGAGACTAGGACATGTTAACTTGAACACCATGTCAAAACTAATTAAGAAAGACCTAGTTGCTGGACTACCTACCATTATGTTTGAAAATAATAGAGTATGTGAAGCATGTCAGTTAGGAAAACAAATCAAAACTTCATTCAAAGCTAAGAACGTTGTGTCAACATCGAAACCTCTTGAAATGCTTCATATTGATCTTTTTGGTCCAACTAGCACCACAAGTCTAGGTGGTAAATCTTATGGTTTAGTGATTATTGATGATTATTCTAGATTCACTTAGGTTTATTTCCTTGCTCACAAGAATGATGCATTATCAGCTTTCATAAGATATTGCAAGAAAGTTGAGAATGAAAGAGGTACATCCATTATTAGGATAAGGAGTGACCATGGAGGAGAATTTGAAAATGATGAGTTCGAAAAATATTGCAATGAAAAGGGGTTGGAACACAACTTTTCAGCACCTAGAACACCCCAACAAAATGGAGTTGTGGAGAGAAAGAATAGAACCTTAAAAGAGATGGCAAGAACCATGCTTTGTGAGAACAATCTTCCTAAGTACTTTTGGGCTAAAGTTGTAAATATAGCAGCTTATATACTTAATAGAGTTTCAATTAGAGCAATCATGTCAAAGACCCCATATGAGCTGTACAAAGGAAGAAAGTCAAACATATCTCACCTTAGGAGCTTTGGCTACAAATACTTTGTTCTGAATAATGGAAAATAGCCATTAGGAAAGTTTGATGCTAAAAGTGATGAAGCAATATTCTTAGGATACGCCATGAACTCAAAGGCTTATAGAGTTTTCAACAAAAAGACACCAAATGTTGATGAATCTGTCCATATAGTTTTTTATGAATCAATCCACATTGAAAAGGAAGTTCATGAGGATGATAAAGAGTTAGAAAATCTAGAAAAACACATGGATGAAATGAGTCTAAATGATAACAAGAACAATGAGGAAGACTCACTAAGAGAAGAAACCGTAGCCCCACCTCTTGAAAATTTACAAAGACAAGAAATCCAACATAGTGACTTCCCTAGAAGCTGGAGATATGTGAGAGATCACCCACAAGATCAAATCATAGGTGACATATCTCATGGAGTTAAGACTAGGAAAAAAACTAGGGAAACTTGTGAATTTTCAACTTTCATTTCTCAAATTGAACCTAAAAGTTTTAAAGAAACTGAAAAAGAGGAAAGTTGGATTTTAGCCATGTAAGAGGAGCTGGATCAATTCAAGAGAAATAATGTATGGTCACTAGTGCCTAAGCCTTCAAATCATCCTATAGTTGGCATTAAATGGGTGTTTAGAAATAAGATTGATGAACAAGGAAATGTAGTGAGAAACAAAGCAAGATTGGTGGCAAAGGGATATAATCAAGAGCAAAGAATAGATTATGAAAAAACCTTTACTCCGGTAGCTAGAATAGAAGCCATAAGATTATTAGTTGCCTTTGCTTGTCATATAAACTTCAAACTATACCAAATGGATGTGAAGAGTGCAATCTTTAATGGAATTATTTAAGAAGAGGTATATGTTGAACAACCTACTGGTTTTGAAGATTTCAAGAAACCAGATCATGTCCTTAAACTTCACAAAGCCTTGTATGGATTGAAACAAGCTCCTAGAACTTGGTATGAAAGGCTTTCTAAATTTTTGGTAGAAAAAGACTATGTTAGGGGCAACATTGACACCACACCGTTTATCAAGAGATACCTAAATGATCTAATCATAGTTCAAATCTATGTTGATGACATAATATTTGGTACTACTAATGAATCTCTTTGCAAGAACTTTGCTAAGGAAATGCAGGGAGAATTGGAGATGAGCATGATGGGAGAATTGAAGTACTTTCTTGGCCTTCAAATCAAGCAATGCAAAGGAGGAACCTTTGTCAGCTAAGACAGGTATATTCAAGACATGCTCAAAAAGTTTGATATGCTGAAATTAAAATCCATCAGCACACCAATGAGTACATCCACCAAGCTTGATGCTGATGAGAAAGGTAAGGATGTAGATCAAAAGCTCTATAGAGGTGTGATTAGATTTCTTTTTTACTTAACTGCAAGTAGACCAGATATTCAGTTTAGTGTGTGTTTGTGTGCTAGATTTCAGTCTCAACCTAAAGAAACACACCTTACTACAGTGAAAAGAATATTTAGATATCTCATAGTAACTCAAAGCTTAGGAATTTGGTATTCAAAAGAATCACCATTCAGTCTTGTAGGATATTCAGATGCTGACTTTGCAAGAAGTAGAAATGATAGGAAAAGCACAAGTGGAACATGTCAGTTACTACTCAGCATGCTTGTATGCTGGTCAAGCAAGAAGCAAAATTCTGTAGCATCGTCCACTATTGAAGCAGAATATGTGTCACCAAGAAGTTGTTGTGCACAGGTTTTATGGATTAAGCAATAATTGAGAGACTACGGGTTATCCATGAATGACACTCCCATATATTGTGACAACACCAGTGCTATAAATATTTCAAAGAATCATGTACAACACTCAAGAACTAAACACATTGAGATTAGACATCATTTCATTAAAGATTATGTAACTAAGGGAGAAATCAATATTGAACTCGTGAGCACATTGCACTAACTTACTGATATATTTACAAAACCCGTTAGTAAGGATAGATTCTGTGAAATTAGAAGAAATTTAGGAATATGTTGTTTGGAAGAGTTATAAGAAGAAATCTAGACTAAATAGAGAAAAACAGAAGAAACTTAGTCGACTAAAGTGTGAAACTCAATCAACTAAGAGCATTCTGTTTTATTAGATCAAAAAAACTGATGGCTGAGTGATAAAGGATTAATTAATGAAATCTTGTGCCTATCGGGTGACAAAATAAAAAGAGGGAAACTTGAAGCAGTAAATAGTAAAAATGTGATAGGGAGTTTTGAAATTTGGAAAAATAAGTCATTTGTTAAGGGGGAGGCAGACAATTTTCTAAGTTAGAAACTGTCAATCACTTCTTAACCCTCTGATAACCGATTCTCTCAACCCTAACAATCTTAGTTGCTTTTCTTCTTCCTCTGAAATCAACCGAGAACCCTCATTCTGTCACATCTTAGAACCCTAAATGAAAATCATTTTTAGAAATCGCAATGGCCAAGTCGACTTTGCTCAAGGATTTGCTTGCAAAGAAAAAAGGGAAGAGACCAGCAGAAGAAAACCCCGAAGCTGAGCACCTAAAGAAGAAACAAAAAGGAGCTTCGAGTTCTGTAACAAAAAGGACTGAAAAAGATTATGAGAAAAAAAAACAAAAAGAGAAAAAAAAAAGACTGAGAAACTGGGAAAGAAAAGTAAAGGAGAAAAAGGTATATCATCTGCTTCTTCTCTAAAATTTAGGAACAAAATTCATGAAGAAAGGTTTAGGAAAATCGAGAAGGCCCCCATTACATGTGGAAAGTACATTGACTGGGAAAGTTTCAGTGAAACTCCTGAACTCCAAACAAGCTTGACAGATTTCTTTAATGAACTGAGTATTAAAGAGTATAGCTCTTTCAAAGACAGGACGTATAGTGCTAGTTTAGTTAAAGAATTCTATGCTAGCATTGCATTTAGTGAAAGAGAGCTTGATGATCCAGAAGACTATTCAGAAGAAAATCTGAATGTTTTTCTAAATGGAAAAGAATTCTTAGTTTTAGCCTCAGACTTGAGTAACTTGCTAAGAATTGAAGGAGAAAATGGAGAGTATGAAATGCCTAACAAGTATGATCATACTTCTGTATGGGAAATTGTCACCGGAAAGAAAGAAAAATTCTCTTCAAAGAGCAATGCAGGACTGATCATTAGTCCACAATTTAGAATCCTGCATTACTTTGTAGCTGCCAATTTGCATGGTAGGAGTGGCAGCTTAAGCTACATCAGCCTTCAAGACCTTTAGTTGATGGAGCATGCATTCACTGGTGAAGTTCTGAACCTTGGACGGTTCATGATTGAAAGGATGAGGGCAGCATGTAAATTGGAGAAGATCCATTTGCCTTAGGGAATGTGATCACATCCCTTATTAAGGAAAAAAGAGTATGGGCCAAGAGGTATGATATGGATATAGTCAAAAGCAGAGACCAACCAATCTACCTAGGAAGCTTAATCAAGATGGGATATAAGGTGTATGGGAACACTTTCAGTAAGACCTCCAAGATTACTTCAGTGCAAACTCAGCTAGAGACAGCTGCTACACAACCATAAACAGTAGCCCTTCCATTTTCCAATAAGGTTATGTTCAAACTACTGATGAGAATAGATGCCAAGCTCACTGATCTAGAAGCAAGGCTTGTAAAAATTGAGGAAATGATGATGAGATTGAGGCAAGTTTGAAAGCTAAATCTAACATGCCAATTGGACTTGCTGATGCTGACTCATCTACTATTGAGAGCATGGTACCAGAGGGACAAGGTGCTGAAGGATCTGAATTTCAAGATGCAAGTCCTGAATTCCAAGTTGTAGGATCAGCCTACCAAAGTGCAAGCCCTGGTCATCATGATCTTGAATCAGAACTTGAAGAACCTCACAAAACCACCTCAGCAGAAAGGGAAACATCTGATCAAGGCACTGAGGTAGTTGGTTCACCACCTAGTTTTCCTGAGCACCAGCCTCCATCGTATCTTGAACAAGAAGCATCACCTCCTCATTCTGATAAAGTGTTTATCATGGGACTGTTCTATCAGATGGTAAGAGAAGAGCAAGCAGAAAAAGAGGCAACAGCAGCTCAAGCTGCTCAAGCAATGACCTCAGAATATGGAGCTCTAGAAAAAGGGAAGAACAAAGGAAAAGCAAAAGCAAAAAACAGCTCCGCATCCAAGCCTCAACCACTTGCCATGAGACAGAAGAAGACAACAAGAAAATCAATACCTCAAAGAACAAGGAAGTCTTCAAGATTGGCAGAAAAAGCAAAATCACCTTCTGCAAGCACTCCTCAAGCCCCAATAAAAGTATCTGATCAGGCAACTCCAGAGAAAGCTACAAAGGTACCTCCTCAGCTTCCTCAACAAACTCCTGAAGTAGCCTTTCAACCTCCTCCGAGACCACCCTCTCGTGTTCCCCTAAATCCTTGGTGGGAGCAAACTATGTCTCCTGAATCCACACCATCTCCCTTTGAAGATTGATACCTCAAGCCCCTCCCTGATGATGACAAAAAAGAGGAGTAGTAATTACAAGAAAAATAAAAAACTCTAAAGGTAGATGTACTGGACCTTTAGAGAAATATCAAGAAAAATAAAAAATTCTGAGGGTAGAGGTATTGGACCTTTAGGGAAAATATCAAGAAAAACAAAAATCCTGAGGGTAAAGGTACCGGACTTCTAGGATAAAAAGGTAGCAAAAATAAGACTAAGGGTATTTCTGGAATAAATTTTTGATTACTGTTTTATTGGATATTTATGCCACAATGGCATTCAAACAATGATCTTAATCTTAGATGACTTTATGGATGTTTAGAATATGCTTGTTGATAGCTGTTTGAAGTGCTTGAACTCTGAAAATTATATCTATAGCATTATGAAGCATTGCTGGAAATTTTCTACTGATATCTTTGAAATGCTGTGTCAATTTTCTGATGTTGTGCTGATATTGAATAAATATGCTGATAAACCTATTCTGACACAATAATGCAAAGTTGAATATGTGGTTGAGTACATATGGATGATAGTTTATAGAGAATCTATTGGAAAAATGATGGTTTGAATGAAATTTGGAGCTAACATGATGAAATCTGAAAATTACAAGCTATTGACAGAAATCTGCAAAAGTAGAAAACCTAATAAAATCTGTCAACATGTCATTTGCTCTTAAATTTGCATATATAAACATATTCTATCAGAAGCAAGTAGGTACAAATGTCACTAGAAATATAACTAAGATAAAAACTTGCTGGAATGGATGAAAAATGAACACATTAAGGGGGAGCATAAACTTAGAGGGAGCAATCCTCATTCTCTGTAGAAACTGAAAAAGAAATCAAATAGGCACCATGCTATTAACCAAGGGATGTTTTGCCATCATCAAAAAGGGGGAGATTGTTGGCTCTATTAGTTTTTGATGATAATAAAACATTCCCCTGTCATTTGTGTCTAACATTTCTAACTAAGTGTGCAGGGGAAATAACTACAAAGGAAATAATATTTCAATCTTCCTAATCAGCAGTTAAAGGTATGATTTGAATAAGGAACAAGGATGATCATTACAAAGGAAGTCCCCTAATATGACAAGGAAGATCATTGGTTGAACAAATGTCAAAGTGGAGAAGTGAAACAGTAAAGTTTGGTGAGAAACAAAATCGAGTTAGTCTACCAACAAAATAGGTTAGTCGACTAAGCGCTCACTGGAATCTGAGTCTGAAACAGAACCAACTTAGTCCACCAAAGGAAAATTTTAGTCGACTAAGTGTTCTCTGTCTGCAACATCCGCCAGGCCACTACAAGACAAGAAAATGGCTAGAATCTTCCCCAAGCTGTTTCTAACGATCAAAAACGTCCCAACAGCCATTAGACAAGCTTCTCCAACTATAAAAGGATCTTCAAATGCCAAGGAAACAACTTTTTTTACAACTTTTGACAACTTGGCTTCATACACAAAGACACCATCATATTCAAGCCAAAAAGAGTAGTAAGACCTGAAAATCCTTTGTACTCTTCATTGAACCTCAACGCCTATTCTTTGTCTTTGTGTTTTAGCACTTAAACTTGTACCACATAGATGAATTGTGTGATCACTAGGTACTTTCTTCTATCCATCTTTGTATTCTTAGAGTGAGTGTTTCACTCTAAGTGTTTGCATTAAGCAAGGTTTGCTTGGATGCTTGTGGGTTCTAGTTTAGCCCGTGAAAAACTAGAGATAGGTTATGGTTGAGCCTTGGAAAACCACATTGGGGTTCTAGTTTAGCTCGTGAAAAACTAGAGTAAAGGTTGTGGTTGAGCCTTGAAAAACCACATTAGGGTTTTAGTTTAGCCCGAGAAAAACTAGTGATAAGTTGTGGTTGAGCCTTGGAAAACCACATTGGGTTTTAGTTGATCTCGTGAAAAACTAATGTAAAGGTTGTGACTAAGCCTTAGAAAAGCCATTGTAAAAGCTTGGTGGAAGCTTGTGAATTTCATCATTTTAGTGTTTGATTTGAAAATCCTTGGTTGGATAATCAAGGTAATGGATGTAGGTCTTGGACCAAACCACTATAAATACTTTGTCCATTGTTTTCATTGCTTTATCTTCCTTATTTTGAGATCAAGTCTCAATCCCACCAAAAGAGCTGAGTTAGTGCTATTCACCCCCCTCTAGCACCTATATTTGAGACCAACAATAAATATCAACAAGAACATTTCATCCCCATTGCTGTTTATATCCCTCAATTGCTAGGCTAAGAAAAGACTTCTATAGCTAATGCAAAAAAAAAACATGGCTTCCATAGCTAGTGCATTTTGATATTGTAAGAATGTAACAACTGAACCTACAAAAGAGGTAATATTTAGATATAGTTTCACAATCTTTGTCAATGACCAGTGAGCAAATCCCTCATAATCATCTCAACACCACTTTGATAAAACTGTGTAGAAGATGATAATATCTTAATCTAATTCTTGATTTTTACTCATATATTCAAAGTTCTTGATAATTATTAAGGATATAAAAATGTAGAGGTGAGTTAAACAAAGAAAGTGATGAAAATATAGGAACCTCAAGCATATTTCTTAAGAAGGGTTCCTCATTGAAGTAATCTCTTCGTATAAAGGCAAAATGTAGCTTATATGCCAAGGCTTCACTGACAGTACTGTATCTAATTTTTCTTGAAACAATGAAGATCTTATTGAATATTACTTATCATTCATCTAAGAAGCACCACAAACCTAGATCATAGAACAATATTGAAGATTACCACATCAAGCCAGAGAGTATGATTATATAAGAGCAATTCATAGAGACAATTGAATGTGCAGCCAAAGATGTAAGCAATATTCAAGATACCAGGCACAACCAACTAGAAAGCAAATACTCCTCCTTCAACTTCCATCCTGTAGGCTGCATGTAAGCAACTAGGTAAATACGTTTACTTTTCAATCAAACAATAATCTATCGACACATCAAAATGTCATACAATACACTATCTAACAAATTTCACTTGTTAGATTACTCTAGTTTTAACATAATTGATAGTGAGGTTAACAGCTAAACTCCTGCATATCAAGTTCATTTACTGATCCAGAAAATAAAAAGCACTTAATATCTTCAGCTGTTAAACTATTTGTACAATTGAACAATATCTGAATTGCCAACAACTCCTTTAGCAATTATTTGAATATGACCATTCAAAAAAAATGATAATTCATGTTTATGGGTGTCCAATAAAAGATCTCACCAGCCAAGTCACAACAAAAAAATGATTAAGAAACACACATAAAGGTAAAAATTATGTAGTTCAACTCCAAGAGAGAAGAAGCCAAAATATAATTCCACCAAAAGTTCCCATGCATAGATGTTTACACCAAACAGTCCAAATAAAATTAGAGAAAACTATCTTGAATTGATAAATTTACTTACCTATCCACCAAAGTTAAGAATAACTAACTTCACATCCTCACCAGTTCCAAGTTCCTTTCACACCTAGATCCAATAGGAAGGGAAAAAAAGCAATCCTTTGAAAGCATAAATCAAGATGTAAATTATCTAATGTAAAAGGTATTATTACTGCCTTGTACCAACCTCCTTGCGAGATTTATGCAACCTCCTTACAAGTAGAGGTACATCAATAACATCACGGAAAACAGGCACTGTGAAAATAAAATACAATCAGACACCAATTATTAGACTTCAAAAAATATATAATTAAGGTCTAAATAAAAACATAGGAAATGATGTCTGGATACATACTTGGACAATATGCTGGGAGACAGATGAGAAACTCACCATGTGAATAATCCTCTGCTATCTGCATCAAAGTTTAAAGAGATTAGCACAATCGCAAACTTTGAAATAATTGTCACAGAAATTTCACACTTCAATTCTTTTGTCTAGAATTTACCACTTAGAACAATCAATAATGAAAATATGTTTTAAAAGTGCTATTGACGTAAAAGCAACCAACTGTATACAAATATTGGATGCGAAAACTTGAATGACATGTTTTAGTATGTGATTTAAATTTCTTTACTATTCACAAGATGGTAATCTCTTAATAGGAATATCTCTATGCAGAATTAAAGCCAAAACAGTTCAAGGGAAGAACACCTAATTAGCAACTAGAAAGACAGCTGAACCTATTAAGCTTATAGATACCAACTTAGAAGAATTGCAAACTTAACTAGATTGAAATCGTGGACGAAATGAAATTTTAAGCAATAACAATATGGCAACAAGACTTAAATTAACAATCAACTATAGTAATGGCATAAAATTATTCAAAAATCCCTCAAATTAACAATTGAAAACAAATTATCAAAAAAAATAGAAAAAATATTTCAATTACCCCTTGGTTCTCATAATGGCGCTCGAAACCTTCATTCTTTGGTTAATTTCTCCTAACTTTCTTCCAATTTATGAACCCTAATCTAAGCCTCCTTTGCCCTCTCATAAGCTTCATTTAGAGAATCCACCAATGCCTCTTAGTATATGCCACAAGCTCCGATTGTCCTCCACTAACCTCTTTATTAACGCCATCAAATTTGTGAAGTGGAGTTTAAATTGCAGAGGTTGCTGGAGAGTGGGAGACTTAAGGAAATTTCTTGAAGAAGAAACCTTTGATGTTTAAAGAACCCTAAATCTTGCTCTACAAAAGGGTAATTTTTGAAGGAATTGCGATTTGGGTTTTGATTACAAGGAAAAAAAAACAACCAATGAATTTGGGGCAGGGGTTAGAAGGAATTAGAGTTTTTTGAGATTTGTATATATATTGAATGGTTTTGTCTCAACATCTTTTTTGCTGCATTAGAGGGGATTTTAAATTTTGAGAGGAAGAGAAACTGTACGACAGATATGAGAGAACCATTTTTTTAGTTAACATAAATAAAAATATAAAAAGTTTGGACCTTTTATAAATTCAAAAATAAAAAATTATCTAAATCTTAAAATTCAAATATTATCACCAATTTTTTAAATGCAAAAATAATAGTGCAGTTTGTTATGAAATAAATATAAATGAACGAATAAAGATAATTGGAAAGAATAATTAAAGAGAAGAAAGAAAGTATTGAGGAGGAGAAAAGAGATCTTATTGAAGTGTGTATCTACAAATGAACTGAGGGGGCCTATTTATAAGCAAATAACCCCTTATCTTGATAGAATTACAAGATGAAGATAACACTTAGGGATTAGATAGATTAAATCCTAATCCAATCTAATTTACATCTAATCTAGATATAAATAGAATAAATGGATATTCACAAAATATTCATAACACTCCCCCTTGAATATCCATTGTATCAAGAATATGCCTCGTTAAAACCTTACAAGGAAAAAACCCCATGGGCAAAAAAATCCAAGTGAAGGAAAAAGAGTACATAATTCTTTTCAAGAATACGCTTATGAAATACTGCCTCATTAAAAACCTTATCAAGAAAAACCCAGTGGGAAAAACCTTGATGAAGGAAAAGAGTACAGTGCGTATTTTACTCCCCCTAACAACTGCATTATTTAAGATTTTTGAAACGACGCATCCCAATCTTTTGTACCAACTTTTCTAATGTTGCAGTTGGAAGAGCTTTAGTAAACAAATCTGCTAGATTGTCACTTGATCGAATTTGTCGAACAATAATATCACCATTTTCTTGAAGATCATGAGTGAAGAAGAATTTTGGCGAGATATGTTTTGTTCGATCGCCTTTAATGTATCCTTCCTTTAACTGTGCTATGCAAGCAGTATTATCTTCATATAATATTGTTGGAATTTCTTTCTTGGTTGACAAACCACACGTTTCTCGAATATGTTGAGTTACAAATCTTAGCCAAACACATTCACGGCTTGCCTCATGAATTGCTAAGATTTCTGCATGGTTAGAAGAAGTAGCAACTATAGTTTGCTTTACAAAACGCCATGAAATAGCCGTACCTTCATATGTGAATAAGTAACCTGTTTGGGATCGAGCTTTATGCGGATCTGATAAATATCCTGCATCTGCATAACCAATTAAATCTGGTTTTAATGCATTTGAATAATATAAGCCCATATCCATTGTTCCTCGAAGATATCGAAGTATATGTTTAATTCCATTCCAATGTCTTCGAGTTGGAGAAGAACTATATTTTGCTAATAAATTCACAGCAAATGATATATCAGGTCGTGTATTGCTAGCAAGATACATTAATGCTCCAATTGCACTAAGATATGGTACTTCAGGACCAAGAAGTTCTTCACTATCTTCACGAGGTCGAAAAGGATCTTTTTTCACATCTAATGATCTTACAACCATTGGTGAACTCAATGGATGTGCTTTGTCCATATAAAATCGTTTTAGCACTTTCGCTATATAATTAGATTGATGGACAAAAATTTCATTTGTCAAGTGTTCAATCTGAAGACCTAAACAAAACTTTGTTTTTCCAAGGTCTTTCATCTCAAATTCTTTCTTTAAATAATCCACGGCTTTTGATAACTCTTCAAGAGTTCCAATAATGTTTAGGTCATCAACATAAACAGCAATGATCACAAATTCAGATCTGAATCTTTTTATAAAAACACATGGGCATATAGGATTATTTTTATAGCCTTCTTTCAACAAATATTCACTAAGGCGATTATACCACATGCGTCCGGATTGTTTTAATCCGTATAAAGATTTAATTAATTTGATTGAATAAATCTCTCGAGAATTCAAATTTTGTGCTTCAGGCAACTTAAATCCTTCAGGGATTTTCATATAGATATCATTATCAAGTGAGCCGTATAAATAGGCTGTAACTACATCCATCAAACGCATTTCAAGCTTTTCATGTACTACCAGACTAATTAAATATCGAAATGTAATTGCATCCACCACAGGAGAATATGTCTCTTCATAATCAATACCAGGCTTTTGGGTAAAACGTTATGCGACAAGCCGTGCTTTATATCTCACTATCTCATCTTTCTCATTTCGTTTTCGCACAAATACTCATTTATATGCCACTAGTTTTATGTCATTTGGCGTACGGACTACAGGTCCAAAAACTTCACGTTTTACAAGTGAATTTAATTCCACTTTGATTGCGTCTTTCCACATTGGCCAATCATTTCTATGTCTACATTCTTCAACAGATGTAAGTTCAAGATCCTCATTTTCTTTCATAATATTGAGCGCTACATTGTATGCAAAAATATCGTCGACGTTTATTTCATTTCGGTTCCATCTTTTTCCCGTCATGACATAATTTATTGAGATCTCTTCATTTTCACTAATTTCAGGTACCTGAATTTCTTCTGAAATTATGTCAGGGATCTCTTCTGGAGTTTTTGTTTCTTCTTTTTTTTGACCATCTTGAATATTTGCTCCTTTTCTTTTTCGAGGATTTTTGTCTTTGGAACCGATTGGTCTTCCACGCTTTTGGCGTGTCTTAGACTCATTAACAACAGCAGGTTGTCCTACATCAATTCTTATTGGAGCATTTGCAGCTGGTATATGAGATTTAGTTACTCTCTTTAGGTCGGTAAATGCATCTGGCAACTGATTTGCTATATTTTGCAAATGAATTATCTTTTGAACTTCTTGTTCACATTGATTTGTGCGAGGATCAAAACTAGATAATGATAATGTATTCCTAGATATTTCCTTTTCCAGCTGCTTATTTTCTCCCCCTAATGTTGGAAAATGACAATCAGCAAACCTTGCAGTGAATAAATCTCTTGTCGAAGGTTCTAGATATTTAATTATAGATGGAGATTCATATCCAACATATATTCCTAACCTCCTTTGAGGACCCATTTTTGTGCGTCGTGGTGGAGCAATTGGAACATATACCGCACATCCAAAAATTCTTAGATGGGAAATATTTGGTTCCTGACCATAAACCAATTGTATAGGGGAGAATTTGTGATAACTTGTTGGCCTGATGCGTACAAGTGCTGCTGCATGCAAAATGGCATGTCCCCAAGCAGAAATTGAGAGTTTGGATTTCATAAGTAATGGCCTTGCAATCAGTTTAAGGCATTTGATAAACGATTCTGCTAGACCATTTTGTGTATGAACATGACTAACAGATTGTTCAACATTTATTCCAATAGACATGCAATATTCATTAAAAGCTTGAGACGTAAATTCACCAGCATTGTCAAGACGAATTGTCTTGATTGCATAATCAGAAAAATGTGCTCGCAAATGAATTATTTGTGCAAGTAATCTTGCAAATGCCAAATTGCGAGTTGATAATAAGCACACATGTGACCATCTTGTTGATGCATCGATTAAAATCATAAAATATCTTAATGGTCCACATGAAGGATGTATGGGTCCGCATATATCACCCTGAATACATTCCAAAAACGTAGGGGATTCAATCCCAATTTTAGCTGGTGATGGTCTTATAATTAATTTTCTTTGAGAGCATGCAGTACATGAGAATTCATTTGATTGAAAAATCTTCTGGTTTTTCAATGGATGACCACATGAATTTTCAATAATTTTTCGCATCATTATTGATCCGGGATGGCCTAACCGATCATGCCAAACATTAAAATTGTCAGTAAACTTCTGGTTTACATAACTTTCAATCATTTTAATTTTTGTGTAGTACATTCCAGAGGACAAAGAGGGTAATTTTTCCAATACATATTTTTTACCCAATATAATAAATGTAATATAAAGATATTCAATGTCTCTCTCATTCGTTGTCTCAATATGATATCCATTCAAACGAATATCTTTAAAACTTAATAAGTTTCTTTGAGACTGTCACGACCCAATTCCCGGGACATGACCGGCGCAAGGACCCAATGAGCATAGCTCACTAAGCCCAAGCAAGCCTATTTTCTCTTACTTTACTTACTGTATTCAATATATATTCGTGTGATGCGTACACACGTAATACACCCAATGTGCATACAAAGCCAATTAACCATGGCATTCTCAATCATACATACACACACACTCTTTTTCCGGGTGTGAACACAGCCAAATCACCACGGCATTTTCAACATTTATATACATGCACTATACCAGTCATGTATTTAGCAATTTACATTGCATACACATATTCACATAATTAGATTGTATTTACAATACAAATGACCCAAGACTTCCAGCGGAGACATTTACCACAAAAGGAATCAATATCGGATGCCAGACACATACCCAGTAGATGCACTATGGGGACTCCTCGATCTAGAGCCCAACAGTCTCTTGATCTGAAAACATGAATTTTTGAAAACGTGAGTACAAAACTCAGTGAGTGAATATTAGAAGGGAACAAGCAATCTCATCAGAAGATTTGTCAATCATGATGCACTGGTTGAAAATAATGCCATTTTCAACTACCTAATATTTCAAACCCTTTTTCCCTTACCCAGATATTTATTATGCATTCAAGGATTAAACATCCTCGAATTTTCACCGATCATTCTATTAAAGTAGTAGAATCGACGGTAGTTTACAAACCGTCACATAATGAGGGTTTCGTGTTAAACCCTTTTTCCTCAATTTCAAACAATTCAGATACCATGCAATCACTCATATATTCACAATTACATAAGCAATCAGATCCACCGCTAAATCTTCTCTATCCTTAGTGGAAAAACATTTATCAGGGAACTTGGCAAGCAGTATCACTCAGCTTTGCCGCCAAGTTCTTGGGCAAACATTATTTGGTAAGGGGTATCACTCAGCATCCCTTCCAAATCCATAAGTCTCTTATCATCATTTGCTCATGGATAGGAGATCACACAGCAATCCTATCCTCTATGAGCCCCAAATCATCATTCACACGTACGGTTATAATCATTACACAACATTATTTATCAATGCACAACATATATGCATATATGCACACATTTTGGAACACAATCATTTTTTTGTTCAATTATTTCCCCAATTTACGACATTCATATGCCATACAATCTCACACATATATACTTGAAAATATGAACAATCATATATGTACACAACACATTTATTTGAGCACTCGCAGGCGTTACGTATCGCCGTCCCTGCAAGCCCCTGGATAACTAATCACACTTCAACAATGTTCACGCGTGATAGTTTCCAGGAATCGTGGGCGTTACGTCTCGCGGTCCCCACTTTGCTCAGTTCTCAAAATTTCAAGGAGTTAGTGGGCGTTACGTCTCGCGGTCCCCACTTTGCTCCATTTTGAATTTCAAGGAGTTAGTGGGCGTTACGTCTCGCGGTCCCCACTTGGCTCCATTCTAAATTTCAAGGAATTAGTGGGCGTTACGTCTCGCGGTCCCCACTATGCATACCATTCAGGCATATGCATTTTCCTTCTTCACACGTGCACGGTGGTAACACTTTCACAACACTTCTCAACCATCCATGTAAACATCATCACAATGTACACATTTATCACACTCAAATTTCACATCAAATAAATAATATTTCATGCCTTCATGCATACCACATAATTTCATTGCTTTCATGCATAATACATATTTTCTATGCTTTCATGCATAACACATATTTTTATGCTTTCATGCATAACACATATTTACCACATAAAAATCATTTTTATCAAGGGCTTGTTCCCGGCACGTATTTTTAAAAACTTTGGATAAATCATTTAATTATCCACATCAATACAATTTGCATTCCCCAAATAATTTGAAATGCAAGTTCACTCACCTTCTCACAAATCCGGATTCCGGATGCTCTCGGATTAAAAATCCTCAATCACGATTTTCTTGCCTTTCTCGGACTTCTCACCACCTTAACACAGAATAAAATTAGAGAATTTACTATATTGTCCCCAACTAATATAAACCAATTGAAATTGCTCACATATGATACTCAAAGGCAAAAATGCGTCCGATTATCACTTTAACGCGGTATTGCCTAATTTCGACCGATTACCCGATTAATCGGCTATTATGTCCAATTTGATTCCGAATTGGCCCATTCTTTTTCTAACACTTTAATTCACCACAAAACATTCAATTAATGACAATTTCAGAATCCAATCTTTTCCATTTCTTTATGGAAAAATTCGGCCAATGCAGTGCATTAGCACTGAAAATTTTCCTACTACATTTTTCACTTGCATTTGTCATTTTCTAATTTCCTTCATTTCAAATGACACCATTTCATTTGAAATGAACCAATTTCTCATGCATTCTCTACACCCTAGGTTCAGCCTAATGAAGAATCACCATGACAATCAATGTCTTTCTTCCATTTTTGTCCATAATCATGCCCAACCACCATTAAACACCAACATAGTTTAAATTCAATCCAATCCAACATCAATTCCATACTCATACCCATTTTTCAGAATTAAACTCTTCATGATATCTCAATGTTCAAGCATAGAAATCAAGAACAAAAGCATAGGTAAGCTAGGGTTAGTGTAAATCTAAAGAAAAATTACCTTTATCTTGCTTGAATCTTGAAAAACACTTAAAATCTAAGGATTTTTGGCTAGGTTTTATGGTTTCCCCCCCTTGGTTCATCTTTTCTTCCTTCAATCGGTTTTGTTCCAGAATTTAGAGAGAGAAATGAGGGCTTAAGCTGATTTTTATAGCTTTTATAATAAAATAATCATGGTTGCCACGTGGCACCATGTGATTGGCCCAAATTTTTGACTTTTTGACTTTTCTCCCATTTCTTTTCCACCATTTGATTAATCAAATCAAAATCTGATCCCAACATGATCATGGCTGGAAAAATTTACTCTGGTGGTGGAAAATTACCGTTTTGCCCCCGGGATGGCAAAATTACGGTTTTGCCCCTATACTCCAAAATGTCCCGGAATTGTTTTATTTTCACGGTCCAACCTCAAATAACACTATTATAAATCAATATTACCCAATTGGGGTAAAATCCTTTCAAAAAAATTCACATTTCGCACTCTGATGGCAAAATTACCATTTTGCCCTTGTGCTCCAAAAACACCAAAAATCACAATTTTACACTGCTAAACATCATTTTATGATTCCATAATGATAACTATATATCATATAATTATTTTTAGTCCACTGTGATCAAATCTTGGCTAAAAATCTCCATAAATCAACAAATGAGAAAATGACCGTTTTGTCCCTAACCGGTCAATTTTCCCGATTAACTCCAGACTGGATCTTGTACTCCAAATCACTATTCTGAGCTGTTCTGTGGGTCTCAGAATTTTGAAATTCCTCTTAGAATTTCTATTTAAACTCGTTCAAGGCTCGATTTAATTTAATGGTACTACTCAGTACAATACTGTCTTTTAACAAAGTCAATAGGGTCTCATAGAGACCTAGGAGAAAATAATGCATCTTTTATTATAAGTTTTGTTCCTCCAGGTAGCGAAATATTGGCTCTTCCGGAGCCTTCAATTAATCTTGTACTACAAGATATTGAATTGACATTGATATTTCTTTCGTTGTCAAGTAAGAAAAATATTTCTTGTCTTCAAATATAGTGTGTTATAGTAATATCTGCTAGACATATATTTATATCATAGATCTTGGATCCAACAATATGAATATCTTATTTTTTTTCAATAAAATAAGTTATATACAATAAGAAACTTGCAAGTTATCATAAAAGAATATTAAATATAGAATTAAAACAAATAATAAGAACATATCATTTAAATATAATGAAAACATATTAAAATATCTTCATAATATATCAATTACTATTAAATTCATTCTCAAATATTTCTATTACTAATTGAATGATCAATTCCTTCTTTAAGATAAGAAAATCAATAATAGATATTTTTATTACCAATCATGTAATTAATTCCTCTTTCAGAGTTGACAAATATATTGATATGCTATATCAACTTAGCCATGATTAAAATCATCACAAGATGTTTTAATCTTTTAGTGATGCTCGATAAAATTTATGACGTACAACAGGTACGTAACCAATGGTCTTTCATGCCACATCAATGACAACATGTTTTCTATATTCTTTTTATTCTTTTCATTATTTATCCACTTCTGGTGGGTTACAAGTATTCATCCACTTCTTGATGGGTTATTCACTTCTGGTGGGTTAGTGGGTTAAGGTGTCCATCCACTTTTGGTGCGTTGAAAGTATTTAGGTTACAAGTATACATCCACTTTTGGTGGGTGATCCACATATGATGGGTTATCCACTTCTGGTGGATTATTCATTTTTTTTAGTAGATCATTCATCTACTTCTGGTGGTGGCAAAATTATCCTTAGATTTTGATAATAAAATTATCTATCCACTTCTGGTGGTAAAAAAATTATTTATCCATGATCATAATTATTAAATGATGTGGCATTCACTTCAAGGAATAGATAAATTTATGACCATGACCATAATTATTAAATGATGTCACATTCACTTCAGGGAATGAACATTCATAATTTTTATTAGTAGCTCGTTTGTCACATTCACTTCAGGGAATAGACATTTATGACTTTTCATTAATAGCTATATAATAGCAAATTTACTTTCCAATCGAAGGACAAAATATATACTACATGATAGTAAAATTCATATTAAGGTTGGTTTTAAGAGAATGAAAATACTAAAGAGATATCAAGTCACTTACCTGATTTTTTAAAATCAGAAATCAAAACCCAATTATTGAAATCCTTTTGAAGCTTGAAGATGATGAAAACATTATAATTCTAGAACTTGAGAATCGTGTTGATAACGTGTTATGAAATAAATATAAATGAACGAATAAAGATAATTGGAAAGAATAATTAAAGAGAAGAAAGAAAGTATTGAGGAGGAGAAAAGAGATCTTATTGAAGTGTGTATCTACAAATGAACTGGGGGGGCCTATTTATAAGCAAATAACCCTTTATCTTGATAGAATTACAAGATGAAGATAACACTTAGGGATTAGATAGATTAAATCCTAATCCAATCTAATTTACATCTAATCTAGATATAGATAGAATAAATGGATATTCACAAAATATTCATAACACAGTTAAAATTATGTCATTAAAGATCATTTTTGTTGTAGTGTATTTGACTCGAGCAGGTATAACAGGCGTAACAAGTTCAATCCATTGTGGAACTCCCTTGTACTTGGTGGAGTAAAAAATCGATAGAAGTATCTTGGAACGATCACTATGATCAGTGTAAACTTTGAGGACAATCATGTTGCAACTGGGTTTGGAAATCACCTTGCAAGGCCCATTCTTCGTTAAAAGTGGCACGAGAACTTGAGCTTTGAGGATGGTGTTAAATTACTGGAGAAATGCATGCGTGTTCTCCTCTATCGTGACAGATCAGCTGTTAACAAGCTCCAGATAGTTAAGATCACTGAAGAAGGCGTGACGATTTCTCAGCCATACTCATTGAAGACCCACTGGCAGGGGCGGAGCCTCCGCCCCCCCAAAACCTTTAAAAATATTTTCATAACATATAAAAATTTTTAAATTTTTTATATATTCTATTAATCATTTTTTCAAAATATTTTTATTTAATAATTAATATAGATAAAAAACAATAAAATGATTTCACATATCTCACCCAACTTTAAATTTTTTTTCACTTAATAATTTTATTTTTATTTATATTTATTTATTTTTTTCATTTCTATTCTATTTATTCATATGTTATAAGTTTTTATAATTTTTTTTAATTTCTACAAACCATTAACCATATATTTTTTTCTTTTTGTTACATAATATGTGGTACCTACATTTTACTTGTCATGTTCTTCTTTTTTATGTTATGTAAAATTTATTTTATATGATTTTAATATTTAAAAATTAATAAATTATTATATAGTTTTCAAATATAAGTTGTAATGTTACATTGTTTTTTAAAATTTTATTAATGTGTCTTTTTTTTATTAATCCTGATTATATAAGAGAAAATTAACTTGAGTATTTTTTATATGCTTTACGTTTTATATTTAATTGAAATGAAATTATCTTGAATCTATGGTATTTAAATAATTTTGATTATATAGGAAGAAACTATTAATTTTATATATCGTTTTTAACTATTTATATTTTATAAATTATGGTTTTATATTTAATTTTATATTTCTATTATCAATATTTTTATTGGTAATCGAATTTAACATATTAATTTTTAAAAATTTTTAACTTTTATTCAATCGTGTTTGGCCCCCCAATAAAATTTGGTTAGCTCCGCCCTACCCACTGGAAATTCTCTGCTTTCCAGAATCCCACTCAAGGTGCTGTAGGATCATGGTAGCTGTATCAAATCTTTCCATCCATTTTATGTTATTGAAAAAGAACATCAAACAACCAAGTAGCAGTTAAAATGGAAATTTGATTTACCACCTTTATATGTTATGGTTTGAACTTTGACTCTTTTGAGTTGTCATTTATCTTTTTTTTTTTTTTTTTTTAGAATTGGGGGAGGGGGGATTCGAACCTCTGCTCTTTAGGCAGGGGGATAATGCACCAACCAATGAGCCAAATGCTCGGGTGCAGTTGTCATTTATCTTTATGTTTATGTACAACAATTAAGTTTGAGGTTGATTATCAGATTTTAGCTCACAGCGGCAGCTGCTTTTTTAAAAAAAAAAAACATAAAGATTCTCTAGCCATCATCTCTCGCCACGTTGTGCTTTGTCATCGTACGAAATCCTGGGAGAATTGGCTTGTTTGGAAGATAGTCGTGCGATTTCTTTGTATAAGGCAGCCAGTGTCCTTATATTGACTTACATGAGTTCATTTTCATTTTATTACCTTTTCTCGTCACTTTCTCTCTTATTTTCATTGTTTCAATTTTATTATCTATGTCATCAGGAAGCAGTTTATGGTATTTTTCCTTTGTTTTTTCACCTGGAATCTTGCAAGAAAATAATTCTATTTTTTATATTCAACAAAAATTGACTGATGACTTTGTAGAAGGGGGAAAACATGAAGAATTTCGTGGGTGGAGAAATGGAAACTGGACCTGAAGTTTCCCGAAAGAAACATTGCAGGGCAAGGAAACCCAAGTTTGAGGTAGTTTCATAATTTACTGGAAATTTCTTGGCCTTTGTCTCTTGATATATACTTTTTCGTTTTTGTTTCGATTCTATTTAGGTTAGCAAACCAAAGCTCGGTAATGATAAGAAGAAAAAGGATAAGAAAGTGACGGAGACAGCGACCACCGAGATGGCCAAGCTAGGCCTGGAGGCGTTTCCGGTGATATTTGCTGAAATTAGGGAAAGTAACCGCCGGTTGAAAGACCTGAACTCTGAGATCGATGGCTACGTTCTTGCTAAGCTAGCTGCTTGGAATGCTGAAGACGAATTAAGGCGTTTGACCATTTGATCTATCTGGTTGGTTTGCACTAAACTTTGTTAGTTTACAATCAGTTTTGTTGTTTGAATTCTGTCTGATGGATTTTGATTTCTTCTTCTCTCTGCCACTGTTTTCCAGGGATCTTACCTATCAAACAGCTGGGCTTGCTATGGTTAATTTCTCTATTTATCTATATATCCAGAACTTAATCGGTGTGTTTGGGATTGAAACATGAATCTGTTTCCACTTTTGATTTCATCTAAATCAACTAATTTGCTTTCACTTTGGGTAATGATTATTTCATCTAATTTTCTGATTATATATTCACTTGCATGCTATCGTTTTGAGTTAGACCAAAAAATGAAGTAGGGCAAATAGGCCATCGCACAACACTTCTACAACTGTGGATTGATTTAAGGAGTTCAACATATATAGTATTTCCTAAGACCTTCATGACGCCACAATTAAACAAAAATTATAGCGAAAAAGAGAAAGTCCCTTTACTATTTCCCAAATTATCTTGTACTTAATCAACACAGTTTGCATTAATTCATTGAACAGGCCTTTCTGTACAGAATCTCCAGAAGTTGAAGTTGACGTACCTTGTTGCCTCACATGCTTCTACAAGATGTTTGGGTCATGCATGCATAATATATTATATAAAATAGAGACAATTGACACATCAATCTTCTCTTCTCCTATAAATATTACCCATTATCTTATGCATTTATGCACCCTAACCACTCCAGTAATTCTGAAGTATTGATGTAAGAAAGAAGTGTCACACAGGCACACAGCTTATTCTTTCCAATTGGACTAGGTTTCCCTTTAATTGAGCCATCCACATTGAACTTCAGGTGTTCATCCCCACACGGAACCTATGAATTTCGTCTCCTCAGATCTAACATCCCATCTGATTTATTTGGCAGCCAAGGCATCCTCCACCATCCTATTCCCTCCATATTAGCATCCTTCTTAGGTGCATTGATCCAAAATTTGGACTTCATTTTAGTTATAAAAACAACTTCATCGACATCCTACTTCTTGGCATTAAACATCAAATCACTTCTAGCAAGCCAAATCGACCACATAGAAACCCCACAACAGCTAACCATCTTTTTTTTGGTAGTATTAAATCCTCATAAAACAGTAGTAGTCCCGAAAAACTTGAAGTTGCCACCCATTGAAAGCTCCACCACTGAAAGATACCACCCCAATATCTTCCAAGAAAACATACAATTAAGGATAATATGCTCATCCACCTCAACCAGTCCACACCACCCACATTGTATATTTTCATTATCAAAAGAAATACCCCAAGAAGCTGAAAATACTTTGGTAAGTATACAATTCAACACAAGAAGCCACAGGAAACAATGAACTTTGAGTGGTAAAATAAAGTTCTAAATAGATGCAAACCATACCTTATGCGCTGCTCCACGATTTGGTTCCTTCGAGTCAACATTTGCTTCTTTTCTACTGAGAAGACCCCCTTATCATCAAGCTCCCACATAAGATGATCCTTTTCCTCCTTCACAAACACATCACTAAGCAATTCTTCCTTCCAATCATAAAGAAGTCTTCTAAAATCAAAGTTCCAACTCCCATTTCCTTCCAAAATTTCAGCCAACTTCACCTCTTTAATTCTCACAATAGAAAATAGTCTTGGAAAAGACTGTTTCAATGCTACACAGCCCAAATATCTTAGCATTAATTTCTTAAACAAACTCTTAGCTGACTATTGGGTTATCAAGTATTTATATTTGTGCATAATTTTCTTCTTTTTTTTTATTATTAGAGAAACTTAGCTCTTTAAGTAAGGAATATTGCACTTATCATTGAAACAAAAGCTAGGTTGTTTAGTAGGAAAAGGACTTTTTATTTAATGACTATAGGAATATTAAGAAAGGGAGGCGGTGTATCCTGATTCCTAAATATTATATTGAAGCATTCTCTTTTTTCAACCTGCTCTTCCTTACCTACCAAATGTGACATATTGTATCTATATGATAATTTTGGAAGCCCTACTGAACCAGCAGATCCGTTATCAGCTATTCTTATCATTTTAGTCAAGACTGGTTGAGCTTCATTAAATTTAATATTAGTTTGCTTATTCAAGAAAATATATGTAGTAATCAATAAGTTACAAAGTCAGCAAAAAGCTAACAAAATAGAGAACAAAGGTCTGCTGCAAGTTTAAAAACAAACTAGTAAGAAAAAATTACCTAAAGGAGATGATAAAGACAAATACCAAAAGAGCTATTGCACTGCACACTAAGAACACTTGTACATAAGTTACAGCGAAGCTCCAAAATACTTGGCAAGATAACCCATTTAAATCTGTTGCCAAGAATGGAACAGAACCATCAGATCCATCATAAAGGGGAGCATTTGCGCATTTCCTTTCTGAATAAGCCCATTTTTGGAACGAGAGCTACAAAAATCTAAAAGAACGACGAACACATTGTCACAGTAAAGAGAACCCCGCAAAAATTTACCCAAACCATAGGATTTAATGTCTTCTATGAATAACACTAACATTTTCTTGAGAATGCTATACTAAACTCCATCGTTACCCAATCAAAAACAGGCAGGTGCCCTCATGTCACTTAAGGTTAAGCAGCCATGCCCAAACCTAGCATTCACATTAATCTGTCCCTTCATGAACTCTGCTTCATTATTAACTTTCCCAAATAACTTTCATTCCGTTCATAATAATCTTGAAGAGCATTTCTATAGTGCATAAGAAGCAATAGACAATTAGACAATCCTAAATTCTACAAAGCACTTTTTAGCTTTGAAACTTTTAGAAGACTATTTTTTTGATTCGATTGTTTTGGGGATAGCATAAAAACCAAAATTAAGATATAATGAAAAAAAATTATATTATTGATTAAAATATAAATATATATTATATATTATTCTTTAATTCTTTAGATCTCACTAGCCTAGCTTTATTTTTCTGGTCTGCATTATGCTATCTAAAATTTGACCTCTAATTTGCTAGAGAATTAAGTTGGATCACCCTTCCCTAGATTGCTGACCTTGAAAATTCCAACACATATTCTTCCCTTATCTCTTCTATGCATTATAGATTCTTCAAAGATATTATATTTACTGAAGATCTGATCACTCTTTCTCTTCTCCCTTCAAAACCATCATAGGAGAAAGAAGATGTTGGCCACTGGCTGCAAGCAAGGGTATATGAGGTAGCATAAATTCCTTTATCAGCCAACTATATAATGTGAGTACTTCAATTATGTACGCAGCTCCTTTTCCTATGATCTCTTCACCAAATCTGCATTGTCTTAAACAAATTCTGTAGTGTTTTTTTCTTTCATAAAAATTTTCTCTCTGGGATCAACAAAATTTTCTTATAGCAGCATACTGGAATAGCACATTCTTCCTTCTGTCTCGCCTTTAATTAGCAATGTCAAGGAATTTGATAATGAGGCTTCAGTTAACTAGCAAGCTTGCGCTAGGAGGTCTAAGTTAAAGCCCTCATCTCTTATCTTATAATTAATCAAGCTTTGTCGACGTTATATGAAAGGGATTTCATTAATTTCTAATGCTTAAAATGCTGTTAATAGAATTTTGTTATGTTTAATCTTTTTAGAGTTAATACAATAATCAAACAAGTAATACGTGTTAATATAGAAGTCCCAACAGATAATAATATATTTATCAAGCAAAAAGAATTAAAAAAACACAAAAGCAATATATCCACAATCTTAAACACAACCTTTAAGGAAACAGCACCAGAACCTTGAGATCTTTCCCATCTCAAGACCCAATAACTAAGTTGAACGAATTCCAATTTTAGAACTCAGATTCTAAAATTAATTACAAATTTATATTTAATAAATTTAATCTAATTTATTTTTAGTTTATAAGTGATTTACTGAAATAATAGAATTACATATGCAAATAAATTGAGAAATTTTATGATCAACAAAATAAAAATGAATTTAATATTTTGTATATCAAAATTCTTAAATTTTTATATTATAAAACTAAAAGAAATTATAATATTGATGTTTTATGGTTGTTAATGCTATAATAAATAACAAAAAATTAATATGAAATACGGAAAGGTAAAAAATAACTACTAAAATATTAAAAAGCCATGTAATCTTCCGAAAATTTCTCAAATAAACTGTCATTATTTTATTGTACCCAATTGAATTTATAAAATATTAAAATCTTTCCAAATGTAAACTGACAATTAGTGATTTCTAGCATGCTATAAGCTGCAATTAGTGTTTATTTATCTCAATCTATAAATTGGGGGATGGGCTTTGGAATAAAATGAACGGGCAGTTTAAGTTTGATGCATGACTTTCGCAAGACATGGCTTAGTTTTGTAACAAAAAATTAATAAACTTATTGCATTTTGGCAATAATAAAAATACCTTTCCAAAATAAGTTTATAAAATACTTTTATGTAATTAAGCTTTTATTTTAGATTAAAACTATTAAAGTCAATTATTTTAGCGAAAGCTTTTGTTTTACTATGTGAGTGTCATTAAAATGTTGACGTGATAAAATAACAAATTTTAATGAGTTTTTTTTCTAAATGAGAGTTTAATTAATTAAAAATAATATTTTAAGTGTCCAATTTGGTACAATAGAATAATAGAGATTTAATTGTTTGAAAAATTTAAGAAAGTATAAGATCATTTTTAGTATTTTAACCAAACTTAGTGGTTCAAAAATGAAAAAGAAAGTAATTTTGGATTTTTCTTTTTTAAAAAATGGATAAAGTAAAATTGGGATATAAAAAAAATCAATAAAATATGCAGACAATTATAACTATTTTAATATGAAGTATGCTTTTTGCTTAAAGCATCCCAAACATTGCTACTACTAAATTCACTTATGAACTATATATGAAGAAATTGCAGTCTGAGAAGGTCACTATATACTTGGTAAAAGCAAAGAATTGTACATGCATTTCTTCTTTTCAATTTTGAGAACGGCATATGCTTGGTAATAGTATATATGGTATGTATCGAAACAAGAAGAGGAGTGTACCATATGATGCTTCATCTGATAACTATTCCTTTTCCCTCCATGCTTTGATCACCAAACTAAACGAAAATTCCAATTTTTTAGCTTTTCTTTTGCTATTTTCCTTCATATCCTTTCCTTCCCTATAAACCTTTAGAATGTACAAGAAACATTATTAATTTCCACATGTTAAAAGCATCATAAAGGAGATATAAGATGACTAATGCAATTATAAAGGAAACATAAATAATACAGCACAACCCATTTTGTTGAGAATCTTAATGGTAAGAGAAGGAAAAAATGTTGAGATTTCAACAACCTTTGGCTAATGCAATTTATGAAATCAACAAAGATAAACGATTATTCATACTTACAGTTGTAATCTTGGAGGCCTGTTCTTCCGAGCCTCCTCATCACGTCTTCCACAGAAATTCAGTTGTTCACCAGACATCTGAGTCTTGAATAGTTGCTCAACTATCATTGAGTCTTGTAGAACGGAAATCCTTTTAGTCAATGGAAGACTTAAACAAAGGCCATGCGATGAGTGCACAAATCCCAATACCTGTCAACTTCGTACTAATCCGTTTTGTTTTTTTGAGCCTGGGATTCCCATCTTAACCCAAAATGAAATAAAATGAAATGACCATTTACTTTAGCAAGAGTTTAATGATAAGAGATTATAATTCAATGCTTATTCCAATACTGTTTTAAGTTCAAAAACAAACCCAGATTTGGTAGTAATGCACCTAATCCACAGCAATAGGCCCCACATCTCAATAATGTGGGTAGCTTACAAAAATCTGTTATTCAAAAAAATCATGGACTCCGCCCACATTCCCCTCTCAACAGGCCCAATCTGAATATATTAGAAGCGGCACAACTTTGCAACATCTTCAAACACAAAACATCATTCAAGCGGGACCCCGTATATACCAAATTCATCAAGAAAAATTAGTACACAATATTTTAATAATTATATGTGTAACTTTGACTCGTCTTGAAATTTTTAAAAGATATTTTAATAATTATAAAACTTAATTTTTTTTTTACAATATGTAGATGTTTAATATTTTTAAATTCACATCAATATATAAAAGAGTTACTATGATTTATATTCACAAATTATTCATACATAAATACGTATATACATACATATATAACTTTATTTGGATATTCAATCATGCAAGTCGTACGTAATATGATTTTTCTTTTTAATGTTCAACCATGTACCCATACAACTTAGAAAGGATAAGAGGCGGGCAATATTATTTTATCCTTACAAAAGTTACAAGTAATACAATAGTATAATAATCTTATATTCTCTCTAAATGTGTATATTTAACTAAACCAATATTAAGAGAAATAACAATGAAAATTGTAATTTTAGTGTTTTTTTTATCTAAGTGAGCGTTAAGGTACGCCTTAAAGCTTTTCAAATGAAAATTGAAAAACTAAAATGACTACAATCCGTGAAGCCAAGGACCTAAATGTGATAACACTTGATGGGATTTGTGGATCACTGATTTGGCATTAATGGCATTTTTTAAGCAAAGGAACAAATCTTCTTGTAATGCTTGAGCCTATAATGATATCAATGATATAAAACTTGAACAAGTGTGCCTTATGTTAAAAATGTTATTATAACTTGATTTTATTGCAAATGAATGCTTGAATGATCTCAAGGGTATTTTTGTCCATATGCTGGAAAAATGTAGAAAATGCTAAATTTAATGCTTATTATGCTTGAACATTGTTTAAATGCTTGTTGCACATGTTATAAGTCATAGTCACGCATCATGATGTAAATTGAATACGTTTGAGCATATTAAAGGCATGATTCTTCAAATAAGCATTTCAATTTTTTTTACACTTGTGAACAATGAGCAATAAAATTCAAAATTTGAGTTCACATGTTTTTCTTGAAGAATCTTTGATCATACATGTCCAAAATGATGTTTCAAACATGGTTGAAATGAAATTCTAAATTGTTCTCACGTAAATCCATATTTTGAGATCATTATACCTTAGAACATTGCATGCTTTGCACCTTTTTCTGGCTTTTCAATATGCAAGAATCAAGCATAATTGACTCTTTATCATAACGAGTAGACTATTGGAGAACAAAATACAACAATTCTACTAGAATGACAAAAAGTGGACCCTAGGGATGTGAGTCGACTCTTGAGTGCTCTAAAGTGAAAAATGGATAGGTTTTGAGTTTCAAAATGTCTTTTTATTTTACTTCTTATCCATTACAATATTTTCTTCCTTGAATTTCCTTGTTAAAGATGATTCTTGACTCTTAAAAAACTTTCATTGTGAACACTCTCATGATCATTTGGTGCAAGTACATGTTCTTGAAATTATAAAACTTACTGAAAAATGGGAAATCCTTTTTGATGGCATAAATCTATCTATTCCTAAGCATGACACTTATGTTGATTCCATAAATTCTCATGTGTTTACAATGACAAAATAGAAATATGAGAAATTGTTCATCATTACTTGAATTTGTTAATCCAATTGGATTTTCATGTACATATATAGAAAACATCTTCTTTCGAAAATTGAAATATTCAAATGCTAATCTAGGAACAATTCTTGAAGTCTATTTTACGTTTGTGCTTAGATCTTGTGGATCTCCACACAAACGGTGTTCGATATAGGAAATGTAGCTTGTTGCCTTGTCATCAACATTAGATGAAGACACCTCTTGGAACTCATGCTTACCTTTAATAAACATATCAATTATAGGATTATCTATTTAATGTGGGATTTATGCAAGGGTTGCAAGTAAAAGTAAATCCTACTTTAGCCTGCATTTGTAATTGACAAATCGGGTTCATTCTATCAACCTTAATTTTGCTCGACATTGGTTGAAAAGAAATAGTGAATTGCTAGAGCATTTCCTAAAAAGATTTGGTCCCAATGTACTTTACTCCTAAAGAGTTCCCATGAATTTCATGGTTTTTGCTCTATTTTAAGAATTTTCAAGTAACGGCATTTGAGTATATAATTTAATGATAAGTAATTATATTTTTTACTTAAAAAGTTGAGTTCTAATCTTTTCATTCAAATTAAAAGAAATAGAATCTTTGAGGAATATTAGACAATCACCAATATTTTAGTGAGGTTTTAGAACTCCACCTTTATTAGGGACTGAAAGAGACTAGTCCATATGGGACATCAAATTAATGGAAGATCAAGGCTTAGTTATATGCTATATCATTTAAAAAGTAATGGGCAACCAAATTAAGGAATAAAGAAGAATTCAAAAGATAAAAGGAAAAGATAGCCTAATAAAAATTAGATTACGATGTGATCTACACATTCTGTTTCATATTTTCTTCAAACAATATAGTAGAAAGAAATGATAAAATGTTGGTCATTCAGTGCCTAGATGGAATCATATATTAATCAAAGAGTTTGATTGGCTACCCATCCATGGAGGGTGGGGGTCCCTTTTTCCAAGGGTAGGGGTGGAGCCCAAGATCTTCACAAAGCTGAACATTAACTCCAGCTCTTTGAGGCAACCATTGCAACATTTGACAACTTTAATGCCCCTCTTGGTTACAAGCCCACATTACCAAGCTCCGCGCTTATACAACTCATGCTCATCCTTAATAAAAGTATTAATTATAGGATTATCTATTTAATGCGAGACTTTTTCCAATGACTGCAACTAAAAGTCAATCCCACTTTACCTTGCATTCATAACTAAGACAAATTTCAGTGTATAATAATTGTTTAATTGCAAAAAGTGTACAAAAAATATAAATTCAATGCTATTTCGTTACAACAAAACATAAAATTACAATGATGTTGTTTTTTTCCTTTCCCTTTTACAGGTAAAAGAAAAGAATATGAGACATCAAGACCTTGTTGAGATCCACTAACTCATTGTGATTGATTGAGTACAATATTTGTGAAGATAAATAAAGCTTCAAATGGTTTAGAAAAAGTCTCATGATGATTAGCTCCTTTTATAGTCATGAAATTCAATAAATTGTCATACGAGTACATCCAACCTCCACCTTGTCCATTAATCAAACAAATTAATATGATATTGATATAAAAAAATGATAAATAAGTAAAATACCAATGGATAAACTAAAAACCTTGTTTTCATGATTCCAAGCTTCATCTTTTGTCAAATTCAAATTCATATCATTGGCTAACTTGTTAACATGGTTTAAGGTTCCAACAGTTGGTACTATAGCATCTTGGTCTCCACTATAACAAGATATTGGATGAAAAGATAAAAGAAAATAAAATAAAAAAGTCAGCCACATAATTTCTATATAATTTATTTACTAAAACTTGCTTTAGTCTCAAGTAAGAAACATATTATACATAGATATACAAACATGAATATTGTAATAAGGATAGATTATTGGAGAATCGTTTTCAATGTAGGAAGCATGTTAATGTCTTTATCAGCATCACTATATTTAAGACCACTTTTCCTAGTAGATTATGAAGATTTTAAAAAGAAAAACAAAGAGTATAAACATTAGTTACAGGCCATTGGACTAGATCTTAATGTGCAAAATTTTCTATATAAGAGAACTTACTCAAAATAACCCTTCCATTGATACCCTAAACTAGTTCGATTCCCATGAAAAGCTTTTTGAACTTCTGGAATGTTGAAATAGAAATCTGCCCTGAAAGGAATGCACATATCTACTGCATAACTAACCTTGGTAACCTGTAGCAGCAGAAAAAAGGATTCATATATAAAACATAAATAAAAGAAAAACGAATAAGTTTCATAATAATGCACGAAGAAACAACATGAATACCTCATTTCCTAACACAAGGTCTTCCCATTTTTCATCACAAGGGTCTCAAAGAACATCAAAGCATCTTGCTTTAGCTGCATTAATGGAAGATACAATAAAAGCAACCATTTCTGCTTTATCCATGGCTTACTAGCATGATTCAGACCATTTGGTAGCATTATTGGAATAGTTGTCCTTGTCAATTCCATTGCATTCTTTCAACATTTGTTTGTGCAAGTTAATATTAATCATCCCACGTGACCAAAAGAAATCATATACTGCAAGAGTATCTAGCTTATTACGAAGAAGTGGATTCCCCAACTATTTAAAGATAAAAAGAAAAAAAGACCTAAAATTGTTAGAAAACTATTTCATTGAGACAACTAATTAAGCAAAAGGACTTAAGAGTGGTTAGATCAAGATATTTCTTACTGTCAATCCTTTGATGTTGAACTTGAAACTATTTGATTGGTTGTTATTGTAATCAAGTAAGGAATTAACAAAATTCGGTATGAAGTGTCTTGAGAAAAATTAACACTTCTATAAATTAAATGAAATTTATATATAAAAGGTTATGAAATGCAAACCGAAAAGAAAAATATGTTTTAGGGGCCAGAATTTCTATTCAACTTTCATTAACAGCTAATTAATTCTTCATCAAATGCTAAACTAAATAAAACTACAATGAATTTATTTGACTTTGAGATGGAGAAATGAAATGATTCTATTTCGAACCTGCATAGATTGATCCGCCAAGATATAAATCTCTAGATTTAAAAGTCGAGTGCTTTTCAAACCATTGGAGTATGAATGTAAGCAGGTCTTTATCTACAAAATACAATGAAGGAAAATATTATTAAATATTGACAGAAACAAAAAAAAAATAAGGAAATTAGTGGGTTGAACATGAGCATACTAGTACTATCATCTCCAACTTCGTAGTCCCTACTTGTGTTTGAGTAAGACCATCTTGCTCTAATAGAGGAATCAATTGTCACGACCCAAATTTTCGAGCCATGACCTGTGCATGAGCCCAATGAGCATAGGTCCCCAAGCCTAAGCAAACCTATTCCATTTATTTTTTTCTTAACATTGTGCCAACTAATGTGGCCATGCACATTTTCAACCAATGTGAAAATAGCCAATTAACAATGGCATTAACGATTAAAACATACAGACATACATTGTTCATGATATGTAACTCAATAATTACATTGAGTTACATATCATGAACATATTCACATAATAAAGGACCCGTGACTTCCAACGAAGAGCAACGGAAAAAAAAAAGAGGAAAGCTATCAAATGCCGAGCACCTACCTAGGTGTTGAATTTCAAAACTCCTCGACCTAGGGTCCAATAGTCTACTGATATGAAAATATGGAATTTTAAAAATCGTGAGTACGAAACTCAGTGAGCGAACGTTAGAAGGGAACAAGCAATAATAGCCAGAAAATTTGATAACCATGATGCACTGATTGGAAACGAGACAGTTTTAATCTAGTTAACACTAAAACCCCCCCTTTTCCCCTCAATTTAAGTCAATTTGCAATGAGGTAGAGAGTTCTCAAATTTACATATATATATATATATAAACACATACAGTCACATGCAATTTCAGCTACCACACCATTTTTCCTCAACTCTAATGCACCCCCTACTCACACCAAGCAATAAGACCATGTGTGCACTCTCTACTCGCACAGTCGCTGGTCAATTAGGTGTACATCCCCCACTAGTACATAGCAATATGACCATGTGTGCACTCCCTACTCGCACAACCATTGGTTATCAAGCGTACATTACCCATTCATTCATATCATTATCCACACAATAAATGAGCATGTATACAATTCCTTTATACCATGTACATACTCATAACATTAAAATAATTTTCAAAGGTTTATTCCTGTGGTACTCGTTCTTTTTAAAGAAATGTTGAATAAAATCATTCAAACATTTTGCACCAAACACATTCACATTCACATTCCCAAATCAATTTTGAAATGCATGTTCACTCACTAATTTTTCGAAAGTCGAACTCGGATACTTCGACTACAAATCCTCGGGTACAATGTCCTTGCCCCTATCAGAGGATTCACCACCTAGACATATTGCACAATCAAACTATCACGACCCAATTTCCTGGGCCATGACTGGCGCATGGACCCAATGAGCATAGCTCACCAAGCCCAAGCAAGCCTATTTTCTTTTACTTTACTCCATGTATGATCGTGTGAGGCATCCACACGCAATGCACCCAATGCACACAAAGCCAACTCATAATTGCATTATTAGCAACAATATACATGCACCATACCAGTCATGTACTTAGCAATTTACATTGCATACACATTCACATTGTTTGGGTGTATTTACAATACAAAAGGACCCATGACTTCTAGCAGAGAAATTTACAATAAAAGGGATTACTATCGAATGCTAGACATATACCCAGAAGATGCACTATGGGGACTCTTCGATCTAGGATCCAACAATCTCCTGATCTGAAAACATGAATTTTTAAAACGGTGAGTATAATACTTAGTGAGTGAATATTAGAAGGGAACAAGCAATCTCAACTAAGAAATTTGACAATCATGATGCACCGGTTGAAAGTAAGGCCATTTTCATCTAACTACTATTCCAAACCATTTTTCCCTTACTCAGAATTTATTATGCATTCAAGGATTAAACATCTTTGAATTTACACCGATCATTCTATCAAAGTAGTAAAACTGACGGTTGTTTACAAACCATCACAGAACAAGGGTTTCGTGTTAAACCCTTTTTCTTCAATTTCAAACAATTCGCATACCATACAATTACACATATACACATAAAATCAAGAGCAACTATATACACCGCATATTTACACATAGATAAAAATCACACACGATTACATACACCACACTTTTTCTTTTATTTTTTTTTCTTTCAATCTAGTCCACTCTCTACTCGCATAGGCATATATAAACACATATATAAACACAAATGTCACCACTATCTCACCAGCTCATGTGCAAACCCCACATCACGCACATAGCTGGAGTTATCGTGTGCATCCCCCACATCGTGCACAAACAATATCCTCATTCATAACTATCTCACCAGCTCATGTGCGACCCCCACATTGCACACACAACTGAAGTTATCGTGCACATCCCCCCACATCGTGCACATATCTAGATTTATCATGTGCATCCACCCACATTGTGCACATATCTGGATTTATCGTGTGCATCCCCCCACATCGTGCACAAGCAATATCATTCTCCATATCTCCGCACCAATCTTCACTGACATGTGCTCCCCCACATCATGCACATGTACGGTTATAATTATCACACAATATTATTTGTCAATATAAATCACACGTCTACACATATATAGCAGCATATTAAAGAGCACATGAATTCATGCCTTTATCCATATCACAATTCACATATCAAAACATTTTTATCAAGGGCTTGTTCCCAAGCACGTATTTTAAGAAATTAGGATAAAATCATTCAGATTATCATCTCAATACATGTACATATCCCAAAATAATTTGAAATGTAAGTTCACTCACAAGTTTTCAGGTGTACTTGGACTAATGGTCCTCGAGCGCGATCTCTTTACTTTTTTCGAAAATCTCACCACCTTGACACAGAATAAAATTAAAGAATTTACTATATTACCCCTAAGCTAATATAAACTAATTTAAATTGCTAACGTATGATATGTAAATGCAAAAATGCGTCTGATTATCGCTTAATCGCAGTATCGATTAAATTCGACCGATCACCCAATTAATTGACTATTGTATCCAAATCACCTCTAAATTACTTCATTCCTCCTCTAATATCTTAATTCATCACACACATTTCTAATAACTAAATTCCAGCATTTAAACCCTTCAATTTCTTCAGGTGAAAATTCAATCATTACGGTGCACTTACACTGTAATGTTTCCTAATCACTTTTCTCTCTTAATTCTTCATTTTTTTAATTCATTTTCCTTGAAATACAAACGATTCCCCATTGATATTCAGCCTACATGGTTCGGCCAACAAAGAACCTGTCACGACCCAATTCCCGGGCCATGACCGGCGCAAGGACTCAATGAGCATAGCTCACTAAGCCCAAGCAAGCCTATTCCCATTGACTTTATTCCATACATACTCGTGTGAGGCATCCACACGTAATGCACCCAGTGTGCATACAACGCCAATTAACCATGGCACATCCAGTCACACATACACACACACCTTTTTCCGGGTGTGAACACAGCCAAAACACAATGGCATTATTAATCACAATATACATGCACTATTCCAGTCATGTATTTAGCAATTTACATTGCTTACACATTTACATGCATACCAGTCAGAAATAAACTTTGACAGTGTACATTACATGTACATAACCATCATACAAAAACCCACGACTTCCAGCGGAGACATGTACAATAAAACGGCAACTAGTGAATGCCAGACACCTACCAGGAGATGGACTACTGTGATCCCGCGATCTAGGAATCTACAATCTCCTGATCTGAAAACATGAATTTTTGAAAACGGTGAGTATAAAACTCAGTGAGCAAACATTAGATAGGAACAAGCCATAATATCAGGAAGGGTTAAAAATATGATGCATACCTTTGGAACACATTCGTTTTGATCCAATTTATTATCAACCCTTCCCCTCATTTCAATTTAATTTATAATGAAGGAATAATCAATTTCATACAAATATACTCAGAGAAATGAACAATCACAATTGTACACAACCACATATATCTGAGCACTCGCAGGCGTTACGTATCGCCGTCCCTGCAAGCCCCTGGATAACCAATCACACTTCACAACTGTTCACGTGTAATGGCTTCCAGGAATCGTGGGCGTTACGTATCGCCGTCCCCACTTTGCTCAATTTTCAGAATTCATAGTAATAGTGGGCGTTACGTATCGCCGTCCCCACTTTACTAAATTTTCAATCTCTAGGAAATAGTGGGCGTTACGTATCGCCGTCCCCACTTTGCACACCATTTCAGGCCTGTGCATTTTCCTCTTCACACGTGCACGGTGGTAACAATTTCACAACACTTCTCAACAATGCACACAAACATCATAACAATGTACATATCCAGCACAATTAAATTTCATCTCAATGAAATAATATTTCATGCCTTTATGCATAACACACAATTTTATTCCTTCATGCATAACATATAATTTTTTTGCCTTCATGCATAACTCATAATTTCATCACATAAAATCATTTTTATCAAGGGCTTGTTCCCGGCACGTATTTTTAAAAACCTTGAATAAATCATTTATTTCAATACAATGTGCATTCCCCAAATATTTTGAAATGCAAGTTCACTCACCGTCTCACAAATATCCGGATTCCGGATGCTCTCGGATTAAAAATCCTCAGTCGCGATCCCTTTGCCTTTCTCGGTCTTCTCACCACCTTAACACAAAATAAAATCAAGAAATTTACTATAATGCCCCCAACTAATATAAACTAATTTAAATTACTAGCGTGTGATACGTAAGAGCAAAATCGCGTCCGATTATCGCATTAACGCGGTATTGCCTAATTTCGACCGTTCAGCCGATAAATTGGCCATTAAGCCCGATTTAATTCCAAATTGATCCATTCTTTTTCTAATACCTTTAATTCATCCCATATCATGTAATTGATGCCAATTTCAGCATTTAATATTTTTCCATTTCTTATGGAAAAATTCGGCCAATGCAGTGCATTAGCACTGAAAATTTTCTACTACATTTTCTCACTTTAAATTGCCATTTTCCAATTTCTTTCATTTCAAATGAAACCATTTCATTTGAAATGAAACCATTCCTCATGCATTCTCTACACACTATGTTCGGCCTAACAAAGAACCACCATGAGATTCAATTTCTTTCTTCCATTTTTCTTCATAATCATGCTTAACTACCTCTAACTACTAACATAGTCTAAATTTAATCCAATCCAACATCAAATCCATACTCAAACCCATTTTTCAGAATTCTTCCCATCATGATATCTCCATATTAAACCATAGAATTCAAGAACAAAAGCATAGATATTAGAGATCACAAGCCAAAGTAGAGATTTATTACCCTTTTTCACTTGAATCCTCCTTGAAATCACACTTGTCTTGAATTTTCCCTAGGTTTTTGTGTGTTTCTCCTTTGTTCTTCTTTTTTTTGCTTAAATTCTGGTGGGTGCCGACTTTGAGAGAGAAATGAGGCTTAAATGCTGATTTTTATAGCTTTTATAATAAAATAATCATGGTTGCCACGTGGCACCATGTGATTGGCCCATTTTTTTGACTTTTTGACTTTTTCTCCCATTTGATCTCCACCACTTGATTAATCAAGCCCAAATCTGATCCAAGGTTGATCATTGCTGGAAATAATGGTTCTGGTGATGGAAAATTACGGTTTTGCCCCCGGGATGGCAAAAATTACGGTTTTGCCCCTATACTCCGAAATGTCCCGGAATTGTTTTATTTTCACCGTCCAACCTCAAATAACACTAATATAAATCAATATTACCCAATTGGGGTAAAATCATTTTAAAAAAATTCACATTTAGCACTCCGATGGCAAAATTACCATTTTACCCTTGTGCTCCAAAAACACCGAAAATCACCATTTTACACTGCTAAACATCATTTTATACTCCAAAAATCATAACTATATTTCATATAATTATTTTTGGTCCAATGTGATCAAATCTTGGTTAAAAATATCCATAAATCAACAAATGAGAAAATGATCATTTTGTCCCTAATCGGTCAATTTTCCCGATTAACTCCGGACTGGACCTTGAACTCCAAATCACTATTCTGAGCTGTTCTGTGGGTCTCAGAATTTTGAAATTCCCCTTAGAATTTCTATTAAACTAAATTGAAGCTCGATTTCACTTAATTGTACCATTAGGTACAATACCGACTTTTTTTAACCAATTGGACAGGGTCTCACAGAACCCTAGAGAAATTGAATATTTCTTTTGTGTTTTTGTTCATAACCATGCTTAACTATCTCTAAACATCAACATAGTCTAAAATCAAGCCAATCGAACATGAATTTCTCTTCCATACTCATTTTTCAGAATTGAATTCATCATGATAACTCAATATTCAACCATGGAAATCAAGAACAAAAGCATGGGTAAGCTAGGTATCAAGGAGAATTAAAGAAATTCTAACTTAGCTTGTTTCCTTGATTTCTTCACTTTCTCTTTGAATTTCCACCTAGGTTTTCTTGTTTTTCCCTTTGTTCTTCCTTTGTTCTTGTTGCTGGTTGCTTAGGCCGAATATGGTGAGGGAATTGGGGATTTAATGGGCTGATTTTTATAGAAAATAATAAAATAATCAAGCATGCCATGTGTCACATGCTTATTGGCCCATTTTTTTTAACTTTTTGACTTTTTCTTATCCATTCCTACCACAAATGAAATCCCTTGGTCTTGACAAGTGCTGGGGCAAAAAATTTACTGATTTGCCCCAAGGGTGAAAAAATTACGATTTTTGCCCTTATACTCCGAAATATAGCAGAATTACATTATTTTCACTTTTCGACCTCAAATAACACTAATATTGATCAATATTAATCAAATGGTGAGCTACGCTAATTGAGCTCATGCGTCGGTCACGGCTCGTGAAATTCGATCGTGACAATTATGTTTTGGACTTGTAGCTCATATTGATTTGTGTGAGGATCAAAACTAGATAATGATAATTCATTTTAAGAAATTTTCTTTTGCAGTTGCTTATTATTCTCCCCCTAATGTTGGAAAAATTACTTCATCAATAGGACAATTAACAAACTTTGTCATGAATAAGTCTCCTATTGATAATTCTAAATATTTAATTACAAATGGAGATTCGTATCCCACACATATTCATAACCTCCTTTGTAGACCCATCTTTGTGCATTGTGGTGGAGCAATTGAAACATATACCGAACATCCAAAAATTCTTATATGGGAAATATTTGGTTTGTGACCATAAACCAATTGTATAGGGAGATTTATAATAGCTCGTTTGGCTTGATGCAAACAAATGCTGCTACATCCAAAATGGCATGCCCCCAAGTAGACATTGGGAGTTTAAATTTCATAAGCTTGCAATTAGTTGGAATTGTTTAATAAATAATTTTGCTATACCATTTTGTGTATAAACATAGGCAACAAGCTATTCAATAGTTATTCCAACTAATCTGCAATATTAAAGGCTTGAGATGTAAATCTACTAGTATTGTCAAGACAAATAATCTTGATTATATAACTAGGAAAATGTGCCTGCAAACGAATTGTCAAGCTTGACCCTAAATATTTATCATGTTACTCATGTAATTGACATCACATCGGCATATTTGAATTATCTTGAAAAAATTGACAAAAGTCAATATGGTACCTAGAGGTACAACTAAGCTAAATTAAGCCTCGAACTAGTTAAAATAGGAATTTTAAGGTGAAATTGGGAATTTCACAATACAGGGATGACTTAAAATGGTGATTCTGAGTTCGAGGGCTAATTTGGAGTCAATCGGGAATATTGACCACTTAGGAGCAAAATGGTCATTTTGCCACCCAAGGTTGAAATTTGGATATTTGATGAAATTTTTAACCAAGATTGACCATTTGGAGTACAATTTGAGGTTTACAAGTAAAAAAAATTTAATTTTCGATATTTTTGAAACATAAGGGCAAAACGATAATTTTGCCACCTCGGGGGCAAAACGATAATTTTCACCCCCAACACTTGTCAAGACCAAGGGATTTATTTATTATGGAGATGGATAAGTATGACAAAGTGTGTGGTGAAGAATTAAAGGATTAAAAGTTAAATATTTAAATTATGGGCCAATGGAAGCTTGCCACATGTCAAACTTTTATTTTTTTATTATTTTCTTTATAAAAAGGAATAAAATCAGCCCATTTCTCCCATAATGGTCGGCCAAACAAGAGGGGAAGAGAAACCAAAGAAGAACAAACCTTAGCCAAGAGAAAATTCAAGAGAAAGTGTGGAAATTCAAGGAATCAAGCTAGGTAAGGTGAAATTTCTTTACTTTTACTTGAGATCTACATTACCCATGCTTTCTTTTCTCATTTTCATGGTTGAATTGCATGTTTTCATAAGGGATTCAATGCTGGTCAAATGGGTATAGAGAGAAAATGATGTTGAAATTGATTTGATTCTAAGATATGTTAGTGTTTTCGGTTAGTTAGTAATGTGTAGTGTGAAAACAAGTGAAGAAAACCACAAAACCTTTGGTACCCTTCAATGGCTGAATCTTGTATGTTGAGTATTGATGATGGATTTGTTTTGATTCAAGAGAAATTGGTTAGAAAATGATGATTTATGGTGAGAAAATTAAATAGGAAAAATTTCAATGTGAATGCACCAATATGGCCGAATTTCCCATGAAGAAATGGGAAGGTAATTGTGCTGAATTTTAGGTTATTTGGATTGTATTAGGTGACTTGAAGTATTGAAAAAGAAATGGTGCAATTTGGAGCTAAATTGGACTTGTTGGCTAATTTAATCGAGTAAAAGACCGATGTAGGTCAACATTGTGTTTAGACAATAGTCGGGCAATTTGCATTTCATCTCATGCATTAGTAGTCCAAATTAATTTATTATAGTTTAGGGGTAATGTGGTAAATTTCTTGATTTCATACTGTGTTAAGGTAGCGAATCCTCATACAAAGGCAAGGAAATTGCATTCAAGGATTTATAGTCGGAGTACTCGAATTCGATTGTCGAAAATAGTGAGTAGCCTTACTATCATTTTAATTATCTAAAGTAGTTTTTATCTGATTTGGAGATTTTATGGAAAATGAATTTAAATGGTAAATTGTCATGTTTTATAAACAAAATGTGATTTAAATAAAATGATTTCATAAATTGTCCAGAGAATTGAATAATGATTTTGAAAATTAGAGTAATTGAAGACTAACTACTTTGTTGTAAATCGAAATTTAAATTGAATGGCTTATGGAAATGTTGGTATGAAATAGTTAAAAGTGTTTCCTTCGAGAAAAGTTTTTTTTTAAAGGGTTTGGGGTTCGAAACTTGGTGAGTTAGGTTCTGCGGGACCTGTCCTTGGGTGATATTGTTACGCAGAGGAGTACGTCCTTGGGTGACACTGTTACGCAGAGGAGTACGTCTTTGGGTGACACATGTTACGCAGAGGAGTAAGTCAGGTGATGAGGACCCAGACCTATCAATATTAGTATGTCATGCTGTGGATATTTTATTTACCTAGTGGTAGATAGAGGAGTCACTGCAGTGGCGGGTTCTGTGGACTAACCTTTATGAGGGGCACGGTTCCCCGTCTCATTCTTACCTCAATCGGATAGATGCGTAGGGTAATTCTTAAGGTAAGGTTAGAGTTCACTTCACTCGTATACCACCACAAAGAGGTGAATTCAGCCAACGCTAAGGATCGGCTGTGTTTTTGAGAAATTATAAAATTTCAACAGCTTTGGCGGACTCGATTGGATGCTTGATGACGATCAAGTATTCCTGAGTATGAGTGATGGCATGAGCCAAATGGTTACGGAAGCCATAAACCTTGTTGACGATTTGAATAAAACCCAATTGTTTACGTGGGTGAGGATGAATTTTCAAGTTATGAAATACGAAGTGTGATGGGATATTTTAATCGTCTCTTATTACTCGGCTTTAGATTATTTTGATGATGTTTGTTTACTCACTGAGATTTTATAATCTCACCACCCTTATTTCCACACATTACGGACTCGAAGTTGTTTGTAGATAGCAGACTTGGTAGAGAGTTACTTGTGGAGTTGCACTCCTTGAGACCGTAGGTGCAATGCTTCCATTACATTTGATCAGTCGGGGGCCCACGTGTCATTGTAAAAGAAATTTTATACTTTGGTTGCCTGCATTATAGTATGTAAGAATATATTTAGCTTTTACGCTATGAAAATTATTTACCGATAGCTTTATAAAAATTGTTTTATAAGAAAATAATTTATTTTATTAAATATTTTTATTATATTCAAATAGTCAAATTTTTACTTCAAACGAACGTTTTAGACTCTTAAATTTATTTTTAATCATAAAATATATGTTTTCTACTCACTTACTACGTTTTTAGCCAATTTCGAGATTTTCGAAAAAAAATAACGAACATGCCCTTGTGAGCTAGAAAATAATAATTTAATGCTTTGATTTGAAAATGATATATGATTTTTTAAAATATGATATTTTATAACTGTCGCTCACTAGGGAGATGCAAAAGCTGATGCTAAGCTTTGCGGGATTCCGGTCGACATTTCGGGTAATGAGTGCTTATCGGGGCGTCGCGACGGTTGTCACGGGCTCGATGGGAGTTCCGAGTCATGACACGAATGGTTGGAATGCCAAATTGCAAGCTGATAATAAGCACATATATGAACATCTAGTCGATGCATCGATTAAAGCCGTAAAATATCTAAATGGTTCACATGATGGATGTATGAATCCACATATAACCTTGAATATTATTAAAAAACGTAAGGAATTCAATCCCAACTTTAACTAGTGATAGTTTTATAATTTATTCGCCTTCAAAGTAAGTAGCACATAAAATTCATTAAATTGAAATATCTTTAAGTTTTTCAATGAATGATAAATTTTCAATCATTTTTTGCATCATTCTTGATCCCGGATGGTCTAATTGGTCATTCCAAACATAAAAATTATTAGTAAACTTCTAGTTTACTATAAGTTTTAATTATTTTAATATTTGTATAGTTTAATTCTAAGAACAGAAAGAGTAATTTTTTTTCAACACACACTTTCTGCTTGAGATAATAGATGTGATATAGAGGTATTACATGTCTTTTTCATTCGTTGTCTTAATATGATATCTATTTAGATGAATATCTTTAAAACTTAATACTTCTTTGAGACTTAATAGAAAATAATACATCCTCTATTGCTTTATTCCTCAAGGTAGTAAACTATTAGCTCTTTTGGAGCCTTCAATTAATCTTGTACTACCAGATATTGAATTGACTTTGATTTTTTTTTTTGTTATCAAGTAGAAAAAATATTTCTTATCTTTAAATATAATGTGTGTTGTAACAATGTTTGTTAGACATATATTTACATCATAGAGCTTGGATCTAACAATATAAATATCCATATTTTTTTCAATAAAATAGGATATATACAATTGCAAGTTAACATAAAAGAATATTAAATATAGAATTAAAATACATAATAAGAACATAACATTTGAATATAACAAGAACATATTAAAATATCTTTATAGCATAGTTATACTAAAATATACTAATTACTATTAAGTTCATTCTCGAATATTCCCTTTACCAATAGAATGATCAATTCCTTTTTTAGGACAAAAAAATCCACAATGGATATTTCCATTACCAATCATGTAATCAATTCCTCTTTCAGGGTGGACAAATATCTTGATGTGCTATATCAATTTGGCCATGATTAAAATCATCACAAGATGTTTTAGTTTTCAGTGATACTTGATAAAATCCCTTATTTAAGAATAATGATACATCGGTGATCTTATGAAGGGATGCACAAGTATGGAATAAGTGCACTTTAGTTAACAAAGATGTTTCTCCCTCTCCTTCTCCTTATTAAGAAGGTTGAAAATTAAGTTTTACAAATAAATATTAAAAAAATTAAGAACCAGATTATTTATGATGATTTTTATTAATTTTATTGATGGAAAAATCAACGGAATTGCATAAGTAATTAATTACCACATCACTGATAAAATTAATAAGTAAATTCAATAGTTTTCTATGGATTGATACTATAATTACCAACCCATTAGTCTACTTGTCTAACTGTTTTTGCTTTTCTCAACAAAAATTTTCATTGGAAATTTAAAATTTTTATTGACGAAATTTTTTAATTTTTTAACCATTGGCGTTGCTTACTACATTTTGCACAAACATTTTCTATGGAATTTTGTTGCAAAAAGTCAATTTTTTATAGGGCTAAAATTGGATTAATTATTTGAAAAGGTCTTACTCTAATTTAATTCAGAATTTATAAAAATGACATCATGATTTGAATAAAAATACTATGATGTGTATGGAAATTTGACTTTTTCCTACAGAAAATTTCGTGAGAAACAATCAGCTTCTTTATAATATTAAAATATGTGATTACTTATAAAAATTGGCCTTAATTTAATTTAATTTTAAAATTTACAAGAGTGACCCTAAATGAAGTGAGTTGTCTACAAATATTATTTTATAAGCAACAGCGAGTTACTCATGTTTTCAGAGAAGTGAATAAAAAGGTTGATCAGTTTGCAAAGGAGGGAATTGGCAGATCTGATGAATTACAAGAAGTTCTGATGCCAACGGTGAATAGCAATGCAGAGGATTAATGTATGGTGATTTGACAAATCTTTAAAGGAGTCCTCAAATTTTGTAAGAGCGGTTCAAAGTGATAAAAGCGTATAGGGATCTGTAAAGGCTAATCGGATGCATATTCAAAATTCAAGATGTTGAATATGGAAAGGAGTCCATTATTCATAAGAGTTCTATGCAGGAAGGAAATTGAAAAAGAACAGGACACATAAAACGTCCAAATAATAATAATTCAAAAAAACTGTATACAAGCCGGCTGCCGCATGATGTACGGTGCTTTTGGACATATGGAAGACTATAATGAAATTGATTTGCCTTTCTCCAGAAAAGAATAACATTGAAAGTATATTAATGAAGACTATAATGAAATTGATTTGCCTTTCTCCTAAAAAGAATAACATTGAAAGTATATTATTGTTTTTGAATTTTTGTTGATAAAATAAATTATTAACCTTCTTAAGGAGAAGGAGTGGGCAAAACATCATCGCCAACTAGAGTACACTGATTCCATACTTGAACCGCCCTTGATAAGACTACTGACGTATCGTTATTTTTAAATAGAAGATTTTGAAGAGTTTTCTTCACCAATGAATTATGACAAAGCTGACCAAGTCCTATAAGTTCAAGACAACAATCATTAGAAACAGTTTTGGTCTTGAATATACTCACAAAAACCTCGAAAACACAATGCCTTGTCATCTTAGTTTCACAATTGTTTGCTTTGATCGGATCAACATCATGAGCCATGACCGCTCCACTTGTCATAATAACCAAAACACCGAAAGCAATACAAATGTTGAAACTTGCCATTACACTCAAGGAATACTAACTTCTCTTCTTTTGATTGTTGGCAGAATGTGTAGATGAGATTTATAACCTAATTTCATCAGATTATGCTTTCTTCGACTATTTGCTCATTCTCCGTATATAACTCTTCCTTCTTTTTTCTTTCTTAATTTAATGTGTTCATTGTTATTCCTAAAAAAGACCAACAACAGCTATATAATAATAAAGCAGCCACAGGCACTTTAAGGGGACTCCAAAGCTCCATCCTTAGACCAGAGCATAATGCATTTTGCTGACTGCAGTCAACAATTTTATTGCCATCAGTTTGCAAAATGAACAAGTACAACTCACATCCACCTTTTGGTATTCAAAGGAACCAGAATTTGGCAGAGATTATGAAAAATGTCTTAAATCTTGTCATCTTTTAATGATTGTACTGAGAATTCCACATTTTAATTGAATTCTATTGATATTATTATCTTGCACTGCAAATTATATCATTTATCACTTGGGAGCACAATAACATAGGCCTATGAGACAATAACAAAAACTTCCTCTTAATCATGATGTATACCTGGGTGTAAACAAACTATAAGAAATGAAAACATTGGATGCTTATAAAAAAGGATATGAAAAGAAACCAAATTTGCTGCAAAAACAAGTGGTCTTGATCTTCATAAAATTAAATCATTATTTGTACTATATATAATCAAAATCTAAATGATTTAAAAACATCTTCATCGATTTGTTACTAATGTATCAGGCAATATCTAATATAAGAAAATGAAAGGAAGTCCTACCTACATTTAGGCATAGAAGAAAAACTAGAAAGAAACCAATTGATATTTGAACCCCAAAAGCTTTCTGAAAAATCTTGAAGCAAGTCTTCCACAAGGATATGTCGGCAAACACCTTCATCTTCTAGTACAACAATATTGAACTGCATCAATTGCCTACTCTCTTTATTATCCCTAGTAATATTTTGATCTAAACTTAGGCATCCTCCAATCACCTGCAATGTAAAATCATGTCCCTCTTTTGCATCAAGGCCTCAAACTTCTCAAACGTAAATTAGGAAATGTGAAGAGAAAGCTTTGAGGCATGGTATTTTCCCTTTTTGCCTATTTTGATCACCAAAACTAAGTTGCTTTGACAATGCAAGAAATTAACATTTTAGGTTTTGCAGGATGATGTAATTTAAATGGGATTTAGGGATCTGGATGTTCAATATTATTATGTAATTGGTGCCTGATTGCATGTAATGTGCTCTTATCTAACAAATAAGAAATTCTTTTGGAATTGTACTTGAATATCATTTTTTTTCATCAATTTCATTGTTTTATAATTTTTCAACTTGTTAAGAACTTAAAATTTCAATTTGAAAATCTTAAACTCGAATATCAAAAAAAAGGGATAAGATTTATCAAACGAGAGATGACTATCTCTTGTGTTTTTCTTTCATATTTGTTGTATTAATGCCACAAACTATTGAACTTAATATGGTGGTTAGAAATTTTTGTTTTGAGATTAATGTAACTCTCATTTTAAACATTTCATAACTGAAACTACTAAATACTATACTTATTAAAAAACTCTTGTAGTTTAAGATTTAGCAAATTAATTCATAAACTGATATACTTAATGCAATTAAACCTGAAATCTCATTAAAACGTTTTTGAATACATCTTAGTCTCTCCTTCCTCATGGTTATCCCATAAATAAACATTTTCTAGGCAAACTAATTCTTGCAACTGTACCAAAGTATTTTGCCAACCCAAACGAAAGACATCATTGTTCCTTGAGTCGCAATGGCAAGTTTCAATATTTATGTTGTTTTCGGAATTTTGGCTATTATAGCAAGTGGAATGGTCATGGCTCATGATGTTGATCCCATCAAGGCAAACAACTGTGAAACTAAGATGACATTGCGTTGTGTCAATGAAGTTTTCGCAAGTATATTCAAGACCGGAATAGTTTCGAATCATTGTTGCATTGAGCTTATAGGACTTGGTAAATTTTGCCATGATGCATTAATAAAGAAAACTCTTCAGAATCCTCTTTTTAAGAATAATGATACATCGGTGATCTTATCAAGGGGCGTGCAAGTATGGAATAAGTGTATTTTAGTTAACAAAGATGTTTCACCCTCTCCTTCTCCTTGATAAGGTTAATAATTTCTTTTAATAATAATAATTCTAAAGAAATAATACTTTGAATGTCTTTTTTGAATAAATGCAAATCAATTTCATTGCTATCTATCAATTTCTTAGTTTATGCAATGATAACGAAAGTAGAATTTTGGTCAGAATATAGCTTATGTCGAGCTTTGTCGTGTGAGCTTGTAATTTGTGGTATTAAGTGGGCAAACGAGAGGCTAGCCTTTGCCAGACAATTGAACAGGGTTTGCTACAAGGAACTCACTTGACTCGTTAATTGAATTCAGTTAATATTCTACATATGCCAGCAAAGATGATTATCATGATTGCTCACTTGGGAACACAATAACATAGGTGGGATTCACCCTTGACCTGTGGTGCAAAGTTAGCCACCAATCCAATCAAATTGTTTTGAGCATTGATACTGCAACCCACCCATGGAGGGTGGGAGTTCCTTTACCCAAGGGTAAGGGGAGCACAAGATTTTAGCAGAGACAAAGGTTAACTCCACCTCTCTAAGCCATAACCTTGCAACATTCGACCACTTTAATGCCCTTTTGGTCACAAGCCCACGCTACCGAGTCAGTAAGGGATCAGTGAACATTTTGAAGAAATTCATCCAAGAAACAGCCAACTATTTGAAATTCCTTGAATTATTTGATGCTTTAAACCCAACAACATATAGGTGCTGTGACTATTTGAAATTCTTTATAATAGATTAGCTGTTTGTTACTAAAGAAACCAACCAAATATCATGAGCAAATGCCAAGGCAAGAACAACTACAAGAGCAACAAGAATGGAAAGCTTGAGTGTGACAACCATTGCATTCTTAGCCCGAGTAGGATGTCCAGCTCCCAACTCATTTTAAGCCCTTGTGCTGTAAAATGTTTTTGCTTTTCTCGGTATTCATAATCTTAGAGATCTATAAATAAATGGGAGAAGATACTCAACAAACTAACCTTGCTGCACCACTAAGGCCTTAAGTTATCATGTAGGCAAAATCTTTTTTTTTTTAAAGTAATCATGTAGGCAATAGCTTTAAAAAATTCACCATGTCAACTTTTAAAATGATTGAAATTAACAGAATATGTAACACGGACTCTTCAATTTATCCTAACTTTTTTGTATCTGATAGTTTTTGAATACTTTATTATTCATATGGGGTATTGACACTCGTATCTACAAAATTAAAGCAAACATTTGTCAAAAACATGATGTATCCTTATGTAAAACCCTATCCCGAGTCCATGTAACATAATATAGTCAATACATATTTGGAAACTATAGGGCCAAGCTTTACCACATCGCTATCAATGAAGTAGTTACTTCTAAATTAGGCATCAAGCCACCTAACAGCACAAGAAGCTTAGAAACATGAGAGAAAGACTTATAATTAGCTAGCTTTCTTTTGGGAAACCCCATTATTCTCCTGAAAGTTGCTTCAGAATATTGAGACGCTGTGATCTTGGAAGAAGAGACTTTTTTTGGAATTCACCTTATTTCTCTGATTCTCTTTCAATACTTATCATTGTCTTATTAGTGTAACTCGCTTTCTATTCTGGGGCAAAATGTAAATTAGAAAATGCGATGAGAAAGCTTTGAGACAATGCCAGAAATTGACATTTTAGATTTTGCAAGATGATGTAAGTTTAAATAATAATATGTAGTTGGCCCCTAATTACCCGCAGTGTGCTCTAATCTAACGAATAAGAAATCATTGTCAAAATGTACTTGAATATCATTTCTTTTTTATCAATTTCATTGTCTATAATTTTCTCAACTTGTTAAGAATCTAAGATTTCAACTTGAAAATCTGGGGCTCAAATATTGAAAAAGGTTTCTCTTTAGCTCAAATATTGAAAAAGGAATAAGATTTATTAAGACGAGAGATGACTATCTCTTGTGTTTTTCATTCATTAATGTCACAATCTATCAAACTTAATACAGTGGCTGGAAATCATTTGTTTTAGACTAATGTAACTTTCCTTTAAAACATTCTAATAACTGAAGTTACTAAATACTATAATAATAACAAAAAAAACTCTTCTGGTTTATAATTTAGCCAATTAATTTATAAACCGAAAAATTTAAAGCTATTTAACCTGAAATCTCATTAAAACATTTTTCAATACATCTTAATCTCTCCTTCCTCATGGTTATCCTATAAATGAACATTTTCTAGGAAAATTAATTCTTGCAGCAGTACCAAAGTATTCTGCCAAGCAAAACGAGAGACATCATTCTTCCTTGAGTTGCAATGACAAGTTTCAATAGTTATGTTGTTTTTGGAGTTTTAGTTATTATGGCAAGTGGAACGGTCATGGCTCGTGATGTTGACCCCATCAAGGCAAATAACTGTGAAACTAAGATGACATTGCATTGTGTTAATGAAGTTTTCGCAAGTATATTCAAGACTGGAATTGTTACGGATAATTGTTGCATTGAGTTGATAGGACTTGGTCAATTTTGTCATGATGCATTAATCAAGAAAACTCTTCAAAATCCTCTATTTAAAAATAATGATACATCGGTGATCTTATCAAGGGGTGCACAAGTATGGAATAAGTGCACTTTAGTTAACAAAGATGTTTCACCCTCTCCTTTTCCTTATTAGAAAGGTTGAAAATTAAGTTTTATCAATAAATATTAAAAAATATTACGTTTGTCATTTACGGTGCATCCAACGACACTAAAGAAATCATGATTCTAAACTTTTGATTCCAATGCGTTTTTGGCTTTTCAGGATTTAGAATGAGAAATCTTCTATAAACATGAATACATTAAATTAAGAAATAAAAACTCTTCTATGTGGAGAATGAGCAAATAGATAAAGAAAAGATAATCTAATATAAATTAGATTATGCCAATTGAGGGCTAAAGAATGGAAGGTCGCAGTCCCTACCATGATCCTAAACTTTTGATTCCAATGCATTTGTAAACAAAAATTCTGAGACAATTTGGTAGCAAACTAAGGAACAAAGAAGAATTAAGAAGATTAAATTTTACTTCTTATTTGAGTTTACTGTCATATAAGGCATAAATTCTTGATAAAAGAAATGATCGTAGTGATTGGCACTACACTCTCTAAGGCATTTCCTGCTACTTGCTTTTTCAAAGAATCAACAATCTCCACACAAACAGTGTCGGATATAGGAAATGTAGCTTGTTGCCTTGTCATCAACATTAGATGAAGACACCCTTTGGAACTCATGCTTACCTTTAATAAACATATCAATTATAGGATTATCTATTTAATATGGGATTTATGCAAGGGCTACAAGTAAAAGTAAATCCTACTTTAGCCTGCATTTGTAATTGACAAATCATGTTCATTCTATCAACCTTAATTTTGCTCAACATTGGTTGAAAAGAAATAGTGAATTGCTAGGGCATTTCCTAAAAAGATTTGATCCCAATGTACTTTACTCCTAATGAGTTCCCATGAATTTCGTGGTTTTTGCTCTTAAGAATTTTCAAGTAACGGCATTTGAGTATATAATTTAATGATAAGTAATTGTATTTTTGACTTAAAAAGTTGAGTTCTAATCTTTCATTCAGATTAAAAGAAAGAGAATCTCTTAGGAATATTAGACAATCACCAATATTTTAGCGAGGTTTTGGAACTCCGACTCTATTAAGGACTGAAAGAGACCAGTTGTCAAGCCCAGCCCTAAAATATTTGTCATGACATTTATATATTTGACATTATGCCTGCATATTAAAATATCTCATAAAAAAATTGATAAAAGCCGGTATTGTACTTAGAAGTACAACTAAGCCGATTTATACCTCGAACTAATTAAAATAGGGATTTTAAGGTGAAATTGGAAATTTCACAGTTCAGGGATGACTTAAAATGGAGATTCGAAGCTCGAGGGCCGATTTGGAGTTAATCGGAAAAATTGACCGATTATGGGCAAAATGGTCATTTTGCCATTTAAGGATGAAATGGGAATTTTTAGAAAAGATTTTGATCACAATTGAATAAGAATAATTATTTGGAGTATAATATGAGGTTTAGGAGTGAAAGATTTTTAATTCCTGGTATTTTTGGGGTATAGGGGCAAAACAGTAATTTTACCATATCTGGGGCAAAATGGTAATTTTGCCCCCGATAACACTGGTCAAATTTGTGGATTTTATTTATTGTGGGAATGGATAAATATGGCATAAAGATGTGGTGGAAAATTTAAGTGAAAAAGTCAAATATTTAAAGTATAAAAAGAAAAATGAACCAATCACATAATGCCACATGTCAAGCTTTATTATTTTAATATTTTCCGTATAAAAATCAGCCCATAAACCCCATTTTCTCTCACCATATTCGGCCAAAGGGAACAAAAGCAAGAAAAAAAGAAACCAAAGAGGAAAACAAAAACCTAGTTAGGAAAAATCAAGAAAATTCAAGAGAAATTGTGGAAATTCAACCGATTAAGTGGAATAAGGTAAAATTTCTTCATTTTTGCTTGAGCTCTACATTACCCATGCATTTCTTTTCATTTTCGATGGTTGATAAGCATGTTTTCATGGTGAATTCATGTTAGGCCAAATGGGTATGGAGAGAGAAATGATGTTGGAATTGTTTGATTTTAAGTTATGTTAATGTTTTTAGTTAGTTGAATATGTTTGGAAGCAAAACAACAAGAAAAGAATCCATTTTCCCTATGAATCTTCAATGGCCGAATCTTGTATGTTGAGTATTGATGATGGATTGGTTTTGATTCAAGTGAAATGGTTGAGAAATGATGAATTAGGGTGAGAAAATGAAGTAGGACTAATTTCAGTGTGAATGCACCCATAATGGTCGAAATTTTCAAGGAGAATTGTGAGGGTTGATAAGCTGAATTTTAGGTAAATTGGCTTGTAATTGGTGAAATGAAATATTGGAAATGAAATGGTGCAATTTGGAGTTAAATTGGATGCGTTAGTAATTTAATCGAGTGATAGGCCGAATTAGGTCAACACCGCATTTAAGTGGTTAACCGAGCATTCCATGCATTCATATAGAAATTAGGTTAATTTTATACCTAATTAGCACAAATGTAGTGATTAATTTATTGTACAATTTGTCAAGGTGGTGAGTCCTTTGATAAAGGCAAAGAAACTGCACCCGAGGATTTATAGTCAGAGTACCCGAATTCGGTTTCTAAAAACAGTGAGTGAATTTACTATCATCTTAATTATCTAGAGTAGTTTTTATTAAATTTTGGAAATTGTATGGTAAATTGGGTTTAAATGGTAAATTTTTATGCTTTATGGATAAATGTGATTTTATAAAATGATTTTTTAAATTTTTCAGAAATTAACTGATGATTTTGGAAAATAGAGTAATTAGAGATTGTTTATTGTTGTATTATAAATTGTGTTTAAACTTCATGGCTTATGACAATATATGAGCATGAATGGCTAAACTGATTTTCGTGTTAGAATTTCAAGTACCGTATATTCAGCCTTGAGAGGCTAGGTTGCAACAAATTGCCATGTCATGCTAGTTAAAAATTTTATAAATAAAGTGGTAGATAAAATAATCCATAATCCCTGCAGTTGAGATTCTATGGACCAGCCTAAGAGAGGGGGCATAAAATCAAATATACCTTACCTCGATCGGAGAACCGTGTGTTGGGTGTCTCTGGAGGTAAAGATTTGAGTGCACTTCACGTGGACCACCGCGTGAGAGTGAGACTCAGCCAACGCCAAGGAATGGCTAGATTTTTAAATGTAAAAATATGTTCAAGTGTGTACTACACTGAACAGCCTTGGTGGTCTCGATCAGATGCTTCGACCGGGGTATCCCCGAGAACGATTTTGGCACGAGCCAAGTATTTAAGAGATACATAAGTCATATTTATTATTCGAGTAAAATAATTCTATTTTGCTCGATAGAATATTTTATTTGTCTCTACTCGATCGTAATGAGTTGAGATAAGGTGAAATGCGATATAAAGAATGAGTTTGAATTTATCTCCATTTACTTGACTTTAGATATTTTTGATGGTGTCTGTTTACTCACAGGGATTTTATAATCTCACCACTCTCATTTCCACCTATTCAGGACCATATTAGTTAATAGATAGCTGAGCATTTCTAAGGACTACAGTTGGCTTTGCAACCTCACCAACAATAGGTTCACTGTCCTCTTTACTCTTGTTCATTATGGGCCCACGTGTCACTGTAAATGTAATTATATACTCTGGTTATCCTTGTTATTATAGGAAAGAATTTATTTTGCTTTCACGTCCCAAAATTTATTTACAGATTGCTCTATAAAAAAATTATTTTAGAAGAAATTAAAATATTTTCTTGAATATTTTTATTTTATTCAAATAGTCATAATTTTAATCAAAAAGGGTGTTTTAGTTACTTAAATTTATTTCTAATTATGACATATGTGTTTTCCACTCATCTACTACATTTTTGGTAGAGTTCAAAAATTTTGAAGAAAAATGACCAAAATACCCCTGTGAGGCGAATAATGTTTTTCTATTGTTTTAAGTGGGAAGAAGTTAAAATCCTTTGAACATGATGTTCAATGTTGATTACTCACGGGGGAGACGAGCAAAATGGTACTAAAAGCCTTGCGAGGTTTCGGTCGGTATTCGGGGTATGAATGCCTATTGAGACATCACGGCGGTTGTCACGGGCTCGATGAAAGTTCTGAGTCGTGACACCAATCCATATGGGACATCAAATTAATGGAAGATCAAGGCTTAGTTATATGCTATATCATTTAAAAAGCAATTGGCAACCAAATTAAGGAATAAAGAAGAATTCAAAAGATAAAAAGAATAGATAGCCTAATAAAAATTAGATTACGATGTAATCTACACATTCTGTTTCCTATTTTCTTCAAACGATACAGTAGGAAGAAATGATAAAAAGTTGGTCGTTCAGTGCCTAGGTGGAATCATATATTAATCCAATAGTTTGATTGGCTACCCATCCATAGAGGGTGGGTAGGGGCGGAGCCCAAGATCTTCATAGAGCCGAAGGTTAACTCTAGCTCTTTGAGGCAATCGTTTGCAACATTCGACCACTTCAATGCCTCTCTTGGTTACAAGCCCACATTATCGAGCTCGGCGCTTATACAACTCATGCTCATCCTTAATAAAAATATTAATTATAAGATTATCTATTTAATGTGGGACTTTTTCCAATGACTGCAACTAAAAGTCAATCCCACTTTACCTTGCATTCATAACTAAGACAAATTTCAGTGTATAATAATTGTTTAATTGCAAAAAGTGTACAAAAAATACAAATTCAATGCTACTTCGTTACAACAAAACATAAAATTACAATGATGTTGTTTTTTTCTTTTTCCTTTAACAAGTATAAGAAAAGAATATGAGACATCAAGGCCTTGTTGAGATCCGTTAACTCATTGTGATTGATTGAGTACAATACTTGTGAAGATAAATAAAGCTTCAAATGGTTTAGAAAAAGTCACATCATGATTAACTCCTTTTACAGTCATGAAATTCAATAAATTGTCGTACGAGTACATCTACCCTCCATCCTGTCTATTAATCAAACAAATTAATATGATACTGATAAAGAAAAAAATGATAAATAAGTAAAATACAAATGGATAAACCAAAAACCTTGTTTTCATGATTCCAAGCTTCATCTTTTGTCAAATTCAAATTCATATTCTTGTCTAACTTGTTAACATGGTTTAAGGTTCCAACAGTTGGTACTATAGCTGTTACGACTCAGAACTTCCCTCAGGCCCATGACAACCGCCGCGACGTCCCGATTGACACTCATTACCCGAAATGCCAACCGGAACCCCGTAAGGCTTATGTATCAGTTTCTCACCCTCCCTGTGAGCAATATTTACCAAACAACTCATTTTAAATAATCACAAATCGTTTCTGACTCAAATAAATCAAAAGATAATTTTTGCCTCACAGGGGCATTTTGGTCATTTTTCGATAAAAATATTAAAATTTGGTAAAAATGTAGTTTATGCTTCGAGAATACATAATTCGAAATCGAATTTGAAATCGAAAGTCTGAAACCTTCTTTTCAAAGGATTTAAAGCCAAATTTTACTATTCAAAAATATTGATTAAAATATTCCATTTTCTTATAAAATAATATTTATAGACACGCGTGTAAGTAATTCTTGTAGCGTGAAAGTAAAATAAATTCATACATACATTAAGTTACAAAGTTATAATGTACAATAATAATTACAATGACAAGTGGGCCCATAACTATACAGAAACGACGATGGTGGTAAACCTACTATATGTCGTGGTACAACGATCTACGGTAGTCCTCGACAAAATCTAGTATCTACAAGCTACCACAAGCCTGAAATGTTTGGAAGGGAGGTAGGTGAGATTTTGCAATCCCAATCAGTAAACAAACATTATCATAAACATTTAAAGGTAAGTAAAATGGAGGCAAATTTAAATAGATATTACAAACAATTTCATAAAGTTTTCATTTTATTTCTTAAACCATGAGATGTTTGTAAATTACCAAAACAGTCGTTAAGGCTTATGACTTTTATTAAAAACATGGCTCAAGCCAAAACTAGTCCTCGGGGATACCTTGGCTGAGGCATCTAACCGAGTACGCCATGGTTGTTAAGACAGTTACATGTTAAACACATTTTAGTTTTGAAAACAAGCCGTTCCTTGGCGTTGGCCGAGTTACACATTCACGTGGGGGTTCGACGTGAAATGAACTCTAGTACTACCCCGGGAGTTACCCTCCACACCTCTACAACTGGAGTAACTATATAACAGGGTTTACCATGCCCCTCTAATAGGCGATCCACGGACACACGTCACTGTAGCGACTAAACCCACCAATTTTAATAAAATTTCGACACTATAACATGGCTTTCATTTATTTACCCAGCTTGCATAGTAAAAATCCAGCTTACATAAATTCCCAAGGTATTTATAAAATGCAACCACATATACTCATATACCATAAGCCAATCGAATAAAAACATCATTTATAATACAATTTACAACTTCCAAATTACTCAATTTTTAATAAGGATCAAATATTTACATAACCCACAAAATACTTTCATTTAAATTTATTTATTTGCATACAGTAAAATTTCTCTTTTTATAGTCATTTTCTTTGCATAAAATCCATAATTAACATTTAAAAATAACTCTAGATAGTTTACAATAATAATAACTTTACTCACCGTTTGTACAAATTAAATGCTTTTTAGGTGCCCCGATCACTGTTCGTCGGATACGACTTCCCTGCCTTTATCGGAAGACTCTCCTCCAAAACATGTTGTAAAAATTACACAATTCACTACATTAATGCTAAATCACTATATAATTGATTTAAATCCTATACTAATGCATGGTATGAAATGTAGTGGCCTAAAACGACTTAAACGCGACATTAGTCTATTTTCAGCACTTTACCCGATAAATTGCTAACGCGCTCCATTTTTGCCCTAAATTGTCCCATTTTCGCTTCAACATTTGTAACCATTAAATACCAGCCAATAACCCTTTGAAATCACCAAAAATCAGATCACTTTCTTCCTTGGAAAATTCAGTCACAAATGGGACATTAACTCGGTAAATTTTCTACTTTGTTTTTCTATCACATTTAACCATTTTTCATCATTTTCTCTTCATTTCTATTTGAATAAAATCAGTTCATCACCATTGTACAGCATTGAAGATTCGGCCTAGGGTGGGTATTGTGAAAATTTCATGCTTTCTAGTCCAATTTAATTTCTAAACACATTTAACTAACCAAAACTATCAATTTAACTAAGAATCAAAACTTGAAAAATTCAAAATCTCCCTCCTTAAAATTCGGTCAGCCCCTAGATCCACTTTTTGATCTCTCTCCTCAAGCATGCTAAATAGAAACAAAGACTTAGGAAGGGCAGAAATCGAGCTAAAGTCAAGAAATCTTACCGTTAGTTACAAAAACGGGCTAAAACTGCGAATTCTTCTTCAAAATTCCAACTTTTCTTTTGTTTTTTCTCTTTTCTTCCTTTCCTCCCTATTTTTCCCTTTGTTTTCCCCTTATGGCCGAACCTCTCATGAGCTGAAGCTTAAATGGGCTGATTTCATTAAAATAATATTAATTCATTTAAAAAGTGCCACGTGTCATTTTCTCGTGGGCTCGTTTTTAAATTTCGTCCTTTAAATTTCAAATTTTCACCACTTCAAATACCATGATTACTCATACCAAAAATGAATAAATCCTAAGATTTTGACAAGTTTTGATTGGTGAAAATTACGGTTTTACCCCGAGGGCGACAAAATTACCGTTTTGCCCCTATATTCCAAAAATTGCTGGAACTGAAAATTTTCACTTCCTATCTTTAAATTATACTCCAAATAGTCAATATTGATAAAAAATTTCACTCCATGGTCAATTTATTATCTTAGGTGGCAAAATGATAATTTTACCCCTAGACATCAAAATTTTCAAATTTACCCCAAATTAACCCTCAAACTCCAAAATATCATTTTAAGTCATTCTTGGACTATAAAATATTAAATTTCCTCTTAAAATTCCTATTGGAACTAATTCGAGGTTAAATCAACTTAAGTGTACCGTTAGGTACAATACCGGGTTTCATCTATTCTTAAAAGTTTTCCTACCGTATTAACATACTATTTACCACGTGTATGTCATGTCATGTATTTATAGGGTCAGGTTTTACAACTCTATCCCCCTTAAAAATAAAATTTTGACCTCAAAATTTCACTTACCAAGTTCGACAAATAATTGGGGATATTGGTTCCTCATCTGGTGTTCTACTTCCCATGTCATTTCTTCTATTCGAGCATTCCTCCACAGCACTTTGACCATTGAAATGCTCTTGTTCCTTAGTACTCGATCCTATTGATCCAAGACACTCACAGGTTGCACTTCGAACTTCAAGTCGTCATGCAACACAATTGGAGGTGATTCGAGGATGTGAGAGGGATCTAGTACATATTTCTTAAGCGACATGGAAAACATTATGAATCCGATCTAACTCCGGAGGTAGTTCTAACCGATAAGCCACTGGTCCAATTCTCTCAATGATTCGGACTGGTCTAATATACCTCGAGTTAAGCTTCCCTCGTTTGGCAAATCGAATCACACCTTTAAATATTCATTAAAATACCATAATTTATTATCATAGCATAATCAAGAAGAACTTAATATTTCAAAATATTCAAATTATTACCTTTCCAAGGAGAAAACTTAAGAAAAACTTTATTATCGATCTCAAACTCCAAGTCTTTTCTCAGTTTATCTGCATAGTTCTTCTATCTATCCAGGGCTACTTTTAGCCGCTCTCGTATGACTTTAATCTTGTCATTAGTTAGATCGATCAATTCCACACTAACTAACTTTCTTTCACCCACTTCATCTCAACAAAATGGAGTACGACATTTCCGTCCATATAAAGCTTCATACGGTGCCATACCGATGCTAGACTGGAAGCTATTGTTGTAAGCAAATTCCACTAATGGCAAGTGTCTATCCTAACTCCAAAGAAAATCCATGACACAAGCCCTCAATAGGTCCTCAATAGTCTAAATAGTCCTCTCTGACTGACCATCCGTATGTGGGTGAAAAACAGTGCTAAATCTCAATTTGGTTCCGAGAGCTTCTTGAAATTTAGGCCAGAATCGAGAAGTAAATCGATGATCTCGGTCTGACAATATAGAAACAGGAATTCCGTGTAACCTCACAATCTCATCTATATAGAGCTGAACTAGCTTCTTAATAGAGTATGTACTATAGACAGCTAAAAAGTGAGCCGACTTAGTCAACCGATCTACGACCACCCAGATTGCATCTTTTTCCTTCTATGTCCGTGACAGTCCCAAAACGAAATCCATAGTCACATGCTCCCATTTCCACTCGGGAACAGGTAAAGACTGAAGTGTACCTACTAGCCTTTGATGCTCAGCCTTGACTTGCTGACATACAAGACACTTTGCTATGAATTCTGCTACGTCTTACTTCATACCTGGCCACCAATAACTGTCACGTATAGTCCGATACATCTTGGTGCTTCCGGGATGCAATGCATAGGCAGATGAATGAGCCTCTTCCATAATCGCTTGTCTTAACTGGTTTCCCTCAGGAACACAGACTCAATCTCTAAACATCAAGATATCATCATCCTCGAGTCTGAAATCACAAACACCCCTATCTATCAATTTCTGAACTTCATTCCTTAACTCATTAACAGACCTCTGAATGTCCTTGATCTGAGTGAGTAACGAAGGTCGCACAATGAAGCTTGCTAATAAGGATCCATCCTCACCATTTCTCAATTGGACCCCAATAGATTTCATCTCTAATAAAGCTGGAAACTAACAACTCTATAGTGCAGTTAAAGACAATGAAGACTTACGACTTAAGGCATCAGCTACAACGTTCGCCTTTCCCAGATGATAGTCTATCACTAAGTCATAATCTTTTATCAACTCCAACCATCGCCTTTACCTTAAATTAAGCTCCTTCTGAGTGAGCAGATATTTCAAACTCTTATGATCTGTAAAGATACGACATCGCTCACCATATAAATAATGCCTCCAAATTTTCAGTGCGAACACTACCGCTGCTAACTCTAAATCATGGGTAGGCTAATTTACCTCATGTTTTTTCAGCTGTCGGGAAGCATAGGCTATCACTTTCTCATCTTGCATCAGTACACACCCTAATCCTATTTTAGAGGCATCACTATATACTACGAACTCCTTTCCATTAACAGGAAGTATTAGAACGGGAGCGGTGGTTAACCAGTTTTTCAACTCTTGAAATCGACTTTCACAGAGATCATTCCACACAAACTTAACTCCCTTACGAGTCAGGCGAGTCAGTGGTGCAGCTATTAGTGAAAATCCCTATACAAATCTTCAATAATAACCGGCTAAGCCCAAAAAACTATAGATCTTAGTTACTGTCCGCGGTTGCTCCCATTGCACAATTGCCTCAATCTTCTTGGGATCAACATAAATTCTAGCTCCAGACACTACATGACCTAAGAAAACTACTTCCTTTAACCAGAACTCACACTTTGAGAATTTAGCATAAAGCTGTTTATCTCGTAAAGTCTGTAGCACTGTACGTAAGTGGGCAGTGTGATCGTCATCATTCATCGAATAAACCAGGATGTCATCGATAAATACTATCACAAATTTATCCAAGTATGGATGAAACACCCTGTTAATCAGATCCATAAATGCTGCCGGGGCATTAGTCAAACCAAATGGCATAACCAAAAACTCATAATGCCCATACCTCGTCATAAATGCAATCTTGGGTACATCCTGCTCCTTAATCTTCAATTGATAATACCCAGACCTCAAATCAATCTTGGAGAATACCGTAGCACCTTGCAACTGATCAAACAAATCATCAATCCTGGGCAGAGGATACTTATTCTTGATGGTCACTCGGTTAAGCTGACGATAATCGATACACAATCGAAGAGTACCATCTTTTTCTTAACAAATAAAATCGGTGCTCCCCAAGGTGAAATACTAAGACGAATGAAACCCTTATCCACCAAGTCTTGTAACTAAACTTTCAGTTCCTTTAGTTCCATTGGAGCCATTCTGTACGGGGGAACAGAAATAGGTATGGTGCCCAGAAGTAAGTCAATAGCGAACTCAAGCTCTCTATCTGGAGGTAGTCCCGGTAACTCATTAGGAAACACATCTAGGAACTCACTCATTATTGGGACATCTTCTAGCTTAGGTTCCCCTCTTGTAGCATCAACCACATAAGCCAAGTAAGCTGGATACCCTTTATGCACCATTTTCAATGCCTTAATTGCCGAGATTACACAAAACGGTAATACTCAATGTTCCCTTACAAATATCACTTCTGCTCCCTCAAAAGTCTAAAGCACTACTTCTTTTCGGAAACAATCTACGTTTGCCCGGTATGTACTCAACCAATCCATGCCCAAAATCAAATAAAAGTCCCGGATCTCTAAAAGAATTAAGTCACCCCTAAACTCTTCTTCACCTATCCTAACTCCACAATCACTATAACATGTATTTCTGACCAACTGCTCTCCCAAAGGGGTGTGCACTACAATCTCCTCCTTTAGTGGTGACAAGTTTCTATTGGCAAATGATGCAAATGCAGTGCTGATATAGGACCTATCCGATCCAAAATCTATTAAGGCATATGCATCTCTACCAAATAAAGATAAAATACCTGTCACAGCTTTAGGTCTAACTCGTGCCTCGTCCTCTGTCACTTCAAATACTCTAGTCGAAGTACGAGTCTGTGGTCCCGGAGGTGGAAGTGCTGGGACGTTACTCTCTACACCAGACCGAATGGTCACTCCCTGTCTCAATCGTAGACCTGACGAATCTCTCCTTTGCACCTCAGTGCGAGCTGGTGAGGATAAAGTAGCAGCAGTACCTTGCCCTAATTGCGAGCAACGACTCCTAACATGATTCGGCTGTCCACAATGAAAACACTTCATTGGTTCCCTACATGTCCCAATATGCAACTTCCTACAACTTCTACACAGATTGGAACCTCCGAAGCTTTTCCCAGAAGCAATCGTCGCAGACCTACTAAATCTTTGTGATCTCTACTATGACTAAGCAAATGGAGGTTGTGGAGATGTCACTGATACGAAGGTAGCACTCCCTGTACCCAATGAATCTCGGCTCATCTTCGGTGGTTGACTCGTAGACACCCTTGGGCTTCTCCTCTTAGCAAACCCAGCCTGCATTCTTCTATTCTCATTTGCAAGCTTTTCAGGTCTCAAGGCCATCTGTACCACCTCTTTATACGGCTCCTTGCCTGTCACTATCATCCGCTCTATAATCTCGTTGCGGAACCCTTCCTCAAAGCAACTAGCCTGGTCTTGTTCTGATCGCACCAGGTCAGGTACATATAACATTAGCTTGTTAAAACGAGCCTCATACTCCTCTATCGATAAATTACCTTGTCTAAAATTTAGAAATTCCCTTTTCTTCTCTTTTGGATGAAAGTACGTGAAATACTACCAGTCAAACTCTCAAAGGAAATCTGTCCATGTAAGAGGAGTAGTGGAGCCTGCCTTAACTAAGTTCCACCAAGTACGAGCCCTTTTCTCCAATAATCGAGTGGCTACCATTAACTTTAGATCATCATCTAATCTCATATCAGCCAGTGTCTCTGAAACCTGATTAACCTAGTCCTTAGCCATTGTGGCATCCAACTCACCAGTGAATGAGACACATCCAAGCTGCCTAGCCTCTTTCAATTTCTGGGAGATAGACACATCCTGTGCCGGCTAAACTGTAAGAGCAACTGGAAGCGCTACCGGCGAAACCTGACTAGCCTAAGCCTGACCAGCCATCGGGGTGAGAAATGGTGCTAGTGCCTATGCTGCCTCGGGTGACATGGCGGGTACGCCAGGAGTAGCAACAGGTGGTGGATGAGGTGTAGGATGCGGGGGACTGTCATGTTGCTCGGTAGCAGATGCCACTTTAAAAAAAAACGCAACCGATTCCTTTTCCACAAGATCCGATCGATTTTATCTAGGGCAACCTCTCCCTTTACCGGTAGGTCTAATGATAGGTGGTAGCTCACGTCGAGGAGGCATGATAGTCTAGAAAAGAAAATAAAGCAATTCGTTCAATCATAGACTCTATATGCAGACACATCTATTCTACTTATCCTAACCTCACTTAACTTGGGTCACACTAACATTGTAAATTTTAAAGCAGTTTCCAAACCAAAACTTTTAAAATCAAAAGTTTTTAAACCAAAAGCTCTGATACCAATCGAATTGTCATGACCCGAAACTTCCCTTAGGCCCATGACAACTACCGTGATGCCCCGATTGACACTTATTACCCGAAATGCCAATCGAAATCCCGTAAGCCTTACGTATCAGTTTCTCACCCTCCCTGTGAGCAATATTTACCAAACAACTCATTTTAAATAATTACCAATCGTTTCCGGCTCAAATAAATCAAAAGACAATTTTTGCCTCACAAAGGCATTTTGGTCATTTTTCAACGAAAATATTAAAATTTGGTAAACATGTAGTTTATGCTTCGAGAATACATAATTTGAAATCGAATTTGAAATCAAAAGTCTGAAACCTTCTTTTCAAAGGATTTAAAGTCAAATTTTACTATTCAAAAATATTGATTAAAATATTCTATTTTCTTATAAAATAATATTTATAGACACGCGTGTAAGTAATTCTTGTATCGTGAAAGTAAAATAAATTCATACATACATTAAGTTACAAAGTTATAATGTACAATAATAATTACAATGACAAGTGGGCCCATAACTATACAGAAACGACGATAGTGGTAAACCTACTATATGTCGTGGTACAATGATCTACGATAGTCCTCGACAAAATCTGGTATCTACAAGCTACCACAGGCCTGAAATGTTTGGAAAGGAGGTGGGTGAGAGTTTGCAATCCCAATGAGTAAACAAACATTATCATAAACATCTAAAGGTAAATAAAATGGAGGCAAATTTAAATAGATATTACAAACAATTTCATAAAGTTTTCATTTTATTTCTTAAACCATGAGTTGTTTGTAAATTACCAAAACAATTGTTAAGGCTTATGACTTTTATTAAAAACATGGCTCAAGCTAAAACTAGTCCTCGGAGATACCTTGGCCGAGGCATCTAACCAAGTCCGCCAAGGTTGTTAAGACAGTTACATGTTAAACGCATTTTAGTTTTGAAAACAAGTCGTTCTTTGGCGTTGGCCGAGTTACACATTCACGTAGGGATTCGACGTGAAGTGAACTCTAGTACTACCTCGGGAGTTACCCTCCACGCCTCTACAACCGGAGTAACTATATAACCTGGTTTGCCATTCCCCTCTAATAGGCGGTCCACGGACACCCGTCACTGCAGCGACTAAACCCACCAATTTTAATAAAATTTCGACAGTATAACATGGCTTTTATTTATTTACCCAGCTTGCATAGTAAAAATCCAGCTTACATAAATTCTCAAGGCATTTATAAAATACAGCCACATATACTCATATACCATAAGCCAATAGAATGAAAACAGCATTTATAATACAATTTACAACCTCCAAATTACTCAATTTCTAATAAGGATCAAATATTTACATAACCCACAAAATACTTTCATTTAAATTTATTTATTTGCATACAACAAAATTTCTCTTTTTATAGTCATTTTCTTTGCATAAAATCCATAATTAACATTTAAAAATAACTCTAGATAGTTTACAATAATAATAACTTTACTCACCGTTTGTACAAATTAAATGCTTTTTAGGTACGACTTCCTTGCCTTTACCGGAAGACTCTCTTTCTAAACACGTAAAAATTACACAATTCACCACATTAATGCTAAATCACTATATAATTGATTTAAATCCTATACTACTGCATGGTATGAAATGTAATGGCCTAAAACGACTTAAACGCGGTATTAGTCTATTTTCGACACTTTACCCGATAAGTTGCTAACGCGCTCCATTTTTGCTCTAAATTGTCCCATTCTCTCTCCAAAATTTGTAACCATTAAATACAAGCCAATAACCCTCTGAAATCACCAAAATCAAATCACTTTCTTCCTTGGAAAATTCTATCAAATATGGGACATTAACCTGGTAAATTTTCTACTTTGTTTTTCTATCACATTTAACCATTTTTCATCATTTTCTCTTCATTTCTATTTGAATAAAATCAGTTCATCACCATTGTACAGCATTGAAGATTCGGCCTAGGGTGGGTATTGTGAAAATTTCACGCTTTGTTGTCCAATTTAATTTCTAAACACATTTAACTAACCAAAACTATCAATTTAACTAAGAATCAAAACTTGAAAAATTCAAAATCTCCCCCCTTAAAATTCGGTCAGCCCCTAGATCCACTTTTTGATCTCTCTCCTCAAGCATGCTAAATGGAAACAAAGACTTAGGAAGGGTAGAAATCGAGCTAAAGTTGAGAAATCTTACCGTTAGTCGCGAAAACGGGCAAAAACCGCGATATCTTCTTCAAATTTCCAACTTTTGTTTTGTTTTTTCTCTTTTCTTCCTTTCCTCCCTATTTTTCCCTTTGTTTTTCCCCTGATGGCCGAACCTCTCATGAGCTGAAGCTAAAATTGGGCTGATTTCATTAAAATAATATTAATTCATTTAAAAGTGCCACCTGTCATTTTCTTGTGGACCCGTTTTTAAATTTCGTCCTTTAAATTTCAAATTTTCACCACTTCAAATACCATGATTACTCATACCAAAAATGAATAAATCCTAAGATTTTGACAAGTTTTGACTGGTGAAAATTACGGTTTTACCTCAAGGGCTACAAAATTACCGTTTTACCCTTAGGTTCCGAAAATAACCGAAACTGAAAATTTTTACTTCCTATCTTTAAATTATACTCCAAATAGTCAATATTGATCAAAAATTTCACTCCATGGTCAATTTATTATCTTAGGTGGCAAAATGATGATTTTACCCCTATAAATCAAAATTTTCAAATTTACCCCAAATTAACCCTCAAACTCCAAAATATCATTTTAAGTCATTCCTGGACTATAAAATATTAAATTTCCTCTTAAAATTCCTATTTAAACTAATTCGAGGTTAAATCAACTTAAGTGTACCGTTAGGTACAATATCGGGTTTCGTATATTCTTAAAAGCTTTCCTACCGTATTAACATACTATTTACCACGTGTATGTCATGTCATGTATTTATAGGGTCAAGTTTTACAATAGCATCTTGGTCTCCACTGAAACATGATATTGGATGAAAAGATAAAAGAAAAGAACATAAAAAAGTCAGCCACATAATTTCTATTTAACTTATTTACTAAAACTTGCTTTAGTCTCAAGTAAGAAATATATTATACATAGATATACAAACTTGAATATTGTAATAGGGATAGATTGTTGGAGAATCTTTTTCAATGCAAGAAGCATGTCAATGTCTTTATCAGCATCACTATATTTGAGACCACTTTTCCTAGTAGATTATGAAGATTTTAAAAAGAAAAACAAAGAGTATAACATTAGTTACAGGTCATTGGACTAGATCCTAATGAGCAAAATTTTCTATATAAGACAACTTATTCAAAACAACCTTTCCATACCCTAAATTGGTTCGATTCCCATGAAAAGCTTTTTAAACTTCTAGAATGTTGAAATAGAAATCTGCCCTGAAAGGAATGCAAATATCTATTTCATAACTAACCTTGGTAACCTGTAGCAGCGGAAAAAACGATTCATATATAAAACATAAATAAAAGAAAAGTGAATAAGTTTCATAATAATGCACAAAGAAACAACATGAATACTTCCTTTCCTAACACAAAGTCTTCCCATTTTTCATCACAAGGGTCTCAAAGAACATCAAGTGTCTTGCCTTAGCTGCATTAATGGAAGATGCAATAAAAACAGCCATTTTCACTTTATCCATGGCTTGCTGGCATGATTCAGACCATTTGGTAGTATTATTGGAATAGTTGTCCTCATCAATTCCATTGCATTCTTTCAAGATTTTGTTGGTGCAAGTTAATATTAATCATCCCATGTGACCAAAAGAAATCATATACTACAAGAGTATCTAACTTATTAAGAAAAAGCAGATTCCCCAACTATTTAAAGATAAAAAGAGCTAAAATTATTAAAAAAACTATTTCATTGAGACAACTAATTAAGCAAAAGGACTTAAGAGTGGTTAAATCAAGATATTTCTTACTGACAGTCCTTTGATGTTGAACTTGAAACTGTTTGATTGGTTGTTATTGTAATCAAGTAAGGAATTAGCGAAATTCAGTATGAAATGTCCTGAGAAAAATTAACACTTCTATAAATTAAATGAAATTTATATATAAAAGGTTATGAAATGCAAATCGAAAATAAAAATATGTTTTAGGGGCCATAATTTCTATTCAATTTTCATTAACAGCTAATTAATTCTTCATCAAATTCTAAACTAAATAAAACTACAATGAATTTATTTGACTTTGAGATGGAGAAATGAAATGATTATGTTTCAAACCTGTATAGCTCGATCCGCCAAGATATAAATCTCTAGACTTAAAATTCGAGTACTTTTAAAACCATTGGAATATGAATGTAATTAGGTCTTTATCTACAAAATACAATGAAGGAAAATTTTATTAAATGTTGACAAAAATAAAAGAAAATAAGGAAATTAGTGGGTTGAACATGAGCTTACTAGTACTATCATCCCCAACTTCGTAGTCCTTGCTTGTGTTTTGAGTAGGACCATGCCGCTCCAATAGGGGAATCAATAAATAGGAGATTTGTCACTAAAATATGTAAATAGCAAAAGTCAATAGCTATGGAAACAAATCTAAACATCAAGTACTAAGTTATAAGCATAGTATCAACCTCTGATCCAAGAATACGGATTTCTTTGGAGACCATGAACATTAGCTATAGTAATGAAAGAACCAACACTTAAAAATCCATCTCTAACTGAACCACATCCTGGTCCTGAACATATAATCAATATTAAACTTTTTCTTGTCATTTGTCAATACATTAAAAAATATTGCCACCTAACATTGATTCATAAGTTTGAAATAAAAACCAAACAAAATTAAGGAGCAACTCAAAACCTAACCTCCCGTTAGCCAAAATGGTGAGAGGTAGATTCATTGGATCTATTTCAGCTTCAACAAAATAGTAGAACAGACTTTTACTAGCCTTTCCATCAAAGTCAATGTAGCTAGAAAATTGTCTAAAAGTAAAATTTGGTTGTCCGAGCAATTTTTCTATTAGATTATTCATGGGAAATCCGTTAACACCACCAAATGCGAACAAGAAAAGGCCAAGAAAAAATATCTTGTTATCCATTTACAATAGATTGAGATCTTAGAATAAGAGAAGAATAGAGATTGCAAATATTTGCTTATTTTGATTGAGTATTCTACAATTCCATTGAAAAAATATATAGTGGTTTTAATTTTCCTTTTTTGTTTCTAAGTAAACAAAATCTTGCTGGAACAATAACTTGGCTTCCAAGGGTAATAAAAACTTTTGTTTTCTTTTGAGACAAGTAATTTTGATGTTACTATAGCTTATTTAAGTGTTCATTGGTTTAGTCTATTGAAACAAATCAATGTCAGATATAGAGGAATACAACACTTACAACATCACTTTTTATGAGAAAAAGATGATAGCTCAAGAAAGGAGAAATAAATGGAGTGATTAGAAATGAGAATCTTTCTTTTTATTTTTCTAAATATAAGAGGTGGCTTGACTTAACAACACAAGAACCACTTGTTTGGTTTTTATGATGAGATATGCTTCCTAAAATTATCAATTGAAGTTCTTAATTAATAATTGAATACAATGAGATTTATTTACTTTTCTTTTCTCAAAGGGTAAGGGACTAGCCCATTAATTGTGTAAATCATTTCTTTGCAACAACTAGTTTAACTTCGTCAAGTTTTGGCCCATTTAATTGTTATTAATACTCTCAACGATCCAACAAAAAATGCTTAGTCAGTTGCCAGTTTCCATATCATTTTCTACATAAAGCTCAACTTTAGTCCATGTTCTATAAACGTAATGAACAATAAGGCAAAAGCTTGGGCGGAGAGACCGCATATAAGCACCTCTATTATAGCCACAACAGATAAGCACCTCTGTTATAGCCACAACAAATAAGCACCTCTGTTATAGCCACAACAGATAAGCACCTCTGTTACAACCATAGCAAATAAGCTTCGTGTTGTAGATAAGCTCACAACAGCTAAGCTCACGGGACAAGCATATTTAAATTTATAAGTGAGATATGTTGACTTGTGATAACTATCTTGTAAACTAACTTGTATTATAAATACATGAGTGTAAATAGAAATAGAAGACGGTTTTTTCCTTCATATTTAATATATCGTATTGAATTTCTTTATGGTATCAAAGTAGATACAATTTCCATCGAGTCTTCTCAACCACCATGTCATCTTCAAGCTTAGACAACACCAACTGCCTTCCAACAACACATTTTAGTCCTACACTTATTTACTCTAATTTACAAACTCTCTTGATCACTATTAATGCTGCTGCCCACCTACCTATAAAACTCACACCCATAAATTTTCCCTCTTGGTGGACTCAATTTAAATCTATCCTAGTTGGATATAAATTACTTGGGTATGTGGATGGTTCCACTCCTTGCCCTCCAGCTATGATCCCACAAGAAGGCTCCGACCCCCCACCTTTATTCTTATTGCTAATCTAGCATATGATCATTAGATACGGCAAGATCAACTATTGCTTCATGGTATTATTTCTTCAGCTACTGAAAATGTTGTACCTTTTTTTGCTTCTAATGAACCTTCTTTTGATGCTTGGACCAAAATCAATAAATTGTATGCTAACAAGTCTAGATTTCATATGATGACACTACGAGAAAAACTTATCAAACCCAAAGGCACCAAGGTAGTCTCTGAATATTTCCAAAATCTCAAAAGTGTTGTTAATGAACTTGCACTAGTGAATTCACCTATAAGTGAAGATGACCTTGTTATCCATGTTCCTAATGGAATTGGATTTGACTTCAAAGAAATTGCTACTAGTGTGAGAGCTCGAGACTCGTCCATTACCTTTAAAGAACTATTAGATAAGTTCACCGATTATGAAGAGTTATCAAGAAACAAAAGTCATCAACTAATATTATTATCCCTTCTACATATCTTGCTACCAAACCTATTTCTTCTCATTCTGCTCGACCAAAGCATTCTAGGCCTTCTCACAATACCAGGTTTGCGTCACCATCTACTTCTACTAAACATTCATCATCCATAAACTTCAAGGTTGTTTGTTAGTTCTGTGATAAACTGAGACATTCTGCTAAGCATTGCTTCAAAATTCAACCTAAGTCTTCTACTCCAATTGCTAATCATGCTCGAACAGAAGCAGCATCCCCTCAATGGTTAGTTGACTCAAGTGCCTCCCATCATGTCACTAATCAGTTACACAACTTACAGTTTGCATCTGAGTATGATGGTCTTGATGAACTTCTTCTCACCTAAATGTGCCACCATCTATGTCATCTCAACCTCAAAGGACATATCCCATGATTGCCCGATCATAAAATAATATTTTTAAACTTAAACAGCTTCATCTAACCACCACTCATCCTTTCCCCGATTTCATTGAACCGACTTATGCCTCAAAAGCAATACGACATCCTCATTGGAAGCAAGCCATGCTTGATGAGTATACTACCCTTACAAATAATGAAATATGGGAACTAGTTCCACCCCCTTTTGATAGAACTATAGTGGGTTGGAAGTCGTTTTTCACATTAAACGGCATTCTGATGGTTCCATTTCTCGATACAAAGCTCGTTTGGTTACCAAAGGCTTCACCCAAAGGCCTGGTCTCGACTTCACTCAAATGTTTAGCCTTGTAGTCAAACATGTCACCGTCTGGTTGGTTTTATGCTTAGCGATTTCTAATAATTGGCACTTGCATCAATTGGATGTAAACAATGCCTTTTTACAAGGCAAACTAACTGAAGAAGTATATATGCAGCAACTCCTAGTCTTGTATGACAAAACCAAGCCTCATCATGTCTGTAAACTGAAAAAAGCAATATATGGCCTTAAATAGACCCTTCGAGCATGGTACCAAGCCTTGAGTTGTTTTTCACTTTCTTCTGGCTTCACTCAATCAGTAGCTGATGCATCTTTATTCATTTATCATTGCAATGGCATCACTGTATATCTTCGAGTCTATGTGGATGACTTGATTCTGATAAGAAACCACGTTGCATTTCTCTTCAGCTTTATTCAATGTCTTGCCTTGCAATTTTCTATCAAGGATCTTGGTTCTTTACACTACTACCTTGGCATTGAAATTATTCCTACTGCACAAGGGCTTTTTCTCTCTCAACACAAATATGTCTTTGATATTCTTATCAAAGCCGGTATGTCTGGTGCAAAACCATCAACCACACCAATATCTACTACAACTCATCTTTGTCTCCATGATGGCTCTATAGCAGTCGATGATGAAGCTGTCAAGCCCAGCTCTGTCATATATTTGCCAAGTCATTTATGTACTTGATAACATGTTTGCATACGTGGATGTTTCGAAAAATCATTAAAAGTCGGTATAGTACATTGTGGTATAATTAAGTCGATTAAAGCCTCGAACTAGTTGGAATAAAGATTTTAGGATGTATTTGAGAGTTGTTGAATCTTTAAATGTCCTAATATGGTGATTCGGAGTTCGAGGATGGATTTGGAGTCTAATAGGGAATTTTTATAACATAGGGGCAAAATGGTCATTTTGTCAAGCCCAACCCTAAAATATCTGACATGACATTTATATATGTGACATCATACTTGCATACTAAAACATCTCGAAAAAGTAGATAAAAGCCGGTATTGTACTTAGAAGTACAAATAAAAGCAAGGTTCTAGTGAATGAGTGATGTAAAACAAGTGCTCTCAAATAAAATATAACTAATAAAATCTTATGTCAAAATCCATAGCATTAACAACATTTTGATATTTTCTTTAGAAAGCTTTTGACAAATCCTTTGCAATTCCAAACAAACTCTTTATCAAGTGTAGGCTGAAAATGAATTCACAACGTTGCATCAGTTGTAATAAGATTTGATTTGAACTCTTTTTTTTTTTTTTTGCAACATAGCATAGGTGTCCACAACTAGCCAAACTTGATCCAATTAAATTATTTTATTAATAAATAATATAAATATCTTGAATTTTAATTTTAAAATATGTTTAAAATATTACAAAACTAATACAAAATATTATTTAATTATTTTAATAATAAGGCAATGTCATAGGTGGATCTGGTCGAGCTTTTAGAAAAAGGAGACTTAACCCTAACTCGGCCTATAAACAATTCTAACAATTAAGTAATCAAGTACATCAATAATTGATGCAACAAGATGATTATGTTGAGTAATTGACCGCATTGACAACCCTTTCAAATTTTACCAGCACATTTGAGATTAATTTCTTGGTTAAATCTGTTTCACTTGTAACTTTGCCTTTGGCTAATACCTTAACAACTTTGTAGCTTGACTTTCTCTAAGAATATTGTGGATGGTTCTTATAGAAAGGAGTGAGATAATGTTTCGACAAGTAAAATGAAATATGCTAAAGGCAACAAAGAAGAAGATTGGATTAGAACTTGATGTGTTGAGTGCTCTTGTAGCAAGAAGTGAGGGTTACAAATTAGAGAAAAGATGGAAAAAAATTGTAATGGTAGAGCACATAGGAGAATAAGATGGAAAGAGTTGAGTAAAATAGAGTATTTGAGAAGAGTTTGGAAAGAGCGTTTTAGAGAAAATATTGTAGAGAGGAAATCTATTCAATTTCTGGTGTCTCCTTAATGAACTGCCAAGACTCCTATATACACCAAGTAGATTGGTTAGAAATTGTTTATTGGATGTAAGGGGAAAAGCATGTTTAGGGAGAACAAATTCATCAAAGGAAGAATAGATCCGTTATGGAAATATGTTTATCACGAGAAGAACAAATCCATTATTTAAGAATAACTTCATCATGGAATAACACGTTAGCCCATTATGTGTATTCGATAGTGGGCATACATTAATGACATAGTGGGACTTAGTGACACTTAACAAAGTGTCAAGTGTTTCCCAAGAATGAGGGAAAAGAAAAATTATCTTTTTTTTTTTGGATTCGAACCCTATTCTTTAGGTAAAGAGATAATGCACCAACTAATTAATCAAACGCTCAAGTGTAGGGAAAAGAAAAATCATTTGGACTTCAAAAAAATATTAAGAGGAAGACCTATTAACTACCTTTATATTCGAGCCCTCAGATCAAGCTCTCTAAAATATCCTAATGGTGAAACTAAACCATGAATCCTCTCATTTGTTTCGGATAACTTTCATTGCTATCCACATGATATAATTATTCTATCCTTATGTAGAACAACTCTTAAGGAAATAATAAGTTAGCCAAAATTCAAGTATCTAGGAAAATCATAACATTTACATGAAGTTATAACAATATCCAATATGAGTTACCAATAATATGAAAAACGAGAAGCAAAAGAATTTTCATTTTTTTAACCGATAAAAATGTCAATTAAAGTTTATGAGTAAAGCAATAATGATAAAGTGCAAAGTCATTTAAAATGTGAGTATGTGACTAGCCATAAAACACGTCAACTAATATATACGGATATCTTATACATTTATGAGATTTAAAATTTTTTTAATCCACATATTTATAATTGTTACGATACCACATGCAAGTGACACAAATTCTATAGAACACCAAAGTATAAATAGTCAGATAGTACCAATTTAGGTTATTGGAATCGAAGTTAGGATAATTCCTAGCTTAGGACTATGGTCTCCACCTTCAGCAAAAAAAGAGACTCAATTACGTTTAACTAGGTCCTAATATAGCCCCTCCCATTTTTTTTTTTAAATCAGGATATGTAGTTGGATTTTTTTAAAAAAAAATAGGACTTGTGGTTAGATTTTTTTTTTTTTTGAAAATCTGTAGTTGGATTTTTTTTTTTAATCAGGATATGTAGTTGGATTTTTTTTTTCTTTTGAAAATCAGGATAAGTAGTTGGATTTTTTTTTTCTGAATATCAGTATATATAATTGGATAAGCACCATATGCAGCCTGTTGGTTCTAGCCCCTCCCCTTAACTGTTTCTATTGTTTTAAGACTTACAAATATCGGCTTAACCATTTTTCCTTTAGGATCAAATTTGTTAGTCTATTTAATAAACCAACATTTCCATTAAATGGTAGGCCACATATACGGAAAATTGCAAAATTGGTTTGTAATGGAGTTAAAGAGAAGCAGTTTCAGGGAAAGAATAAAACCCATGTTTGATTACAATGGTAAAATGAAAACTATTCACTGAAAGGTGCTACTTTTGGTGCTTCCAGGTGCATTTTTTGTATCAGTTCAATTATTTGAACTGTGAGGCTTTTTTTAACCATTTTATTATTATTTGATTTTGTTTGAGCAAAAAAAAATTACAAAATTATCAACTTATACAGAATTTTTCACAATTCTAGCGAATATGGCCCCAATTCTGATAAATTTTATGCTAAAATTTACTTTTCATTTTTGTTTGGGTAAATCTCTTCTAACAAACAATTTTATAAACAAAAATATTACTAGTGTTATACAACTTGCATTCCACAATCAGAAGTTGATCAACTTTCACTAGAAAATGTAAATCACGTGAATGGTATATTTCTATATATTTGAAATTTTCTCACAAAGATCAGTGATATTTTGGTCCTTGAAAACCACAATGGACCCTTATCCCCTTATCCAGTCCAAGTGAAATCCAAGATGATTTGGACAAGCTACCAACTAATTGAATGGATAAGAATTGTGGATGTTGAAAAAAAAAGGAACAGAAAAGATTTTAAATTAGTTCTATATACATATTACACGTCAAAATTCTTGTACATACAGCAAGTGGTGAAGGGAGTTGTTATTTTTATTCTAAAATGCACCGACAGGCGGAGCCTAAGTATTATCAAATAACTATTTCCACTACGTGAAGATGGTGCAACCTTGGAAATAAATAGACCTTGCTATGTCAGCTCAGATCAAGTAGCCAGAAAGAGCCATAGCCATAATATTCTTCCATACTTGGGAACAATTATGGACTCTAATGTAGTGCAAGTGAATCAGCGAAGATCCGCCGGTTACCTTCCCACTGTTTGGGATCCTGAATTCATTAAGTCCTTTAGCCTTCCCTATGTGGTAAGTGTCTCATTCGAAGCATAAGCTTAGCTCTCCTTTATATTTAATTTGAGGTTTTCCTGGCTGCTTTCGCAGTATGAGAGTGATGGCACTCGTCTGGAGGAGCTGAAACAAAGTGCTAAGTGCTTGTTTACATCCGTCAATGAACCTGAAGAAAAATTAGATCTGATCAACACAACTCAGCGACTAGGAGTGGCAAAACACTTTGCAAAAGAGATCCAGGAGGTTCTTGATCATGTTAATCCGTATATTGTCAATGATCTCTATACTGCCTCCCTTCAATTTCGGCTCCTGCGTCAGAATGGTTTCTCCATTAACTCGGGTAATCTATTGTAGAGTACTTTATTAAACTTCAAGTTTTTATTATATGAAAGTACCTCAAACAATTTGAAAAAAATATACCAAAAGTCATTTAACAAATGATAGTGGACATGGACATTTTGAGTTATACAATAAAAAATAATCTTCTCCGATTAACTTATAATGATACATGATACCAAAATTAAATTGCCTGAGCTTCAAATTACTATCATCTTGTATATATACCTTTTACGCTTCCTTTTAATGTGTAACGTACTCATGCTGAAGAAAACAGAGGTGTTTAACAAGTTCATGGACGGTGATGGGAAGTTCAAAGACAGCTTAAGAGAAGATGTGTCTGGGTTGTTGAGCTTGTATGAAGCTTCTTACCTTGGCTTGCATGGAGAAGATGTTCTAGAGGAGGCCAACAAATTTAGCACCAAACGTCTAGAACTGGCAATGGAGAAGTTGGAGAAAGATTCAGCGGAGCAAGTAAAAGAATCACTTCAAGTTCCACTATATTGGAGGTTACCAAGAATGGAAGCTCGAAACTTCGTCAATATCTACCAAAGGGATAGTAAAAGGCACTTGGATTTGCTCGAACTTGCCAAGTTGGACTTCAATCTCTTGCAGTCGGTTTACGTTAAGGAGCTAAAGGAACTGGCAGAGTAAGATATATCTCTCTCTAAAATTTAGCACTTCGGAAATCTTTGAGAAAGTGTAAACTGAAAAAAATAAAACCTCATCGCTTTCCAAGTTCCTGTTGATTTTTTTTTTTTTTTTGTTTGCTTTGAAGTTGGCTTTTGGATTAGTTTGCTTTACTTGTAGCAACTCTCTGTTCAGGTTTTTTGCTTGTAGGCTATAGCCTATTGCTCATCCAGTTGGGGCTCTGGTGCTTCTTATGGACTGTCTTGTCAGGCTTGTTCTTGCCTGATTTCTGTTATATATGTGCTTTTTTCTCTTTAGCAAAATTTGTACTAGTCTTTATTCTACTTTTTTAATTTTGACCCAAGGTGCTGATCATAAATGAGGCTAGTGTAGCATTAAGTGTAGCATTAAGTATATGTACTTGCTATTGATGGGTCAGGTGGTGGGAAAACTTGAACATGAGGGACAAGCTACCTTTTGCACGAGATCGGTTGGTTGAGTGTTATTTTTGGGCAATGGGAAGTGTTCCAGACCCACATTTGTACAAATGTAGGAGGAACCTCACAAAATTTGGAAGTTTAACAACAGTGTTAGATGATGTATTTGACATATATGGATCAATTGATGAGCTTGACAAGTACATGGACGCAATCAATAGGTACCTTATTGATCTAAGCACTTCTAGGAATACTCACTCAAAAGCCTTAATTTATAATTACGTCTAAATAATCTATTTAACTTTTAAAAGATTTATTTTATTTTTATATTATTAAAAATTAATATTTTTTTAAAAAATAAATTTTCTTTTAAATTTCTTTCTTATCATGTGATGGAACAACTGATGTGAAATATGTTTTGTAAGAGATTTATTATTTTTTAATAATTGAGAGACTAAAATAATGACATTTATAAAGATTGGTGGGGTTGGATGATAAAAATACAAATGTCAAAATTTAAAGTGATTAAAAAGGGTAATTTACTCCATAATTAACTTACTATATATGCCGAAAATTTTCTTTTCTCCGTGCAGGTGGGATCTTGAGGCTATGGAGGAACTTCCAGAGTACATGAAAGTATGCTACTCAGCCATGTATGACCATGTCAATGAAATGGTTCAGGATGGCTCAAAAGATCTTGGCTTGGATATTCTACCCTATATCAAGGATCAAGTACGTATAATGTTATCAAAATGGAAAGCACAAGTTGCAATTGACTAATTAAATAAGGAACAAAATACACACACATATATATATGGATAGCAATTAGCAATTGATCTAAAATCAATTATGTTGATATACCCAGATGCAAATTGGCAATCGATTCAATTGGTGATGTTTTGTGATATGAAATTGAACCAAGATATATGGTTTGAGAAAAATAAATTATAAAATAACTAATTAGAATTTTTTTTTAACTTATATCTTGTTTAATTATGACTATTGCAGTGGGTTTGTTACACAAGATCATTGCATGTAGAAGCAGGATGGTTTTATGATGGATACATGCCAACTCTGGATGAATATTTTCAAAATGGATGGATCTCAATCGGTCTTGCAGCAGGCTTGGCCTATGCCTTTTTTGGAGTACTACAGGATTCCAAAACAGAACATTTGCCATTAGAATTCTTCGAGAATTGGTCTGAATCTGAGTTATTTTATTGGCCATCCTTTATTACCCGACTTTTGGATGATTTAACAACTTGCAAGGTCTGTGATAACTCGGGGGTTAATTCCTTTATTATTGAAAACTTCTTTACTTTGGAAAAAGCCTTAACTACTAAACTAATAACGTGATGTGTTCAACTTTTAAGAACTTAAAAATCCAAAGAGCATAATGTACGGCTTTGCCAACCCCTTTGGCTAAGCCCACAGAGAGAGAGAATGCAAACCTTAATCTTATCCCTTCACAAAAAACTGAGCTTCTTCTAACTTGTTATTATGGGGTAATTTTGAAGCTTGAGATGGAAAGAGGAGAGACAGCAAATTCAATCCAATGTTATACGATTCAGGAAGGCGTGTGTGAAGAAGAAGCACGAGATCACGTCAAAGGGTTAGTAAGTGACTCGTGGAAAAAGCTTAACAAGTTTATTGCTCATAATTCTCTTCCTATTGGCTTTGCCAATACTGCATTGGCAATGACAAGATGTGTTACACGAATGTATCAATTTGGTGATTGGTTTGGCATTCAAAGTCAGGCAAACAAAGATTGTGTGAAGTCTTCATTGTTCAACCCCATGTTGAATTAAGACTTGCATTGAAGACCCTCACAAGTCATGCTATATACCAAAAGTCTATCCCTAGCTATTTTTTGAATTATGACAGCTGCATACTATCAAGTCTATGACAACTATGTCTAGTGAATGGCTTATGTAATAATTAGTGTGTAATATTGTGCCTAGCTACTGTTCAAAGCATGTTTGTTAAGTCTTTGCTATGTATATTTTCTAAGTCAATGCATATAAGGAATAGAAGCCTACTATTATGAAAAACTACTTTCTCTTGCTCTGTTCTTCACACTTGATCATTAATAAGTTGTGTCGATCCTACCTCTCCAAAACAAACAACATGGTATCAGAGCATTAATGATTTTAAAGGCTTGTTAGCAAGTTTAAAAAACCTTCATAGCACATAAACAACCTTCTTTTAGCAAAGTATGGCATCAAGCGCAATGACCCCTCCCCGGTCGTTACCGGCGTCCGTGACCTCCAAGAAAACCCTTCAAGTCCCGAACAAGCCTATTTAGTATTGCTCGTCAACTAACTAAATACAATTATCATATTATATCGATACTCTCATATACTAAATTAAATCATAAATATATAAATCAATACAAACTTTTTACCTTTTATTCACAAGTATATACACTAAAATCTATAATCTCAAAATTATTGCTTATATACAAATTTAGAATCCGTTTACAACTTAATAAACAAATTGTTAAAACTCGACTTCTAACAGCAGAGCGACTCGGAATAAAATTCTATGAGATGCCTTTACCTATCCACGGTGCACCGAACGCATTGATGATTACACGCTAGGCTAATCCCTGTTTGCAAAAGGGGAAAAAAAGGGTGTGAGTCTCATAAACTCAATGCTAATCATTGACTCAGCAAATAGGGCGTATATGGAAAACAAGTAAACGGCAGATCGGTTGAATATAAAATGCAAGATTATAGAAGCAATTTGTTTCAAACGGAGGTTTTGTGCCTTATATAAAAATCGAGAATTTCTTATAAAGTATAAATTATCGAGGTAATAAAATTTTTCGCATCAAAATACGTTAATAACCATTTTTTAATCAAATCAATAAAATCGAGCAAGCTCCCGCGAAACCAAATAGTATTTAAAATCATGCACAAATCATAACTCGCCCATACGCGAGGAATTACTGATTCAGCTTACAGAAAAACAAATAAGGGAGCTACAAAAAACCGTTTAATTCCATTTTCACCATGCAAAGAAATAGGATTCATAACTTTAAAACTCATTTCAACCCATATAAAACAATTACATTTTATCAAAAATCATCAACAAGGCTTATGACTCTCTTAAAACTTGGCTCATGCCAAAAATTCATATTCGGTGATACCTTACATCGGGGCATCCAACCAAATCCGCCAAGGCTGTTAAAAATTTCATATACATCTAAAACATATTTTACGTTAGAAAACACAGTCGTTCCTTGGCATTGGCAGAGTTCACCCTTATGTGCTGGTTTGGCATGAAGTGAACTTTAACTATACCTCAAGAGATACCCTCCGTGCCTTTCGTACCAAGGTATAATATAATGGGGTTTACCGTGCCCCTCTAATAGGTTGGTCCACAGAAACCAGCCCACTATAGTAAGCTAATCTAATAACCCACCATATCAATAAAAATTTTGATAACATGACATGGCTAATATTACATTACCCAGCCTATCAAGGCAAAACAAACAGTTCATATGATTTCAACATAAATACCAATTCAGTCACTCATGCCAATATTGCCATAAGCCATTCAATTTCAAAACAAATTAGGAATCTCATTTCATTTATAAAAACTGTCTTAAAAATCATTTATATCCTTGAAGTATCATTTCAAATTTATTGCCAAACATTCAATATAAAAGTCATAAAAATCTATCGTTATGTTCACAAAATAAAGTTCAATGCATTATTCATAAAACACCGAGCATAGGGAAATTAAATCTCGTAATCATGTATGCACATTACACAGATATATAAGGCACAATTTAGGAGATAAATCGGGTTGAAAAGCTTATTTTCCATTTGTAAAACGCTTTACATATAAGGCATACATATACATATCCAAAACAATTTCTAAAATAACTTACAATAACAATTTTCTAAAATTCTACCAACGTATGCTTTCCACAGTAGTGCGTGTGCAATAAATCATGCGAATATATATATAAATATAGATATATGAAAATTTTAAAATCGACACTCCCTACTCACCTTGAAATAGCGGGATCTTACATCGCTATTTTCAATTTCCCGATCGCTCGTCAATTCCTCCGACATACCATTATAGTGCATTGTCACTTTAACACTTCTAAATTGGGCTAAGTGGGCTCAAATCTTCACCTTTATTTTTCACTTTTGGGCTTTTCTTTGCTTTATTACCTTTGGGCCCTCTCCATGGGCTTTTCCATTTATTTCCTATTTGGGCTAAGCCCATTTATTTCTTTTATTAGGCCATGCCCATTTATTTGTTATTAGGCCAAGCCCATTTTTATTTCTTATTTCTTTTCTTTTTTTTCTTTTCTTTTTCTTTCTTCTTTTTCTTTTCCATGTTTCTTACTTCTTCCTCCTCCAACCCGTCACTCCCTTCACCGCCGTGGCAGCACCTTCCTCTTCTATTTTCACTCACAACCAGCTTCACTTTCTCACCCTTTTTGCTGCCATTTTTTGCTCTTTTCTCTATCAAAATTCCAGCAACAAAACTTTTAATTTTTTTGCACAACTTGGCAGCAAACAGCTCCAATTTTTCTGTACAAATTGGCAGCAATTTCAGCTCTCTTTTCTAACTTTATTTCTACTCTAAAATCAGTAGATTTCCAGCTCAGTTTCTAGCAGCAAAACCTTAACAATTTCAGCCACAAAAACCTCAAAATTTCCAGCAATTTAAACCTTAAAAGTTTCAGCAACTAACCTCAAATTTCCAGCAACAAAATCCCTACAAAAAGCACCGAATTTTCTCTCTCAAAGTGCAGCAAAAAAATCAACTTTCTTACCTCAAAAAATTTCAACTTTTTCTTCCTCCAAAAATTGCAGCAAAAGCTTTTTTTCCCTCCCTCAAAGTGCAGCAAAACCGTCCCAAGAAAAAGAGCAAAATTTTTGTTTCTTTTCTCTTCCTCTCCCACGATTTTTGGCTGAATATTTCTTCCCTCACTCAAACCGACTTATCCCTCCTTTTTTTTCTTCTCTCTCCATTCTTTATTTCTCTTCTTTTTATTTTTCTTCTTTTGACCAACCACTCTTTCTAGATTTTTCTTCTATCTTCTTTTTATTTTGCTTTTCTGGCTAGCCCCATCCATCATTTCTTCTCCTTTGTTTTCTTTGCTTTTGTCTTCATTCCTTTTTTTCCTTGATGGTTATTTTCTTTATTTGTTGACTAATACAACTAAACTGAAAATATTAGTTGTTTGACTTTTCTTCTCACTTAGTTTATGTGACTAAAAAAAATCACATGGTAAAATCTTAAAACTTTTTCCATCATTTTTCATTTTTTTATTTTATACATTATCTTTATTCAATATTTTATTTAATCACGTTTTCATCACTCCAATCACATGTATATCTCACATTTCCACATATTTGACTAACAAAATTTCTTTTAACTCCAAATATTAAAATTTGCACATAAGTCCTCAAACTTTTCTTTATTTATTGTGTGTCCCTCCAATCTTTCATCCTTTATAATTTAGTCCTTCCAACATTTATTAAATTCCAATTTACTTCTATCTTTCTTCCTTTCCACGTATACAATCAAATTATTGAAGGTGCACTCGAACGCGATATCACAATAATATTTAAATATTTACTTACCCGCATTAGCTTGATTTAATAAAAATACGAGGTCTCACTTACGTCATTTCTTTCCAAAAATTCATTCTTACTTTTTCTCTCCCACTTAAATTAGTCATATTCCATTTTTCATAACTAATTTCGACAACGTATAAAATGTTAATATTTTAATAATATTTTATTAAATAAAATATTATTTTATTTCAAAATTTTTTCACTTGCCTTCTTTGGTCCTGAAACACATTATTTTGTCTCGATTTACTTCTGAATCATCCTTTAGCTTACTAATTCGTCTCCGCTGCAAATATTATTATTTAATTGTTCTTTTTGCGCGTGTGAAACATTTTATTCTTGAATGTTCCTTTCATTTTTTGTTGTTCTTTAGCATGCCAATTCGCATCAAATGATCATTCGTTTGATCAACAAGATCTTATTAGTGTCCAACGAGGGTACGGGGTATTACAATGTGAGAACTTGACCTTTATGGACTAGTAAATAGAGATCTTAAGATAAAATTGAGAATTTTAAAACCCCAGAATGACTTAAGATGGTAATTCAGAGTTTGAGGATCAATTTGGGGTCAAACTGAAATTTTCACAACATAGGGGCAAAAGGGTAATTTTGCCACCCGAGGGAAAAATTTGAATGTGAGATGAAATTTTTTACTAAGATTGATCATTTGGAGTATAATTTAAGGTTGAGAAGTGAAAAATTATAATTTCGGTATTTTTCGGAGCATAGGGAAAAAATGGTAATTTTGCCTTCTCAAACGCAAAATTGGAATTTTCACCACCCACCACTTGTCAAATTTATGAATTTTACTCATTATTGTTATGGATAATTATAGGATTTTATGTGGTGGTGAAATAAAGTTTAAAGGATAAGTATTAAAAAAACATACTAATAAAATGGTGACATTTGGCACCTTTATAACCATTTAATATTTTCATTTAAAATCAGCCCATAAACTCAATTATTTCACTTCATTTGGCAGGCCATAGCAAGGGAGGAAAGGAAAAATAAGAACAAAAACCCTAGCCACCAAAATTCAAGAGGAAAGTGTGGAAAATTCAAGGAAACAAGTGAAAAAGGTAAGAATTTTTAATTAAAGCTTGAGATATACCATTTCTATGCATTATTTTCCATTTTAAACGGTTGAGAATCAAGGTTTCATGATGGGTCTCTTGCTGGTCAAACACTTAGAGAGAGGTTTTGATGCTTGAATTAGTTAGATTTCAACATATGCTAGTGTTTTTAGTTAGTTAGTGATGTGTAGCATCAAAAACAACCAAGAAAAGTTCATTTTCTCCCATCACCCATCATAGACTGAATTCTCTATGTGGGATATTGATGTTGAATTTGATTTTTTGGTTGAAAATTAATGATTTATTGTGTGAGAATCAAGTATGGAAAATTTCATGGTTGATGCACCGTCATGGCCGAATTTTCAAGGAACAATGTGATGATGGTTTTTGCAATATTTCATGACATTTATCTAGTTTTTGATGATTTGGTATATTGAAGGAAAAATGGAATTAATTGAAGTTGAATTCGGTATATTGGCCAATTAATCGAATGAAAAATTAAATGAGGCCAACACCAACTTATTTAGGTACACAATGGAAATTAGAAAGGACACCGTATTTAGATAGTCACCCGACCATTTCACATTCCATTTTATGCATCAATATAGACTATGATTTGGTTTTATACTGATTTGGCACCAATTTAGTGAATGGTTTGATTGTGCAATATGTCTAGGTGGTGAATCCTCCGATAAGGGCAAAGAAATTGTACCCAAGAATCAGTAGTCGAAGTATCCGAATTCGACCCTCGAAAACTGTGAGTGAACTTGCATTTCAACTGTTTTGGGAATTTTAATTGAGTTGAGATGAAATGCTTGAATGATTTATATCCAATTTTTATTTAAAAATGAGTCCCGGGAACAAGCCTTTGATACTTATTTTAATGTTATGAGTGTGTACACTGTGTAAAGAAAATGAACATATGCTCAATTGTTGTGTTGATAATGATATGAATGAATGGGTAATGTGTATTAATGACCAAAGGATGTACGAGTAGGGAGTTCACACCTGGTCATATTGCTAGGTGCGAGTAGGGAGTGCACCAGAGTTGAGCAAAGTGGGGACAGCGGTACATAACGCCCACGATTCCTAGGAACTCTCACGCATGAACTATGGCAAAGTGTGACTCTCTGCCTAGGGGCTTGCAGGGACGGCGATACGTAATGCCTGCAAGTGCTCTGATGGGTACCTCTTTTTATCACCACTTGCAAGATAGCGATATGTAACGCCTACAAGTGCTTTGATGGGTACCTCTTTTTGCCACCAAGGATAGAGAAGACTTGGCGGTGTATTGTAATTGCACATGATTTTATATATATGCGTAATATAGTGTGCATGATGGAAAAAAATATGATTGTGTGGTATGTGAACCTTGAGAAATTCTCTTTTATTCCAAATTGCTTTAAACTAAGGAAAAAAGATTTTAACATGAAACCCTCGTATGGTTGAGTGAAACCCTTGTTTCGTGACAGTTTATGATAAACCGTCGATGTTGCTATCTTGATAGAATGAATGATGTAATTTCATAGTTGCTTTATTATTGAATGTTAAATAACTCCGGGTAAAGTGGAAGGGGTTTTAATATTAACTTGATGTAAATTGTTTTGTTTCCAAATAAGTACATCACGGTTCCCAACTTTTTGAATATTACTGCTTGTTCCCTTTTAATGTTCGCTCACTGAGTTTTGTACTCACAGTTTTAAAAATTCATATTTTCAGATTTAGAAGTAATTGGGCCTAGACCAAGTCATCTACGTATGCTCGTCCTTGGTAGAGACTATGGCATTTCAATAGATATGCCTTTATTCAAAGTTACTCCGTTGACAGTCAAAAGTCTGATGTTCTGTGGACATGTATAAGTAATGAAATCCACTAGGAGTCATGTTATATTACATTTGATTACTGGTGCCACGATGAGTTGGCAAATAAGTGACACTATTTTGGCATAATACAAATGTGAGTATTTGATTGCCATAGTGTATCATTGTATATTTTAATCGACAATGCCATCATGGGTTGGTTACTTCCACACCATTTGGAATGAGTATGGATTCATTAGTTGATGAGCCGATAAGCAATGTAAATGGATAGGCTTGCTTGGGCTTGGTAACCTATGCTCATTAGGCCCATGCACCGATCATGGCTTGAAAAATTTAGACTGTGATAAAGGTGGTATCAGAGCTCTAAGTTTAGTCGCGTCTTAGGGATTCTTATGTCAATCAGCGAAGTTATCGGAGTTAATATAGAGTCTTGTTTATGGCCTGTAATTGCAGCACGAATCATAGACACGAGGCTATATGAACTCCTGTTCCTAGTAACCTACCTTCTTGTTAATGTCATGGAAAGGTCATAAGTGGTGTTGTTGTCCAGGTTTGAGATGCCACCCGTGACATAAGCTATTGGAAAGATTTTAAAGCAAATACTCTTAAAGAACAACTATTGTAATGATGTATTCCCTCGACTAAGGATGAAAGAAAGTGGAGTTGGACTAATAGGTCTAAAATAACTCATTTATTTGGTGGAGTTAACCATTGACCCATGATTGTCAATGGGAAGAAATTGGATGACATTGGATTGTATTTGAGGTTAATATAAAGAAGCGCATGTGGTAAAGGTAATAAGAGGGCATATTTGACCGGAACAAGTAGTAATCATTGTAATTCACTTGAAGTTTATAACTTTGAGTATTGAGGGAGCTGCAAGCCAATACTTATCTGCATGTAGGTAAGTGCATTATGTTAATTGAGCTCGTTATGCCCATATATAAGTGGTGTTGGGCTTTTGAAATATTTTATATGTGAATATGCTTTGAATATGTGTACAGCAGCTTAGAAGGAGCTGGTTTTGATTTCAATTAAGTGATTGTGAGATTCTAAGAATTGATTTGACCTATTATGGTTTATAGATATAAGTACATGAATTAACCCAAGGGTAAGCATCAATGATTACTATAATTGATGTATGGTCAAGAAGTAAAAGGTTAGTAAACAAATCTGCTATAAGGATGAGCTTGAATTTTGCTATGCATAGCGTAGACCTAAGGGATTAAAGGACTAGATGTGGATTTGGCAGCTTGAAGTTAAGTGACTTGGAAATGTCGAATCTAGTATAAGTGCCATATGGGGTTTATTGTCTAAGCTTAGTATACAAATTGTTTTAAAGATCAATTTAAAAGTTTATATGGTTTAGTATACCACCTATGATGTAAGTGATTAGTCTTGAATTTAATTTCTTCAAAGGTAAGAGATTTAGAAAATATTAACTATTAGATGAGCTCGAAGAGGAAGCTTCTGCATCCTAAGTTTATGAATTTGGATCTTATGGCCATAAAGGCTAGATGCAACAATTAAATAAATTGTCCATCTTATCAATGTTAATGATTAAAGACTGATGAGTAGAGTTAAGATTGCTATGCGAGGTGATGTACACTTTGATATATATGTACCTAAGAGTTATCCAGAGATCATTGCTTAATTAGAATGGCACTGAATATCATGATAAAGGTACATGAATAGTAGCAATGAGATGTGTCCAAAGAGTGATTTTGACATATACCAAATGTAGAATAGTTATGTCAAGATTAATGTTCTGATCGCGAACTTGTGACAAAAATCTAGTTTTGAAATTTGTGGTTTCCATGATCATAAAATATATGGAGTTTATCAATATGTAGGCATACACTTGGAGTTGTACATCTTGTAATCCCCATGCATCACATGGTAATTTTACCATCTCAGGGGCAAAATTAGAATTTTCACCACCCAACACTTGTCAAATTTATGAATTTTACTCATTATTGGTATGAATAATTATGGCATTTTATGTGGTGGTGAAATAAAGTTTAAAGGATAAGTATTAAAAAAATAGACCAATAAAATGGTGACATTTGGCACCTTTGTAACCATTTAATATTTTCCTTTAAAATCAGCCCATAAACTCAATTATTTCACTTCATTTGGCCGGCCATAGCAAGGGAGGAAAGGAAAAAGAAGAACAAAAACCCTAGCCACCAAAATTCAAGAGAAATTTATAGAAAATTCAAGGAAACAAGTGAAAAAGGTAAGAATTTTCAATTAAAGCTTGAGATCTACCATTTCTATGCATTATTTTCCGTTTTAAACGGTTGAGAATCAAGGTTTCATGATGAGTCTCTTGCTGGTCAAACACTTAGAGAGAGGTTTTGATGCTTGAATTAGTTAGATTTCAACATATGCTAGTGTTTTTATTTAGTTAGTGATGTGTAGCATGAAAAACAACCAAGAAAAGTTCATTTTCTCCCATTACCCATCATAGGCCAAATTCTCTATGTGGGATATTGATGTTGAATTTCATTTTATTTTAAGTGAATTGGTTGAAAGTTAATGATTTATGGTGTGAGAATCAAGTATGGAAAATTTCATGGTTGATGCACCACCATGGCCGAATTTCCAAGGAACAATGTGATTATGGTTTTTGCAATATTTCATGACATTTATCTAGTGTTTGATGATTGGGAGTATTGAAGGAAAGATGGAATTAATTGACGTTGAATTGGGTATATTGGCCAATTAATAGGGTGAAAAATTAAATGAGGCCAAAACTGACTTATTTAGGTACATAATGGAAATTAGAAAGGACATCGTATTTAGATAGTCACCCGAGCATTTCACATTCCATTTTATGCATCAATATAGAGTATGATTTAGTTTTATACCGATTTGGCACTAATGCAGTGAATGGTTTGATTGTGTTATATGTCTAGGTGGTGAATCCTCTGATAAGGGCAAAGAAATTGTACTCAAGGATCAGTAGTTGAAGTATTCGAATTCGACTCCCAAAAACTGTGAGTGAACTTGCATTTCAACTGTTTTGGTAATTTTAATTGAGTTGAGATGAAATGCTTGAATGATTTATATCCAATTTTTATTTAAAAACGAGTCTCGGGAACAAGCTTTTGACAATTATTTTAATGTTATGAGTGTGTACATTGTGTAAAAAAAATGAACACATGCTCAATTGTTGTGTTGATAATGATATGAATGAATGGGTAATGTGTATTAATGACCAGAGGATGTGCAAGTAGGGATTGCACACCTAGTCATATTGCTTGGTGTGAGTAGGGAGTGCACCAGAGTTAAGAAAAGTGGGGACGGCGGTACGTAACACCCACGATTCCTAGGAACTCTCAAGCGTGAACTATGGCGAAGCGTGGCTCTCTGCCCAGGGGCTTGCAAGGACGACGATACGTAATGCCTGCGAGTGCTTTGATGGGTACCTCTTTTTATCACCGCTTGCAGGACGACGATACGTAACGCCAACAAATGCTCTGATAGGTACCTTTTTTTGCCACCAAGGACAAAGAAGACTTGGCAGTGTATTGTAATTGCACATGATTTTATATATATGCGTAATATAGTGTGCACGATGGAAAACAAATGTGATTGTGTGGTATGTGAACCTTGAGAAATTCTCCTTTATTCCAAATTGCTTTAAACTGAGGGAAAAGGGTTTTAACACGAAACCCTCGTATGGTTGAGTGAAACCCTTGTTCCATGACGGTTTATGATAAATCACCGATTTTGCTATCTTGCTAGAATGAATGATGTAATTTCATAGTTGCTTTATTATTGAATGTTAAATAACTCCGAGTTAAGTGGAAGGGGTTTTAATATTAACTTGATGTAAATTATTTTGTTTCCAAATAAGTGCGTCGTGGTTCCCAACTTCCTGATTATTACTGCTTGTTCTCTTCTAATATTCGCTCACTGAGTTTTGTACTCACAATTTTAAAAATTCATGTTTTCAATTTTAGAAGCAATTGGGGCCTAGACCAAGTAGTCTACTATGAGACCCTATCGAATTTGCTAAAATCCGGTATTGTACCTTGTGGTACAATTAAGTTGATTCGATCCTTGAACTAGTTCAAATAGAAATTCCAAAAGGAATTTGAAAATTCTGAAACCCACAGAATGACTTAGAATAGTGATTCGGAGTTCAAGGTCCAGTTTGGAGTTAATAGGAAAAATTGACCGATTAGGGACGAAATGGTCATTTTACCATTTGATAATAAAATGGAAATTTTTAGCAAAGATTTGATCACATTTGACTAAGAATAATTATATGAAATACAATTATGATTATTGGAATATAAAATAAAGTTTAGCAATGAAAATTTGTGATTCCCAGTATTTTTGGAACACAAAGGCAAAATGGTAATTTTGCCACTAGAGGACTAAATGGGAATGTTTTTGAAAAGATTTTTGCCCCATTTGATTAATATTGATCAATATTAGTGTTATTTGAGGTTGAAAAGTAGAAATAATGTGATTCTGGTACATTTCGGAGTATAAGGGTAAAATCGTAATTTTACCATCCCTGGGGCAAAATGATAATTTTCCACCACCAGAACATTTTTTTTCCAGCCATGGTCATCTTTTATTCACATCTTGACTTTGACTAATCATGTGGTGGAAAAATTTAGAAGAAAAAGTCAAAAAAAGGGCCAATGGCATTATGCCATGTGGCAAGTTATTTTATTTTATTATTAAAACCTAAAAATCAGCCATAAAACCTATTTTCTCTCTCTAAATTTGGCACAAACTAGATTCAAAGGAAAAGAAAAGAGAACAAAGGGAAAAATAAGAAAACCTAGATAAAAAATTCAAGAAAAAGCGTGATTTTCAAGGAAAATCAAGTGAAAAAGGTAATATTTCTTCACTTTTGCTTATGATCTACAATACCCATGCATTTCTTTCCATTTTCTATGGTTGAGAGGCATGATATCATGATAAATTCAATTCTGAAAAATGGGTATGGAAGAGGAATTAATGTTGGATTGGCTTGATTTTAGACTATGTTAGTGTTTAGAGATAGTTTAACATGTTAGTAAGCAAAACAACAAGAAAAAACTTGATTTTCCCCATGAATCTTCAAAGGCCGAATATCCTAGGTTGTGTGTGGAAAATGAAATGATTTCATTTGAAATGAAATGAATTGAAAAATGACGATTTAAGGTGAAAAAGTTAAGTAGGAAAAATTACAGTGCTAATGCACTGTAATGGCTAAATTTTTCCATGAAGATGGAAAAGTTTTAATGCTGAAATTGGCACTATTTAAATGGTATGTGGTGAATTAAGGTATTAGAAAAAGAATGGTGCAATTTGGAATCAAATCGAACGCATTGGCCAATTTATTGGGTAATCAACCGAATTAGGTCAACACCGCGTTTAAGCAATTGATTGAGTATTTTATGCATCCGTATAGAAATTAGGTTAATTTTATACCTAATTAACACCAATATAGTAATTAAATTATTGTGCTATTTGTCAAGGTGGTGAGCCCTCGGATAAAGGCAAGAAAATCACACCCGAGGATTAGCAGTCGAAGTGCTCGAATTCGACTCCCGAAAAACCTGTGAGTGATTTTGCATTTCAAAAACAGTTTTGAGAAATATGAACCTATTTGAATAAAATGCTTGAATGATTTTATTCAGCCTTCTTTGAAAAGAACGGGTACCATGGGAACAAGTTTTTCATGAAATATTATTTTATTTATGTGAAATTTGATTGTGTTGAATATTGCTCATCTATATGATGCTTATATGTATAGTTAAGAAATTTATATGAATTCGATATAATCATGCACGTGCGAAGTGGGAAATGCACATGCCTATAATAGTGTGCAAAGTGGGGACAGCGATACATAACGCCCACAATTTCCTAAAAATTCAAAATTGAGCAAAGTGGGGATGGCGACAAGTGACGCCCACGATTCTTGGAAATTTGCACGCATGAACTTTGGTGAAGCATGATTTTCAGTCCAGGGGCTTGCAGGGATGGCGAAACATAACACCTGTAAGTGCTCAGAAAAATGTCTCTTTTACCACCAAGGACAGTGATGACTTGGCAGTATATATATGATTGCTCATATCTTTGTGTATATATGTGTGATTGTATGGTATGCGAATTGCCTTAAATTGAGAAAAAAAAAGGTTTAACACGAAACCCTCGTATGGTTGAGCAAAACCCTCATGCAGCAACGGGTTATGATTTCGCTTCTCTGCAACAAGAATGCCTTCCCACTACAACGATAAATGTCGATTTTGCTATCTAGCTAAAATAAATCCTGGGGTAAGTGGAAAGGGTTTAAATATTAGTTAGATAAAAAACTGCCTCATTTTCAACCGGTGCGTCATGATTGTCAAATTTCTTGATTAAGATTGCTTGTTCCCTTCTAATATTCACTCACTGAGTATTGTACTGACATTTTATAAAAATTCAAGTTTTCAAATCAAGAGATTGTTGGACCTTAGATCGAGGAGTCCCCGTAGTGCATCTCCTGGGTATGTGTCTGGCATTCGATAGTGATCCCTTTTATGGTAAATGTCTTTGCTGGAAGTCATGGGTCATTTTGTACTGTGAATACACTCAAACAATGTAAATATGTGTATGCAATGTAAATTGTTAAATTCATGACTGGTATAGTGCATGTACATTATTATTGATAATGCCATTGTGATTTGGCTATGTTCACACCCAGGGAAAAGTGTGTCTGTGTATGCATGATATGATAAATTTGTTAAGCATGGGTAAATGGATAGGCTTGCTTGGGCTTAGTGAGCTATGTTCATTGAGCTCATGCGCCGGTCATGGCCCGAAAAAATGGGTTGTGACATCTACGTATGCTCGTCCTTGGTAGATACTATGGCATTTCAATAGCCGTGCCTTTATTCAAAGTTACTCCACTGATGGTCAAAAGTTTGATGTTATGTGGACATGTATAAGTAATGAAATCCACTAAGAGTCATGTTATATTACATTTGATTACTAGTGCCACAATGAGTTGGCATACAAGTGACAATATTTTGGCATAATACAAATGTGAGTATTTGATTGCCATAGTGTATCATTGTATATTTTAATCGATGATGCCATCATGGGTTGGCTACTTCCACACCAGTTGGAATGAGTATGGATGCATTAGTTGATGAGCCGATAAGCAATGTAAATGGATAAGCTTGCTTGGGCTTGGTGAGCTATGCTCATTGGGCCCATGTGCCGGTCATGGCTCAAAAAATTTGGGTTGTGACATACAATCTCCCCACTTAAAAATAAATTCATCCTCGAATTCAAAACAACATACAGTGAATAATTAAAATTCTAAAATTCTTCTACATCACTTTTGTTGGACATTCTCCATATAGGATCTCAATCTTAAAAATCATATCAATTTCCAATCTTTATAGAAAACTCGATAATGTCATATTACATTTTTTTTATAAATACCACACTTTTCAAATTAAATCGATATTATTCTTCCTCTTATAAAGAGAAATCAAATATATCATTAATCTTAGTCACACATCCATCAAATCATTCTTAAAGCATCAATTATGCATGTTTACATAGCCATCCACAATTCCTTTTCCTTGATCGTTTATCAAGCCTTCCAACATTCGAACATTTATCCAACCATTGACTATCGGTCTGACTCGTCATCCTATCTTTATTTCAGTTTACATACTTCTATACCATTTCCATTCGAGTATTTCATAATACGTAAGGATCAAGACATGTTTTATTTATTTCAGATATATTTAACATCATGGATGATTCAAATCTAATAACCATTAGTAACCATATTCCTGAAAACAAAACTCTAGTACTTTTATGATCGAGTGCTCACTAGATAATTTCAGCCTATACCACAAGGCATTTTGATAATTAACGATATTCTTGTATATATCTTTATAATCTTAATCAATCTCTTTAATCAATAGCTAATTTGTTCATCATCAACCGCATACAACATATCTAACTTGAAATTCCTCAAATTTGCTCTAAATGCCAAATCTCATGGCCTCATTATCAAAGTCTTTACTAGTATATGAATACTCGAAATCTCAAATCATCTTCTCTTCCTAAATAGATCTTTATAATTCCAGTAGCATATTTTTATTTCTTCACCAAGGGTAATACCATTTAATCAAACCATATCACCCTCGTTCTTTAAATATTCGTAATAGAATTCAACCTTCGCCTATCTTTGTCAAACACTTTACCTTGACAATTAATCAGATAAATTGAAACTGATGGGGGAGGTACATTTCACAATTTATGTCATGTATCTACAAACATATCGAGACCACAACTTCATCAGATCTAAGATATCGGTAAGATAATCATTACCTCAAACCACCATTTCCAAACATCCTTATATGTTTGCAATATACCTTCATAATTATATGGCATATCAGTCACGAGCCCTAACTTGACTGTATATAGTCTTTTTGCTCTTTGAGTTTTAATGTTTCTCATAGTAAAAATCTCTCAAACTATGTCATCAAGGTGTTCACAACATGGATACAAGTTCATAACTTATAGTTCAATGCCTAAAGCAGTGAACACAATCTCGTCATTAGAGTTTTACTCTTACCTACCAATCATAACTCCCTTTTGCTCATTTACTTACACATTGCTTGGTCGCTCACCAACCATTTATAACCATCCAAATTCGAACTCTTATAAATAGTCAAACTAGTGCATTGTCACACCTTTCCATACATTTCCATAACACTTAAACACTTCCTTTAATACAATTTTTTTGAAAATTTAAATAATCAAAGGCTGATCTCTAAAGCCTTTCATAACCTTAACATTTCAATGTATGGTTATTAACATTCCAGTTCATTTGTTCCTAATGGACATCATTTTAAAATCCCCCCAAAATGTTCGTGTTCTTAATTCGAACCATATAGAACTAACTTATTATGATTACATTAATTATCTTTAACCTTCTTAAGCACGATGTAACAACATCTGTAATACCCCGTACCCTCGTTGGACACAAATAAGATCTTATTGATCAAAAGGATGATCATTTGATGCGAATTAGCATGCTAAAGACTGACAAAGGATGAAAAGAACGTTCAAGAATAAAATATTTCACACGCGTAGAAATAGCAATTAAATAATAATACTTTCATCGGATGTGAATTAGTAAGTTAAAGGATTATTCGGAGGTAAATCGAGACATAATAATGTGTTTTGGGACCAAAGAAGTTAAGTGAAAAATTTTAAAATAAAATAATATTTTATTCAATAAAATAATATTAAAATATTAATATTTTATTTATTATCGAAATTAGTCATGAAAAATGAAATATGACTAGTTTAAGTGTGGGAGGAAAAGTAAAGAAGAATTTAGAATGAAAACGTCGATAATCTTACGATGTGCATTTTTAGTCGAGTTAACGCAGTAAGAATGCGATTTTAATATTTTGGTTATGCACGTGTAAGAGAAGGAAGATAGATGGAAATTGAAATTTTTACATGTCTCGGAAGAATTAAATTTTTGAATATAAAAAATGATGGAAAAAGTTTTAAGATTTTACTATGTAATTTTTATTGTCACATAAACTAAGTGAGAAGAAAAGTCGAATAACCAATATTTTTAGTTAGTTGAATTAGTCAACAAATAAAGGAGACAAGACAAGCATGAAGACAAAAAGGAAAAAAAGGAATGAAGACCAAAGAATAAAAGAAACAAATGATGGAAGAAAAGACAAAAGAAAATAAAGGAGAAATGAAAGAAATATGGGGGGGCCGACCACATGAAAGGAGAAGAGAGAAAGAAGTTGGTTATGAGGGGAAGAAATAAAAGAATAAAACAAGAAGGAAAAGTCTAGAAGGAAAGTTGGTCAAAGAAGAAAAAAATGAAAGAAGAATCGGGAAAGAAAAAAAAGAGGAAAAGTTAGCCAAAAATTGAGAAAAAAAAAAGAGAGAAGAAATGGCATGAATGAGGGGAAGAAGAAACCTAAAAAATTCGGCAATTTTGGTGGGAGGTAGAGGCTGGGTTTTTGCTACACTTTTGGAGGAGAAAGAGGCTAGTTTTAGGTGCAGGAAATTGGCAATAAAATGGAGAGAAAAGAGAAGAAAATTCGACACTTGAGGGAGGTAAGAAATCTGAAATTTTTTCGCACTTTGGTGGGGTTGTTTTGCTGCACTTTGAGGGAGGTTTAGATGCTGAAAATTCAAGGTTCTTGTTGTTGGAAATTAAGGTTGAGGTTGTTGAATTTTTGAAGTTTTTGGTGGCTGGAAATGATGATGATTGGCTGTTGAAATCGGAGCTGAAAGGGGTAGCATGGTTGCTAAATTTTGAAGGTTTAATGCCATGAAAATTGAAGCCTTGTGGTGATAGATTGTGAGAAGAAAAAGAAAGAGTTGGCTGCAAGTTTGAGAGAGGGAAGAAGAGAGAGTGATGGGCTGGAAAGAGGAAGAAAGAAACCTAGAAGAGAGAAAGAAAAAAAAAGAAAAAAAGAAAAAAAAAGAAATGAGAAAAAAAATGTGTGGGCATGGCCTAAGTAGAAAATAAATAGGCATAGCCCAATAAGAAATAAAATTAGGCATGGCCCAATAGGAGAAAAATAAATGGGCTTAGCCCAACGGGAAGAAATAGAGAAGTCCATGGAGAAGCTCAAAGGTCATAAAAAAATGACAAAGGCCTAACAGTAAGTTAATGTTATAATTCAAGGTTTATGGGTAGTTTAATATTGTGCATATTTTGGATGAAAAATATGCAAGTTGTTTAAGGAAATTTAATTAAGTTGCTACCCATATAAATGTGTGATTAAGTATATTGAGTTTAAACTGTTGCTAGGAAAGTTTGTCATGAGGCGTGCCGAACGAAGTATGTGACTGACAAATAAGAATAAGTATATACACGTACGAATCGATAGTAAAGTAATATCCCACAATTACGAGGTGAGTAGGGGGTGTCAATTTTAAAATTATTCTGTGTATATATATATATATATGTACATGTACGTATATTTTACGTGAAGTGCGAAATTTATGAAAAGTATGCATTGATGGAATTTTAAGAAATTGTGAATGCAAGTTATTTTTAGAAATTGTTTTGAATATATATATATATATTATACGTAAAGCGTTTTAAAAATGGAAAACAAGCTTTTCGACCCGATTTATTTCCTAAAATTATGCCTTATATACCAGTGTAATGTACATACATTGTTATGACCCAAAACTCCCCATCGGACTCATGACAACCACCGCGACATCCCGATAGGCACTCATTATCCAGGATGTCAATCGATACCCCACAAGGCTTAGCATCAACTTTCGCACTTTCTCGGTGAGCCATAGTTACCAAGTATCATAATTCGAAGGATTACAAGTCTTTTCCAAATCATAACATTAAAATATTATTTTTTGGCTCACATGGGCATTTTTGTCATTTTTTTTCAAAAATCTCAAAACTGGCTAAAAACGTAATAGGTAAGTAGAAAACAAATATTTAGTGATTAAAAACAAATTTAAGTATCTATAACGTTTGTTTGAAGTAAAAATTTGACTATTTGAATATAATAAAAATATTCGATAAAATAATCTATTTTTCTTATAAAATAATTTTTATAAAGCTATCGATAAATAATTTTAGCAGCGTAAAAGTTAAATATATTCTTACATACTATAGTACAAACAGCCAAAGTATGAAATTTAAATTCCAGTGACAGTGGGCCCACAACTAACCAAAATACATCGAAAACTGTGAACCTACAGTTCTTGTCGATTAAAGTCCACTGTGGTCCTTGATCGAATCCACTAACTACCGGCTATTCTGAGCCTGAAATGTGAGGAAATGAAGGGGTGAGATTATAAAATCCCATTGAGTAAACAAATACCATCTAGATTATCTAAAGGGGAGAAAATGGAGACGATTAAATAAACCATCATAAAACAGTTCATAACACTTCAGTTTTTTTCACTAGATAATATAAATTCGTTTTGTTCGTGAAATTAATATGGCTTATGTTTCTTAAAAACTTGGCTTATGCTAACAAAATCATACTCGATGACACCTTGATCAGAGGTATTCGACCGAGACCACTATGACCGTTGAAATTTCATAATTTCACAAAATGCAGCATATCTTTGGCGTTGGCTGTGTTCACTCTCACGTGGGGGTTCGGCATGAAGTGAACTCTGTTATACCTCAGGAGTTACCCTCCGAGCCTCTCATCAGAGGTATAATATAATGGGTTTTACTGTCCCCCTCTAAATACTTTGATCCACAAAAACCCGTCACTGTAGTGAGAACTCTATTACCCACCAATTAATCAAATATCCAATTGCATGATTTGGCAATTTATTCATTACACAGTCTATTCAGACAAAGCAAAAAATTCATACTTTTCAACACGAAAATCAAATCAGCCATTCATGCCAATTTATCATAAGCCATCTAGTTCATATCATAATTTATAATATAGCAAAAGATCTCCAATTACTCTAATTTCAAAATCAGTATTCCATTTTCAAATCAATTTATAAAATTTCATTTTATTTCATAAATTCTTATTTTTCTCATAAATCAAGGCAATTCACTATTTAAATTTATTTTTCCACAAAATCACCAAATTGAATAAAATCTACTCTAGATAATTAAGGCGATAATAAGTTTACTCATTGTTTTCGAAAATCGAATCTAGGTACTTTGACTAGTGATCCTCGAGTGCAACTCCTTGCCTTTCTCGGAGGATTCACCACCTTGACACAGTACAAAATTGAGAAATTTACTACATTGCCCCAAAATTGTAGTAAACTAATTTAGACCACTAATGCATGCTATGAAATGCAAAAACTGTCCGAATATTGCTTAAACGCGGTGTTAACCTAATTCAGCCTATTACCCGATAAAATGGCCATTGTGTCCAATTTAACTCCAAATCAATTCTTTTCACTTTCTACACTCCAATAATACGTAAATTACCTCAATTACTGTGAATGAGATTCAATTTACGAGTCCAAACCACCAAATACATCGGTCTATACACTAGGTGAAAATTCATATTTTATGCCGAAAATTCCCATTTAATTTCTAGTCCCACCAATAATCAATTATCATCAAAATATCATGAATTATCATCATTTCCAGCATCAATTCTTCCCCTAGAAAATTCTGCCAAAATGGGTTAAACAAAGAACAAGTATTTTTCTTGCTAGATTTTCACACTTAACATTACTAATCAAATAAAAACAACAAATTCCATTGAAATCTAGCAAAATCAAGTCTCAAAACTCCTCCATGAGTGTTCGGCCAGCATGGGTTTAGTATGAAATCTCAAGTTCTAATCATGGAAAATGGAAAGAATTGCATGGGTAAGGTAGATCATTAACAAAATCAAAGAAATTTTACCTTTGCTTGATTAAATCCTTGAATTCCAACACTTTTTCTCCAATTTTCCACCTAGGGCTTGCTTGTTTTTCCTTTCCCCTCTTTGTTCTGGTTTTGGCTGACCATGGGGTTGAAATGGGCTAATTTTTTATGCTTTTTATAAAGAAAATATTAAATAACTAAAAGCTTGACACGTGGCGACATTTCATTGGTCCATAGTTTTAATATTTATCTTTTATTCTTTAATTTTTCACCACACATTAAGTCATATTTAGCCATTCCCACCATAAATAAAATTCACAAATTTGACAAGTGTTGGCGGTGAAAAATTACCATTTTACCCCCGTGGTGGCAAAATTATGATTTTACCCCTATACTCTAAAAAGTATCGGAATTACATTTTTTTTTCACTTTCCAATCACAAATTACACTCCAATTGATCAATCCTAGTCAAATGAGGTCAAAATATTTTCTAAAAATTCCCGTTTTGTCCTCGAGCGATAAAATTACCGTTTTACCCCTATGCTCCAAAAATATCGAGAATTAAACTTTTTCACTGCTAAACCTCATATTATACTTCAAATGATTAATCTTGGTCAAAATTTTCATTAAATAACCAAATTTCAACTTTGGGTGGCAAAATGACCATTTTGTCCCAAATCGATCAATATTCCCGATTGACTCCAAATCAACCCTTGAACTCCGAATTACCATTTTAAGTAATCCCTAGATTGTGAAATTCTCAATTTCACCTTAAAATCCCTATTTTAGCTAGTTTGAGGTTTAATTCCATTTAGTCGTACCTCTAGGTTTAATATCGACTTTTGACTAATTTTCGGAGCTCTCAACATATGCAAACATGTTGTCCATTAAATGTATGACATGGTTAATATTTTAGGACTGGGTTTGACATACATGATTACAAGGTTTAATTTCCTTATGCTCAATATTTTATGAATCAGGCATTAAACTTTATTTTGTGGGCATAATCATAGATTTTTATGACTTTTATATTGAATGTATTCAATAAATTTTGAACGATACTTCAAGGATATAAATTATTTTTTTAGACAGTTTTCATAAATGAAATGAGATTCCTAATTTGTTTTGAAATTGAATGGCTTATGGCAATATTTGCATGAATGACGGAACTAGTATTTGTGTTGAAATACATGAACTGTGTAGTGAAATAATTACCATATCATGCTATTGAGATTTGATTTTTTTTTTATTTTAAATTTTATTAAATCTTGAAATAGAAATACAAGGGAGGGGGGCAAAAACCGTACCTCCAAGATTGCATGAACATAGGAAAAATTGTACAAATACTTAGAGTAAAGATATCCATCCTACATGCTCTAGATCGAGCGCGAGTACACTTGAAATACCCCTTTCATTTAGCACGAGAGTACTAAAAATTACGGATTTTGGCTGCAAAACTCATTGAGATAGAATCGTCCTCAGAGAATTCATCATTTTCTCCTATCTCTACTGCTTCTTCTGATGTTACCCTGAATATTTTTCTAATTGAGGCTTCCGTATCCGAGTGTCTTCTGCGCCTTACTAGAGGGTGAAATTCTATTTCCACAGAGTTGGAACTTGGTGCTAAAGGGACTTCTCGCGGGTGGTCTTCCGGTTCCGTAAAATTAATTCCTGAAGCTAAAGGAACATCACTGAACTCTTTATTAAACTTGCACTTACCCGAAGCTGACTCCTGGGTGGGGGGGTTTTCACTATGGTCTGCTGTCCTTTATAGTGGGCTTTCAGCTGTTGAGGTAGTCCTGATGGCACTCTGTCCTTCAATTGGGTTGTGCTCTCCAAAGCCTTCCAATGTGTCTGCTATCACATTTTAACCTTCTAATCCACTTTCTGCCCTTTGTTGACGTTCCTCTTGAGGGGAGTTATTTTTCTGCTCTGACTTTTACGGGTTCACCAGCTCCAAGGGCTCTGGTGCCTTGACATGATGTTGGGTTGAGCTTTTTTTATTATTTTTCTCTTTTTCGTCTGTTACTTGCTCTGGCGCCTTTATAACTGCTGCTGTCCTTGGCGTTTCAACCTGCCTCCTTTCTATTTTGTTGTTTGCCTTGGTCAACTCTATGCCTTTTTTGGTCTCCCCCGTTTGTCCTTGCGATCCTTGCCCATGAAAAATGACTCCCTCTGCTGCATCCCAAGCCTAATTGAGATTTGATTGATTGGTGGGATATTACTTAGCTTACTGCAGTGGGTGGGTTTCCGTGGACCAGCCTAATTAGAGGGGCATGGTAAACTCCGTTATATTTTACCTCAGTAAAGAGGCATGAAGGGTAACTCCTGAGGTAACGATTTAGAGTTCACTTCACGCCGAACTACCACGTGAGGGGGAACTCAGCCAACGCCAAGGAACGGTTATGTTTTCAAATGTAAAAATGTGTTTATACATAAATGAATTTTAACAACCTTGGCTGACTCGGTTGGGATAGCCCCAGGCCAAGGTATCCTTGAGAACCGAGTATGAGAATGATTTTTATGGCACGAGCCAAGTTTTTAAGAAGTCATAAGCCTCGTTGTTTATTTTTGATAAAATATAATTGTTTTATATGGATTGAAATAAGTTTTAACATTATGAATTATGTTTCTTAGCATAATGAGAAATGGAATTAAATAGTTTTTTGCAGCTCCCCTACTTGTTTTCTGCAAAATGAATCAGTGATTCCTCGCGTATGGATGAGTTACGATTTGTACATGAGTTTAAATAATATTTGGTTTTACGGGAGCTTGCCTGATTTAAAGAAGTTGATTTGAATAAATAATTCTAAACGATTTCTACGTGAAAATTGTTATGCACACCAGATTTGACATATATATATATATACGTATTTTTTTGGAATGGTTATATCATAAAGAAAACCCTTGATATTTTCTATATATGTATTAGGCACAAATGTCCGTTTGAAATAAATTATTGTTACCATCCTGAATTTCTATATTCAACTAATCCGCTGCTTGATTGTTTCCCATCTATGCCTTACTTGCTGAGTCAATGATATTCACTGAGTCTATGAGACTCACACCCCTTTAATTTTTTTTTTCTGCAAATAAGGATCGATCTAGCGCATAATCATCGACGTGCTTAGTTCCCTTTGGATAGGTAAAGGCATCTCCTAGCAATTTATTCCGAGTCGCTCCGCTGTTAGAGGTCAAGTCGTAGTACTTCATTTATTAAGTTGTAAACGGATTCTAGATTTTATCACATGCATGAATTGGGAAATTATAGATTTTAGTATATATACATGTGAATCAAAGGTAAAAATTTGTATTAAATTTTATATTTATGGTTCAATTTAATATATGAAAATATTAATATTTTATGGTGATTGAATGTAGTGGATTAAGGAGAAAATCTAGATAGGCTTATTCGGGACTTGATGGGTTATCGCAGAAGTCTCGGATGCCGGTAGTGACCGGATAGGAGTCGCTACAACATCCATATTTCTTCCATCGCTCATCCAATTACAATCGGGTATCCGTCTATACTTTATGATCTTATTGACCCTTTAGGTTCATCTTTGCATGGTCACTGGATCTTATACAATATCACAATTCCTAAAAGTCATCCTCATTTCTCATTTACCAGCTTTATTATTAGAATTACCTTCAATTGTCCTTGTATTATCCCTTTATAACAATATACCATTACTTTCCCTTTAACGTCTACACAATCAGCTCTAATATTTATAAATCTTAATATAGATTTTACTTAAATCTCCCTCGACATTATCACCAATATCTAATTTTAACCTTGAGCTAATTCATGCACTAATAACAACAACCCAGCATAGTTCTATCAAACTTTGGGATCTCATCATCGCTTAATTAAATTCAAAACTAGCTCTATTTAAGCTGTTATACACCTATTTAGCACATATCTGCATACAAAATATTTCGAAAGTTCAGCACCATTCATATATGGGCAGGGTAACTTAATTAATACAGTGCACTAACCTTTGTGCACGTGAGTATCAGTTTACATCTCCTTAATACTTAAATTTATAAGCCACAAGTGGATCTCGACTATCATTATTTATTCCAGCCAAAAATATACCTCTCATTACTATTATGGTATGTTCTCCTTTTTATTGTCCACCAATACCCCATAGTCATCAAATTTCTTTCCATTGACAATCATGGGCTCATATTGTACTCCACTTTTCCTCCATCTTTAGTTGAAGGGATACGTCATTATAGTGACCGTTTATTAGGAGTTTTTTGCTTTAAAATCTTTCTAACAACAGCTTATGTCTCGAGTGGCATCCCAAACCCGGACATCAGTAATCAATTCTCGTTATTTAATTTTCTTTTATAATTACACAAGGTGGTTTTCTAAGATAAAGAGTCTACGCAGCCTTCTATCTATAATCGGTGCTGCAGTCACTGACTATAAACAAGACTCTACGTCAACCCCACTACTTCGCTATTTAACACAAGAATATCCTAAGACTCAACTGAACCTAGAGCTTTGATACCACTATTGCAACAACCCATCCTCGGTCACTACCGACATCCGTGACCTCCGAGAAAACCTATCAAGTCCCGAACAAGCCTATCTAGTATTGCTTGTCAGCTAACTGAATACAATCATCATATTATATTGATACTTTCATATACTAAATTAAATCATAAATATATAAATCAATACAAACTTTTTACCTTTTATTCGGAAGTATATGCACTAAAATCTATAATCTCCAAACTATTACTTATATACAAATTTAGAATCCGTTTACAGCTTAATAAACAAATTGTTAAAACTCGACTTCTAACAGCAGAGCGACTCTGAATAAAATGCTATAAGATGTTTCTACCTATCCACGGTGGACTGAACGCATCGATGATTACACACTAGGTTTATCCCTATCTGCAAAAGGGAAAAAAAAGGGGGTGTGAGTCTCATAGACTCAATGATAATCATCGACTCAGCGAGTAGGGCGTAGATGAAAAACAAGTAAACGGCAGATCAGTTGAATATAAAAATGTAGGATTATAGAAGCAATTTCTTTCAAACGGGGGTTTTGTGCCTTACATAAAAATCAAGAATTTTTTATAAACTATAAATTACCGAGGTAATAAAATTTTTCGCATCAAAATACGTTAATAACCATTTTCGAATCAAATCAACAAAATTGAACAAGCTCTCGCGAAACCAAATAGTATTTAAAATCACGCACAAATCATAACTCGCCCATACGTGAGGAATTACTGATTCAACTCACAAAAAAACAAATAAGGGAGCTACGAAAAATTGTTTAATTCTATTTTCACCATGCAAAGAAATAAGATTCATAACTTTAAAACTCATTTCAACCCATATAAAATAATTGCATTTTATCAAAAAGCATCAACAAAGCTTATGACTCTCTTAAAACTTGGCTCATGTCAAAAATTCATATTCGGTGAAACCTTACACCAAGGCATCCAACCGAATCCGCCAAGGCTGTTAAAAATTTCATATACATCTAAAACATATTTTTACGTTAGAAAACACAGTCGTTCCTTGGTGTTGGCGGAGTTCACCCTCACATGGTGGTTCGGCATGAAGTGAACTCTAACTATACCTCAAGAGATACCTTCTGCGCCTCTCGTACCAAGGTATAATATAACGGGGTTTACCGTGCCTTTCTAATAGGCTGGTTCACGGAAACCCGCCCACTACAGTAAGTTAATCTAATAACCCACCATATCAATAAAAATTTTGATAACATGACGTGGCTAATATTACATTACATAGCCTATCAAGGCCAAAAAATAGTTCATATGATTTCAACATAAATACCAATTCAGCCACTCATGCCAATATTGCCATAAGCCATTCCATTTCAAAACAAATTAGGAATCTCATTTCATGTATAAAAACTATCTTAAAAATCATTTATATCCTTGAAGTATTGTTCCAAATTTATTGTGTCACGACCCAATTTCCTAGGCCATGACCGACGCATGGACTCAATGAACATAGCTCACCGAGCGCAAGCAAGCCTATTTTCACTTACTTTATTCCATGTATGATCGTGTGAGGCATCCACACGCAATGCACCTAGTGCACATAAAGCCAACTTATAGTGGCATATTAGCAACAATATACATGCACCATACCAGTCCTGTATTTAGCAATTTACATTGCATACACATATTCACATAGTTAGATTGCATTCACAATTCAAAAGGACTCATGACTTCCAGCGGAGACATTTACAATTTAAAAGGGATCACTATCGAATGCTAGACACATACCCAGGAGATGCACTACGAGGACTCCTCAATCTAGGGTCCAATAGTCTCCTGATCTGAAAACATGAATTTTTATAAAACGTGAGTATGAAACTCAGTGAGTGAATATTAGAAAGGAACAAGCAATCTCAACCAGGAAATTTGACAATCATGATGCACCGGTTGAAAATAAGGCCATTTTTATCTAACTACTATTCCAAACCCTTTTTCCCTTACCTAGAAATTTATTATGCATTCAAGGATTAAACATCCTTGAATTTACATTGATCATTCTATCAAAGTAGCAAAACCGACGGTTGTTTACAAACCGTCATAGAACAAGGGTTTCGTGTTAAACCCTTTTTCTTCAATTTCAAACAATTCGTATACCATACAATCACACATATCCACATAGAATCAAGAGCAACTATCTACACCGCATATTTACACATAGATAAAAATCACACACGATTACATACACCACACCTTTTCTTTTATTTTATTTTTTTTTCAATCTAGTCCACTTTCTACTCGTATAAGCATATATAAACACATATATAAACACAAATACCACCACTATCTCACCAGCTCATGTGCAACCCCCTCATCGCCCACATAGCTGGAGTTATCGTGCACAGACAATATCCTCATTCATAACTATCTCACCAACTCATGTGCAACCCCCACATCGCGCACATAGCTGGAGTTATCATGTGCATCCCCCACATCATGCACAGACAATATCCTCATTCATAACTATCTCACCAGCTCATGTGCAACCCCCACATCGTGCACATAGCTGGAGTTATCGTGTGCATCCCCCACATCGTGCATAGACAATATCATTCTCCATATCTCCGCACTCATCATCATAGACATGTGTTCCCCCACATCGTGCACATGTACAGTTATAATTATCACACAATATTATTTGTCAATACATATCACACATCAACACATATATAGCAACATATTATATAGCACTTGAATTCATGCCTTTATGCATATCACAATTCACATATCAAAACATTTTATCAAAGGCTTGTTCTCCGGCACACATTTTAAGAAATTGGGATAAAATCATTCAGATTATCAGCTCAATACATGTACATATCCCAAAACAATTTGAAATGCAAATTCACTCATAGTTTTTCGGAAGTCGAATTCGAGCACTTCGACTGCTATTCCTTGGATGCGTTTTTCTTGCCTTTATTCGAGGGCTCACCACCTTGACAAATTGCACAATAATTTAATTACTATATTAGTGTTAATTAGGTATAAAATTAACCTAATTTCTATACGAATGCATAGAATACTCGGTCAATCGCTTAAACGCGGTGTTGACCTAATTTGACCGATTACCCGATAAATTGGCCAATGCATCCGATTTGATTCCGAATAATCCCATTTTTTTCTTCCAATATTCCTAATCATCAAACTCCATTTTAATTAACTCAAAATATGACCAAAAAATCACTCTCATATTTTCCAAGGAAAATTCAATACATAGGGTGCACTAATATTATAATTTCTCAAGCCTAATTTTCTCACCATAAATCTTTAATTTCCCATTTAATTCACTTCAAATAAAAAAAAGTTTATCATCAACACTCCATATACTAAATTCAGCCATTGAAGGGTTCACCAATAATCAAATTGTTCAAGCTTGATTCTTATTTTCCAAACCATTTATTCTTAATCAAATAACACAAGATTTCACCCAAAAATGAAATCAATTCATCATCAAATTATCACTCCTCATATTCGGCCACATAGGGTTCAATGGTGAACAATTCACTTTCTTGCTAAATTTTCATATCAAATTCTTCCAATTTAATTTCTAACACTACTAATTATCAAACACTATCTAAGTACCTTGAAATGTCACAAATTGGGCATCAATTTCTCCCTTGAATATTCGGCTAAAATGGATTTTCATAGAGTACATAATTTTCTTCCTAAACATGGCTAACTACCTCTAAACATCAACATAGCCAATCCAATCTTAATTTCTCTTCCATACCCATTTTTCAGAATTGAAGTCATCATGATATCAAGTCTCTCAACCATAGAAAATGGAAAGAAATGTATGAGTATTGTAGATCATAAGCAGAAGTGAAGAAATGTTACCTTTTTTCACTTTATTTTCCTTGAAAATCACACTTTTTCTTGAATTTTTGGCTAGGTTTTCTTGTTTTTCTTCTTTGTTCTCCTTTCCTTTCCCTTAAATCTGGTGTGTGCCGAATTTAGAGAGAGAAAATGGGTTGAAATGGCTGATTTTTAGGCTTTAATAATAAAATAAACTAACTTGCCACATGGCATAATGCCATTGGCCCATATTTTGACTTTTTTGACTTTTTCTTCCAATTCTTTTCCACCACATGATTATTCAAAGTCAAGATATGATCAAAAGATGACCATGGCTGGAAAAATATGTTCTGGTGGTGAAAAATTACGGTTTTGCCCTCGAGATGGATAAATTACGATTTTACCCCTATACTCCGAAATGTACCGGAATCACATTATTTCTACTTTTCAACCTCAAATAACATTGATATTGATCAATATTAATCAAATGGGGCAAAAATATTTTCAAAAAGTTCCCGTTATTCCTCCAATGGAAAAATTACCATTTTGCCCTTGTGCTCCAAAAATACCGAAAATCATAATTTTTCACTGCTAACCATCATTTTATGCTCCAATAATCTTAATTATATTTCATATAATTATTTTTGGTCCAATGTGATCAAAGCTTGGCTAAAAATCTCCATTTTATCATCAAATGGTAAAATGACCATTTTATCCTTAACCGGTCAATTTTCTCGATAGACTCCAAACTGGACCTTGAACTCTGAATCACTATTCTAGTCATTCTGTGGGTTTCAGAATTTCCAAATTCCTCTTAGAATTTCTAGTTGAACTAGTTCAAGGCTCGATTTAACTTAGTTATACCACTCGGTACAATGTCGTCTTTTAATCGAGCTTGACAAGGTCTCACATATTGCCAAAACATTCAATATAGAAGTCATAAAAATCTATCGTTATGTTCACAAAATAAAATTTAATGCATGATTCATAAAACACCGAGTATAGGGAAATTAAACCTCGTAATCATGTATACACATTACACAGATATATAAGGCACAATTTAGAAGATAAATCAGGTTGAAAAGCATGTTTCTCATTTTTAAAACACTTTACATATAAGGCATACATATACATATCCAAAACAATTTCTAAAATAACTTACAACCACAATTTCCTAAAATTCTACCTACGTATGCTTTTCACAATAGTGTGCGTGCAATAAATCATGAGAATATATATATAGATATATGAAAATTTTAAAATCAACACCTCCTACTCATCTTGAAATAGCGGGATATTACATTGCTATTTTCTATTTGTCGATCACTTGTCAATTCCTCCAACATGCCACTATAGTGCATTGTCACTTTAGCACTTCTAAATTGGGCTAAGTGGGCTCAAATCTTCACCTTTGTTTTTCACTTTTGGGTTTTTCTTTTCTTTATTACCTTTGGGCCCTCTCCAAAGGCTTTTTCATTTATTTCCTATTTAGGCTACGCCCATTTATTTCTTTTATTGGGCCATGCCCACTTATTTGCTATTGGGCCAAGCCCATTTTTATTTCTTATTTCTTTGCTTTTTTTTCTTTTCTTTTTCTTTCTTCTATTTCTTTTCCGCGTTTCTTCCTTCTTCCTCCTCCAACCCGTCACTCCCTTCACCACCGTGGCAGCACCTTCCTCCTCTCTTTTCACTCATAACCGACCTCACTTTCTCACCCTTTTTGTTGCGATTTTCTACTCCTTTCTCTCTCAACATTTCAGCAACAAAACTTTCAATTTTTCTGCACAAATTGGCAGCAAACCGCTCTAATTTTTTTGCACAAATTGGCAACAATTTCAACTCTCTTTTCTAGCTCTATTTTTGCTCCAAAATCAACAGATTTCTAGCTCAATTTCTAGCAGCAAGACCTCAACAATTTCAGCCACGAAAACCTCAAAATTTCTAGCAATTTAAACCTTAAAAGTTTCAACAACTAACCTCAAATTTCCAGCAACAAAATACCCTCAAAAAGTATTGAATTTTCTCTCTCAAAGTGCAACAAAAAAATCAGTTTTCTTACCTCAAAAATTTTCAACTCTTTCTTCCTCCAAAAATTACAACGAAAGCTCTTTTTTCTTCCCTCAAAGTGCAGCAAAACCGTCCCAAGAAAATGAGCAAAATTTTCATTTCTTTTCTCTTCCTCTCCCATGGTTTTTTGCTGAATATTTCTTCCCTCACTCAAACCGACTTATCCCTCCTTTTCTTTCCTTTCTCTCTGTTCTTTCCTTTCTCTTCTTTTTATTTTTCTTCTTTTGACCAACCACTTTTTCTAGATTTTTCTTCTATCTTCTTTTTATTTTGCTTTTGTGGCTGGCCCCATCCATTATTTCTTCTCCTTTGTTGTTCTTTGCTTTTGTCTTCATTCTTTTTTTTCCTTGATGGTGTGATCGACCCCCCATTTCCTTTATTTGTTGACTAATTCAACTAAACTAAAAATATTAGTTATTTTACTTTTCTTCTCACTTGGTTTATGTGACTAAAAAAAATCACATGGTAAAATCTTAAAACTTTTTCCATCATTTTTCATTTCTTTATTTTATAAATTATCTTTATTCAATATTTTATTTAATCATGTTTTGACCACTCCAATCACATGTATATCTCACCTTTCCACATAATTTAGCCTTCTTTGACTAACAATTTTTTTTTAACTCCAAATATTAAAATTTGCTCATAAGTCCTCAAACTTTTCTTTATTTACAGTGTGCCCCTCCAATCTTTCATCCTTTATAATTTGGTCCTTTCAACATTTATTAAATTCCAATTTACTTCTATCTGTCTTCCTTTCCACGTATACAATCAAAATATTGAAGGTGTACTCCAACGCGGTATCACCATAATATTTAAATATTTGCTTACCCGTGTTAGCTTGATTTAATAAAATGCGCAGTCTCACTTACGTCATTTCTTTCCAAAAATTCATTCTTACTTCTTCTCCCCCACTTAAATTAGTCATATTCCATTTTTCATGACTAATTTCAATAACGTATAAAATATTAATATTTTAATATTATTTTATTTCAAAATTTTTCACTTGCCTTCTTTGGTCTCGAAACACATTATTATGTCTCAGTTTACTTCCGAATCATCCTGTAGCTTACTAATTCGTCTCTGATGCAAATATTATTATTTCATTATTGTTTTTGCGCATGTGAAATATTTTATTCTTGAACGTTCCTTTCATCCTTTGTCATTCTTTAGCACACCAATTAGCATCAAATGATCATTTGTTTGATCAAAAAGATCTTATTAGTGTCCAACAAAGGTACGGGGTATTACATCAAGTGGCAGTACAGCAAGTCTTTGCACCAATCTTCAATAGTGAGGATTATGCATCATTGATTGTCAAAATGAAGGCTTTTCTCAAAGCATTTTACCTTTGGTAAGTTGTTGAATATGGAGGAGAAACCCTTGAGCTTAGAGCCAATCCCACCATAAACCAAATAAGACAACATAGTGAAAAAGTAGTCAAAAAGTACAAGGCACTATCCCATATTCACTCTACTATAACATAACCTATATTTGCAAGAATTATTGCTTGTGAAGTAGCCAAGCAAGCATGGGATAAGCTCAAGGAAAAGTTTCAAGGGTTAGACAAAACCAAGAAGATGCAAATTCCAAATATGATAAGGCAATTTAAAGTGTTGAAGATGAAGGAGAATGAGTCTGTGAAGGATTATGTGGATAAGCTCATGAAGATAGTCAACCAAGTTAGGCTTTCGGGAGCTGAGCTTTCAAATGCAAGAATTATGAAAAATGTGTTAGTGAGTATTCTTGAGAGATTTGAGTCAAAGATTGTAGCTCTTGAGGAGTAAAAAGAACTCACCTTAATGACAGTGCAAGAATTGGTAAATGCCCATCAAGATACTGAAACAAGGAGACAGATTAGGCTTAATGAGCATACTAAGACAGCTTTGCAAGCCAAGTTTAAGGAAAAAAATGTCCTTCATAATAGCAACAAAAGGTTCCAAGGTGACAAAAGGAGCAAAGAAAGAAAAACAGCTCCAAGTCAAAAAAGTAATTTTGCAGCATGCTCGTACTGCAAAAAGACTAAACACTTTGAGAAATATTGTTGGTTTAGACCTAATGTTAAATGTAAAAGTGACAATCAATTAGGTCATGTAGAAAAAGTATACAAAAATAAGGCTACTCAACAAAACCAACAACCTAAAGTATCAAAGGAAGTGGAGACAACAAAAGAGTTGTTGTTTATGGCATCCGAGAACAAAATGGGAAAGTCATATCAGACCTGGTTAATTGATAGTGCTTTTTCAAGCCACATTTCAGCTAATGCATCCTTGTTCACTGCAATTGATCCAAATCAATGTGCAAGGATAGAAATTAGCAATGGAGAGTTTTTAGAGGCCATTGGCAAGGGACAACATCAAATGTAACCAAATATGTTTCAAATGTCTTTCTAGTGCCTCAAACATGTCAGAACTTACTATCAAATAGTTGATAATGACTGTACCGTGCTACTTAAAAATAAAGAAGGCACTATCATTGAGCTTTTAGGCAATGTATTAATGTCTGTCAAGATGAGAAATTGATGTTTTCCTCTATATTGGCATCACATGAGTCTAAACGCTATTGAGAAGGATGGTTATGATGTGTCTAAGCTATGGCATAGGAGATTTGTGCATTGCAACTATTCTATAATGAAGCTACTGAACTAGGATGATTTAATGACAAAAATGCCCTTTATACATGAAAACATTGATATCTATGAAGTTTTCCAATTAAGAAAGCAAACCAGGATGCCATTCCCTTTGAAAAGCTCTAAGAGAGTTGTGGAAAAGCTTGAATTGGTACATTCATATGTGTGTGGTCTAATGAGTGCTGAATCATTAAAAGTTAGTAAATATTTTCTTTTCTTCATTGATGATTGCTCTAAAATGACATGGATTTTCTTTATTAAGTTCAAGTCAGAAGTTTTCTCCTTATTTAAGAAGTTCAAGGCACAAGTTGAGCTTTAGTCAAGTTGCAAGATTAAAAACTTCAGAACAGACAATGGTAGGGAGTACTCGTCTATTAAATTTGATAAGTTCTTAGTTGTTGCAGGCATTAGGCATCAGGCATCTATTTACAATCTCCCAATCTCCCCAACAAAATGGAACTTATGAAAAGAAGAATAGGACAATGTTAAACATGGCTAAGTGCTTCCTATTTGAAAAATCAACACCTAAGCATATTTCGACAGAACCAACTAACATTGTTGTTTACTTGCAAAATTTACTACCGACAAGGGCCCTGGATAGCATGACACCTTATGAAGCTTGGAACAATGTCAAGCCTTTTATGCACCATCTTAGAATCTTTGGTTGTATTTGTTATATTCATGTACTAACAACAAAAAGAGGTAAATTATAGCCAAGATCAGAGTTGAGAGTTCTCATAAGTTACAACATGCAGTCCAAAAGGTATATAGTATACAATGTGAAGACTAAAAGGTGAAAGTGATCAAAGCTGTTAAGTTTAATGAGAAAGCTCACCAAAATTAGAACTCAAATGATATTGATGATTTTGGAAACAGACTACTCAACTGAGATTCTTTACCTAATATTGTTTTAGAAGATCAAGAAGATCTTGATGACACTAAGATACCTATAAAAGGTACCAAGACATTACATGACATTTATGATTGATATAATGTGGCTATTCTTGATCCAACAAGCTATGCCAAAGCTCATAATTCAACTTGTTGGAAAATTGCTATGGATAAAGAAATGAACATGATCATTAAGAATGGAACCTCGTCTTTGGTGGAAAAAATTGACACTATGCATGTCATAAGTGTAAAGTGGATTTTCATAACCAAATTCAACTCTGATGGTTCTGTTAACAAGTATAAAGCTAGGTTGGAAGTGAAAGGATACTCTCAACTACTTGAGGTGGATTTTAGTGAAACCTTTACACTAATTGCAAGGTTTGAGACAATCAGATTGCTAATTGCCTTAACTGCAAGTTCAGGTTGGCCAGTTCTGCATATGAACATTAAATCAGCTTTTCTGAATGGTTTTTTGCAAAAAGATATATATGTAGACCAACTTGAAGGCTATGAGGTTAAAAGTAAGCATAACATGGTCTATAAGATGCATAAAGCTCTATATGGACTTAAGCAGGCTCTTAGAGCCTAGAACAGTAGGATTGATTCATATTTAAGCAACAAAGGGTTTATGAGAAGTCTAAATGAGCCCACATTGTATGTCTACAAGGTCAATGATCAAGTAAAATTCATAGTTTCCCTTTATGTCAATGACATATTTGTAATAGGTTTTGATAAAGAATTTTTTAATAGACTCAAAGCTGTAATGAAGATTAAGTTTGAGATGTTTGATTTGGGAGAAATAAAGTATTTTTTAGGGTTTCAACTTAATCAGAATGCTAATGGTATTTTCTTATCTCAAAAAATATATGTTGTTGAAGTGCTTAAGAAGTTTAACATGAGTTAATACAAAACAGTGGACTTTTCTGTGGCAGTCAATGAAAAGTTTGTTGCAATTGACTCCTAAAAGCTATATGATCCTTCTTATTACAAAAGTTTGATAGGTAATTTCCTACATATCTATGGTTCTAGGCTAGACATCATGTTTTCATTGAGTTTTCTATCCAAGTTTATGGAAAATTCTATAGCTATGCACCTTGCAACAACAAAAAGTATTTTGAGATACTTAAAGGGGACTTTGGACTTTTCAAACATGTAGATAACATAAAACTCACTAGTTTCAATAATAGTGATGGGGTTGGTAGTGTATAATACTCAAAGAGCACTTCATGTTATGCTTTTCACCTAGAAAGTGCCATTTTCAATTGGAATTTAAAAAAGCAAAAGGTTGTGGTCTAATCTACCACTAAAACAGAGTATATTGCTACTGATGCAACCACTAACCAAGCCATTTGCTCAGAAAGTTAATTGGTGACTTGAAGTTTGATCCAAAAAAATGCTATAGAGCTATTTATTGATAATAAATTAGCAATAGCAATTGTGAAAAATCTAGTCAATTATGGCAAAACCAAACATATCAATGTCAAGTTTCATGCCATAAGAGAAGCTGAAAAAATTGGAGAAGTGAGGATCAACCATTGCAACTCTGATATGTAGATTGCAGATATATTCACCAAGGCCTAACCTAAGACTAAGTTTACGCAGCTGAGATCAATGCTTGGGGTCTGCAAAACAAGTCTTAAGGAGTAGTGTTGAATTAAGACTTGCATCACAACTCATGCTATTAAACAAAAGTCCATTCCTAGTTATTTTTTGAATTATGACAGCTGCATATTATCAAGTCTATGATATCTATGTCTAATGAATGACTTCTGTAATAATTAGCATGTAATATTATGCCTAGCTATTGCTCAAAGCTTGTTTGTTAAGTCTTTGCTATGTATATTTTCTAGGTCAATGCTTATCAGAAGTGGAAGCCGACTATTATGAAAAATTACTTCCTCTTGCTCTATTCATCACACTTGATCTTTAATATGTTGTGTCGATCTTGCCTCTACAAAAAGAACAACACCCTATATAAGATGGAGCATTAATGAGGTAAAAAAACATAAGCTGGTTGTGATGATATACAAAGAAATGTGGTATGTATGCAACCTATACTTTTGACTTAGTACTGGTTTAGTTCCTTTATCTAACCCCTCCAAAAAGTAAAAGCTCTCTTTTTTATAGTTTGGATTTCTTTCCATTACTTTTTTGTTCATCACAATCTAATATACGAGACTTAGCCAAGCCTATAAATGACAAATAAAGAAGTGTAAAAGTAATGCATAGAAAAGTAATGAAAGGGAGTCATGTAGACCATCCACTCCTCCCACCTACAAACAAGAGAAAAAACTTATTAGCTATTAGTAATAGTTTCGATGAGAGTTTACCCATATTTTTATTCCCTGATTGATTCATCGGAATGACTAGACACAATTTGCCCTCAAAAGCTTCATCATGCAAATTTATTTCATCTATCCCCAACAATTTCACATCAAGAAATGAAACATCTGGCATCAAAAATTCTTTTTATTTTCTTTAAAGTACTATGAGGTGCTACAAATAATTATGTTATAAGAAATGTTTTTGAAACAAATAATAATTTTTTTATGCTGCAATAATTACAAGTTTTGCAACATCATTTTACTGCAAACAATTGCTGAAAGATTCCCAGGTGTCCACTAATGGCCTAAGAAAATGGTTACATCATTTCTTGGATTATGATTCTGCTCTATGGTCAAGTAACCCACTCATGCATAGTTGTTCTTGGCTTCTAGGTTTCTTAGCCCTTTCAAACAAGAATAAATGTCCACATATCAAGACAAGATACAAGAATCTGACCAGTTGAATTCTTTGATGGATGCAAATAATAATTAAAGATCCAACTTTCGTGAGAGCTTCATATATTTAATTTGTTTTAGGAAAAAATGTAGGTAAAAATTTTTTTCTTAGCCTTAAAATATAAGATAATTTTGGAAATATCCCTTTAAATAATTTTAACTATTTTAAACTTAAAAAAAATAGATTTTAGGACAAAAATGCCCTCAATGAGACATCTTCATTGACATGCATTCTCATACACCCGCATATTGGGAAAAATAAATCTGCACAAAATTTATTCCCTCTAATTTTGTGCAAAACATCCATTTTTTTTCAAGAAGCTTGTGCAAAATAAAATCATGTTATAGGAGATAGTTTTTCATATATTTCAGACACGGTGTTCAAATCGTACGAGAAATGTGATATTAAACTGAATGAGGAACTAGTTGTGATGAATCCAAAGCTTTGACAATGATGTGAAACCAGAAATCCCTGATATGGTGGTGAAACAAAAAGAGGAAGATGTGAATCCAAAGCACGAATTGGTCATGCTATAGCAAGCCATATGTGACACAGCTATGTCGTGGCAGAGTTTAGAGTTTGTGAAACGCCATGGTAGTAATAGGTGACACAACATGGTGGGAATGTGTGTCACGTCATGGTGAGAATATGTGACATGGCTGTGACATGGCAAGGTTTAAAGTTTGTGACACACCATGGAAGGAATATGTGACACGATAAGGTGAGCATATGTGACACGACTTAAAAGGAATAAATGAGACAACATAGTGAGAATATTTGACACACCAGTGTGAGAATGTGACATACCATGGTGTAAATATGTGACATGCGATGGTGAGAATATGGAGACAACATGGTGAGCATACGGTAGGGTTTAGAGTTTGTGACATACCATGGGGGGAATATGTGACATAGTAGGGTCAGAATGTGTGAGACGGCATAGTGAGAATATGTGACATGGCAAGGTTTAGAGTTAGTAACACACCATGGTGGGAATGTGTAAGATGACATGGTAAGAATTTGTGACACAACATGTTGAAATCGTGTGAGATGGCATAATGGTAAATTGTGACACGGCATGGTGAGAAACTATGGCACAACATGGTGAGAATCTGTGACACGGCATGGTAAGCATATATGTGACACGTCATGGCTTGAATATGTGACACCCCATGGTTTGAAATAGAAAACAAAATGCTGACAAATAACAAGGAAGCTGTTTGAACTTCCACTGAATGAATATTATAAGGCCATCGCATTTTATTATATATTTTTAGAATTTGCAAATGTTCGTGTGAAGGAAATAATAGAGTTTGATTCATTTTTCATTCCCAATGGGACCAAAGTGTTCAACTTCATTCTTTGCAAGCTTAACGACATCATAGCAACAATGTCGGTTATCAGTGAAGAGGTCCGTCAGTCTCAAATTAAAACATTCTTCTGTTTGTTCATTTTTTGTCATGACTCGGAACTCCCATCGAGCCCGTGACAACCGCCACAATGTCTCGATAGACATTCCTACCCCGAATGTCAACTAAAACCTCACAAGGCTTTAATACCAGTTTTTGCACCTCCCCTGTGAGCAACAGTTGTCAAATCTCATGTTTCAAAGAATTTTGAGCTTTTTCCAACTTAAAACAATAGAAAAATAATTTTGTTGTCTCACGGGAGTATTTTGGTCATTTTTCTTCAAAAATCTCAAAACCGGCTAAAAACGTAATAGGTGAGTAGAAAACACATGTTTCATGATTAAAAATAAATTTAGATGTCTAAAACATTCGTTTGAAATGAAATTGTGACTTCTTGAATATAATAAAAATATTCAATAAAATAATCTATTTTCTTATAAAACAAATTTATAGAAGTATCGGTAAATAATTTTTGAGACGTAAAAGCAAAATAAATTCATACATACAATAATAAGAATAACCAAAGTATGCAATTCAATATACATTGACCAGTGGGCCCCCAAATGACGAAATTTATCTAACGCCTTAAGTCGAAAAAACCTTTGATTTCCAAGGTTGTAACTCTAAAATTCGTCTCTCGACGATGTCGGCTAACTACTGACTATCCTGAGCCTAAAATGTGAGGAAATGAGGGTGGTGAGATTATAAAATCCCAGTGAGTAAACAGATATCATCTAAAATATCTAAAATCGAGTAAATGCAGACAATGAAATCTTCCCATCACAATAGGTTTCATAACATAAAGATTTATCCCAGTCCATATAAATAATTGTGTTTTGTCCAAACAATTAATAAGGCTTATAATTTTCTTTAAAACTTGGCTCATGCCAAAGCCAATACTTGTGGACACTTGATCGTTATCAGAGTCCGACCGAGTCCGCCAAGGTTGTAAAAGTTTCATATATGCATAAAACATATTTTTACATTTGGCAATACAATCGTTCCTTGGCGTTGGCTGAGTCTCACTTCCACGTGATGGTTAGGCGTGAAGTGAACTCAAACCTCACCCCATGAGATACCCTACGCACCTCTCCAACCGAGGTAAGAATCAACCAGGTTTACCATACCCCTCTAATAGGCTGGTCCACAGAAACTCACCACTACAATGTATAATAAACCCCACCATAACAATAAAATCACAATAGCATGGCATGGCAATTTCATTATTATCCAATTTATCAAGACAAAACAAACAATTCATATTTTGCAACACAATTATCAAATCAGCCAATCATGTCATGTTTACCATAAGCCATTCAATTCAAATCATAAATTTGTAATACAAACAGGTAGTCTCCAATTACTCTATTTTCAAAATCATCATTAATTTCAAAACAATTTACAAAGTAATTTCATTTAAACACATTTGTTTATAAAACATGAAAATTTAACTTTTAAATCCATTTCCCATAAAATCACCAAATCAGATAAAAACCACTTTAGATAATTAAAATGATAGTAAGGTTACTCACAGTACTAGGAGTTCGAAATACTCCTATTCTCGGTTCTCGGGTACAATCTCTTACCCGTATCAAATGGCTCACCACCTATCCATAATACATGACACGAAATTCAATAATTTAGGTTAAACCATTATAAATTATTTCAGGCTCTTATCCATATATATGCATAAGATAGGATGTGAAAGGTTTGTGACAATTGCTTAATTACAGTGTTCGACCTAACTTGCCTGTACACGGCTTAAATTGCTAAAACTTTCAATTCAACTCTAATTCAATTCATTTCATTTTCAATACTCCAATTATATCCAAAATACCTCAATGATCGTGAATGTAATTTAATTTATCAGTCCTGAACCACAAAACACATATGTCTATACATTAGGTAAAAATTTGGATTTTCATGCCAATTTTTTCCATTTAATTTTTAACATCACCAATCATCAAATTCCATCAAAATACCATAAAAAATCACAATTTCTAACCTCAATATTCTCCCTATGAAATTCGGCTATAAAGGATTTAATGAAGAACAAATTATTTTCTTGCTAAATTTTCATGCTTGATTTTCACACCATAATTCATCAATTCCTAACCAAATTCACTTAAAATAAATTCAATTCCAACATCAACACCCTACATGGAAAATTCAGCCAATAATGGGTAATGGGAGAAAATGAACTTTTCTTGGTTGTTTTTCATGCTACACATTACTAATTAACTATAAACACTAGATTACACTAAAATCTAACCAAACCAACCATCATTTTCTCTCTTTACATGTTCGGCTAGCATGGGTCCATCATGCAAACTTGAGTTCTAAGCATGGAAAATGAGAAAGAAATCATGGGGAAAGTAGATCACAAGTAAAAATCAAGAAATTTTACATTTACTTGCTAAATTCCTTGAAATCCCACACTTTTTCTTCAATTTTTCCTCCTAGGGTTTCTTTTCTCTCTTTCCCTCTTTTCTTATTGCTATGGCTGACCATGATGAAGAGAATGGGATGGTGCAGGCTGATTTTTATAGCAAAATAATAAAATAATCTAAACTTACCACGTGTCATCATTTAATTGGTCCATTTTTTTAATCATTATCCTTTAAACTTTATTTCACCACCACATAAAATACCATAATTATTCACACCAATAATGAGTAAAATTCATAAATTTGACAAGTGTTGGGTGGTGGAAATTCCACTTTTGCCCCTAGGATGGCAAAATTACCATTTTACCCCTATGCTCTGAAAACTGTCAGAATTTAAATTTTTCACCTCTCAAACTCAAATCATACTCCAATAAGTCAAATGTGGTCAAAATATTTTCTAAAAATTCCCATTTTGTCCTTGGGTGGCAAAATTACTATTTTACTTCTAGATCTCGAAAATTTCAATTTGACTCCAATTTGATCCTCGAACTTCGAATCACCATTTTAAATCAATCTGGGAATGTGAAATTTCCAATTTCATCTTAAAATCTCCATTTGATCTAATTTGAGGCTTAAATCAACTTTGTTGTATCTCTAGGCACAATATCGACTTTTATCAACTTTTTGGGGTTTTCCCACTATGCAGGCATTCTATCAATCATATGTATGACATGGCAATTACTCTGTAAAGTCGAGCTTGACATTTTTGGCTTGGTTCTTGTGATATGTTCACATTTTTGCATTTGTTATGTTTTAACTATTTTCTTCCTAGTTTTACGATTTTTGGGTAAATTGTGGAGAGAAAGAATTACAACAGTTTTTTACTGACATGGTTTATGGTCATACCAAAGTTTTGAAGGGGTTTTGTGTTTGCATATTGTGTAACATGAACTAGAACATTTGATTTCGCGTGTAGTGGGTTAACTAGTTTTTGGGGTTTTTAGCTTATTTTTTGGGATTTTTAGCATGTCACCACATTGAGCATTTTAAGGTAGTTCGTGTAATGAGTCAATAATTATAGTCATGACACGGCATGGTTAGCGTGTCACCATATTGGGTATTTTAAGGCAGTTCATGTAATGAGACAATAATTATAGTGATTGGCGTGTCATGACACGGCATGGTTGGCATGTCAAGACATGGCTCAATGTTGGCGTGCAACAACATTTGACTTGGTATGCATAGTGTGTAACAACATTTTACTTGGTATGCATAGAATGTAACAACATTTCTTTTTTCTTATAATTGAGGGAGGTAGGATTCGAACCCTGCTCTTTAGACAGGGGGATAATACACCAACCAATGAGCTAAATGCTCGAGTGCAATGTAACAACATTTATTTCTTTCTTTAGTATACCATGTTGCACATTATGGGTTAACTCACACATGCATGTGTACCATGTTTTATAAATGTTGTTCAGATAGTATAATGATCTTGACAGTTTGCTTGTTGTGCCGAAGGAGCAATAGGAGTTCAAGGTCTCTATTAAGAGCCATTGTAAGTGGTCACAACTACATTACATCAATAGGGCTCTCCAAGAGAAAAAAGAGTACAATGCAATCAAGCATACGGGCTTCGAAATGTTGTTGGACATATATCCATAAGGCTACTTTTACACTAGTCTCCTGCAGAACATCATGATTCGTTGAATCATTGAAATAGAGTTAATGGACCATGAGTTATGGTTTGCCATTAGCAAGAGAAAGGCACATATATCAAAGGAGTTCTACCTTATCATCGAGCTCAAGTTTGGCCCAATACCCGATGTATTCACTCAACCAAATGAGGATGTTCCTGATGGAATTCAGGCAAGATACTATAACGAGCAACAGAACATTAAATTGTAGGCGTTGCTTGATACATTCCGATGAGGCAACTTTCAACGATCAGGAGACGCGACCAAGATGGCACTTGTCTTGATCGCAAATAATAATTTATTTTGTCAAGACTACCATAGATGGGTGGTGCCTTGGCTCTTATCTTTGCTGGAGGACATCGACATTTGGAATGTCTTCCCTTAGGGTCACTATGTTTAGAGGCTGACTGAGGACTACCTATTGAAAGGGTTCAAAGTGCCTACCTCAAACTTGTAGAAGGATAATCGTTTACGCTACAACATTTATAGATTCACGTGAGTGATATAGGTAGTGTCACATAACATTTTTCAGTTTTCTTTTGACATAATAATTTATAATTACACTCGTTTATCATTTATGGTTTAATAATGGCTACATTTGACTTGCAGTTGTAGGCAATGGAGGTGATTTTTGCCTTTCAAAAAATAGTTTCCCCCTCTGCTTCAAAAAACAATATGATAACTCTATGATATAAACTTATTTTGGCTTAATTTTGATACTAAGTTAGCTTAGTTCTTGTAGTAACGCATAGAAATTAGTATGTTTTATTTAATTATTTTAAACTAGTTATTTTAAGTGAGTTAATCTAATCTTAGTTAATTTTATGTTTAATTTGGTGTTCATGTGGTTAAGATAGGTTACTACTGATTTATTTGTGCTTTTGTAAGTGTTTGATGCAAAAAGAATTTTAATGAAAGAATAATTTTCATGAAAAAATGAGAGCAATTTCAAGGTGTAAACTTGCATTGCACATGTTTTGATATTTCAACCACAACTCTCTATACATAGCTTCAAATGAAGTGATTCTTGGACCATTGGAAAGATATGAGAATATGATTCAACTTTTATGTCTACTACTTTACCCAATTCGGCTTGGAAGGTGGTCAAATATCTTGTCAAAGTTAACATATTACAATAGCCCTAAAGCAATTAAGATTTCTGTTAATTAATTGGGCAAAGCCACAACCCACATAGTCCAATTAGGAAATCCTAGCTGAAATTGACTTCTTTCTTCACCCAACTTTGCCTAACTTCAAAGCCCTACAAAAACAACCTTTTTGAGGACTTTGAAAGGAAAAAAGAACACTAGATTAATAGTTTAGAGTTAAGCTATAGAGTCATTGAAGTTAAGAAGAATTTGAAAGATACTAGGAGATTTAGAATACAATTTTTGAGTTTTGCTATCTTTTTTTATTCTCCTATTCTCTTGGTTTTGTTTTTAATGTTTAAATTTTAGTCAATGATGATTGTGACTCGATGGGAAACTAAACTTTTAATCTAAAATTATGATTGAACTCAATATGCAATCTAATTATCTCTTTTTTGTTTATGTTTGATGGATTTAAGTTGCTTATTTTATTCTATTCTTAATGCTTTTAATTGTCTAATCACTAATTAGTTTAAGTTCAAAATCTAGATTAAACCTTGACGAAAGAGATTTAGGTAGACCTTGAATAGAATAGCGTATGATCGAATGCACTTAGTTGATTAGGTGATCTGATTTGTATATAGGGTAGACATACGTAGGGCTAACTTATAAACCATACGTAGCCAAAATTAGAGCACAAACTTCGTGAATCTTTCTTCAATTTAATTTGCATTGACACATATTAAATTAATTGAGAGAGGTATTTTTATGGGAAACTCAAAAGAGGCTTGTAAATAATTTAGGATTCTAAGTTAGCAACTTAATCCATTAAACTATGTTAAGAGAGAAAGACAATAATCAGATAAAATATTAAGAGACATCATAATCTTAGGTCTAGTAGTTAAGTGAGTTTTATAAAACAAATTTACTATTTAATTTTAGTTTCAGTTTATTAGTTTTTTTTTATGCTGGAAATTCTCACAGGGCCCAGCTACCTTGTAATTATTTTATTAATAATCAAAAAACTTAAGTACATATGGGAGGGGGACATAAACCGAACCTCCAAGATTACATGATATCGAGAAGAACTTAGAAAAGTACCTAATAAGGAAAGTTTCATTTTATGTACATAGTTATGAATGCTATAAAAAAATTGAACTTTCTTATTACAAGAGTTTGAATGATCAACTAAATACAAAGAATAAACATAAATTAGGAGTACTACTCCTTTACATTTATTTGAATCGAACATAAGGAAACTTACTTTTGTCTAATCTAATCATGCCTCTAAGCTCGCCTTCAGCTTCTGAAATTACTTACAGATTCTAGTGTGTGCATGCTTTGTTATAAAGATAGTCAGCAGCTTGATTCCCACCTCAATGGATGTGTGAAATCTGATATGAGATATCAGTCAAGCATTGGCGGATGGAAGCCAATAGATATCGAATTTGAACAGAGCCTTTATGTCCCTCCTATGTGAGACCTTGTCGAGTTTGTTAAAAACCGATATTATACCGAGTGGTACAACCAAGTTAAATCGAGCCTCGAACTAGTTTAATAGAAATTCTAAGCCGAATTTGAAAATTCTAAAACCCACAGAATCACTTAGAATGGTGATTCGGAGTTCAAGGTCTAATTTGGAGTCAATCGAAAAAATTGACCGATTATGGGCAAAATAGTTATTTTGTTATTTAAGGATAAAATGGAGATTTTTATAAAAGAATTTGATCACATTTGAACAAGATTAATCGTTTGAATTATAATATGATTATTGGGGCAAAATATAAGATTTAGCAGTGAAATTGTGATTTTTGGTATTTTTGGAGCACAAGGGTAAATGGTAATTTTACCACTAAAGGACAAAACGGGAATTTTTAAAAAAATTTTTGGCCCCATGTGATTAAGATTGATCAATATTAGTGTTATTTGAGGTTAGAAAGTGAAAATACTGTAATTTCGGTACATTTCAAAGTATAGGGGCAAAATCATAATTTTTTCATCCTAAGGCCAAATCGGTAAAATTTTTTGCCCCAACACTTGTCAAGACCAAGGGATTTTATTTGTGGTAGGATTGGATAAATACAAGAATAATTGTGGTGGAAAATTGAATAGAAAAAGTCAAATAATTAAAATAATGGACCAATGGCTTTACGCCATGTGTCAAGCCTTAGTATTTTAATATTAAAGCATAAAAATCAGCTCATAAAACCTATTTTCTCTCACCATATTTGGCCTAAACAACCAGCAACAAGAACAAAGGAAGAACAAAGGGGAAAAACAAAAATTTGGCCAAGAAATCAAGGGATTTTAAGGATTTTTCAAAGATCAAGCAATATAAAGGTAAAATTTCTTTAGTTTTTCTTGATACTTAGCCTACCCATGCTTTATTCCTTATTTTCCATGGTTGAATATTGAGTTATCATGATGAATTCAATTCTGAAAAATGGGTATGGAAGAGAAATTGATGTTGGATTGGCTTGATTTTGGACTATGTTGATGTTTGGTGATAGTTAAGCATGGTTATGAACAAAAATACAAAAGAAACATTCAATTTCTCTAGGGTTCTTCATTGGCTGAACCATGAGGGTTGAATATCAAGGAGGAATTGTTTAAATTTCAAGGAAAATGAATTGGAAAAATGAAGAATTAAGTGAGAAATGTGACTAGGAAAAATTACGGTGATAGTACATCGTAATGATTGGATTTTTACCTGAAGGAATTGAGGGTATTTAATGCTGAATTTTAATTATTTGAAATGTGATTGGTGAATTAAGATATTAGAGGAGAAATGAAGTAATTTGGAGGTGAATTGGACACAATCGTTATTTAATCGAGTAATCAGTCGAATATAGTCGATACCGCAATTAAGCGAGATTCGGACATATTTTTGCATTTACCTATCATGCATTAGTAATTTAAATTAGTTTATATTAGCTTAGGGACAATATAGTAAGTTCCTTAATTTTATTCTATGTCAAGGTGGTGAGATTTCCAAAAAGGGCAAAGAAATCGCTCTTAAGGACCATTAGTCCGAGTACATCTTAAATCTAGATTTTTCAATAATTGTGAGTGAAATTGCATTTCAAATTGTTTTGGGAAATGTATATGTATTGAGATGGATAATCTGAATGACTTTATCCAAATTTCTTAAATTATGTGCCAGGGAACAAGCCCTTGATAAAAAAAATGTTTGATGTGTGAATTGTGATATGCATAAAGGCATGAATTCATGTGCCCCTATAATATGCTGCTATGTGTGTGTGTGTGTGTGTGTGTGTGTGTGTGTGATATGCATTGACAAATAATATTGTGTGATATTTATAACCGTACATGTGCACGATGTGGGGGAGCACATGTTGGTGATGATGGGTGCAGATATATGGAGGATGATATTGCCTGTGCACGATGTGGGGGGGATGCACACGATAACTCCAGCTATGTGAGCGATATGGGGGTTACACATGAGCTAGTGAGATAGTGGTAATATTTATGTTTATCTATGTGAATATATGTGTGAATTTGAGTACCCTTCCATTTTAAATTAATTTGAATTGGGGGAAAAGGGTTTAATACTCAATTGAATCAAAATAGTTTTGTTCCAAATGTGTGCATCATGGTTTTAAAATCTTTCTTGGATATTATTGGCTGTTCCCACCTAATGTTCGGTCACTGAGTGTTGTACTCACCGTTTTCAAAAATTCATATTTTCAGATCAGGAGATTGTAGAATCCTAGATCAAGGGATCATTGTATTTCGTCTCCTAGTAGGTGTCTGGCATTCAATAGTTGCCCGTTTTTCTTGTAAATTCTCCGCTGGATGTCATGGGCCTTTTGTATTGTAATTATGTACATGTAATGTACATTGTCAAATTTTATGTTTGACCGGTATGTATGTGCATATTTTATCAATAATGCCATTGTGAATTGGCTTTGTGCACACTGGGTGTGATGTGTGAGGATGTCTTAGTCGAGAAAAGATCAAGTAAAAATAAATAACATAGGCTTGCTTAGGCTTGGTGGGCTATGCCCGTTGGGTCCTTGCGCCGGTCATGGCTAGGGAATTGGGTTGTGACATCATGTATCATTTGTACTATTACCTTCACATCCATTTCTATCCAAACTCTAGATATGTTGTACTCAATGCATAACAGCAGACCTCAATGTAATGCCATTAATTCTGCCTGTATAGAATTATAATAACCAAAATTTTTAGAAAAACCAAAAAGCATAGTACTTGCATGATCTCGTAGAACTCCTCTGCCTGTAGCATTTTGAAAGGCATCCTTTGAACTATCATTGAGATTCAGCTTAAATTCACCCATCAATGGTCGGGACCAATAGATAATTTTTTATAGACTATGACTCTCTTGTCCATATATAAATCCCTAGTGTTCTGCAATATCAATGTTTCCTTTCCATTTCCATTTACATAATAAATTACCCTGAAAGAGCTACCTTAACAATTTCATATCCTCCATATACTTTGTCTGAATACATTTTAAGTTCCCTGTGCTCAACATCATTATGTACAACCCATAGGAACCACATAATAAATAATGGCAATAAGATGTGAATATGACCAGGTTTCATATAGTCTCTAAAGTAGTACCATGCATAGAGAATATGTAAAACATTCTGAGGATTGTGCACAAGGATTTGAAAAAATTTTGCAAAATAATTCCAAACCTATTGTGCTACTTTACCTTCCCAAATGACATGTAGAATGGATTCTTCCAAACAACAACAAAGGCACTTAGAAGCTAAATAGAAGCCTTTCGATTTCATCCTTAACTCCACCGGAATCCAATTTTGCATTAAACGCCATAAGAAAAATGAGATCGTTAAAGGAATACTTTTATGCCATATCCACTTACCCCAAGCAGAAGTAAGCTACCATTGGCAAGACAATTCCCAAGCACTTTTTGTGCTAAATTCTGCATTTTGAGTCAAAGCCCAATATGTCGTGTCTGTTGTACTTGTGCTAATAGGGATCTTCAATATTTCATCAATTATCATATTAGGTAAAACTGATTGCAGCTTGGCCACATCCCACATATTGTTAATAAAAAAGAAAATAACTTTTGTCATAGAATGCAAATATGAGGGATAAAGAGTGTACCAAAGGTTTATCACCTAGCCATATATCATGCCAAAAAAAGAGCTCATCCTTACCGATCTTCCACTGTATGTGCTAACCGTAGATATCTCTACCACGAATCATCTGTTTCCATGTGGCCGAATCATGCAATTTAAGAGCTAGTGTATGAGGGATTTGCCTAGTGCAATATTTGGCTTTCATGTATTGGGTCCACAAATTATTACATGTCCGAAAGCGCCACCAAAGTTTTGCTGAGAAAGCCTCAAATGTATCTTGCAAATTGTGAATGTCTATACCACCTTCTGAGGTCAGAAATGTGGCTTTATTCCAAGATGCCCAATGAATCCGTTTGCTATCCGAGGAATCTCCCTAAAGAAAACTATTGAAAAGTCTACCAATTTTTTCAACAACACTTACCAGAGGCTTGAGGACTTGAAGTAGATAAATGGGCAATGAAGCAAGAATTGTAACACCCCGAACCTTCGTAAGGCGCCAATAAAACTTTTTTGATTAAACGAAGGATTAATTGATACGAATTAGCATGCTAAAGACCGACAAAGGATTAAAGGAATGCTTAAGAGAAAAATATTTCACACGCGTAAAAGTAATAATTTAAATAATAATATTTTTATCAGAGGTGAATTAGTAAGTTAAAAGATTATTCAGAGGTAAACCGAGACAAAATAATGTCTTTCGGGACCAAAGAAAGTAAGTGAAAAATTTTAGAATAAAATAATATTTTATTTAATAAATTAATATTAAAATATTAATATTTTATTTATTATCACAATTAGTCATGAAAAATGAAATATGACTAATTTAAGTGGGGGAGGAGCAGTAAAGATTAATTTTAAAGGAAAACGGTGAAAAACATGAGACGTGATTTTTATCGAGTAAACACGGTAAGTCAATATTTAAATATTATGGTGACACCACATTGAAGTACGATTTTAATATTTCGGTTATACACGGGTAAGAGAAGGAAAATAGATAGAAATTGAAATTTTACACGTGTCGGATGAATTAACTTTAAATTATGAAGAAGTTGAAGGAGGCGTATTGAATAAAATGAAGTTGAAAAATTATGTATGAATTTTAATATTTTGGAGAAGTAGGAATAAAATGAAAATAAAATAGGTGATTAAATAATAAAGAAATGATGTTGAAAAGTCAAATAAATTTTCATGTGCATGAATGGCATGGCATGACATGAAATGAAGGAGGAATGAATAAAGAGAAAACAAGTCAAATAATAATTTTTATTATGTGTGCAAGAATGACCATATGAACACAAGAGAACAAAGAAAAGTCAAAGAAGCAAAAGAAAAACAAGGAAAGAAATGAAAGGAAAAAGGAAGACAAAATAGTTGGGGCGGCAAGGGAGATAAAAAAAATGAAAAAGTGAAAGACAAGAAAAATCTAGAAACATGTAGAAGAAAATTCGGTCAAAGAAGAAAGAGAAATAAAGGAAGAAAAAGGAGAAAGAAAAAACAAAAAAGAGAAGAAAGAAGAAAGGTAAGGCTCTGCTGAAAAGAGAGCCAAAACCATGAGAAGAAAAGCAAAGAGAAGCAAAGGCAATAGAAAGAAAGAAAAACCGTGAGAAGGGAAGAAGATGATCGAAAAATTCAGCACTTGGAGGAGGGAAACAAAGCCGAATTTCTGCAAGTTTTTAGAGGAGAGGAAGAGCTTATTTTTGGCTGCATTTTAGAGGGATTTTGAGCTGAAAATTTTCAGGTTTTGTTGTCCAAAATTGAGGTAAGGAAAACTGATTTTTATTGAGGTTTTTAGGGTTGAAATTGATTAGGTTTATCGCTGGAAAATTAAGCTAAAAGTCTGTTGTTTTAGGGGCTGCAAAGTGCAGTTTTGGTTGCTGGAAATTGGTGTAGAAAATTGAATGGTTATGCAGCCAATTTAGTGCAGAAAATAGTGCAAAAAATTAGAGCAGAAAAGTGCAAAAAATTGATGTAGGAAAAGTGCAAAAATTGCTACCAAATAGTGCAAAAAATTGGACCTGTTTTGCTACCATTCAAGGAGGAAAAATGAACAGCTTTAGTTGCTGATTTTTGAAGCTAAAAAGGAGCTGAAAATGGCAGGATTTTGCTGCCCAAACGGTGAGGAACAAAGAAGAGGAAATGGGGCTATCATGGTGGAGAAGACGAAGGAGCCACCACCGGCGGAGGAGAGCTGCCACAATGGTGAGTGGGTGACGGGTTGATGAAGAAGGAAGCTCGGCTGGAGGAAGAAAGAAGGAAGAAAAACGTGAAAGAGAAAAACAAGAAATAGAAAAAAAAAGAAATTAAAAATTGGGCAAGGCCCAATGGAGAAATAAAATTGGGCAAGGCCCAATAAGGAAAAATAAATGGGCCTAGCCCAATGGAAGATGTAGAGAAGCCCATGGAAAGAGGGGGCCCAAAAAGAAAATAAGGAAATGGAAAAAGCCAATGGTAAGTGATTGTATATTTTAAGGTGATGGTAATTTAATATTATGCATATTTTAGAAGAAAAATATGAAAATTATTTAATGAATTTTAATTGAATTATTACTTATACGAATGTATGATTAAATATATTAGATTTAAATGATTGCTAGGAACATTGTTGTGGAGCCGTGCTGAACGAGACATGCGATCGAGAAATAAAAATAAGTATATACGCGTACGAAAATAGCGATGTAAAATGCTGCTATTTAGAGGTGAGTAAGGGGTGTCCATTTTAAAATATTCCTAATTATATATGTATGTCTATGTATAAATTAATTTACGCATAAATTGTTTAAGGTTTGAATAGATACTAATTTATGAAATTGTGAGTATAAATTATTTTTAAAAATCGTTCAAAATATATATGTATAAAGTATACGTAAAGTGTTTTGAAAAATGAGAAACAAGCTTTTCAACCCGATTTAGTCTTGAAATTGTGCTTTATATAATTGTGTGATGTACATATGTGATTTAGAGATTTAAATTCTCTATGTACAATATTTTATGAATCATGTGTTAAATTTTATTTTTATGAACATATGATGAATTTTTATGACTTTTATATTGGATATTTAGCAATAAATTTTAGAATGAAATTTCAATGATATAAATGATTTTAAGACAGCTTTTTTAATGAAATGAGATTTCTAACTTGTTTTGAAATTGATTAGCTTATGACAATACTGGCGTGAATGGCTGATTTAGTACTTATAAAAAATATACGCACTGTTGATTTTGCCTTGATAGGTTGGATAGTGATAAAATCGTCGTGTCATGCTGTTGACTTTTATTGGATTGGTGGATGATTATCTATTGCAGTAGATGAGTTTTCGTGGACCGGCCTAATCAGAGTTGGCACAGTAAAACCCCTATATATTGATATCTCAGTTGTAGAAGCGTGCAGGGTTATTTAATTGTCCTGAGATATGATAGAGTTCACTTCACACAAACCACCACGTGAAGGCGAACTCAGCTAACGCCAAGGAACTACTGAGTTTTGAATAATTTAACAACCTTGGCAGATTCGGTTGAATATCCCAGCGCAAGGTATCACCGAATATGAGTTTTATGGCACTAGCCAAGATTTCAAGTAGTCATAAGCCTTGTTGTGTATTTTTGATAAAATATAATTGTTTTACATGGATTGAAGTAAATTTTAACACTATGAATTGTGTTTCTTGACATGATGAGAAAATTGAATTAAACGATTTTTCACAACTCCCATGACTTTTTATCATGTGAATTTTCCCTCACGTGCGAGGAGATTTGTAATTAACATATACAATCGATTAGTGTTTGATTTCACGGGAGCTTGCCCAATATTATCGATTTGATTCAAAAATGGTTTTACTTTATATGAAATTCTCGATTTTGATATAAGGCACAAAAACCTCTATTTGAAATAAATTGTTTTTATTATTCTGTGTTTTTGCTTTCAATTGATTTGCCGTTTGCTTGTTTCCTATCTACTCCCTATTCACTGAGTCGATGATATTCACTGAGTCTATGAGACTCACTCCCCATTTTATTTCTCTTTTTGCAAACAGAGATCAATTTGACATGAAATCATCGACACATTGGTCTACCATGAATAGGTAAAGGCATCTCCTAGCGTACTACCCTGAGTCGCTCCGCTGTATCTGGTCTGTTAGGGGTCAAGTCATAGTGCTGTATTTATTAAGTTGCAAACATATTCTAAATTTTATATAAGCACTAATTTGGAGATTTTAGATCATTTTAAATGCAAATAAAATGTAAAAAGCTTGTATTGATTTTTATATTCACGATTTAATTTAGAATATGGGAATATCAATATCATGCAGTGATTGAATATAGTGATTTGACGAGAAATTGTAGAAAAGCTTGTTCGGGACTTGGTGGGATCTCCCAGAGATCTCGGACGTCGGTAGCAATCGGAGAGTGGTCGTTACAAGAACACTCCATAGCAATGTAATGCAGCTACCAGGTGAAAGGACTTTATTTTCCCAACCAAAGATCCTTTCATGTATCTTGGAAATAATTGAATCAAATAGCAGTGTTTTCTTGTGTCCTTTATAAATAGGAACTCCAAGGTATGTAACAGGGAAAGTCTTATGATGAAAGCCTGTGGATTGAGCAATGATCTACCATATTGCATTGGCTATCGATGGAGCTATAATAAAGCAACTCTTCTACCGACTTATCTTTTGCCCCGAAACCTGCTCATTCTCCTATAAAAATCCAAGTACTTTCTCCAAAGTTGATTTGCTCCCATTAGTAAAAATCATAACATCATCCGCGAAAGCAAGATGGCTAATATTTAAAGAATAGCCCGAATAAAAGTGCACTGAGTGATATTGGGCAAAGACAGAGTTAATACCTCTTAATAAATATTCCATTGCCAATATAAATAATAACGGTGAGATTGAATCACCTTGACGTAGTGCTCTCTCGGATTTAAAATAGCCAACCAAATACCCATTGACAAAAAGTAAAAACCAACAATTGGAAATGCACCGTTTAATTATATCAATCCACTAAGAGCTGAATCCAAATTTCTCTAAGATTAAATACAAAAACTCCCAATTTAATCTATCATAGGCCTTCATCATATCTAGCTTTAAAATCACATTTCCCTTTCTAGCTTTGTAGTCAATTTTACCTGCTAATTCCTGGGCAAGGAGAATATTGTCACTGATTAACCTGCCACTTACAAAGCCACTTTGGTTATCCAAAATTAAAGTTGAAAGTAATTTAGTTAACCGGTTCGCCAATAATTTAGTAATTATTTTATTAAAAATAGTATATAGACTGATAGTGTGAAAATCACTCCGAGACTCTACATCAGGTTTTTTAGCTAAAAGTACTAAGGTTGTAAAGGTTACCACCCTTGGCAGTGATGATCCAGTGAAGAAATCTCTCACAGCTATCAATAAGTCCACCGTAATTATATGCCAACATTGTTGGTAGAATAAGGAAGAGAATCCATCAGGACCCACCGCACTTCTTTATCAATGTCAAACATTGCCTCTTTCACTTCAGCCATTGTCGATTTTGCACATAAAGTTTGGTTGTCTATGTCAAAAATTAAATGGGCAATTAAATCAGCATTAAACCTGGACAAATCCGTTGCCTCAGCTTTCAATAAATTAACAAAATAATCCACAACAGACAGTTCAATATGAGCTTGGTCCTCCAGTATAGTACCATCCTCGAGTTTCGTCATAAAAATGTAGTTTTTCACCTTTTTTTTCTACACTAGCATGTGAAAGAATTTTGTGTTATGCTCTCCCTCAATGCACACTAGATTTTTGTTGCCAAAATGCTTCCTCCATGCTAAGCAAATTGTTCAGCCTTGCGTATGATCGATTAAGATGCTCTCGGTTGGCTTGAGACTGCACCTGTTCAAATAATTTTTCACAATCCAATGCATGTTGTTCAACAGCCTTGACATTGCTAAATTTGTCCCCAAAACCATTTTTATTCCAGTCTTTCAAAACTTTTTTCAATCGTTGTTACTTGAGCCAAAACACCATCAACCCAGTCCCGTGCATTGGTTCCTTCCAATTCCTATCAACAAAGCTCATAAAACCATGATGTTTTATCCATGCATGTAAGAAGCGAAAAGAATAAGGATGTTTAACCGAGGAATCTAAACAGGAAATTAATAGTGGGCAATGGTCAAAACCATCCCTATTTAAATGTTGAACCTGTGTACTTGAAAACTTTGCCCCCCACTACATGTTATAAACTACTCCGTCCAACCTTTGAAACATGTGTGAATTTGTCCATGTGAACTTATTTCCTTCAAAACCTGCATCAAGCAAACCACAATCTAAGAGAGTCAATGAAAAATCCTCCATGGACCCAGCATGTGGTTCTGCACTTAGAAGCCTTTCCTCTCTGTTGAGAATTACATTAAAATCACCTCCTGCAAGCCACGGGTCCTGTATTCTGGCAGCAATATGTCTCAAAAAAGCCCATAAATCTTGCCTTTCTAGTCTAGTGCATTTAGCATAGATAAAAGAACATTGAAAGGGAAATGAAATCCACGGCACAGAGAATTTAGCATGTAAAGATTGAGGATGATCAAACCGTATGGAGCAGGATACATCGCTTATCCAGAACAGCCAAATCTTCTGTGAAGAGTTAGCAGTCATACCATCAAAGCTGAACCTTCTCCTAAAGAACTCAATTTAAGAACCATGCACCAGTGGTTCTAGAATAGCTAGGATTTTAATATGACTCATCAGCTTTTGTTTTTTTATTCTTCTTTGGATTACTTTACCAGCAACCCCCCTTACGTTCCAGATTAAAACATTGATCATGGACATGATCTGGTAGTGATCGGGTAGCATAGCACACTAAAATGAAGTTGTCATCAGACATTCTATTATTTTCCCCCACGTCCACCACATCCACGAAGGTTAGGCTAATATTTTTCCCACGAGCTACTGCATTATCCGAATTATGCTTACGTCTAACTAGGAGGTGAACTTCCAGCTCCCACGGCATTATGACCTGAACAAGAAGGCATATCACTTTGCTTTTTGTCATACAAGCATTTACCGACTGCAGACCATATTAGGCGGCTACTCATCATAGTCCTTCAGCCTTTCATGTTGGCTTGCCGCAGATGGATCCATTCTATTTTGCCCCGCGGAATGCCTCGTCTGACTAACACCCTCTCTTTCAATTGGGCTATACTCCCCACTTCCTTCTAACATGTCCTCTGAACCTCTTTGAAACCCCAACCCACTCTCTGGAAAGTGTTTTCCTGCCCCCTGCTGTTCAATAAAATAATTTTGAATGGTTCGATTTGCACCTGCATGCACTAATTTTTATAGCAACGTCCCACTAGCTTTTTCTTTTATTATTAACTCTTTATCCCACTCACCCGTGACCTTATTTTTTTGGTTCTTCTCGCCATGCACGTAACTACCCATACATGATGTAGATCGTTCTGCTGTAGAAAGAACCCCAGTACCCGAACAACCAATTACTGCTCATTCCAGTGCTACTGCATTTTCAGTGAGCAAAGCACTGTTCACGTGCTTTGTTTGCCCCTGTTCTGCATATTTCTCTTGGTCCGCACCCTCAACAATATCAAGAGCTTTAGTTCGGTCATACTACTCAACCTAATGGCGGTTAGGATTTTCCAAATTAAATTCCACTCCTCTAGACTCCCCAATTCCATTTTCATTTGGTTCTCCAGCATCTTGTCGGTATGTCCTTTATTTTGGTGGGTTCGTTCTGCACACAGTTTTTCTTTTTTCCAAATTTAAAGTCTGCATATCACCTTGCATCGCTTGCATCTATTTCTGTGGTACCTCCGGGCTCTGATTTTTTCTTTTTTCTAACTTTTCTAACACCGGACCTCCCTGCCTTTCTTTCATATGTTTCTGAGGTACCTCCAGCCTCAGATTTTTTCTTTTTTACCATATCATCTGTAACCTTCTGCAACAACATATTTTCCTCTATGGCATCAGTAGCATCGAATCGGCTATAAGTTGGTATCTGCACTTGTCGCAGGCTACTAGAAAGTGGATCCATCCCAATCGGGTTTTTTGTTCCACTTGTCCCTAGTTTACCTACCTCCTGCCATTTTGTAGACTGTTTTTGCTCGACAACTCGAGACTTGCCATCTATCAATTCCTGATCACCTTCTTTTGGCTTTTCCTTGCTACCATCAGTCTTATTCCTAGTCGTTTTTCCTTTCACAGGCTGTGCTTTTGTCTCCGATCTATATCCTGTCACCATACACGTCGAAATACCATGTCCCACATGACAATAGTGTGAGCAATACTCCGGTAGCTTTGCAAACTCGACTTTCTGCATATAACCGCCTGTTACAGATCCTGTTTGTGTGTCCCTAGTTACAATCTAGATGTGATCAATGGGAGGCCTTTGACAATCATACTCAACACACACCCTCGCCATACTAGGACATGTTCTGTTTCGATTTTTGCAATCACAAACAAGGCAGACTTCTCATATAAGTGAGCCCTCGGATTTGGGAAAGAGATCCAAATCGGAACCATTAAAGATTCCTTCTCCGATTGGAAGTCAGGGGGCCAATTAAAAACCCGTATTTTTTATTCGATATGAACCATACCTATTTCATCCAGATCTGGTTAAGATCATGTTCATTTGATTAAAGTTTCAGTTTATTAGTTTAATAATTTTAAATTTATTTGTTTGGATAAGATTAAAGTGTTCCAATTTTAGTAGTTATTAATAAGAAATAATTCAATTCTTTGTGGGATCAACACTCTACTGTATTATCTTTGCGATACATATACTTGCATGGGTAAAAAATTGAACAACAAGTTTTTTAGGTCATTACCAAGGAATTGGTTTTTAGTTCTTTCTTGTTAATATTAATACCAAGCATTCTTATTTTTAATCTAGACTTTTCTTTTCTTTAATTGTTCAAGTATTTTTAGTCATTGTATGCAGAAAGCCCGAAATTTGGAAATAGTTCATTTTGATCTAGAAATCAAAAAGACTTTTTGAAGACTTCGGAGGAAAAATAAAAATGTTTATGCTCCAAGTAAAACAATGGCTTATCAACAAAAGGAAGAGCACGAGCCTTTTGAGGGATTATGTTGTCCCATGAGTACAAAATCTCCACTCTAGTATCCGAAGACCTCGTATTCAAGCCAACAACTTTGAAATTAAGCCATCAATCATTCAGATGATTCAGACTACTGTTCAATTTGGGGGTTTGCCTAATGATGATCCGAATGCTCATATTGTAAATTTATTAAAAATCTGCGATACATTCAAGGCTAATGGTGTTACTAATGATGCCATAAGATTGAGAATTTTCCGTCTTTTAATTGAGAGATAAAGCAAAGAATTGGTTAAATTTGCTTCCTACTGACTCCATTAATACTTGGGACAATTTGGCTATAAAATTCTTAGCAAAATTCTTTCCACCTGTTAAGTTATCAAAAATGCAGAATGATATCACTTCTTTCATGTAATTTGATTTTGAATTACTATATAAGGCTTGAGAGAGGTATAAGGATTTGATAAGAAGGTGTCTTCACCATGGATTACCTAAGTGGTTGTAAGTTCAAACTTTTCATAATGGTTTGTTGGATCCTTTTAGAACCACCATTGATGCTACCGCTGGAGGTGCACTAATAAGTAAGTCCATTGATGAGGCTTATTATTTGCTCAAAGAGATAGCTCCTAATAATTATCAATGACCATATGAAAGATTGGATACAAGAAAAATTACTGAAATTCATGAATTAGATGTAATAAATATTGTTTCTACATAATTGACTTCTCTCGCAAAGAAAATAGATAAGCTGAGTGTTAATATTATTCAGAACTCCTTTATGACGTGTGAATTTTGTTGGGTTTGAGACTTTAATTGATGCAAGAAGGGCCTGCTCAATGCTTGACGGAGCTTGGCTCATCAACCAACGATTGAGCGTAAATTTGGCGTGGTTTGATATAAGGGATACATATTGGAGAAGGTTTCTAGCTCAAAACCCAAAACCCTCCGCCAAGGAGCAAGCAGGTCACCAACACAGGTGATCCTCGAAAAAGCCAAGGTGAGGAATAAATTTATGGGTGACTCAGCCTCAATTATTGCCGAATCTTGGGAGAGCTGAGGACTTTTTCACGGCGTTGGTTGCTACTGAGCGCGTCTAATTACAGCTATTGCTACCTTGGATTTCTCTATTTTCTTATTGGTGTGTGGAGCATTTACTGCCCACGTTTTTAGTTGTGGTTGCACTTTGTTGCACTGATTTTTTGGCGTTTGTCTTAAAGATTTATGATGCAGGGGATCTTTCTGGCTCCATCAATTAATAAGGGCTTTTTTCGCAGGTTGTCAGTTATCTAGTCATGATAAATGAAGATATCATTGGACTTAATACAGTTGGCCTGTTTTGGTTCCTCATTTATTCCATATTTCTTCTTAGCGAGTATGCAGCTCCGAGTTACAGCTCACAGGGATCTACCTTGAAATTGTGTGCATGTCTTGGCTTTCTGTGACTCGTCTAAATCATCTTTTTTGCTGCTAAAGGTGTTGTATGCAGGATGAAAATTCTGACAAGAAATGCACATGGGCTTGGTAATAATCTGAAGTGCAATGTTGTGAGGATGCTAGTGTAGACAAACAAGATCGATTTTCGGCTTCTGCAAGAAACCAAAATGGAGTACATGGGAGAGATGCGAATCAGGAGCATGGGCTTTTCTGACGGTTTGGTTAGGATTTTTGCTCCATCAATGGGTAGACCAGCAGGTATCTAAGGGTCTGGGAGAAAATGTCCTTTGTGAAGAGTGCTGAAAAATGGGGGAATATTTCATTTGTGTGACTGGCACTTGGCTTGATGAGGGCTTCATCTACACAATGGTCAATGCTTATGCTCTCTGCGGTGGATGTGAGAAGAAAACACTGTGGGAGGGGAGATCTTGCTACTTTGCTTATGAATGCAAATCTTCTGCCCCGAATTGGTGCCCCGTTCCCTCCCCCCTTTATAAAATTATGCCATCTGTCTAATAAATGGAAGTTTATTAATGGCACGTTAACTCCCTTCTATTTTTTTACTTTTCCAATGTTTTCAATCGTTATTCTCCAGTTTTTTCTCTCTACTTCTTCTTCCGTCATGGTGGAGGCTTCAGACAATAGCAAGTTTTAGCTTTCGCCAGGGTTCTTAACTGAGGATGACTTGTTCATGGACAAGAGTAAAGCTAAGAACAATCTCAAGAATCCCGAAGATTGTTTTGGATTAGACCACTTGTGCATGGACAAAAAGAAAGCTAAGAACAACCCAAAGAATTCCAAAGTTTTGTTTTTTAAAAAACAATTATTGAGAGAAAGTACATACAGTGCCATTTTTTTGACAGGATTGACCACATTTTTTTGGATGTTCTCTGCTCTGACAATGTTATTGGGTTCAAATTTGCCAAAATCAATGAAATGGTTGTTTTACAGAAAAGATCAACGTAAGGTAGAATAGCACAGAGCTTAAAAATTGGGGAAAAAGAAAAGAAAAAGCCGCACTTGATCATCCCCTTCATATCTAGGTCTCGAGCAACTCCATTGGTCACAATATTTGACACAGAGAGAACCAGAATGATGCAAGTAAATGCCACATAAGCCATACAAGGCAATTATCTTAATTTCATTACTTGAATTTGCGTATAGAATATCAAAATCAAAAACTTTGGTTACACCTGAGATGAAGACAGACTCTGCTAGACGCCCGACATACTCAGTCATAAGCTTAAACCCCACCCAAAAATCATCCCACAGACATAATATCCCTGTGCAGCAAAAGAGTCAAAAACAAAAAATCTACAAGAGAAACACAATGAGTAGAAAGACCATACTCCATTCCCTTAGCACGAACTACAATCAGATTCGCGTTCACATCCTGCCATCCTCAAAGCACTGCATAAACTAGAATAAAGACACTATCTCGAGACATAACGACATCGGGTTACAACAAAACAGCCAAAATATAATATCATGCCATCAATACACACCAACATATCACAAACCACGCTAATCAAAGGCCATCGGTAAGTTAATTGTCCACTGGATCCCTTCTTTAGCAAAGAATCTCAAAAATGGCTTTTATGTTCTTTTCAGATCTAAGTTCTCCGATGGAGTCTATTTTGGGTTTTGCTAAAACAGAGAATGACAAAGAAGATAAGTACCGCTTGAGTTTTGAACTGACGACAGACTTGTTCATGAAGAAGAGTAAGGCTAAGAACAATCCAAAAATCCTTAAGATGGCTGACAGTTCCAAGATTGGAGAGTAATGATTCAAAATATCAGGGAAAGAAGAAAAACAAAGGAGTTAACGTGCCGTTAATAAACTTCCATTTATTGGACAGATGGCATAATTTCATAATAGGGGCAGGGAAGGGGACACCAATTCGGGGCAAAATTTCACAATAAAACTTGCTATTGTCTGAAGCCTCCACCTTCAAATTAGCAAAAGAAGAGAAACGAATAAGTTCAACTAGTTAACCAAATGGAATGCATAACGTAATACATTAATTCCATTCCTAATTGATTGTTTATTTTGTAAACGAGCAGTGTACGGCATGAGATATTTTGTATTTTAAATTTAAATATTATTTTAGATAAATACATTTCAAACTTAGCTAAAGAGATATTTTTTATAAATTGATTAGTATTTTAATGAAAGATAATATTGAGAAAATGACATTTATTTGGAGAAAATGAAATCTTTTAAACGTGGATGAATATTTAATTGGAAATAGATGAAGTACTTATTTACATACAACCATTACTAAGAATTATTAAGCGCTTATTCCTTAAGGCAGCGACATCATTTTATGTATCCTCACTTAATGCCAAGCTAATATGCGTTAGAAAGTAATAACTATTTACTAACATTATATATTCTATGTACAACACATTTTTTTTGTGTAAATAAAAATAGAAGCATAAGTTAAGATTTATATTTGACATATTATTAGTGTATAGATTCTACCTATCACTTAATTATACAGTGTCATTTCATATGTGTAAAAATAAAAATTCAAAAATCTTTAAAAATAAAGGTAAAATACTCAGATCTCTTAAAGTTTTTATTATAATTCCACACATGTCCATTAATTTTCAAAATAAACACTACGCCCAAATATGTAAACAACGTTAATACTTAAACGTGAAATATATAAAAAACTATTTTTTCCATTCGTTTCCTTTCTCAAGCTATCGGTGCTGGATTTGGCTGTGCAATGCTAGATCCGGCAATGCATCCCAAGGGAGCACCTAATCGCCTCCACCCCCCCCCCCCCCCCCCCCCCCCCCCCAAATGAATTTTTTTTTAACTTAAGAAAAAAATTTAATCATAAAAAATTATAATTTATATAGTGTTAATTTTTTAAATTAATGAAGAGTAAATTTGTTCAAAAAATATTGTCACATCATCGAACTAACAGAAACATTAACAGTTGGCTAACAGCTGAATTTATGTATCAAGCAAAAAATATTCTTTTAGAATTAATTATTTATTTTCAATACTGATAGACTTGCATGGAATAATAGTCAAAACTTAGAATAGTGAGAGCATTTTACCCTAAAAATAAATATTTATTTTTAAGGATTTCAATTTTTAAATTTATTAATTAACAAAATGATAACATTTGGGGCTACAAATAGCTTAATAGCGGAACTTAAGACTTTCAGAAAGGCTTATTGCTCACTAAGAACTCGCAATTGAACTAATTAATTGTTGAACTGAATGCAGCAATGGTAGTCTATTTTGTAAAGGAGAATGTTGTGACATCTCATCCATATGTTATTCTAGCTCAAGATTGTATTACTTTAATCCAAGAAGGTTGGCTAAGAGATAGTCGTCATATATTTAGGGAAGGTAACATGTGTGCAAACTTCATTACTAATTTGGCTCAACGATGTCCCTGGGGAAAGATTTCCTTGAGCAATCCTCTTATAGATTTGAGTCCATTACTTATTAAAGATATATTAGGCTCTCCAAGTCTGAAATCTTAAGCTGGACCTTTTCAATTCTTATGTACGAAAAAAAAAAATCTACATACTCATAATGTATCCAATATAAACTCATAAAGTTAAACCAAACTCATAAATGATGAGATTTTAACCTAGGATTTAAAGGTTTCAAGCCTCTTCCTTGCCATTGAAACAAAACCTCATTAAATGTTCATTTTCGAAACCATTTGAAAAAACTATTTATTAATTTTTTAAAATTTTCAAATTGCTTAATTATTCTTTTGGAAGACCACTCAACAAAATATTTTCAATAAAAAGATTAAAACATTTAAGTTAAAACCTATTTAATGCATTCAGTAAATGCTCTTTCCTTTTTATTTCCATATTATTTCATATTATATATATATATATATATATTTATATATATATATATGTTTAACAAAAAATTCAATAAAGAATTTATTCAAACTTTTCTTTTCAATAACAAGCCAAACAATTATCGACAATTATCTTATATACATCAATACTGAAATTTTTAAACTTTACAACCAGGTTTGGATTATTGACACGTATCTACTCAATTATAAATAAGGAAATCTTTAAATTGGCATAATTACTTAAATGCACATGTATCAATAATTTAAACCAATTAGTGAAGTTTAAAAATTTCACACTAGTTTATAAGATATAAAGATAATGGAATAAATTACTTTTTTGATCACTTAAATTTTTTTAAGGTTTATGTTTTAATTATTCAATTTTGAAAAATAATATTTTGGTCACTAATTTTATACATGTTATTGTTTTGGTCACTCAATGGTCAAAAAATAATAAACTTTTGTGAGACCCTGTCAAGCTCGTTAAGAGACGGTATTGTACCGAATGGTACAACCAAGTTAATTCAAGTCTCAAACTAGTTCAAATAGAAATTTTAAAACGAATTTGAGAATTTTAAAACCCACAGAATGATTAAAAATGGCGATTCGGAGTTCGAGGTCCGGTTTGGAGTCAATCAGGCAAATTGACTAATTAGGGGCAAAACGGTCATTTTGTCATTTAAGGATAAAATGGAGATTTTTATAAAAGATGTTGATCACATTTGGCCAAGAATAATTATATGGAGTAGAATATGAGATTTAGCAATGATAAATTTAATTTCTCGATATTTTTGGAACATGGGGTAAAATGGTAATTTTACCACCTCGGGGGCAAATCGATAATTTTCCACCCTCAACACTTGTCAAGACTAAGGGATTTTACTCATCATGGAGATGGATAAGTATGAGAATTTTGTGGTGGGAAATTAAGTGAAAAAAGTCAAATATTTAAAGTATAAAAAGAAAAATGAACCAATCACAAAGTGACACTTGGCAAACTTTATTATTTTATTATTTTCTATAAAAATCAACCCATTAAACCCCCATTTCTCTCTCCATATTCGGCCAAAGAAAGAACAAAAGGAAGAAAAGGGAAAAACAAAGAGAAAACAAAAACCTAGGTAGAAAAATCAAGGGAAAAGTGTGAAAATCCAAGGAATCAAGCTAGGTACATTGAAATTTCTTTAATTTTCCTTAATATCTACATTACCCATGCATTTCTTTTCATTTTCTATGGTTGAGAAACATGATTTCATAATGAATTCAATTCTGATCAAATGGGTTTGATGAGAGAATTGATGTTGGAATTGGTTGATTTTGAGCTATGTTGATGTTTAGAGATAGTTAAGCATGTTTAGAAGCAACACCGTAAGAAAAGTGTTCATTTTCCCTAGAGTTATTTATTGGTCGAACCTAGTATATTGTGTGTGTTGATGGATTGATTCTTGTTTCAAGAAAAATGGCTTGGAAAATGATGAATTAAAGTGAGAAAATTAAATAGGAAAAATCACGGTGTTAGTGCATTGTAATGGCCGAATTTTTCCATGAAGAAATGGAAAAGTTTTAATGCTGAAATTGACATTATTTAAATGATATTTGATGAATTGAGGTACATTGTAATGGCCGAATTTTTTCATGAAGAAATGGAAAAGTTTTAATGCTGAAATTGGCATTATTTAAATGGTATTTGATGAATTGAGGTATTAGAAAAATAATGAAGTATTTTGAAGTCAAATCGGACGCCTTGGCTAATTTATCGGGTAATCGACCGAATTAGGTCAACACCGCGTTTAAGTGGTTAATCGAGTATTCTATGCATCCATATAGAAATTAGGTTAATTTTATACCTAATTAACATGAATGTAGTGATTAAATTATTGTGCAATTTGTCAAGGTGGTGAGCCTTCTGATAAAGGTAAGAAAATCGCACCCGAGGATTAGCAGTCGAAGTGCTCGAATTCGACTCCCGAAAATTTGTGAGTGAATTTGCATTTCAAAATGGTTTTGGGAAATATGAACGTATTTGAATAAAATGCTTGAATGATTTCATTCAACCTTCTTTAAAAAGAACGGGTACTAGGGAAGCAAGTTTTTCATGAAATATTATTTTTATTGATGTGAAATTTGATTGTGCTGAATTATGCTCATCTATATGATGTTTACTTGTATTGTTAAGAAATTTATGTGAACTTGATGTAATCGTACACGTGTCGAATGGGTAATGCACATGTCTGTAATGGTGTGCAAAGTGGAGACAGTGATACGTAACGCCCACAATTCCTAAAAACTCAGAGCTGAGCAAAGTGGGGACGGTGACACATAACGCCCACGATTCTTGGGAATTCTCACGGATGAACTATGGTGAAGAGTGATTCTCCACCCAGGGGCTTGCAGGGACGACGATACACAATGCTTGCAAGTGCTTTGATAAATGTCTCTTTTTACCACCAAGGACAGTGAAAACTTGGCGATGTATATAATTGCTCATGATTTTATGTATATATGTGTGATTGTATGGCATGCGAATTGTTTTAAATTGAGGAAAAAGGGTTTAACACGAAAACCTCGTATGGTTGAGTGAAACCCTCATTCCGTGACGAGTTATGATTACGCTTTGCTGCAGCATAAATTCATTCTTGTTGAAGCTACGAGTTATGATTACGCTTTGCTGCAACAGAAATTCACTCTTACTACAGCTAATGCCTTCCCGCTGCAGCGATAATCATCGATTTTGCTATCTTGCTAGAATAAATTTCGGGTTAAGTGGAAAGGATTTAAATATTAGCTATATCAAAATTGTCTTGTTTTCAACCAGTGCATCATGATTATCAAATTTCCTTGTTGATATTGCTTGTTCCCTTCTAATGTTTGCTCATTGAGTTTCGTACTCACAATTTTGAAAAAATTCATGTTTTCAGATCGAGAGACCGTTGGATCCTAGATCGAGGAGTTCCGGTAGTCTCATCTCCTGGGTATGCGTCTGGCATTCCGTAGCAACTCTTTTCTTGTAATGTCTCCATTGGAAATTCATGGGTCCTTTTGTTGTGAGTATGTGTATGCAATGCAAAATGCTAAAATACATGTCTTGAATAGTAAATGTATTTTGTTGTTGATAATGCCATCATGGATTGGCTATTTTCATACTGTTGAGAATGCGTATGGCCGCATTGATTGACAAAATGCTTGGTAAAATAACTGAGATAGGCTTACTTGGGCTTAGTGAGCTACGCTTATTGGGCTCATGCACCGATCATGGCTCGGGATTTGGGTCATGGTAACTTCCCACGTGAATGTCTTTATTTTTTAACTATTAAATAATAATACTTATAAACATTGATAATTAAAATATCATTTTTAAAAAAATAGATTACCAAAATAAAAATTTTTGAAAATTTAAATAATTAAAAATTAACATAATCAAGAAATTAATCCAACAATTTTTATAGTATGAATTCAATACTTAAAAATTTCAATACTGAAAATTCAATACTAATTTTTAAGTTTATCAAACGAGTACCTTAACTAATGAAAATACATATACCTCTAAAAGTTATTCTCATATATCATATCATATACATTACTATAAGAAATAGAAGGAAAATTTAATAGGGAGGGATTGGCGTTGAAACAATTTTAAATATTAACTTCTACTCATTCATTTTCTTCTATTATTAGATTTCTATTTCCTTTCAAAGTCATGAGGGTTTATTTGATCTAAAATAAAAATATCGAAACTTGATTGAATATAATAGAAGAATAATAATTTATTTAAATTTTCTTAAATAATTTAATGACTTTTTCAAACACTATGCCTTCTTTTGTTCATCTTTACGAAATAAAAGAAAAAAGAGTTTTAACTAATCAGTAATGTTCAAATTATAATACAATTTAATTTCATAGAAATTATTATAAATAATATAAATATTAAAATATTAAAGAAAAAAAGAGAAAATTAAATTAACCTACTTTAACTTACTGAAATTCATTATGATATATGAGTCGCATAAATATAAGAATGCATTATTATTTGTATTTGTTTATACGTCAAAGTTTATAAAGAAAAGTTTTTTTAGTAGATCAAAACCAAGTTAAAATTATACTTATATTTTGTAAATATTGAATGAATTGATGATGAATCGTATTTTTTAGGAGTAATTCTTTAAAGAAATTTTAAACTATTTATGAAAATTTGTGAGGCCTCAACCTCTATAGACCTATAGATAGAATGTTTGCCTACTTGAAACACCTCGAAAAAAAAAAACTTTTCAAAGGATCGGTATTGTACCTAGTGGTACAATCAAGTGGATTTAAACCTCGAACTAGTGCCAATAGAGATTCTAAGATGAATTTGATAATTTCAAAACTCACAGAATGATTTAAAATGGTGATTCGGAGTTTGAGGATTGATTTGGAGTTAATCGAGAATATTGACTACTTAGGGGCAAAATGGTCATTTTGCCACCCAAGGTTGAGATTTAGATATTTGATGAAATTATTGACTAAGATTGATGATATGGAATATAATTTGAGGTTGAGAAGTGAAAAATTTTAATTTTCAGTGTTTTTAGAGCATATGGGTAAAATGGTAATTTTACCTCTCTAGGGGCAAAAGTGGAATTTCCACCACCCAACACTTGTCAAATTGAGATAAATTTATTTATTTTTGATGTGGATAAATATGGCATTTTATGTGGTGGAGAAATAAAGTTTAAAGGATAATTATTTAAATAATGGACCAATGAAATGGTGACATGTGGCAAACTTGAATTATTTTATTGTTTCCCTTTAAAAATCAGCCCACGCCTCGCCCATTTCACTCCCATATTCGGCCAAAGCAAGAACCAAAGAGAAAAGAAAGAAACAAAACCGTAGAAGGAGAAATTCAAAGGGAAATTGTTGGATTTCAAGCAATCAAGCTAGTAAAGGTAAAATTTCTTGATTTTTGCTTGAGAAATGGAGTTAATTGGAATTAAATTGGACGTATTGGCCAATTAATCCGGTGACGGATCAAATTAGGTCAATATCATATTTAGATAGTTACCCGAGGATTTTATCCCGATTCATGCATTCATATAGAATGTAAATTAGTTTTAATACGATTTAGTACAAATGTAGTAAATGTTTGATTACGCAATATGTCTAGGTGGTGAATCCTCCGATAAGGGCAAAGAAATTGTACCCGATGATTTGTAGTCGAAGTACCTGAATTCGACTTTCGAAAAATTGGTGAGTGAACTTGCATTCCAAATTGTTTTGGAAATTTTATTTGAGTTGAGATAAAATACTTGAGTGATTTATATCCAACTTTCTATTTAAAAATGAGTTCCGGAAACAAGCCTTTGAAATTTTTTAATATTATGAGTATGTACATTGTATAAAGAAATTGTATACATGCTCATTTATTGTGTGGATAATTATATGAATGAATGGGTAATGGACACATGATGACCAGCGGCTGTGCGAGTAGGGAACGCACACATGGTCATGTTGCTATGTATTAGTGGGGGATGTACACCTGATGACCAGCGGCTGTGCAAGTAGGGAGCGCACACATGGTCTTATTGCTTGGTGCGAGTACGGAGTGCACCAGAGTTGAGGAAAATGGTGTGGTGGATGAAATTACACGTGACTATATGTGTTTATATATATATGTATAAATTTGAGAACTCTCTACCTCATTGCAAATTGACTTAAAATGAGGGAAAAGGGAGAGGGGCCGGGGGGTTTAATGTTAACTAGATCAAAATTGTATCGTTTCCAAGCAGTGCATCATGGTTATTAAATTTCCTGGCTATTATTGTTTATTCCCTTCTAATGTTCGCTAACTGAGTTTCATACTCACTATTTTAAAAAAATTCATGTTTTCAAATCAAGAGGCTGTGGGATCCTAGTTCGAGGAGTCCCATAATTCGTCTCTTAGGTAGGTGTTCGGCATTCAATAGCTTTCCTCTTTTTCCATTGTCTCCGCTGGCAATCACAGGTCCTTTGCTCTGTGAATATTCTCATGTAATGTAATTACTGAGTTACATGTCATGAACAATGTATGTATATATGTTTTAATCGTAAATACCATCGTGAATTGGCTCTTTCCATACTGGTTGAGAATGCGGATGGCCGCATTGGTTGACAAAACGTTAGGTAAAATAAATGGGATAGGCTTGCTTGGGTTTAGTGAGCTACACTCATTGGGCTCATGCGCCGGTCATGACCTGAAAATTGGACTATGACAAAATTCAAATAAATTTTTATTCTTTTATTACATGCATTCAATCAAGCTCGTATATTTTATTTTGGGTTAAATAGACTCTTATAACTAATGATTGATTAATTGTCATTAATTAAATCACTGCTTGTCATTTTATACTTACATGGCATTGATATGATGTTAACGTAGAAGGTCAAAATACCATGTGATCTCATAAACAGGCCACATTAACATTTACTATAACATGTCAGCATGTTACGTCAATATCACGTAATATAAAATAACAAGTGAAGTTTTGATTAACGATAATTAATTAATCAACTATTAATCATAAGTATAAAAACTTAGTTCAATAAAATAAAAAAATAAAAATTTTATTTAAATTTTCTTGAATAATTCACAAGTTTTTTTAGATATTACGCTCTTCTTTTATTTTTATCCTTAATAGCAAGGTTAATGGACTAAAGATATCTGAAAGTCAAACTTCTTGTTGGATTATGATGATAAGGTGGCAATTATTACATTTTTGGTCATACGCCTTGATGACTGTAATTATATTACATAGTATTAAGTAAAAAGATGAAGAGGAAGAAGGGAAAAATCAGCTGCATCCAAAAATGTTTCCACAAATTAAACAACTAACAGTTCTTTTTTATTCTTCTTCTTTTTAATTAAATTTCACGTACATATAAATAGTTTTTGAAAGAAAAAATAAGAATGTGATGAACACAGAACACAGATTAGTCTTTTAGTTGGCCTTGGGGAGAAGCAAATCTAGAGGAGAAACTGGGATAGTAAGGGTCATTCTCTTTGTCTAAACGATCATCATCAAAGTTTAGAGCATAGCCTGAAGGGCTGTAGGCTAATCCAGTATTCCCTTCCTTTGGCTGCTGATCAGTTTTCCAAGGCTTTGCCTTTGTTGTGCTGCTGAACACACGTTTCTGCTTCGAGTTACTGCCTTTAGGCCTTGGAGGGAGACATGTTGAGCATGAAACTGACTCTTCCTTGGTTTTGGTTTTGGCATTGGATTGAATCTGCTTCTTTTGGTTAGTGCTATGGGCTGATGGATACTCCATTTTCTAGATCAGTAGTTTTGGTTTGGGTGCTTGTCTCTTTTTAGGGAATAATAACAAACAGATGATAATTTGTGGAAACACATTGTTGTGTATATATAGACATATGCATGTACTCCCATGCATGCAAGCAATTTAAGCAAAACATAACACAGGATCTTAAGACAGTGAGAAATTGAATTGTTCATAATTAGGTAAGCACGAAATTGTTACTCTTGAATATTTAAATATAATACAGAATATTGATTTCAATAACAAATACATATATTTTGGAGAATAATAAAAAATTATAACAATTTCTTTTTTTTTTTTTTTTTGAAAGTTAGGAAAAAACTTGTAACCATTTCTAGAAAAACATTGTGATATACAAATATAAATGTACTCGCATGCAATCAATTTAAGTAAAAAGAGCAAAAGAATTTTAAGGGAATGGGAAATTGAATTGTACATAATTAGGTAAGCATGAGGTTGAAACATTTTAGAAACCCTATTTAATGTTAACATGCGAACATTGTTATCTCCGAATATTTAATTAATGTAGAATATTTAATTAATGTATATTACATCTGAATGTTTATTTCGATAATAAATATATATATATTTAAAATAAATAAATAAATAAATTCTCAAATTTTAAAAATAAAAATAAAAAACTCAATCCGGTGCCACCTCTACCGTACCCGAATAGTATATGACTAGACCCAACCTAACCAATCCTCATTTCTAACGGTGATGTACAAATTTTCACAGACGAATCAATTCCAGTGAATTGGAATACTGGTTGCAGCATAGGCTATTCCCAACAGAACTGGTATATATATATATAGAAAAGATAAAAGTCAACTTTAGAGGCCTGAAGAGCAGCATGACCTAACTCCCAGGAGGAAGAAGAGGGAAGAATCACAAGATACAAGAACTGTACACTTACAAAATTTTAACTGTAAATTTGGTCAGAAAACACCAGAGTTTGCAACTTTTTAAATACAGTTTCCACAGAGGAAAAATCTAAATCAAAACCATAGCTCTGGCCTCCATACTGCACGTAAAGGAACTCTTTATAAGATGAAGGTGGTGGCAGAGTTAGAGAGATCCCGGGGAAGTCTGAGGTTGGTGGTGAAGGCAAGTCTTTCTTCTTCAATGAATAGTAAACATCAGCTAAAAGAAGCCATATCAGATCAGGGTCAATAGATGCAAGTCCCTTGATCGCATTCACTGATGCATCATGAAGCCTGATAACTCCGCTGCAAGCTATGCCCACAACAAGACCACTGACCTTCTTCATAACAACTTCCAATGCTGAAGCACTTGTTTTGTTTTGGGACAAATCAGCAATCATATTTAGCAGTGCGACCTGTACTTTTAAGTTTGAAGTTTCTGCTACAGAGTCCTCTGAAGAAACGCTTCCACTCCTGTAAGGAAGACGTAATGGGGTTCGTTCTTTCAAGTTTGGCTTCTTTTGGAAAGGGGATGTGATTAAAAGTTTCCAGAAGTGGGCCCCATCGGTGTGGAAGCGACGAGAAAAGAAATCTCCTCCACAAATTTGCACAACACTGCTTACAGTACTTAAACATCTCCTGACAACCTGTAGAAGGAACCAAAGTCATAATTTGATATTATGCAAACAAAATCTCAATAAGTCATGTTACAAGAACCTACTATGTAAGTACACATAACTAATATGGAATTGCTACTACAAGAAGAGTTTGAACTCATTGTCAATAGTGATGGCCCGTATATGGAAATTTCATTCCACTTAAATTCAAGCAGTATATGAGCACATAGTCATCCTCAAAGGTGTTGGATGGTACTCACAATACAATAAGCAGATAAAACCAAACAGGAAGATGAACCTAAACTAATAACTATGCTACTTTGAGGTGACTTGGCAGGGTATAAAGAATAAATACTCACCACCGTGTTTCTTTGTTGAACACAAACAACCAGGAGCGGCCATATTTTATTCATTGCCGGAAGCAACCTGTTTTCAACAGTACTGTCATCAGCAGCACTCATAGTATCTTTCAGCTGATACAATGAACATGACTCAAGCTGTTCTTCGATTGCTTCTTTAGTCTGTTTCTCATGCCTGTAGGCTTCTTCCACTTTCGCTAATGTTGCTACACCATCCTACATATAAAAAGTTTATTAAAATACAGATTAAAGATTTTGATGTATCCACAACTTGGTGTCTTCTCTTTTTCATAGAAATAATGGTTAATTGTTAAATTCTGTCAAGCATTTAGTGATATATACTGTAAGGGATCACTCTGTTCCAATGATATTCTGCTTCCTATAAATTTTAGGAGTTTAGGTTATGCTAATGTTTTTCACCAATATTCTATGGCCAACAGCAATTCTATACTGGCCCATAATTTCTCGTTATTCATGAATTTCTAACTATTCAACCACTCTCAACCCCCCCACCCCCTCTTTTCCCAGTTCTTTTTTTCTCTCTTTTTCATCAAAAAAGGAATAGAACTGTAAGGATAGGAATGAAAAGATATTTTTCATATCACATACTATTATTAACAACAGTTAAATGAACTTTCAAAGGTGACATGTAGCACCTGACATGCATAAAATTTGTCAAGGTTCAACGATCAGTCCTTTGACAGTTTAAATCTAAGTCAATTGCCCTACTTAAAATAACAAGTTGTACAATAAAATACCTCAACTATGTCCAGTGCCACCAAGCATGCTGCTTGACTCATAGAAGCCAGCAGAGGAGCTGCAGCTGTTAAACACGAACCAGCAATAGATCCAACAGTTTGTCTATATCTTTTGGAGTCATTCAACTTGAACAAAATATTCTCCCATTGCTCTAAAATCATGATACCATCATTTAAATTAGCACAAATGTTTCTGCTCTCCATCCAAATATTAAGATAGATTCAAGCTATTAAAACTTCAACTAAATATTAAAAATATAATGGAAAAAAAAAAAGACAAAGGAGGATGATTGATGTTGCAAAGAAATTGGTTGTCCACAATAATTACATACACTTGGTATAGGAGAAAAGAAAATTAGATAAAGGGTGAAAGGGCATAATGCCTAGGACCACATAGCAGCCAATGGCGAAAACACTGGCTGAATCAGGGCAACCAGTTTTTGACACATAATGCAGGGTCAGGAGAGTACCAATCCTAAGGAGCCTTGCTATCATTAACCCAATTGAGCCCTAATGCAAACAACAGGATCAATGTTTCTTGTTTCCCTTAATGTGTCAGGTAGTTCTCCATTTAGGCCCCTAGTCCTACCTAGATGTACTCACATATATGTCTGGATAAGCTTCTGATAATTAAAATTGAGTATTTGATCTGTATAAATCTTGTACTTTTAACCATAATTTTACCAAATCCTAATCATAGTTGAAGCAAGCCAATTGGAAAATTTAATCAAACCTGCTTACCACAAGCCCTAATTGACAACTGATATCTTTATGCTATTTTAGCTCCATTTGATTGTCGCTTTTTTGTATATATTTTTTGCTTCCTAAAAAATAGCTAAAATGTGGAAGTAATCAGTAAAGAGAACATCCATAGTTAATTAAAAGTGAGCAAATTGCTGATACATGACTCGTGTAAGGGGAGAAGTCCCAGCGAGAGAGAGAGAGATGGAGAGATGAGTGAGCATGGGTTAGTTCAACTAATGAGAAGATGAACAATAGTGAACATCTAAAAAAGGCAGATACCTCTCTTCAAAGATTATAACATTTCAGTTCAGTTTAATTAAAAAACAAAAAAAAGAAAGCAATCACCTGATTCCAAGAGAGACCCATCAATCTCATCAGTGAAACCAGACGTTGAACCTTGTCTGAATTCTGGTCGAACTTTCTTTTCCCTCTCCGATATTTTGGACTTGACATGCATCAGATCACAGTATGCTTGAGAGGGTAGGGGAAAAGCCTCACGCTTAGATGCCTTCACAATTTCAGATACAGCCTAAAGAAAGCAGAATCATCAACAAAGTCAACTTTATGATAGCTACAATGGCAAACATGGAAAGGTTAAAATACACCCAGATGTGCATTTGACAAGAAAAGAGAGAGTAGCAAGCATGATGTTCGAGACAACAATAGGAACTAGGTTAGACGTTACAACTGCATAAAAGTTCAAACCGAGCAAGCCTACTCATGACATAATGTTTAGCTCAAAGAATCAAATATTAACTGACAGGTCACATACAATAATTAACACTGAAAGTCGAATCTAAATTTGAACTTTCTTCTCCAATACCTAAATATCTCCATAAAATAAAATTAAAAGAACAAACCATTAAAAAAAACAAAAGAACTAAAAGAAGATGAATACAGCATCAAGAACAAAGGCAGTTTAAGCTGTAACTAAGCAGAATGCTTAAACCAGGCCAGGAAAAGATGCATCTGTTTTGTTGTTTAAAGAAAATCTCCTTTAGATTCAAATCTTGATTCCTTTTGTTTACCTCCCATGACTTAAGTAACCACATTATGAAGAGAAAAATAAACAACTAAAAAAAAGCACAGTTTTCCTTTTACTTAATTCCAATTGTATAAAAATAGCAAATAGAAAATTCAGAGCCACATCTCAAAATATGTAGAGTAGAATCATCAACATCAAATCTTAGGTGAAAGATATTAATAAAAATTCTATATTTCAAAGGTTTGAGATTAAATAGAAACAAAACTGGACACAGTGAATGCCAGTTTCAAATGTAGAATTAGAGAGGATGATAGAATTAAAATAGGTAAACAGGAAGTTCCTAGGAGTGAATTAATTTTGCTATCTAGGTTCAATGATTCAAAAGAGTAGTTTTAAAAGGATGTTAGCCATAAAATTAGAGAAGGTTAGATGAAGTGGAGAAGTGCCATGGCAAAATTGTGTGACCATAAGAAGCAATGTTGAAGGCAAATTGCTATAAAATTGCCATAGGCCGTAAAACCAGATATTATGATCTTGTATTTTGGGTGTCTAAAAGATATCACTTCCATAAAATCAAGTATCCCTGAGATAAGGATATTCAAATGGGCCATATAAGAAAAGATAGGATATAAATAGAAGATATCCATTAAATGATAGAGATAGCACTAATTGAGGACAAAGATTAAGGACTACTTAGAAGGTCGATACCATGCAACACAGACCTAGATATTCACCAAACATAAGATTGAGTTTATCCAAATAGGAAAAGGAAGAGCTAGAGGTAAACCAAAAATTAACTGGAGTGAATCCATTAAAAAGGATTTGGTTAGCTAAAACATTAAAAGGATATAACCCTTAATCAAGCAGAATGCAGAAATTGGATAAATAATTTTGGATCAAGGATTAGCTGAGTTCAGTTTATTAGTAAGTTTATTCCAACACCAACCACAGGCCAGTTGTACTATTCACCATATTAACCTATTTTCACCACAAAATTTGCTATAAAGCTCAGCATCTTGCTTTTGGTTATCGAGAAGTTAACAGACTCAACAACAAGCATCAATGTTGTGAAGCAAAACTCAGTCCACAAGTCAAAGCCTGCAATCACTTTTATCCCCCTCTTAACTTCAAAATCATCATCATTATTTGATTCTTGAATTGCCATTTTAGCTGGCCTGAATATTCTCGCTCCTTATAATGCACTAGGTGAGTGAGTGTACATGCATTCTCGTGCGAGAGAGAAAGAGAGAACTGTTCTCCGATAGGTAAATAAAAGTAGCAATCATGCTCCTTAATGTTTGATCATAACTTATATTATTTTGTACTTTTCTTCCTAAGCATCTATGTCCTTTTCTTCTCCTTCATTTTCTCATCAAACAAAAATACCAAAATATGATTGCTGCTCCCACTATCTAACTTTGAAGATGCCCTTTGGTCCAGCCGAGAGCAAATTTATGTGATGATCATAATTGAAATCCATAGGAAATAAAGAAAACTTAGTATTCATTACTCATTATTGGTAATTGTTGAAAATATAGCACAGTTCATCAAAGAAACGAAATGGAAAAGAATAGGAACCATAAATGAACTGACAAAAGAATTGAGGAATTACTGACTCAGCAAAGATAAAATTTATGACCTTTAAAAAGGGAACAGTTAAATCTGGGTGTTTATGCCTGCCAAGAATTTCAAGTTCCTGCGAAACAGACCGCATCTGTACAAATGTACACAAGTAGACCAGTTACAAGGCAATAAGTTCAAAGATATGAAGGCAAATACAGTATGAAAAATGAATCAAATGAACATCCCGCATATAATCAACATTAAACCAGTGTTTCAGCAAAGCAGGGATACCTGCCATAATGTAAACAATTTAACAAAAAGTGCTCATCAGAAATTTCTTGAAATAAAATGCAGGAAATAAAATATTAGTTACAGGATTCTTTTTCAGGCCCCGGTACACTATTTTAACACCGTGCCCTCCCCCATTATTCTAGTGAGATCTAAAACAGAAAGCACTTAAACCACATCCGGGTTAAATAATTTAAAAAGATCTGAAAGAAAATATAGTGATAAAATTTAATAAGGCCTAAAAATACACATAATAATCAACATTAAACCAGTATTTCTATAAGTAGCAGAAAAACCTACTCCATGTAAATAATTTAATGAAAAACGCCCCTTCGATATTTCTTGAAATAAATCATAGGAAACAGAATATCACATACAGGATTCATATTATAACCCCGTTTAAATACAGTTTTCCACCCCATTATCTAGAGAGACTCAAAACAGAAAGGATATGGTCATTCTGCTGCGTCTTTGCATTTTGACATATTACTCATTCAAATACATATTCTTCCCCACTTGAACATCTCTCTTGGAAAAATACAACTTTTTGATGTCTCACTTTGTCATTTTTCTGGTGCATAATGTCTCACATTTTCCATAAACCACAAGTGAGGAAAATATCACCACATCTCACTCTTATAAAGTGAAAATAGTTCAAATTATTGAGGGGGTTAAAAGGCCCATAACCAACAAGAGATCTCATTGTAGAAAAGATTAAACTTTTGCAACTTTTGCAGATGGTAAACCAACAGACAATCTTCAAATATTAGACAGTTTATCATGTTAAACACAATGAATAGCAGCTAATGCAGTAAGTTGTACCGGTTCCTCCAACAGAGGCAAAATTTTATAACCCACTCCAATGTAGGAAAGCATAGCAGCAAGCACATTTGGCACATGAGGGTTCAGATCCAAATGCCGTAATTGGCAGCAAATAGAGTCGACTATATAATCTGCATTTGCCAAAACCAATTGCACAACCTACAAAAATCTTAGTCATGTACCATTGAATCAATTACATAATCTACAGATAATTATAGACAATAATATGCTGTACAAGCATACCGTTGAATGGCCAGACGTAGTGGAAAGAAGATGTAAAACAGCATCAGATCCAGTTCTAACTTCAAAGTTTGAACATATAAGATTCTCAAGCAAGAGATAGAGGGATGAATGAAGGAATCCACTGGAAGCAAAATCACTTCCAAGGGACAAAGCAAAGATGCCTATTCCATCAATAATAACCTGTTTAAAAAAATGAAATAAGATCAATAAAATACACTGTGAAAAATAATGAAATCTCAAACCTTACATAAGTGACTTAAAAGGATAATGTTAATGTAATTTCCTGGTGCAACATAGCAATGTCACGGAAGAAATACAAGGTAATATCTTCAACTTCAGCATCAGACTGCGTTAGTGAAGTTTGATGATCTACTGGAAGATCCCAAACTTCAGAACACAGATATTCATGTAAGATTTTCCCAATACAATCAATGAAGTGACTCCTAGCTCCCTTTTGTGGTGCAATTTCCCAAACAGATTCATCAAACAAAGTGGCTTTAAGTTTGTGAGGCTGACCACCAGCAGATGCTTCATCAGATTCTACCCTTTTGATCCTCGATTTCTGAAATATTCTTCTAAAAGCATCAAGTGCCTGATCTGATAGACCAAATATCATCTCATTCAGAATACATACAGCAGTACTGGACAGGCGCAGTAACTGCCCTGAACCAGTTCGATCGTACCAAGACTGCCAGCTTTCTTTATTGTATTCCTTCCTTCGAACTTCCGAAACCAATTTACGCAAGTAGCCCAAGGGAATATCAGCAATAACCGATAAATGACCTTCATTTTTATAGTCTAGCAACAAACAATCAAAAGATGCTAAGTAAAAAGCATATATGGCATAAGTTTGATAAAAGAGTAGGAATTCCAAGATTCGAAATGACCTGCCATTAACGATAAACCTACAAGTCTAAGAATCCCAGCAAGAGCCTGGTATAGCTTCTGACCACCAACATAAACAAACCAAGGAGGCATGCGTGGAAGCTCAAAATATTTGTCTTCTGCTGTGTGTTGTTTTCCAATTTCATGAATATCCATTAGCTTTGAACTATTAGATGAAGCAGCATTGTGCAAGACCTGACAATCACCCACAACATGCAAGCCTCTCAACTCAGCAACAGACGGAAGGTATCCTATTGAAGACGGCCTTGTTGAAACAAGCTTGTTCAGAGAACCAGTAAAAGCCGAATTCTGACTCAGACAGAGGGCAAAAGCATCCAAGAATCTGGCAGCTGTAACCTATCAACGCAGAAGATTATTATTAACATTTTGATAGTCAGCAATAAAATATGCCAAGCAACTTCAACTGAGAGTAGTACTATTAATAACCAGAAAACTGGAAGAAACAGTTCACTTCCCAATACATAGCAGAAGGTTATCACAATCATATTATTTTACTGAAATAATGGATGTATAATGAACAACATTACTTCAATTTACCAGAAAATTTGTCTACGTATACTTCAGGGCCACTTCCACAAAGGGTATGCTAGCTTAAGGCTTGAAGTGGACAAATGGTATTAAATGATAATGAGTTCTTCAAAGACGGCTGCAACCATAAAAATGGCAAGGTAATCATAATTCCACTCTTTAACCTCCCAGTTGACAGCTATTCAATTATATCATTACACCTTCAGACCTTTCATCTACTAGTAACAAAAACTCCTGAAAAACGATAAGCATATGTGGAGATAAATTTTTGCCATTAATCATGTACTGCAGTCAGCCACCACCAAGATATCATTTATGATAGGGACCTAAACAATTTAGCATTCAATCTCCTTCATGTCCAAATATTGAATCCTACCACCTCTTCTCATGTTAAAACGTAAAACTAATATTAGCACACAGTAAGTGGAGGATCCATGCTTTGACCACTTATCGAGCCTATACAGGCTTGTAACTAGGGGGATCATTGGGATGTATAAGATTAGTTCAGCCGAAACCTATCTTCTAAGCTGTTAGGTATTAGACACTTCCATCCAGCTCTAACAATCCTGGCTTAAAGAGTAAAGTGTGAATAAGGAAATGAAAATATTAGATAGCTCTTCAAACAGTAATTAATGATTAGAAAGTGCTTAAGGAATAATTAACTATACTTTAGAAAGATGGGTCAAATAACCATGAGATTTTGAAGTTTGTCTTTGCAAGGAAATATGTTTATGTGATATAAACATGTCTTTGAACTGTAGCCTTTTTGGATTTTTACAAATGCACTGGATATTTTTTCAAGTTCACATTAGGAGATACAGAAGTTTAGGTATTATACACCATTACCCCAAACAACCAGATATTCAATTAAAATAGTACATCCTGGGATCTATATTTGATAAATCACTGGCTACAAATAACACACAGACCACCATATATGTACAAAATAATGATGGAAAAAATACATACAGGAGATTGCAGGTGATCCAACAGAAAGTGAGGACCAGAATAATATATCATTGTAAGCAATTGCTGAGCGTGTGAAACTGCAAGTAACTCATCACTCCCAAGCACCATCTTTGGTAGTTTTTCAATAAGCCTGTTTTGGAAAGGAACTTAGAAGAAAATGCCTTCTAAAAGGAGAAATGCACCTTGATGCTTACTGCTCAATGTTATGTCACAAGCAACAAACCTGCTAAATATCACAGCAACATCATGTTCTATGCGATGTTTCCCAGAGGCTGAGAACAAATGTTCCATAAACTCCTGGGCAGCAGCTGAAATCTCTTCAGACTCATCAACAACCAAGACAAATAAGCACTCCTGCATGAGTATCAGATAGAAAATATATTAAAAAAAAAAGTAGCTAAAACACCACCATTCAGACAAAATTTCACATCAATCGAATCAATTACATGAGAAAGAAGAATAACTTGGCAAATCCATACCATCAAAAGCATTAACATGAGATGATTAAAGCAATCCTTAAAATTTTGGAAAAGGACAACACATGATCAGACTCAAATTATAACCAAGAACTTGGAAGATGACTTTAAACCATTTCAAATCAATGAGTGCATCTTTTGGATAAAACATTCATGAAAGTCCAAGTGAAATATCAACTTCACAATCATGTAAATCTCCTCCCACTGAGGTTAAATATCTCAGAAGAAATACTATGCATGACAAACTAATGAGGGTACTACCTCATTCTTCCACGGAAATAATTATCACCTACCATCATAAAAATGTCCACCCACGGTGGTTACAAATCCTTTCTTCATTTTTTATTTATTTATTTTTTTTTTTGTTTTGGGGGGGGGGGGGGGGGGGGGGGGGGAGGGGGGAACTTTTCTCATTGATCATGTGATATACCACCCAACAAGTACAGTCACAATCATGAGCTAAATCACATTGCCGATTACTCTCTCTTCTGTCTTTACAATGCAATTTATTATCACTTAGAAAAGCTATTTTAAACCAAAATAGATGTACTTAATTTTGTTTAGGTTCTTTTATCTGTACAAATATATAATACCAATATTGAGTTGGTATCAGGAGTCGAAAGACACCACCTCACTTGGTAAAATTACATGAAAATCAAAAAAAATAATAAATGTAAATACAGACGCATACAAAAATAAGGATAGATAACTCATTTATTGTTCCTATAACTTAGGATTTCGGTCAAACTTTTAAATACTACTCTCTTTTTTTTTTGGCTTTACTTGCTTCTATGTGCACAGAAAACTGTTACTTCCCACATTTAATCATCCACCCATATTCTGAATGCCACAAAAACTAGTACTGTTTATTGTTTTGCTAATCTTCCAATTACTGGGACATTAGAGTTATATTTGGCACTGCAATTGAATTTCTTAATACTACTCTTTTGTTTTTTTTTTGGCTTTACTTGCTTCTATGTACTCAAAAAACAGTTACTTCCTACTTTTGGCCATCCACCCATATTATTAATGCCACAAAAACTAATACAGTTTATTGTTTCCCTAATCTTCCAAGTATTGGAACATTAGAATTATATTTGGCATTGTGCAATCGAATTTCTTACTCTTAGTTCTTCTATCTCTTCCCTTTATTTCCTCTATTTCTTGCTAGTTTCTCTCTCCCTTCCCTCTAATTTTTTATTTCTCTATTTTCTCCTTCTTTCCCTCCTTATTTAGTTAAACCTTTTAAAAAATGTTTTCCCCATATGATGAGAGTAGCTTCCCCATATACTAGAAAACACATGCATAATAGACATTGAATTATTAACATAAAACAAAATCCTGCAGACCAGGTAACTTACAGAGCAAGGCAAAAGATTTTTACATTTAACAACTAAGCATTTGGTTCGTATCAAAGGGTATATAAGATTACTAAAAATACCATTTAAAACTATTGAAGTAGAAGTCACAAATAGGCAAGAGTTATTTGCAACTAAGTTTGCGGCAATATTTCGACATCTAAATTTCTCTCCTTTTTTCACTTTACATAGGAAATTGCTTTTGCATTTTTCCAAAATTCCAACAAACAAAAGAAACACAATAAATCTCAAACTCTATGAATTGCAACCTAAAAAGTCCATATCTTGTGCACACCAAGGCATCGCATACCAATTAACTAAACAAAGCTGAGTCTTCACAGCCCAGATGCAAGAAATTCGTAGAATTCAACCTACCAAAAACATCACTTTGCTCTTTTCTAGCGTGAAATTGCACTTCAATAGCAGCCCTTGAATGGCAGCAAGAAGCCCGTGTCTCACCTTTTTTGCTTGATGAACACATATCTGGTACATGTAAAAACAGTACATCAAAACAAAGGTGCAGAACAAAATCTTGGATATAAAATTTTTTATACAAACAATGAATCAAAAGTAGATCCATACATAGGGAAATATTGCACATAATAGTTTGTTAACATGCTCAGATGTTTTCTCAATCCACTCTTTTGTACGATCCACATGCAAAGATCCCATTCCCTGGCCAAGATCAGGGCTACCTTTTTCTCCAGATTCAGTTTTCAGACTAACAATATTGACTGCTTCGCCATTTATATTTTCCACCAAAGTTTTGCTCTGTGCTTTTGATGGCAATTGACGGAGCTCCTCCAAGAATGAAGTTGTAGATTTGCAGTTACTTGAGTTATGGCCAACAGAAGTATCTATGTACATATCAAGGCCAGATAAATTGGCATCATCTTGGAGGACTATCATAAGGTACTCAGCCAAGCCCCTAATTGCTTGGTCAATAGCTTCTACACTTCCAGCAGCCCCACTTATTATTGTTTTTGAGATGTGTAATACTTTGGAAAACTGGCTAACGACACCAGGTAAGAAGAAAGCCAATGCATCGGCGGTACCAACCTGGAAAACAAAGTAATGCCAACAGAATTAATCCAATTTTTCATGTGTGATGAAGCACTATTGCAATAAAAAGCAAGAAGGAACTTTTCTACTTAAATCAGATGAGCTCACATATTTCCAATGCCATATTTTTTTCCCACTAGAACAGCCTTCATTCTCATTTCTCAAGTGATAAATGGTGCAAACCTCAACATTCATTTTTCAACCTAATGATTTCTACAAAGAACTAAAATCCTCTCACCACTAGAAACATAAGGAATATATGTTGGTATGCATACTCAGATACATATGAACATTGTGTATGCATAGAGACAGAGTATTCCTAAAAGATTATGGAATTTACACTGCAAAAATGACAGAAGCAAACAGCATAAAATGTCATGGAAAGACATTATTCTGTTCATATGAAGGTTAATTTGTTTGTATTTCATGAGTAGAAAGTGAGGCCACAATCAAATTTCATTATCAAACCAGTAAATTCTACTAAGAATTAAAATCCTTTCTCAAATGAAATCATTAAGAATATATGTTAGTAAGCGTACTGTATTCATGTAAATGCAAAGAGTATTTCTCAAAGATAATGGAATTTACATAGCTAAAGCAACAAAAAAAAAAAAAACTCAAATCACAAGAAATAGTAAGATGCAATTCCTTTCAAATAAAAGTTTAACTGAAACATATCTAGGGCTGTTGATGGTACGCACTTAGGTCAAATGAAAGGCACAATTGAGTACTTACATAAAAGGAAAAAGGAAACAAATTATTAATTATTTAGAAGCCCCTTGTTCAGGGTCTAATGAATGTTGCAATTACCTTAGCAACAAGAACACGTAGGGTCAAAAAAGCTTCAATACGCAGATTTGCACTGCCCCGATGTCCTCGTGTAGCCTCAGTGTCTGCAGCCTTAGCACAAGACCAATCATCAATTTCATAGAAACAATTAAACAAAATGAGTTAGCCCAAATATAAAAGTTAAATTTACTCCAGGATAAGTATAAATTAAAGAGAATCGACATACTTTGAGCAGAAGCGATAACCAGTGTCCTACAGCAGGCGAAGCTGCTTCTGACTGCAAAAATGCAAGTAAGCATTCTCCTTGTTCCAAGCCATGCTTCAAAGTTCCGGTTGGAGTCTGCATGTCTCTAGTTTCTAAGAGCATGGGTAAATCAAGACTTTGTTTGCACAAGCAGGACTGATTAGAACATGGATGTAAACTCAGAAGCAGAGCTCTGAAACACTTGATCACTCCTTCACGGAACTCTTCTGAAGCCTCAGATGGAGAAAGCAAAGCAGCATAAGTCAATTTTTTCAGAATCACGACCATCTGTGACAACAGAGCATCACACTTCATTCAGCTTAAAAGAATGTTCAGGTAATAGTAACATGACCAGTCTAATATATATGCTAATAGGAAATACTAATATAGAATCAAACCATAAAACAAAAGGCTAGCATCAATTTTCTCACGGAAATAAGAAAAAACTGAATTTTAAAATAGACCTTCACCACAGGAGACCACATTCATGCCAGACATTTAGGGCTTTCACTAAGCACTTAAAGAGTTAAAACTAAACCAAAATAATAGACAAATAAATTTCCTAGCTAACAGTGGCAGAAGTGCTACTAATCTTTTTTTAAATCATTCTTAAGGATAAATCTCATACCACATTTTTTTTTTTGAAAGATCTCATACCACATTGTATTACTAAACATCAGTTTGGTTGTTATTTTGCTACTTGGTTTTTGCTTAAGAAAAAGAAAAAAATTTACTTTAAAAACATATATCTTTTTATGAACAACAAAATGCATGATTTTGCTTTTATATGGAAAATTCTGTTTAAATGTATGTTACACTTGCATTATTTTTCCTTTTTTCTTGACCGTTCAAGGTGTTTGATGAATTGGCAAAGTACCCTATTAAACTTCTTTAGCCCATTTTTTCCAACTTTAAGAAGCTTCCCTTACAGGGCTTTTCTCATTTTTGTTTTCTCACTCATTTTGTTTCCCACTTTAAGATTCTTTTAAACGATTACATGGATATATTTAAGATGTTTTCTTCAATAAAAGGAAAACTTTTTCTTAACTCATGGTTTAGTCGCTACTATTCTTCGGTGACTACAAGTTCAAAGACCTATGCTTAATGCTTCCTTTTGAAACAAAAAGCAAAAGAACAAAATAAATACAAAAGCAACAATCAAAGCCTTTTAATCCCAGGTGAATTCTATCCTGGATGATCGCTGCATTGTCAATGCATTTCCCATATTCAAATTCAAGTCAGTAGCAGTACTATGTTATTTAAAATTAGAAAAGGAAAATAATATAAGTGAGAGAAGGTTTAATGAGAATTGAAAAGGGGAATGGACCTGATCAACAGAACCCAAATGGCATTTCTTACAGAGCTCTTCCAAACACTCCACCACTCCTTCTGCTACTTTATCACTCACTCTTATATAAGTATCATTACTTTCACTTTTCTTCGATGAGCTTCTGCAATTAACTGCTGCATCCAGCAAAAGCAGCAACGGAAACAAAGCATAGCTACAAAAAAAAAACAAATTAACAATACAAAATCAAATTCAACTGCACTAGAGTAATTGCTTTCATGTCTTTAAATTCCAGAATCATTAAAAAAAAAATCAACCAAAGTCTAAAAATTAGAAAAAAAAAAAAAGAAATTGATAAAACGTAGAGTGACAAAAATGGGGAATTTATTACTCGAAGAAGGGCTGGAGAGAACTGGGCGGAGAAGAGCGAAGCAAGCGGAGCAATGCAGGAATGGCGGAGGAATGATTTTTAGGGTTTTGAGAAAGTTCTAGGAGCTCTATACAGCAGGGTTTTAGCTGTAAAAATAACTTGCTTCTTTCTTCTTCTTCTCGTTGGGTGTTAGACATTATTCTTATGTTGGTAATTCAAATGAGTGTTTGAAGTATGAAGAAACAGAGACTAAAGAAAGTGAGTATATCAGACTGCAAGAAGACAGGGAGAAGAAGGATCAAAACTCACCGTTTAAATAAAGGAAGAAGACCAATACGCAACGTTTTGTTTTGTTTTTAAATTTCAGTTAGGAAACAATCATTAGTTAGTTAGCTGATGTTTAACTTTATTTTTCTTCACTAATTGCATACCTGTACATATAAATACTAGCATGTAATACCCTGATAGTAGAATGAGAGAATACCTTTTCTCAGCTACATGCGCCGTCTCTTCTTGTCCTCCATCACTGCTGCTTCTGACATGGTATCAGAGCAGGGAGACAAAGTTGCTGCATATTGCTGCATATGGAATAGCAGCTGTTGATGGTATTTGTCTCTACTCTGTTTGACTCATTTCCAGTAAAGCAAAATTTCTAAAATTTTGTTTTTCATCTTCTGTTTGCCTGGAATTGCTTGTTGTTTAACTTCATCATACCTGTAGCACTTGCATCATCCCTTCATTAATCCTCATCGAGCTTGAGTCATGTCTACTGATTCCAACCAATCAAGGTCCCAAGGATCTGAAACTTTTCCCCAGATTTCAGCAATAGCAGACCCTATGTCTCCTTATTACCTTCATCATACTGATCACCCAGGATCAGTTATTATCAACCCAAAACTCACCACAAGCAATTATGTGGCATGGAGCAGATCATTTCTCCTAGCCCTCTCTATTAGAAACAAGTTGGGCTTCATTAACGGAACCATTCCAAAACCTGAAATCACAAATACATTATACCCCTCTTGGATTAGATGCAACAATCTCATAGTAGCATGGCTACTCGATTCCATCAGCCCTCCTATAGCATCAACTGTGTTTTACATGGAGTCTGCAATGGAGATCTGGAATACTCTGAAACAAAGCTATTCCCAGCCAGATGATACAAGGATTTGCAATCTGTTATGCACACTTGGAAATGTTAGTCAAGGAACACGCTCAGTGGATACTTACTTTGTTGAGCTTAAAGGTATCTGGGAAGAGTTGAGGAACTACAGACCTCTGCCACACTGTGAATGTGGGAGGTGTAACCCAGAATGTTTCAAGAAATATACAGACCAATATCAAAAGGATATGGTCTTCAGGTTTTTAAATGGACTAAATGAGTCTTTTTCAGCTATAAGGTCACAAGTCATTCTGATGGACCCTATACCAACACTTGACAAGGTTTATAGTCTGATATTGAGGGAGGAGGCACAAAGAAATATGCTATCTCAAACCCAACCAGTACTTGAAACTTCTGCTATGTTCACTACAGCTGATACAAGGAAGAAATTTAAGAAAGAACTGATTTGTAGCCATTGTGGGAAGAAGGGGCACAACAAAGAGAAGTGTTACAGGATCATTGGTTTCCCTGAAGACTTTAAATTCACTAAAGGGAGGAATAATATGAAGAAAGGAAAAGGGGCTGTGAACAATGTTTCAGCAGGAAATGATCTGTCAGCTGATGAAATTCAAATGGAACAGGAGGAAGGTTTTAGTGGAACAAGCCCCATGTCCCAGATGTCTAACCTGCAGCATCAAGTCAACAAATTAATGGAAATCTTGAGTGAGAATGGACTGACCAGCAGTGAAGGTAAGAACACCTCTACAAATAACCAACAGACAAGGCATTCACTAGCTAATTCAGCCTTTGCAGGTATTACCTCTGGCCATTTATGTTTCAATACCCCAAACAATATGCCCCATAAGTTTAGAAATGTGAATCCTTTCATGTTGAAACACAATTGTTGGATAATGGACTCAGGTGCAACAGATCATGTCTCATACTCTTTAGAATGTTTCACTTATGCAAGACCAGTCACTAATTGCTTTGTACAGCTACCAAACAATAGAAAAGCTGTGGTGACTCATATAGGAACTGTTAGGCTCACCCCATTATTAACCTTGAATGATGTGCTTTGTGTACCAAGCTTCAGATTTAACCTTATATCTACTGGTCAACTGACTACCACCAAATCAACATGTGTTCTGTTTACTAACATGTATTGTATTGTTCAGGACATACCCTCATGGACTGTGATTGGGGTAGCTAAGGCCTCTTCAGGACTATATTTGATGGAAGATAGAAAAGAACAGCAAGATCTGTCTAGCTACTGTTTTGATAAAGTCGTCAAGTTTCCTTTTATTTCACCAGTTAGAGCCTACAATGCAAGGCATAGGACCTTTGATTTATGGCATTTCAGACTTGGACATGCTCCTTTGGAAAGGATTAGTGTAATAAGCAAACAGTTTCCAAATATTAAATGTTCAAATGATCTCCTTTGTGAAATCTGCCCTTTAGCAAAACAAAAAAAATTACCTTTTCCCATTCATATTCAGAACACAGAAAATGTTTTTGAATTAATTCATATTGACATCTGGGGACCCTATGAGGTGCCTACTTTGTTCAATCAGAGGTATTTTCTTACCATTGTAGACGATTATAGTCGTTTTACATGGATATTTCTCATGAGAAGTAAAACAGATGTTTCCAGCATAATACCTGCATTCAATGCTTTTGTTCAAAGACAATTTGATTTGAAAATCAAGTGCATAAGAACAGATAATGGTCAAGAGTTTAGGCTGACAGATTTCTTTGCTAAGTCAGGCATAATCCATCAATTATCCTGTGTAGAGGACCATCAGCAAAATGGAACAGTTGAAAGGAAACATCAGCACATATTGATGGTTGCAAGGAGTCTGATGTTTCATTCAAAGGTTCCAATCAGTTTTTGGGGGGATGCAATCCTAACTGCAATACATGTAATCAACAGAATGCCTACCAAAATCCTCAAAAATAAATCACCTTGTGAATTGCTCTATAAAAAACCACCATCCTATGCACATTTTAGAGTCTTTGGATGCCTTTGTTTTGTATCAACCTTAACTCGAAACAGAAAAAAATTAGATGAAAGGGCCAGCAGATGTGTGTTCCTAGGGTATCCAAACAATGTTAAAGGGTTTAGAGTATATGATCTGAATGCACAAAGAGTCCTGGTTTCAAGAAATGTGGTTTTCCATGAGGAGGTTTTTCCTTTCCAAACTCACCAGCATAATATGCAAGAACAGGCATTTCATCAAACACCTCAACTACCAGACAAATACTTTGATCCTTTTGATCAAAATTCACAAAATTTTCAACACCAAAACCTTCAACCAAGTGAATTACACTTACCTGAATGTGTTTCACCCATTGACCAACCTTCAATAACATCTATGAATAATTTGGACCAAAATGCCCCTGGTGAGGTTAATGAGTCTGCTGGGGCTTCTGCAGCTAGCAGTACTAATGAACCTGAAGCCATCATAACTAGTGACATTCAAACACAAGTTAGGAGAAGCTCTAGACCAAAGCATACCCCAAAGTACCTTGAAGCCTACCAATTGGATTTACCTTCTCAAACTAACAGTGTTACTGCACATCCAATCACTAAACATCTGTCCTGTCACCAATTATCACCTGCTCACAAGTCATTTACCACTTCCCTATCAGCAATCTTTGAACCAAATTCTTACCAACAGGCAGTCAAGCATTCTTACTGGAAAGATGCCATGACAGTTGAATTGAAGGCTTTGGAAGATAATGGTACATGGAGCATTGTTTCACTACCTTCAAACTGTCATGCTGTGGGCTGCAAGTGGGTATACAAGGTAAAATTGAATGCTGATGGTAATGTAGAGAGGTATAAGGCACGTTTGGTGGCAAAGGGCTATAGTCAACTTGAAGGCTTTGACTACCAAGACACATTCAGCCCAGTAGCTAGACAAACAACAGTAAGAGTTTTTTTTGCATTAGCAGCTGCACACAATTGGCATTTATCACAACTTGATGTGAATAATGCTTTTTTGAATGGTGAACTAGCAGAGGATATATATATGGAATTGCCACAGGGTTACACTGTCAAGGGGGAGTGTCCTAGTCATTCAAGGTTGGTTTGTAAGTTACATAAGTCTCTCTATGGCCTCAAGCAAGCATCAAGAGCTTGGAATTCCAAACTTATTGCATCACTTCAAAAATTTGGCTTCAAACAGTCAATCTCAGACTACTCACTCTTTACCATGAAAACATACAGTGGAGATTTTATAGCCCTCTTAGTGTATGTTGATGATATATTAATTGCAAGCAATTCTATCAAGGCAGAGTCTGATGTAAAGGAGTTTTTAAGATCAGAATTTAAACTCAAGGACTTGGGCAAAGTAAAATATTTCCTAGGACTTGAGATTGCTAGATCACCAGAAGGCATATCAATATGCCAAAGAAAATATGCTTTGGACCTTCTGGAAGAACAAGGATTACTTGGAGCTAAACCCGTGAGTACACCAATTGACTACAATCACAAATTAGCCAAAACGAATGGTGAGGACAAGCTGACAGAACCTACAAGCTACAGGCAACTGGTTGGAAAATTACTGTACCTGACATTTAGCAGACCTGACATCACATATGCAGTGCAGGTACTTTCACAATTCATGGAAAAGCCAGCAGTTCATCACCTTGCAGCAGCTCACAGGGTCTTGAAGTACATCAAAAAGGCACCAGGCCAAGGGATATTAATGAAGTCAAAATGCAATTTAAGAATATCTGGATACTCAGATAGTGATTGGGCAGGGTGTCCTGACACCAGAAAATCAGTTACAGGCTACTGCATCTTCATTGGCGACTCCTTGGTGAGTTGGAAATCAAAGAAGCAGTCTGTGGTGGCAAGAAGTTCAGCAGAAGCAGAGTACAGATCGATGGCTGCAGCTTGTTGCGAAATCATTTGGCTAAGGTCTTTGATGACTGATTTTGGAATTGATCATTCTGAAGCTGTGAACCTATACTCAGACAGTCGATCAGCAATACTGATAAGCAAGAATCCTGTACTTCATGAGAGGACAAAACATATAGAAATGGATTGTCACTTTATCAGAGAAAAGGTATTAGCTGGATTAATTAATCCCTTGCATGTTTCAACACATTCGCAGCTATCAGACATCTTCACCAAGGCACTCCAACCAAAGCAGTTCTACAGTCTTCTAAGCAAGATGAATGTTCATGACATTCACAGTTCATCTTGAGGGGGAGTGTTAGACATTATTCTTATGTTGGTAATTCAAATGAGTGTTTGAAGTATGAAGAAACAGAGACTAAAGAAAGTGAGTATATCAGACTGCAAGAAGACAGGGAGAAGAAGGATCAAAACTCACCGTTTAAATAAAGGAAGAAGACCAATACGCAACGTTTTGTTTTGTTTTTAAATTTCAGTTAGGAAACAATCATTAGTTAGTTAGCTGATGTTTAACTTTATTTTTCTTCACTAATTGCATACCTGTACATATAAATACTAGCATGTAATACCCTGATAGTAGAATGAGAGAATACCTTTTCTCAGCTACATGCGCCGTCTCTTCTTGTCCTCCATCACTGCTGCTTCTGACATGGTATCAGAGCAGGGAGACAAAGTTGCTGCATATTGCTGCATATGGAATAGCAGCTGTTGATGGTATTTGTCTCTACTCTGTTTGACTCATTTCCAGTAAAGCAAAATTTCTAAAATTTTGTTTTTCATCTTCTGTTTGCCTGGAATTGCTTGTTGTTTAACTTCATCATACCTGTAGCACTTGCATCATCCCTTCATTAATCCTCATCGAGCTTGAGTCATGTCTACTGATTCCAACCAATCAAGGTCCCAAGGATCTGAAACTTTTCCCCAGATTTCAGCAATAGCAGACCCTATGTCTCCTTATTACCTTCATCATACTGATCACCCAGGATCAGTTATTATCAACCCAAAACTCACCACAAGCAATTATGTGGCATGGAGCAGATCATTTCTCCTAGCCCTCTCTATTAGAAACAAGTTGGGCTTCATTAACGGAACCATTCCAAAACCTGAAATCACAAATACATTATACCCCTCTTGGATTAGATGCAACAATCTCATAGTAGCATGGCTACTCGATTCCATCAGCCCTCCTATAGCATCAACTGTGTTTTACATGGAGTCTGCAATGGAGATCTGGAATACTCTGAAACAAAGCTATTCCCAGCCAGATGATACAAGGATTTGCAATCTGTTATGCACACTTGGAAATGTTAGTCAAGGAACACGCTCAGTGGATACTTACTTTGTTGAGCTTAAAGGTATCTGGGAAGAGTTGAGGAACTACAGACCTCTGCCACACTGTGAATGTGGGAGGTGTAACCCAGAATGTTTCAAGAAATATACAGACCAATATCAAAAGGATATGGTCTTCAGGTTTTTAAATGGACTAAATGAGTCTTTTTCAGCTATAAGGTCACAAGTCATTCTGATGGACCCTATACCAACACTTGACAAGGTTTATAGTCTGATATTGAGGGAGGAGGCACAAAGAAATATGCTATCTCAAACCCAACCAGTACTTGAAACTTCTGCTATGTTCACTACAGCTGATACAAGGAAGAAATTTAAGAAAGAACTGATTTGTAGCCATTGTGGGAAGAAGGGGCACAACAAAGAGAAGTGTTACAGGATCATTGGTTTCCCTGAAGACTTTAAATTCACTAAAGGGAGGAATAATATGAAGAAAGGAAAAGGGGCTGTGAACAATGTTTCAGCAGGAAATGATCTGTCAGCTGATGAAATTCAAATGGAACAGGAGGAAGGTTTTAGTGGAACAAGCCCCATGTCCCAGATGTCTAACCTGCAGCATCAAGTCAACAAATTAATGGAAATCTTGAGTGAGAATGGACTGACCAGCAGTGAAGGTAAGAACACCTCTACAAATAACCAACAGACAAGGCATTCACTAGCTAATTCAGCCTTTGCAGGTATTACCTCTGGCCATTTATGTTTCAATACCCCAAACAATATGCCCCATAAGTTTAGAAATGTGAATCCTTTCATGTTGAAACACAATTGTTGGATAATGGACTCAGGTGCAACAGATCATGTCTCATACTCTTTAGAATGTTTCACTTATGCAAGACCAGTCACTAATTGCTTTGTACAGCTACCAAACAATAGAAAAGCTGTGGTGACTCATATAGGAACTGTTAGGCTCACCCCATTATTAACCTTGAATGATGTGCTTTGTGTACCAAGCTTCAGATTTAACCTTATATCTACTGGTCAACTGACTACCACCAAATCAACATGTGTTCTGTTTACTAACATGTATTGTATTGTTCAGGACATACCCTCATGGACTGTGATTGGGGTAGCTAAGGCCTCTTCAGGACTATATTTGATGGAAGATAGAAAAGAACAGCAAGATCTGTCTAGCTACTGTTTTGATAAAGTCGTCAAGTTTCCTTTTATTTCACCAGTTAGAGCCTACAATGCAAGGCATAGGACCTTTGATTTATGGCATTTCAGACTTGGACATGCTCCTTTGGAAAGGATTAGTGTAATAAGCAAACAGTTTCCAAATATTAAATGTTCAAATGATCTCCTTTGTGAAATCTGCCCTTTAGCAAAACAAAAAAAATTACCTTTTCCCATTCATATTCAGAACACAGAAAATGTTTTTGAATTAATTCATATTGACATCTGGGGACCCTATGAGGTGCCTACTTTGTTCAATCAGTGGTATTTTCTTACCATTGTAGACGATTATAGTCGTTTTACATGGATATTTCTCATGAGAAGTAAAACAGATGTTTCCAGCATAATACCTGCATTCAATGCTTTTGTTCAAAGACAATTTGATTTGAAAATCAAGTGCATAAGAACAGATAATGGTCAAGAGTTTAGGCTGACAGATTTCTTTGCTAAGTCAGGCATAATCCATCAATTATCCTGTGTAGAGGACCATCAGCAAAATGGAACAGTTGAAAGGAAACATCAGCACATATTGATGGTTGCAAGGAGTCTGATGTTTCATTCAAAGGTTCCAATCAGTTTTTGGGGGGATGCAATCCTAACTGCAATACATGTAATCAACAGAATGCCTACCAAAATCCTCAAAAATAAATCACCTTGTGAATTGCTCTATAAAAAACCACCATCCTATGCACATTTTAGAGTCTTTGGATGCCTTTGTTTTGTATCAACCTTAACTCGAAACAGAAAAAAATTAGATGAAAGGGCCAGCAGATGTGTGTTCCTAGGGTATCCAAACAATGTTAAAGGGTTTAGAGTATATGATCTGAATGCACAAAGAGTCCTGGTTTCAAGAAATGTGGTTTTCCATGAGGAGGTTTTTCCTTTCCAAACTCACCAGCATAATATGCAAGAACAGGCATTTCATCAAACACCTCAACTACCAGACAAATACTTTGATCCTTTTGATCAAAATTCACAAAATTTTCAACACCAAAACCTTCAACCAAGTGAATTACACTTACCTGAATGTGTTTCACCCATTGACCAACCTTCAATAACATCTATGAATAATTTGGACCAAAATGCCCCTGGTGAGGTTAATGAGTCTGCTGGGGCTTCTGCAGCTAGCAGTACTAATGAACCTGAAGCCATCATAACTAGTGACATTCAAACACAAGTTAGGAGAAGCTCTAGACCAAAGCATACCCCAAAGTACCTTGAAGCCTACCAATTGGATTTACCTTCTCAAACTAACAGTGTTACTGCACATCCAATCACTAAACATCTGTCCTGTCACCAATTATCACCTGCTCACAAGTCATTTACCACTTCCCTATCAGCAATCTTTGAACCAAATTCTTACCAACAGGCAGTCAAGCATTCTTACTGGAAAGATGCCATGACAGTTGAATTGAAGGCTTTGGAAGATAATGGTACATGGAGCATTGTTTCACTACCTTCAAACTGTCATGCTGTGGGCTGCAAGTGGGTATACAAGGTAAAATTGAATGCTGATGGTAATGTAGAGAGGTATAAGGCACGTTTGGTGGCAAAGGGCTATAGTCAACTTGAAGGCTTTGACTACCAAGACACATTCAGCCCAGTAGCTAGACAAACAACAGTAAGAGTTTTTTTTGCATTAGCAGCTGCACACAATTGGCATTTATCACAACTTGATGTGAATAATGCTTTTTTGAATGGTGAACTAGCAGAGGATATATATATGGAATTGCCACAGGGTTACACTGTCAAGGGGGAGTGTCCTAGTCATTCAAGGTTGGTTTGTAAGTTACATAAGTCTCTCTATGGCCTCAAGCAAGCATCAAGAGCTTGGAATTCCAAACTTATTGCATCACTTCAAAAATTTGGCTTCAAACAGTCAATCTCAGACTACTCACTCTTTACCATGAAAACATACAGTGGAGATTTTATAGCCCTCTTAGTGTATGTTGATGATATATTAATTGCAAGCAATTCTATCAAGGCAGAGTCTGATGTAAAGGAGTTTTTAAGATCAGAATTTAAACTCAAGGACTTGGGCAAAGTAAAATATTTCCTAGGACTTGAGATTGCTAGATCACCAGAAGGCATATCAATATGCCAAAGAAAATATGCTTTGGACCTTCTGGAAGAACAAGGATTACTTGGAGCTAAACCCGTGAGTACACCAATTGACTACAATCACAAATTAGCCAAAACGAATGGTGAGGACAAGCTGACAGAACCTACAAGCTACAGGCAACTGGTTGGAAAATTACTGTACCTGACATTTAGCAGACCTGACATCACATATGCAGTGCAGGTACTTTCACAATTCATGGAAAAGCCAGCAGTTCATCACCTTGCAGCAGCTCACAGGGTCTTGAAGTACATCAAAAAGGCACCAGGCCAAGGGATATTAATGAAGTCAAAATGCAATTTAAGAATATCTGGATACTCAGATAGTGATTGGGCAGGGTGTCCTGACACCAGAAAATCAGTTACAGGCTACTGCATCTTCATTGGCGACTCCTTGGTGAGTTGGAAATCAAAGAAGCAGTCTGTGGTGGCAAGAAGTTCAGCAGAAGCAGAGTACAGATCGATGGCTGCAGCTTGTTGCGAAATCATTTGGCTAAGGTCTTTGATGACTGATTTTGGAATTGATCATTCTGAAGCTGTGAACCTATACTCAGACAGTCGATCAGCAATACTGATAAGCAAGAATCCTGTACTTCATGAGAGGACAAAACATATAGAAATGGATTGTCACTTTATCAGAGAAAAGGTATTAGCTGGATTAATTAATCCCTTGCATGTTTCAACACATTCGCAGCTATCAGACATCTTCACCAAGGCACTCCAACCAAAGCAGTTCTACAGTCTTCTAAGCAAGATGAATGTTCATGACATTCACAGTTCATCTTGAGGGGGAGTGTTAGACATTATTCTTATGTTGGTAATTCAAATGAGTGTTTGAAGTATGAAGAAACAGAGACTAAAGAAAGTGAGTATATCAGACTGCAAGAAGACAGGGAGAAGAAGGATCAAAACTCACCGTTTAAATAAAGGAAGAAGACCAATACGCAACGTTTTGTTTTGTTTTTAAATTTCAGTTAGGAAACAATCATTAGTTAGTTAGCTGATGTTTAACTTTATTTTTCTTCACTAATTGCATACCTGTACATATAAATACTAGCATGTAATACCCTGATAGTAGAATGAGAGAATACCTTTTCTCAGCTACATGCGCCGTCTCTTCTTGTCCTCCATCACTGCTGCTTCTGACATTGGGCTTCGGTAGACCCGCCGGTGATTCTAAGAAAACCTCTTTCCTTTAAATCCATTCCACACAGAAACAAAGAAAAAAAAAAAACACTGACAGAGAAGAGGAGAAGAAGCGCGAAATGGGTGCAAAATGGAAGCCCTTGGCTTGGAATATTTTACATTATACAACTTTGGCTATGGATAGAATAACAAACTATTTTAACAAATATAATTATTTTAACTCAACCCTCCATGCCGCTGAAACTAAAAATAATTATATTTATTTTAATCAAAAATAAATATTTATTCAAGTTAAGATTTGAAAAAAAATAGAAAGAAAAAGTAATTGTTATGATGGAAACTCAAGTGTGAAAGTACAGTAATTGTGTGAAGAAGAAATTTGGACTTAAAGGTTATTTATTTAGTGGAAACACCTTTTAATCCTTTCATATTTTTTAGGTGTTTTGTGATTAACAACAAGTGTTTACCGATTATAACAAGGGCAAAAAATACTCTAGAATAGTCATTTATATTTTTTTTTGAATAAACTGAAAATGTATACTCTAGTATAATATATAAATGTATTAATTTTATATGTATTTAACTAAATAATTTTCTATTTGAAATATTTGGGTTATTTTATAACTATTAAAGTTGTAATATTAAATTTTGATAATTTATTTAAAATTTTTTTGAAAGAATTGAAATTGCAAATTAAATCAACTTAAAATAATTCATTTTAAATTTTACAAAATTATATATTTCCATTTTCATTTCGAAAGAACTCAATAGCACCAATTACGAACACCCCCGTATTTCTAGCCAAACTTCACTTAAAAGAGTGTTTAAAAACTTAAATTTGAGTTTCGTATAAAAGAAAGTATTAGTACATCAAAACTGAATAAATTGACTTAACCAACCGAATTCTATCAAGTTAGTTCAACCTGATCAATCAATTAATTTCAGTTAAAAAATTGAATTCAATCTATTCGATCAATTTTTTTTTAATTAAAAATTTTAATTAAATTGGTTTAATCAATCAATTATTGACATTCAAAAATACTAATTCAATTGGTTGAATAATTGAACTATTAAAAAATATATTATTCAAAATATATTTTATATAAAATATATATTATTAATTTTTTTAATTAATCTTGATTTTCAGTTTGACAATTGATTTTGAGGTTTAAAATGTAAAAACAATCCATTGAGACTCATATTTTTTCCAAAATTTTGGATCCTAATCGGATATTCGATTACACATGACATCTTCATGCTAGTTTATTCACTTCAAGCAACATTATTGCAGCAATTCAAATTTAAACCGAAAGCATCCTTGCCTAATGCCTTTATAAAAAATGGTGGCATATAGTGTACCTAAACCTGTCAATATGGGCCAGCCCGACCCCAACCCTTGTGGATTGTAAAAATAAGAGTCGAGTCGAGCTGGTCCATATTTTATATAAATTGAAAAATTCTCAACTCAATCCACCCTTTGATAGCCCAAGAGTCAGGTTGGGTCAGCCCATAGACTTGGTTGAAAATTTCTCAACTTTTTTTAATTTTTTTTAATTTTTTTACATTTTATCAATTAAATTTTTTTTACACTTTATCAATTAAACTCGGCCCATGGGCCAGATGGGGTTACTTCACCATTTAGGGCCTTAGGCCCTTAACCACCACCCATTAAATCAACCTACAATTTTAAATTTTCTTGGGCCTTTGGGCTGGCCCACCTCAACCCGGGTTAAGTCCTAACCCATCCGGGTTAACTCATTTAGATTCGGTTTAAGTATGGACTTAAAAATCTATGACCCAACCCACCTCATTTTTCATAAAATATGGATCAATCCTATGGGCTAAGCCCATATTAACAGGTCTCAGTGTACTTGTCAAAATGGGCTTAATCTATTGGATCAACCCATTTATTATTAAAAATAGAGCAGGTTGAATTTGAAATTTTAGACTCATATTAGAACCAAACTTAAATAGGCCAACTCATCTGATTAGTGGGCTAGGGTGAGTTGGGATTAACCAGCCCTGTGAGCTAAAAAAATTAATAATTTTAATTAAATTAATAATTTTATATATTTAATTATATAAAATTAATAATTTAGTTATCAATGGTATTGTTTTTTTTATATATTTCAATGTTTTTAATTTTTACTTGTCAAATTAATAATTTTAATGTAGATTAAAACTTATTATCTCTTTTTTTTATGATAATTAATAATATATAATAAATTGATAATGATTCAAACTTTAAGATATCATTGCTGTCTAAATAAGATATAAATGTTTTGTATGAAGATGAGGATCAAAGAAAGTATAAATGAGTTTTGAAGTTTCTATTATTTGATTATATACTTATGTTTATAGGATGATCGTTTGTGTTAAAGATTAAAATTTTATTTACGTAATTTATTTATTTATATTTGATGTGATTTATTTGTTTATAATATGTTTTTATTATTCAATTTATGAATTAAATCATAAAATAATTTTGTTGATAGAAAATTTGTTAGATAAAATTATAAAAATAATTTTTTTTTAAAACAATAGATGGACCCAACTCTACTCATGAGCTCAAACGAGATGGGCTGAACTGAGATTTTGCTGGTTCTGTAAAAATTGAGCTGATCCAGCTCAACTCATATTTTCTCAACTCACAAAAACTTGAGCCAGATTGAACCGGACCAGCCCATATTGACACCTCTACACCTGGCTTCATCACAAACCTCCGTAGTCGGGCTATGTTTCACTAGTTGGGCTGCTGCAGAACGCCATTCCCAGAGCAATCGAGAGACTACTGAAGGTCTTGGCCAATGACCCAAAGCAGATAGAAATAACCAAAGTCCAAAGATTCCACTGGTCAGTTCTCATGTCACCCGATCTGCATCATTCTTCACCATAATCTCCGTAACTCCACAACCTTCCATAAAAGATAGCCACAATTTCCATGCTGCCACTTGGTTTCAACATCTGTACTCTTATGGCCACGACTGACTCTGTCTGGATTTCCTTGTAGCCACAAGAGTACCCTTAAACTAATTCAGAAGCGACTGGCAACAGGGAATGACTAGTAACATGGATTCTCAAATTGTAAGAGCATGATTTTTCTCAACGGCTATCATTCATTAAGTATTGGGTCCAATAAAAAAAAAAAGAACACATAATTGTAGTCAGTCTCAATCCACTTGTCCATAAGTTATATCATATTCATCTTTGGGCCTATAAGTTTCCAGTTCAGCCACAAATCCACCAGTGCTCATAGAACACCTGGATCTTGTATTTTGTTAACAGCTTCAACCATCATAAAATGCCAAAATCAGCCCTCCTAATTGTTTAACATCCCACCACCCATCACAAAGTTCACAATATCTAGTATAAATTAGAAGAGCATTTAACCTGATTGGTTGGCAACAAACATGTCAATTGATTCTTTTCATAAACCAAATTCAAATCTAATTTGATCCCTATTCCCACCCTCAATCCATGATGCCATATGGACAAGACATTGATCAAATTTTAGTACCTGCAACTTTGGAATCATCACAAAGGAGGAGACAAAGTGCAGGGACAACTGATGGAAGCGCACTGCAATTTATGCCAAGAGACTGCTGGAGATGACTTGGGCTGCTAACATCTCCTTGCAGTCAAAGCTACTTTTGCTGCCTTCTTTATCTCCCTTTGGGACACATTCCAACAAAGACTGAAGAGTTTTTGAGTTTGATCTGTCTGAAAACTTGGTAATCCAATCATTAAATTTCCAAGAAAGCTTCCCCTGAATTATAGAAGCAGTAAGCCAGAATAATAGTTTCAATGTCGACGACTCCTCATGTGATGCCTCCTCTAAGATTACTGGGAGATAGAGACCAGATTCTTTGCACTGAAACATTTTTCTAGACTTGGACTTTAAGGCAGTAGAAGTAGCCAAATTAGAAAACTTGAGAGCTTCTCTCAATCCTGCAAAATACATCCAAAGGAAATCTATTGTTTAGTGAAGGGAACAAGGGAGCACAATAGTGGATATAGAGCAGAAGAAGTAACATAAGAAAATATAGATTGAAAGAACTCCTTTCTGTTTTTCTTGCTTACTTCCCTTCTTCAGAGCAAGGTATTGATTTAAACAACTCAAAAACCACATTAATCTAACCCAATAATGTCAAAGCATTAAACAGAGTGCTATATATTTATCTGACACATATGAACCTACTATGACGCGTGAGGTACAAATAGATAAGCAGCAATGTCAGGTAACAATGAATCCCACTTCTCTTTTATGCTTGGAGCTGCTTGGGAGTTATTCAACAAAACTTATGAGTAAACATATTTTTCCTGTCCTCCATTTTAAAGAAAAAGAAATATTAAGGGACCTTAATCAGCAAAAATGATGATTGTACAAAATTATTTGACATTATAAAACACCAGTCATAAAGTTCTGTCAGGATACATTATATACATGTAGAGACATAACTATTTACACTCATCAAAAAAAGGCAGAGAGAGAGAGAGAGAGGAACCATGCAAAACATGTCAACAGGAGGTGCGCTCATAAGTATAGCTTCAAGCCCACACTCTGCATTTCCCCTACATCTTCCAAGTCATGCTCATTAACAGCTAGATAGATTTGAAATAAACCATGAAGTGATAGGGTGAAATGAGGCTGGTTCATTTGCCTTGTCCGGGATATTTTTAGTGTTGACATGATCATCTGTAAAGTTGGATTGACAAAAGCAGCATGTTCATTTATCAACTTCATGCCACCAACTAGAAGGTTATATAGACGAGATGCAAGTTCCATCAGTTGTTGAAGGGCACAGCTTTGCAACCATTCGGTGATAGCTTTTGATGAAATAACCTCGGTGACAACCTAAATTAAAAAACAGAAACATTAGTAAATAAAGCATTAAAGTTAACATTTAACATATCCATAGAGCTCATCGGGCATTAAAGGTTCATATAACTATGAATTAGCATTTAAGTATTGGAACTATCTTAAATAAGTTGCTTATCCAAAAAAATAAAAAAATAAAGACTATCTTAAGTTATATTAAGATGGTGAAATCCAAGCAGCACCCATACCATTTGTCCTACCATAGTGTTTGATTAAGAATTATTTTCATCATAGCGCAATTCTGATAGTTCATAGCAATGAACAAAGATGAAAGCACTAACTCAGTTTAAATTAAAAGACAAACTTGAAATTTCGCTAAATCAGAAATCGGTTTCACATAAATCATGAAATAGAGAAATTACATCCAAGTCACAATACATAAATCACACACTAACTCATTTATTTGGATATTATTCCAAAGTTTGCACTCAAAACATTGCATGGCTAATTGTAGGTCTTTAAAGAAACGCATGGTCCCGTTTAGGTGGGTTGAAGAAACTGCACCTAAAACCAAATTTACCCAACCCTACTAGTCTACTTAAATTATCAACAAGGATACAGCTTCTATATCTGAATTATGTATCACTCACTAGGGATGGCAATTACGTAGGTAAATGGTTGCCTACTCTGTCCCAGGGTGTAGCCACATGGTAGAGAGTGGGGTAAAATGACGCCAATCACCTTGAAGAAAATATAAATTGTGTATTAAGTAAGTTATCTAATATTGACCTCAGTAAATCAAGTAAAAAACTTTTTAAGAGAATGGAGTAAAAGAGTAAATTTCATCTTTACTCTAACACCTCAATTAGATAATTTTCTTTCTATTAAATTATTTTGAATTGGTACATGAGCCACATGATAAACTGTAATCTAAAAGTCATGTAAGTAAAATGGGGAAAAAACTGACCCAAGCCTGAGAAACGTGCCCGAAGGACAAAACCCGACATGACCTAATCTGAACTGACTTCAAAAGCCGACAATCCAAACCTGATCCTAAGGGTGTGTTTGGATGAGGGATTTTTAAATTTAGAATATTGGAATTTGATGAGATAAAGGAAATAAAACAAGTACAGAAAAAAAAAAAGAACAATGATGTTAGAGATAGAAAAAGAAAAAGATGGAGAAAACATGTTATATGGATGTCATTAGATTTGTAAATATGTACAGATGTTAGTAATAATATTGAAAAGATCAAGAAACATATTTAAAAATGAAAAGATCTAGAAACATATTTAAAAATGAGTTATTGTAGTTAGATTGACAGAAAATAAAAGTTACATCGATGAGGAAAGAGAACAAAAGCTTATGTCTTACTAAAAAAATCAAGGAATTCACAAATTATGTCATTTGAAATGAGAAATTTGGGCCTTCAAAATCCCTTATCCAAATTCCAAGAATTTTGACAATCCCAATTCTTATTGTCATATATACGCATATACACACATCATAGAAAAGTCATAACCCATGATGACCCAAAGTACCAAGCCCAAAACAACTCAACACAAACCTAACCTGACCCACCCTGCCCCCCAATTGCCACCTCCAGCCGAAGTGGCAACAGACCTTTGCAAATTATTGGATTAAATCATTTGAGCAGAACCTGATAGAGGAACTATTTATACTTTACAGACATATGCTTAGCATGAGCAAGAAATGGCAAACAAGGGATGTCAATTTGGAGAAAGGAATTTGCTATAGATCATTGCAGAATTTTCAGAGACAAATCATCAAGAAAAGCATAAAAGAAGCTGTGCCTAAATGATAACCTCCTTTACAGAATGAAAGAAGATCTAGTTATTCATAATAGAGTAGGTGGATTAAGTTATATTTTGTGGTCATTAAAAGTAGTGACTGCCTCAGAATCAAGCTAAACGCATGAGGCCCGTTATGACAACGAAGAGAGAGACCAGAGTCGGGATGCCACGAATTGAGGAGAAAGTAAAACTTTTACTAGAATGTTAAGGAAATAAGATCCTTAAAAATTTCGAAGGAAAAGGGCCAGTGTCTTAGAAACTGTAAGGTATAAGAAGGTTCCAACACATAATGTCAAATATCATAGTACAAAGGTGATTTTGTAGAATCAAGTGGAAGAAGGTAACTACCTCTATAACCACAGCCAGCTCAGTTAAGAAAATTCTCTTTTCATCTCCAAGCAGCACCCTGCTTGAAGACCAGTGAAGATTAAAAACGCAGAAATTCAATATCATATATGAAATAGACCACCAGCTTCAAAGTTTCACAAAATAATGGCCCAAGCTGACATCCGAGTGTGTGTGTTTGTGTGTGTGTGTGTTCTTATCAAGAATACAACTTGAGAGTTGCCTTCAAAGCTTGGTTACATGGAGAGCAGAGAATATAAAAGCTTCTTAAGGAACCTCAAATTAGTTAACAAAATCAAAGAGAAATAAATTTATGAATTTACCCTTTTTTGTAAAATGTTCATTTTTTATTTCTCTTTTTGGTCTTTTGAATTGGGCTTAATAATTTATTAAAATGTGGTTTTCCAAATAATAACTTTAAAAAATTTGAGCTAAAAGTAATTGCTAAAAGTTCACTAATCGAAATTACTTTTCTACCCCTATGATAAAAATATGGGGTTCTATACACAACCTTGTGAGACTCCCCTATGGACTTAGTTATGAAGCTTATAGTAGGACAAGGAGAGGCATTTCCAAATCTTGAGACATATGAATAGTTGGTTGGTAAATTGAATTATTTGACATTGACTCGTCTTGATATTTCTTTTTTAATGAGTGTAGTAAGTCAATTCATGTCAATGCCTACTATTATTTATTAGGATGTTTTGACTCGTATTTTAAAATATTTAAAAGGGGCATTTGGCAGAGGGGTTGTATATGGAGATCATGGACATACTTGACAACTTATTAATGTCGATTGAGTTGGGTCATTAGTGATGGGTTTGACCATAGATGGCATGCTCAAAATACGCAGTGGAAAGAAAATTAAGATTTTATAACTAAACAACAAAATATGCCTCCACCCGTGGACCACTTTGGTGATATTTAATACAAAAAGCACAAAATAAATTATTATTAAGATAGTTACCCTGTCAAGTAATTTCGTAATTATAATAGCACTTCTCGAAGCAATCCCGCAAACATCACAAGGAGCAAAAACCCTAACTAATCAAGTGCTTGGCCTCCAATAGTAGTACACACGATTATACTTGAACCTTTAACAAAGGAGGGAGTTTTTAACTATACGTTGTGCTAGCAAAGAGGACAACAATTGTCCTTTTCTTCTTTTTCACAATCTTAGCCAAACCTCTCTTGAAAATTACTTTATAAGCAATTTTCTCTTTCACACAAAGGGAGTGATGACAAAGAAAGAAAACGTTTTTCTTTTTTCTGACAAAAACTACATTTTCTTCAATTGTGAAAACTCTCATATGGAAAATAGTTAAAATGTGACTTATATAGTTAGGTTAAAATAACATCAATTTTGCAATTAAGCCCTCAATATTATAACACATTAAAATATTAGACCCATTACTTAATTAAACTCTTTTAATTAAGTCCTTAGAAATTAAAATCAAAATTAATTTCCTTTATATTTTGCAATCAAGACCTTATAATTATAACTATTTATAATTATGTCTAAAACTTAACTAAACTCTTTTAATTATAAAGTTAATTACCTAACATGTGATTTAAGTTTAACTTAAATCATCACTCTCCCAATTTAATTCAAATGCAATCATTGTGTGTGACCCATTAGGTTCCCAACATGTTACCAATGGAGTTGATTAATGACTTAATTGATTAATATAAATTTCAATTAATTAATTTATAATCAATTCCATAGACTAAGATTGACATCTAGCAATGCATCATAACCACCCAATTGTTAGGAGAGTCAAAGTGTTCTTTGACAACCTTTTAGTGTACAGTCTATCAGTGTAATTCATTCCCTCATCATATATCTCAAATATGATAAGAGTGTGGTGCAGTGTCTACTCTTATTGACCTCTATATTTGTTCCTGCAATTACAGCATTAGCTTTATAGAGAGTTAAAAAACTTTTTCATAATCTCCATGTCGCTTTGGCCAAGGACTTTAATAAGCTAATGTTAACCAAGAACTGATAGGATATGTCCTCTAAAACACTTGAGGTGATGATTCCTATCTTGACCACTCATTTGCCTTCACATGCTTCATATTATACGAAAAAGCATCTTGTTTTGGCATCATTGGTTAGGCACCCGTAGGGGTGAAATCAAAGCATAGCACTCCACATATAAGACAACTTGATGTCTCAAGTCTAGGGAGTATTTACACGACTGACACATGAGAAGTGTTGCATAGACATAAGAGTGTATTACTAAATGCACTTCTCATGGCGGGTCATGATCAGTGAACTTGCTCTCCTAGGCAAGCACCTAAATTCTAGTTCCAAGTATCTCTATACTTTAATCTATGAGATTGATTGCTTACTTCCAAAGTAAGAAACATAAAATATACCAGTCTCTAAGCATCATTGATGTCCAGTCTCAATGATACATTAACCAGGAACATTTTGAGGTTATGCTTTGATGCATAGGAATCTCATAAATGCAGCCTATTACAGTTTCCTTGTAAGGTATATTAATCTCATGGACTTTATTCAATTAGACTTATAACTCATTATAATTAATGTCTTATTGATAAAGGAAAACCTTTAATCATTCAACATGAATGATACTATTGCATGATTGAAATCAAGCCTTAACTAATCCCAATTGGCTGCAGGGTTCATCCCAACAACTAGATGATAGGAAATCTACAAAAAGATATTGTGTGTTTTCGACAGGAAATTTGGTATCATAGAAGAGTAAGAAGCAAAATGAATAGGGATATCGATATGTAAGGTATGTACACCTGATTAAGTCGTAGAGTACTCGAACTCAATAATTACTCAAATATTTTTTAAATTTACTACTCTAACCTAAACACTAATACATACTCATTACATGATAATTACTCGAATCCGTTTAAAAATCTGATTATATTAAAATATTTTATTTAACTCCTCATGAGTACTTAATTACCCAAATCCAAATTCAAACCCATATCAATATACAATTAAATTATATTTTACAATTCACATCTATATTCAATACCATTCACTAATAATTTAATTTATAAAAGAAAAAAAAATTCCAAGTTTACAACAATCATTGTTTAATTCAAATTTATAAAAGCAAACAAACAATAATTATATTCTGATCTCACAACCTCTCTTTAAGAATATATATTATAAGCTTATATAAATAAAAGTATATATATTTATAATTAATAATTTTATAAGTTATAATTTGTGTAATGTTAACACAAAATAGAAAGTAAATATGTTTATATTAAAAGTAAATATATCATAGTAATTATATTCTTTATAAATTAATGCAATATTTATATATATTAAAAGGTATTACAAGTTGATCAATAACCATATTTTCATAAATTAATTTAATTAACTTTATACGTTTCTTTTTAATTAAATGAAATTAAAAAAAAGTTATAAAACTATTTTAATCTCATAGTCTCTTTTAAATATATATATATATTATTATAAGTTTACGCAAACAAAATTACATATATTATAACTAATAATTTTATAAGTTATAATTTTGTAAAATACAAAAATAGAAAGTAAATATATTTATATTAAAAGTATGTATATATAATAGTAATTATATTTCTTGTAATATGATAAGTATTCTTATTATTTAAAAAGAAAATTATAAGATATAACTGTCACGACCCAATTCCCGGGCCATGACCGGCGCAAGGACCCAATGAGCATAGCTCACTAAGCCCAAGCAAGCCTATTTTCACTTAATTCACTAACTGTATTCAATGTATACCCGTGTGGAGCATTCACACGTAATGCATCCAGTGTGCATATAAAGCCAATTAACAATGGCATTTTCAACATTTATATACATGCACTATACCAGTCATGTATTTAGCAATTTACATTGCATACACATATTCACATAATTAGATTGTATTTACAATACAAAGGACCCAAGACTTCCAGCGGAGACATTTACCACAAAAGGAATCACTATCGGATGCCAGACACATACCCAGTAGATGCACTATGGGGACTCCTCGATCTAGAGCCCAACAGTCTCTTGATCTGAAAACATAAATTTTTGAAAACGTGAGTACAAAACTCAGTGAGTGAATATTAGAAGGGAACAAGCAATCTCATCAGAAGATTTGTCAATCATGATGCACTGGTTGAAAATAAGGCCATTTTCAACTAACTAATATTTCAAACCCTTTTTCCCTTACCCAGATATTTATTATGCATTCAAGGATTAAACATCCTCGAATTTTCACCGATCATTCTATTAAAGTAGTAGAATCGACGGTAGTTTACAAACCGTCACATAATGAGGGTTTCACAACCCGTACAATTCATATATGCATATATATATCATGAACAATTTCATTCACCAATCAGTCTACCAAGCAAGATAGCAAAATTCACGGTTTATCACAAACCGTCACATAACAGGGGTTTCGTGTTAAACCCTTTTTCCTCAATTTCAAACAATTCAGATACCATGCAATCACTCATATATTCACAATTACATAAGCAATCATATCCACCGCTAAATCTTCACTATCCTTAGTGGAAAAACATTTATCAGGGAACTTGGCAAGCAGTATCACTCAGCTTTGCCGCCAAGTTCTTGGGCAAACATTATTTGGTAAGGGGTATCACTCAGCATCCCTTCCAACCATAAGTCCCTTATCGTCATTCGCTCATGGATAGGAGATCACACAGCAATCCTATCCTCTATGAGCCCCAAATCATTATTCACACGTACGGTTATAATCATTACACAACATTATTTATCAATGCACAACATATATACATATATGCACACATTTTGGAACACAATCATTTTTGTTCAATTATTTCCCAATTTACGAGAATTCATATGCCATACAATCTCACACATATATACTTGAAAATATGAACAATCATATATGTACACAAACACATGTATCTGAGCACTCGCAGGCGTTACGTATCGCCGTCCCTGCAAGCCCCTGGATAACAAATCACACTTCACCAATGTTCACGAGTGATAGTTTCCAGGAATCGTGGGCGTTACGTATCGCCGTCCCCACTTTGCTCAGTTTTCAAAATTTCTAGTAAATAGTGGGCGTTACGTATCGCCGTCCCCACTTTTACTCAACTCTCAATTTCTAGTAAATAGTAGGCGTTACGTATCGCCGTCCCCACTTTTACTCAACTCTCAATTTCTAGTAAATAGTGGGCGTTACGTATCGCCGTCCCCACTTTTACTCAACTCTCAATTTCTAGTAAACAGTGGGCGTTACGTACCCCACTTTTACTCAACTCTCAATTTCTAGAAAATAGTGGGCGTTACGTATCGCCTTCCCCACTTTGCACACCATTTCAGGCATGTGCATTTTCCTCTTCACACGTGCACGGTGGTAACACTTTCACAACACCTCTCAACCATACATGTAAACATCATCACAATGTACACATTTAGCACAATCAAATTTCACATCAATAAAATAGTATTTCATGCCTTCATGCATACCACATAATATTATGCCTTCATGCATACCAAATAATTTCTATGCCTTCATGCATATCAAATAATTTCTATGCCTTCATGCATAACACATAATTTTTATGCTTTCATGCATAACGCATATTTTTATGCTTTCATGCATAACACATATTTACCACATAAAAATCATTTTCCTCAAAGGCTTGTTCCCGGCACGTATTTTTAAAAACTTTGGATAAATCATTTAATTATCCTAATCAATACAATGTGCATTTCCCAAATAATTTGAAATGCAAATTCACTCACCTTCTCACAAATCCGGATTCCGGATGCTCTCAGATTAAAAATCCTCAATCACGATTCCCTTGCCTTTCTCGGACTTCTCACCACCTTAACACAGAATAAAATTATGAAATTTACTATATTGTCCTGATAATTCTATTTTATAGAATTATTTTATTCCAATTTTGTTATTAAATTTTAGCTAAGTCCTTAGTTTTTAATTATAATTTACTTAATTTTTAGTTATTTTTATATTTAGTTTATTTTTAAGTAAGTTATTTAATTTTATGTTATTTCCTTTAATTTGATTAATATTTATTAGTTTTTATATTTTTGGTAGGACCTAAAGTCATTGGGTTTAATTTTGGAAAGTAAGTTGCTGAAAGATCCAGAAATCTGCTTGCATATGCTTCAGTGTTTTAGCCATATCTAAAGCTACAGAACTTCAATTGTTTCGATTCTTGGACCATTGGAAAGATAAGAGATAGAGCTACAACTTTTATGAAGATCACTTTGCCCAGTTCTGCCTCGAAGATGGAGAAAATCGCATCACAAAGTTGCTGGACATACTGTACCGGGAATGGAAATTTGTAAAGACTGTTAAGTGATTTTTGGGCCTCTCATTATGTTTTAAGCCCAATTAAACCCTAGGTCAACTTGGAGAAATTTAGGTTAAGTTTGTAGTATAAATAGGATGTTTTGGAAGAACTTAAAGAGGGGAAAAACTGAAAAGAAACCTTTGGAGATTCAAGAAGCTAGAAGTTGAAGCGGAAACCCGGAGATCAAAGCTGCAATTATTTTGTTTTTTTCCTTAGCTTTTATTCTTCTTGTTATTTTCAATGGTTGAACTTTATATAATGTTATTTGATTTTACAATTATGAGTAGCTAATTTTCTTTTTCTAGGATTGCAATTGAACTCACATGTAGTTTAAGTTTTTAATCTCTTTCTTACTTATTTTCAATGGAATTTGAATTGTTTATTCCAATTTGTTCTTAATGCTTTTAATTGCCTGATCACCAATTAAATTGATTTAGGAACCTAAACAAACTTGGGAGAAGGAGTTTAGAGTAGACTAAAATTGAGATAGCATATGATCAATTTAATTGATTTGCGTATAGGATAGGGATATACCTATAGGCCATATGTAGCCAGATTAGAGCCTGAACTTAATGAGTCTGTTTTAATTTCAATTCACATAGGGATATAGTGTTTTGGTTAAAATAGATATTTTTATAGGACGAGTCGGGAGACCCTTATAAATAATTTAGGACTCTAGGTTAGCAATTCAACCCATTGAAATAAGTTAAGGAGAAGAGGTAAAATTTAGATGAAGTGTGAGGGATATTGTAATCCTAGGCTTGTTTAATATGTTATTTTCTCCAGTTGTTATTGTTTTGATTTTTCTTGTTATTTTAAATTATAGTTTTAATTAATTAATTATTTTGAATTATTTGGATAAAATTAAATTGTTTTAATTTTAGTAATTAGTAAAGTTTTAGATCAATTCTCCGTGGGATCGATACTCTACTTGCTAATATACTGTCTATTCGATACGTATACTTGCGTAGTGGATTTTTAACTGACAAGTTTTTGGCGTCGTTGCCGGGGAATTGTTTCTAGAATTTTTACTAATACTAATACCAAGCAAATTTAATCTTAATTCAAAATTTTTTTATTTTATTTTCAGGTGCTTTTGGTTGAGGTGATGAATTATTGTAACTATCAGTGGACATCTGAACAATTTGTGCCTAAGAGGGTTGCTAGTGATTTTGAATTGGCCATCAATGCTTTAGCAGTTGAAGTAGATGCTTTGTCTCAAAAAATTGACACTTGGGGTGTTAATGTTTTTGAAAGTCCTTTTGTGGCATGCGAGCTTTGTGGAGATAAGCATTCAAGTGATTGTTGTCCAACTTATTATGAATCAATGCAATTTAATGGAAGCTTCAATGGGCAACAAAACAATTCGTACTCCAACAGTTACAACACATGGTGGAATCACTCAAATTGTTCATGGAGTAATGATCAGGGTCCTACATATTCATCACAGCCTGTTTTCCAGCATGATTTTAAATCACAAGTTAGAGCCCCTATTCTTGAGAAGAAGCTAACTTTGGAGGATATGTTAATGCAATTCATGACAAAGAATGATGCCATCATTCAGAGTCAATATGCCATCCTTCAGAGTCAAGCAGAATCAATACGAAATCTTGAGACTCAAGTGGGCCAACTTGTCAATTACATCAACAATATGCCTCAAGAAATTTTACCAAATGACATTGAGCCTAATCCTAGAAAAGAAGAATATGGTAAGTGTCTTGATGAGGTAAATGGCAAGAATTTGGTAGATGATGGAGATAAAGTAGATCAAGGAAATACTTTTAGCAATGAAGTTCAAGATGAAAAAATTAAGCAAGAGGAGAAAGTATCTACACCACCACAAGTCAAGCCATATGTGCCCCCTATTCCTTTTCTAGATATAGTTGATAAGTTACCTAAGGAGGCTATTGATATGGAAAATTCAAATAAGTTTCTTGAAGCTTGTTTGGTTCAAGATGCAACAACCAAGGACCAGAATGAAGAACTTACAAATGTTGCATATGTTTTGAAAGCTACAATGAAAGTGCATTGTCCAAGTAGAACTCAATTTGAGAAGTTGGGTAAAAGTCAGCCTATTCCACCATCTTGGGTTGAGCGAGCACCAAATCTTGAGTTAAAGCCACTACAACCTCATCTTAGGAGGAGACTACTTTCACACCTCAAACTTTTTTCATGCAAACTCAAACCTCCTTAAAGGGTGAAGGAAGACCTCAACCAAGGTCAAGCTAGTGACTATAAAGAAGCGCTTCTTGGGACGCAACCCAAGTTCCTTAACTTTAATTATTTTCGTTATTTTTTTTTTTTGAGTTTTTATTTTATTTTACTACTTATTTATTTAGTAGTTATTTTTATTATTTATTCTAATTTTTCTTTTTCATGTCTCTTTTGCAGGAAATTGGTCTCAAAACAAAATTTCAAAAAAAAAAATCAAAAAAAAATCAAAAAAAAAAAAATAAAAAAAAAAGGAAAGAAGAAGAAAAAAAAAGCTTGAGAGCCGCGGCCCTTAAATGTGCTGGCCAAGCAGCACAACCAGAAGTAATGAGCACGCGGCGCTGAATGGAGCAAACAGTCCCGTAACAGTGTCGTAAACAGTGCTGTAACAGTGTCGTAACAGTGCTGTAACAGTGCTGTAACAGTGTCGTAATAGTGCAGAAATACTGTAGAAACAGTGCAAAAAACACTGTAGAAACAGTGCGATAACACTGTAGAAAACAGTGCAAAACACTGTAGAAACAGTGCACCAGCCCCAACCCTTTTAAAATTTTTTTTCCAGCCGCACAATTCCATTTTTTGTTATTTTTTATTTATTTTTCTTCTTTCTCTTGTCTTCAGCCACACATTTTATTATTATTATTATTATTATTTTTTTCACTTTTGGCTTCCTTCAATCACACCATCATTCTTATTATTATTTTTTTCTTCTACAACTTCTTCCTCTTGAAATTTTTGATTCTCTCTTTACCTTTTCAATTTTTTTTTCATTAATTCTACTTTGATTTTATTTTATTTTATTTTATTTTCACTCACCACATTCACTCTTCCCTCAAGAGTATTTAGGCTGCATCTTAAAGAGTGGGATGGATGTCTACTTTTCCTTCGTTGCTTATGGATTCCGACACTAAAGATGATTTTCGTGGTGACGATGCGGAGGATTCATAGTCTTCCATTCCGGAGTTAGGGGAGTATTCTTGTCCTTTCTCTTTATTTTCTATTATCACATTGAGGACAATGTGCAATTTAAGTTTGGGGGAGTTGTTTAGAATTTAGTAGTGTCGAATTTTGTTGATTTAATTTTTTTATGTTTAGTTAGCTTTGGTTTAGAATTTGTCTTGCATGTTTATATTTTTCATGTTTTGCATGTTTCATTTGTGTTTAAAAAAAAAAATTGAGATAGTTGCACCTTATTCATGATTGTCCCAATCCTAGGATGATATTTTAATTATCTTTAAATTCTTAGCTTTTGGGAAGCATATAGTTATGATTTAATTTTATGTGATATTCATGTGTTAATTTTATTTTAGAGTGTGACTCCCAATAAATTGAGCACTATACTCTTTTACTTAGAATTTTTATGTGATTCAGAGAAAATTTATGTTGATGAAAAAAGTATAGTGAAGTCATGAATTCTAGAATTTGTTTGATTCTCTCTCGAGGCGAAATCTTAGATAACACTTAGGATATGAAGTGATTTAGGCCATCTTTGGACCGTTTGAGCCTTTTGAGCCTACCTTGTTATATTTATCCTTAGTCACCCTTTTTGAGCCTAATTTACCTTTTCTTTGTAATTACCTAATTATGTAGCCTTGGCCTGTCTGTTTAAATTCAATAATTTGAACCTTTCACCTTTTAAGTATTTTAATCTTTCTAAGGAATGATTTGAGCTTAAAGAATAAATTGAGGAAGAAAGGTGTGAAAAAAAAAATTTTTGATGAAGGTTGTTGGAAAAATTACCCCTTGTTATAACTGTCAAAAATAAGTTTGGGGGTTGAAAAAAAAAAAAAAGAAGAAGAAAGAAAAGAAAGCAATGTGTGTTACAAAGGAAAGTTTACTTCAAGTTTGAGGGTGCTAAAAAAAAAAAAAAGAGTTGAGCTCTTTATGTGTCCTAGATTGATTAAGTGCTTAGGGTGAATTTGAGCTTAAATATATCCTTTATCATACCTTGACCCTAGCCTTACATTACAAGCTTGATAAAGACCTATTGATTTTTGAATAAGTGTTAATCTACATTAGTGGAGAGAGAGATGAAAAGCAAACTTATGGAATCCAAGTACTAATCTATGCTTAGATTTGGCATAAACTAATTTGAATTGCATGATATTCTTTGTAAAAGAGCATTCACACACACACGGAAGTCCATTCAAAAAATAAAGTTTCACTTGAATTGATGCATGAATTTAAGGATTAGTTGTATGTTACCTTAAGCTAGAATTTGAGTCAATTTCTGAGGAAAAATTGAGAAATCATGATTTGGTACTTCTGTCTCTCATTTAAGGATTTTTCTTGTTTAGTTTTCTTTTTGTGTTCTTTTCTTTTGCTCGAGGACTAGCAAAATCTTAAGTTTGGGGGTGTGATAATTCTATTTTATAGAATTATTTTATTCCAATTTTGTTATTAAATTTTAGCTAAGTCCTTAGTTTTTAATTATAATTTACTTAATTTTTAGTTATTTTTATATTTAGTTTATTTTTAAGTAAGTTATTTAATTTTATGTTATTTCCTTTAATTTGATTAATATTTATTAGTTTTTATATTTTTGGTAGGACCTAAAGTCATTGGGTTTAATTTTGGAAAGTAAGGTGCTGAAAGATCCAGAAATCTGCTTGCATATGCTTTAGTGTTTTAGCCATATCTAAAGGTACAGAACTTCAATTGTTTCGATTCTTGGACCATTGGAAAGATAAGAGATAGAGCTACAACTTTCATGAAGATTACTTTGCCCTGTTCTGCCTCGAAGATGGAGAAAATCGCATCACAAAGTTGCTGGACGTACTGTACCGGGAATGAAAATTTGTAAAGACTGTTAAGTGATTTTTGGGCCTCTCATTATGTTTTAAGCCCAATTAAACCCTAGGTCAACTTGGAGAAATTTAGGTTAAGTTTGTAGTATAAATAAGATGTTTTGGAAGAACTTAAAGAGGGGAAAAACTGAAAAGAAACCTTTGGAGATTCAAGAAGCTAGAAGTTGAAGCGGAAACCCGGAGATCAAAGCTGCAATTATTTTGTTTTCTTCCTTAGCTTTTATTCTTCTTGTTATTTTCAATGGTTGAACTTTATATAATGTTATTTGATTTTACAATTATGAGTAGCTAATTTTCTTTTTCTAGGATTGCAATTGAACTCACATGTAGTTTAAGTTTTTAATCTCTTTCTTACTTATTTTCAATGGAATTTGAATTGTTTATTCCAATTTGTTCTTAATGCTTTTAATTGCCTGATCACCAATTAAATTGATTTAGGAACCTAAACAAACTTGGGAGAGGGAGTTTAGAGTAGACTAAAATTGAGATAGCATATGATCAATTTAATTGATTTGCGTATAGGATAGGGATATACCTATAGGCCATATGTAGCCAGATTAGAGCCTGAACTTAATGAGTCTGTTTTAATTTCAATTCACATAGGGATATAGTGTTTTGGTTAAAATAGATATTTTTATAGGACGAGTCGGGAGACCCTTATAAATAATTTAGGACTCTAGGTTAGCAATTCAACCCATTGAAATAAGTTAAGGAGAAGAGGTAAAATTTAGATGAAGTGTGAGGGATATTGTAATCCTAGGCTTGTTTAATATGTTATTTTCTCCAATTGTTATTGTTTTGATTTTTCTTGTTATTTTAAATTATAGTTTTAATTAATTAATTATTTTGAATTATTTGGATAAAATTAAATTATTTTAATTTTAGTAATTAGTAAAGTTTTAGATCAATTCTCCGTGGGATCGATACTCTACTTGCTAATATACTGTCTATTCGATACGTATACTTGCGTAGTGGATTTTTAACTAACATGTCCCCAACTAATATAAACCAATTGAAATTGCTCACATATGATACTCAAAGGCAAAAATGCATCCGATTATCACTTTAACGCGGTATTGCCTAATCTCGACCGATTACCCGATTAATCGGCTATTATGTCCAATTTGATTCCAAATTGCACCATTCTTTTTCTCATAGCTTAATTCATCCCACATCATGTAATTAGTGCCAATTTCAACATTTAATATTTTCCATTTCTTTATGGAAAAATTCGGCCAATATAGTGCATTAGCACTGAAAATTTTTCTACTACATTTTTCACTTGCATTTGTCATTTTCTAATTTCTTTAATTTCAAATGAAATCATTTCATTTCAAATGAACCAATTTCTCATGCATTCTCTACACCCTAGGTTCAGCCTAATGAAGAATCACCATGACAATCAATTTCTTTCTTTCATTTTTGTCCATAATCATGCTTAACTACCTTTAAACACCAACATAGCTTAAATTCAATCCAATCCAACATCAAATCCATACTCATACCCATTTTTCAGAATTCATTCCATCATGATATCTCCATATTTAACCATAGAATTCAAGAACAAAAGCATAGATAAGCTAGGGTTAGAGGAAATCTAAAGAAAAGTTACCTTTGTTTTGCTTGAATCTTGAAAAACACTTGAAATCTATGGATTTTTGGCTAGGTTTTATGTTTTTCTCCTTTGTTCTTCTTTTCTTCCCTTCAATCGGTTTTTGTTCCAGAATTTAGAGAGAGAAATGAGGGCTTAAGCTGATTTTTATGGCCTTTATAATAAAATATAAAAGCTTGCCACATGGCATCATGTGATTGGCCCGTTTTTTTGACTTTTGACTTTTTCTCCCATTTCTTTTCCACTATTTGATTAATCAAATCAAAATCTGACCCCAACATGATCATGGCTGGAAAAATTTACTCTGGTGGTGAAAAATTACCGTTTTACCCCCGGGATGGCAAAATTACGATTTTGCCCCTACACTCCGAAATGTCCCGGAATTTCATTATTTTCACTGTCCAACCTCAAATAACACTAATATTAATCCATATTAACTAAATGGGACAAAATTCTTACAAAAAAATTCCCGTTTAGTCCTCTGGTGGCAAAATTACTATTTTGCCCTTGTGTTCCAAAAACACCGGGATTCACAATTTTACACTGCTAAACATCATTCTATGATTATGGGATCATAACTGTACGTCATATAATTATTTTTAGTCCATTGTGATCAAATCTTGGCTAAAAATCTCCATAAATCAACAAATGAGAAAATGACCGTTTTGTCCCTAACCGGTCAATTTTCCCGATTGACTCCAAACTGGACCTTGAACTCTGAATCACTATTCTGAGCTATTCTGTGGGTCTCAGAATTTTGAAATTCCTCTTAGAATTTCTATTTAAACTCGTTCAAGGCTCGATTTAATTTAATGGTACTACTTAGTACAATACTGTCTTTTAACAAATTCAACAGGGTCTCACAATAACCCTCATCGTAAGTTTATTTTAGAAATAACTATCAATATAAAGTTAACTGTTTTTACCCAATTGTAGCCATGAAATTACAAAAATACCTTTAAAAATATTTCAAATAAATTAAATGCTTTTAATTTTTTTGTCCCGTCATTCGTCTGCCATGTTGCTATGCTCCCCATTTTTCTCTCTTGCCATCAACATTTTTTAATTTTACCACCATCACCATCTTTTTCTATATCTCATCATCTTACTATATTGTCATCTATCTACAAACCCAAGAGCATAATATGAAACGTAACAACATATTCTTGGGTTTATCGATTTACATTCATAAAAATTTCTTCTTGTCTATCTCTTGTCATCTTATCATTGATCTACAAATCAAAAAGCATGGCATGGTAAGTAACAATAGCTTTTTGGGTTTATCAATGTTGAGTTTTTCAATGATTTAAGTTTGGTATAATATGCCTTGGCGTGTAACAAAATGATTCAGTAGGAAAAGGAAAATATAACGTGTAATATCTGGTGATGACGTTTGGTGTTGAAGCTTTGGTCTTAGCATGTAACATTTGGTGTTGAACCTTTGGTTTTAGCATGTAACGTTTGGTGTTGAAGCTTTAACCTTTGAGTGTAAAATCTACTGTTGAACTTTTGGTGTGTAACATCTTTTGTTGAAGTGTGTAACATTTTTTTGAACACGATGTGTAACAACAACATTTATGAAATATGGCATATAATTTGATCCTTTGTATTTTACAATAACATAAACTCTTGTAGTTAAAACGTGTAACAACTTTTTTTTTTAACTGTAACAATATTTTTTTTGAACATGGCATGTAATAACAACATTTTTTAAATATAACCTGTAACTTGTTCTCTATTTTTATATTTCACTAAGATATAAATTCTTAGAGTTAAACACCTTCATAATATAGATAAAGTTTAAAGTAAAAAAAAATTTGACATGAAAATGAAGATGCATTGAAAAATTATTTAACATCAAATTGAGATAAAATGGATTTGGACAAAAAGATATTATCCTGAAAAATCATTCAACGTCAAATTGGGATAAAATGGATTTGGACAAAAAGATATTATCCAAATTCCTTTAATTCGGATAATTAACTTTTGAGTTATTTTATTTGTTATATTTTCTGTAATTATAAAAAAAATGGCATTTAACATTAATAAGAAGAAACAAGCTAAAAATAGAAAGTACAACACTTTGAATATGAAGAGATTTCATTAACAGTAATTTTGTCTAAAAATATTTTCTCTTGACTATAAATAGTTAAAATTAAAAAGAAAGCTATTTTCGAAAACATGTTATCTTTGAAGGCTAAAACAAGTCCTTTATTTAAACATAGCTAATAATCTAATAGTTTTTCAATTTAAATATATTAATAGAATCACATTAATAATTTTGTAAGACCTGACTCAATAAAGTATATGTCATGTTATCCAAGTGCAGAATGAAATGTTTATATCCCTGAATGCCCCTAAAGGGTATTAAAAGTCGGTATTATAACTAGAGGTATGATTAAGTTGATTTATATCTCGAACTAATTAAAATAAGAATTTTAAGGTGAAATTGAAAATTTCACAGTCCAGGGATTATTCAAAACAGTAATTTGGAGTTCGAGGTCTGGTTTGGAGCCAATCGAGAAAATTGATCGATTAGGGACAAAACGGTCATTTTTCCATTTAAGGACAAAATGGAGATGTCTATAAAATATTTTGATCACATTCGACCAAGATCAACTATTTGAAGTATAATATGGTTATTGAAGCATAATATGAAGTTTAGCAATGATAAATTTAATTTTTTGATATTTTTGAGACACAAGGGTAAAACAGTAATTTTGCCATTAAAGGATAAAATTGAAATTTTTAGAAAAGGTTTTGGCCCCATTTGATTAATAATGGTTAATTGAAGTGTTATTTAAAGTTAAAAAGTGGAAAAAGATGTAATTTTGATATATTTCGGAGTATAGGGCCAAAATTGTAATTTTTCTATCTGGGGATAAAATTTAATTTTTCGAGAGGATTTGAATCAAATTTGAGAAATTGGAAAATGGTATGAGTATGAGGAGTGAAAAATATGCATTTTGGTAATTTTTCAATTTTTGAGGTAAAAATGTAATTTTTTACTTTTTTGGGGGCAAAAGGGTAATTTTACAAAATTGCTCTAACAAGATTTTTGGATTGGTCTAGAAACTTCATGAAGGCTTTGGATAAGGGAAGAAAACTTTGTGGTGGAAAATAAAGTCAATTTGGAAGACTAAAGAAAAAAATGAATTAATAAAATATATGTCATGTGTAAAAATTAAATAATATTTTAATTTGCTTATAAAAGGGTTTAAAAAAATCAGCCAAGGGCATGAGAGGGTCGGCCTAAGCAAGGGGACAGGAGGAAGAAGGGAAACCCAAAACCTAAGCTGAAAATTCAAGAAAAATTCAAGGAAAAACAAGATTCAAGCTTGAAAAAAAGTAAAATTCATTAATTTTCTTAGTGATTTCCCTTACCCATCCATTTTTTTTTCATTTCCATGCAAATTTGACATATGGGTATGATGATCCTTTGTTGACTGAACATCCTTGGTGGGTTTTGATTCATTTTGTTAGTAGATTTTAAGGTGATTTAATGTTTTTAGTTAGGTAGAATCGAAAAATAACAAAAACTAGTGAGAAAAATAATTTTTCTCCATTGAAACCCTTAATGCCAAATTTTTCAGGAGAGAAATTGCTACTGAAAGTGATGAGATTTCATGGTATTTAAATGAATTATGATGAATTATGGAGTTGGAAAAAATTATGGGAAATTTTGGTGCAAAAACTGAAATTTTTGCCTAAAATGCAAACTGGTGCACTAGGTGATTCGGACTGATGTTTAGCATCACATTCGTAGTCATTAAGTCAATTTGGGTGTAATTGGAATATAGAAATTGAAAGAAATCAATTCGGAATTAAATTGGAGACTTTAGCCAATTTAATCGCGTGTAGGTGAACTAGGTCGGATATCGTGTTTAGACGGTTATTCGGACAGTTTGCATTGCATTTTATGTACTCATTTAGAATTATAGAGCCTGAAATCAATTATGATTAATTGATTTAATTTAATGAAATTTGTGTCGTGCGTAACGCGTAGGTGGTGAGCTATCTGACAGAGGCAAGGAAATAGTGTCAGACAAGCGAGACTAGGAGTATTTTGGACTCTTGAAACCAATGGGTGGATAATTTACCGTTTTCAATATCAAGAGTAGTTTTATCTGATTCTGCGCTTTTAAAATAAATTGAATTTTATAAATGATTCTTAAATTGAGAAAAATGGATTTTCTTAACACTGAGTATGTGGAGACCGGTACTAATTTGTGTTTATGTATTAAAATTGAAATTTATGGCTTATAACCTTGGTGAGCATGTTTGGCTAGTTTATTGTGTTAAAATTTGCATGAATTGTTGTTTGCCGTGTAGGCTGGCTAGTATAAAAATTACCTTGTTATGCTGTAAAATTTTTAATGAAATGGTGGGTTAACTAGTCGCTGCAGTGGCGGGTTTCCTTGGACTGCCTTTAAGAGGGGCACGGTAAACTCAAGATTTATATCACCTCGGTTGGAGAGGCGTGTAGGGTAACTCCCGAGGTAACCAAAGAATTCACTCCGTGTCTAACCTCACGTGATAGTGAATTTGGCCAACGCCATGGAACGGCTGTATTTTTCAATTATGATATGACTTGTAACAGCCTTGGCAGATTCGATAGGACGCTCTGATCAAGTGTTCACAAGTATGAGATTTGGCCTAAGCTTAGTTTTACGAAAGAAATCATAAGCCTTGTGTTTGATTTAATGAAATTATTTGGTATGATTTCACTAAACTTGGTGTTATGAACTATATTGTGATATTGCGTTTTTTTATATTGTCTTAATCTACTCGACTTTAAATGTCATGGATGGTAATTATCTAACTCACTAGGTTGTAAAACTCACCCCCTCAATTTCCTCATTTCAGGCTCACAGACATTTGTAGATAGTAAATTTTGCCACGAAGTGCATTTGTGGTGACGACCTTAGCTCTCAAAGGTTAACTCCTAGTTCATATTTCTCTATCGTGGGCCCACTTAGCATTGTAAATTAAATTTTATACTTTAGTTAACTGTAATATAGTATGTATTAATATATTTTGCTCTTATGCTATAAAACCTATTCTCGTATATCTATATAAAAAAATTGTTTTATAAGAAAATATATTATTTTATGAAATATTATTATTTTATTCTGTTAAATATAATTTTGATTAAATTGCATGTTTTAGATATCCGATTTCGTTTCTGACTGCGAATTATGTATTATTTACTCGTAAGTAACATTTTTTTCAAAATTTAAAATTTTTGACAAAAAATGACCGAAATGCCCTCGGATGATGAATTTTGCTTTTTGACTATCTTCGGTTCAAAATTAGTTTATATTCTTTAGAATATAAAGTTTTATAACAAATATTTACGGGGGAAGTGGAAAGACTGGTACAAGAGCCTTGCGAGGTCTCGATTTGCATTCAGGGAATGAATGCCTATCGGGGCATTGCGTCGGTTGTTACGGGCTCGATGGCAGTTCTGGGTCGTGACAATTCAATTGGTATCAGAGCATTTGGTTTAAAGAAAAGGGTTTTTGGTTTTAAAGTTTTTTGTTTTGGAAGTTGTTTTAAAAGAATTTACAATGATAGTGTGGCCCCAATTGAGATAAGTTAGCTACATGTAGTTGCATATAGAATCTTAAGTCACTTAGACTTGTTCCGTTCTTTCTTGTAGATCGCTATGCCTCTTAGACGTAAACACCCACCTTTTACTAGATCAGCAAATAGGGGGAGAGGTCGTTCGCAACCTCGTCAACCAGACTCGATAGAAGGGGGAATGGCTGCATCCACTTTCCGGGCAGCACTTGCTGCTGAATAGACAGAGACCCTTTCGCATCCTCCACCCCCTTCGCCATCTATTGATGTTTCTACCATGCCTTTTGAGTTGGTTCAAGCATTGGCAGTTTTCCTTACTACTCTTGCTGACCAAGTACAGGCTAGTCAAACTCCTTCCATAGTTCATTCAGCTACTCCTGTAGTATCACCACCCCCACCTCCTGTTCTACCACCAATGCCGGATATGTCTCTTTCTAAGAAGCTTGAAGAAGCTAGGCGTCATGGTTGTAGTTCTACTATGAGTGAGTTAGACGCAACCATAGCTAAAGAGGTGGTGCAAGTGGCTTTGAGAGTTGAAAAGCTAGAGAATGAAAATAAGAAACTACGAGCAGAATTAGCAAAAATGAGAAATCTGAGTGAATCTCTCGATCGGCCATCAAAAAGGGGCAAGGGCTCATTTGTTTTAGCGACATCTTCCCAACCACCATTTTCACAAACACAACAGAGGCCTCCGAGATCTAACAAATCTATGATGGCTATTTCTAGAAAGGGTTCTGGAAGTTCTAATAGATGCAAAAATTGTGGGAATCATCATGCTGGACCATGTTGAGAGCTTGTACGATGTTTTCATTGTAGTTAGCTGGGTCACATTAGGAGTGATTGCCCATAATTAGGAAGGGCTCCAGTAGCTGCTCCATCCTCACCAACTCATACGGATATGCATAGGAGAAATTCCTCTGGATTATAACCGAGTTACGGAGTAGTTACGTGGTATGATGTAGAGATAAGTGAAGGAACTGGAGAAAGATAAAATTTTGATTAAGAAGGAAATGGTAGTTATCTGCATAAATCGATAATTATGTATGTAAAAGAACCAAGGACTAGTTCTGTTTTGTATAACTAGTACGAATTAGAAGATAGTTGTATAAATGGCTTGATCGGTATAGTAACCTTATGGTGTGATAAAAATAAATCAGTAAAATAGTTATTGGGAAAGTGTACTTATCTTAGTAGTATGATTAATTATTTTACATAATCATGGTGGACTGATAGAAGAAGAGCAATAATGGATTAAGCAAGTACAAAGTCTGATAAGAAATTATTCACCTTATAAAAGTGATTAATCAAGAATTGATGAACAAAGTCAAACTCTTGATGGCAGGTGGTATGCAAGCTAATGTATATAAATATAGAGGTCTTTGGCAGGAAAATGATAGATTAATAATATAATTTTCGAGTATAAAGATTGATCTTAAAGGTATGGAATCCACAACTTGAGGTTAAAAGATTTGAAATTGTCAAATCAAATTTAAGCAACATATGGAATTCTATAATTGAGATTGATATACGAAGTATTCGAAACGATTAGTTTAAAAGTCTACTTGGTTCAAAGTGTGATTTATAACGAAAATGATTTGTTTTAAAGATGATCACTTGGAGGGAAGAAATTAAAAGAAATATCGATGTTTGGATGTACTCTAAAGAGAAAGATAGATCCTTGATTAATAAGGACTAAAGGAATGAGTGTATCAAAAGATAAACTGTTCCGAGGTTTATTGAAATAGAGATAAATAAATTATTGGAATCGTCAAACAAGAAGTATAGTTTAATATGAGGAATAAAAATAGTAGTGGGGTGTGATCATACCAGCACTAATGCATCGGATCCCATCAGCATTCCACAGTTAAGCATGCTTAGGTGAGAGCAATAATGGGATAGGTGACTTTCTGGGAATGATGTCTTACAATAAAGTGAGAAGTATAAGAAATTTTAAAAATACTTATTGATGGAAGTAAAAATGGTACAATATGGTTTCCCTAATAAATTTCAGTCTATTTGAGGAATTATCATGGTAACTAAGTTAATAAGAGTAACAAGGATTGAATTGTGATTCAAATATTTAAAGATGGAGGGTGATATGAATTGATTAAAGGAAATAGAATGGTGTATGGAGATTACAGAAATCTATTCAAAAAAAAAAAATGAATGATTGTGATATATTATAATAGATGATATGGATAAGTTAATACTAAAGTTCCGATCATGTAAGGTGTGGTAGAAGATCAATTTTGTTAATTGAGGTACATTATTATGTAGAGTAATAAAATCAATGATGATTTAATTAAAGTCTGATTTTTAGGAGAACAAAGGAGTGGAGAGTCAGGTTTTATTGATGGTTAAGTAAAAGTGAATGAGGAGTTAAATAAATCACGAAGTGTCGATGAGGAATATCAATGCTAAATGGTAAATTCGTGAATGAAAGATTATAAAGGTGACACAATAAACGAGATAATGTGAAGTGTTGTTATGGAAAATTATACCAAATATTTTAATTCGGCTGAATGAAAAGGATTGGTGACAACACCAGATCGATTATGAGGTATACTAGAAACTTTGGAAGATAAATTGGAGCATGAATAATGGAAAGTACATCTAAATGTCTTGGGGAATAAGTGGAGAATATGTAAAGTATGGAGAGTTACAGGATTAAAGAACTAAATGTAATGAAATGGTTAAAAGCGTTCTTTTCAGGGGAAGGAAAAGTTTCAGGTTCGAACCTCCTCGTGTCCAACTGCAGGTTGCAGACTGTAGGGAAGACTGTGCGAGAGGGATGAGGATCCAGACATGTCGGTACTGTGGAGAGATAATTATTTGAGGAGGATGCTACATGTGGAATTGGCAATTTGAAATTTAATGATTTAGGAATGTTGAATTGGGGTTAAATGTCAAGTACAGTTTTATGATGGAGATTAATATATAAATTACCTGAGGGATCAATTTAAAAAGTTTATTGGATTCAAATATGACTTATAATACGAACAATCAAGTCAAGCAAAAATTTTTAAAACAGTAATGACCTTATAAAACACATGTGTGTATTTAATTACAATTCAATGAAAACAAATGAGTGATATGATGATATGTAAGACCAGAAAACGTAAGCGTATAATAAGGGATAATGAGAAAAGAGCCTAAGTATGTGAATAGAATAGGACTATGCACGGATATGACAAAAATATTGATATGAATTATGAAAGGTATTTTATTGGATCTTGGTTATAGAGAAGGACAAACGAAAGAAAATTTGGTTCAAAGACATTAGAGAATAAAAGCATTTATATATAATGAGAAGTATAGACATCCGAAAGGTATGTATACAGACGTATGTATGGAGTTAATAATATGATTAACTATGGTAAATGATTATTCATAAAAATTTAGAATTTGAACTTGATGTATTCAACGGGTTGAATAGAAAATGAAATGATCAAGAATATTACTAGAAGTTGATTTATAAAGACCTAAGGAAATTGGAGAATTCATTCAGGAAATGTAATCTATGGCAAGATTAAACCATATGGAATGGATTGATATGATTAAAAAGGTGGAGGTTATATGTAAATAAGAAACAAATACGATATATGTGGAAATAATTAAAGATTACTAATTTCCTCTAAGGTTGAGAATATGTCCAAAAACGAATATGGCATACTAATGATATTGTATGCTATATAATAATATGTGAGGATGGAGATGAATGAGTACCGAAAGGTTGATAAGGAGCAAAGAAAGAAATTGATGATTGATATATATAAATGGGTATAAAAATAAATAAATAAATAAAATAGATCAAAATCGATATGATTGAGATAAACTTGTAGTTTGAATTTAATGATGGTAACATAGATCATGGCTGTGAAGAAATACTGCTAATATGATTTAAAAGGATAATAGTAGACAAGGGTGAGGTACTCAAGTCGAACTGAAGGCATTGGAAGTAAACAAATTGAAATTCCCTATAAAGGAAATAATGTGGAAAATTGAACATCCAGTGAAAATCTAATACCCCCATCTTCTCTTTAGAATTGATTAGTAAAATTTTCAGGATAAAATTTTATTTAAGGGGGGTAGTGTTGTAAGACCCGACTCAATAAAGTATATGTTATGTTATCCATGTGCAGAATGAAATGTTTATATCCTTGAATGCCCCTAAAGGGTATTAAAAGTCGGTATTATAACTAGAGGTGTGATTAAGTTGATTTATACCTCGAACTAATTAAAATAGGAATTTTAAGGTGAAATTGAAAATTTCACAGTCCAAGGATTATTCAAAACAGTGATTTGGAGTTCGAGGTCCGGTTTGGAGCCAATCGAGAAAATTGATCGATTAAGGACAAAACGGTCATTTTGCCATTTAAGGACAAAATGAAGATTTCTATAAAAGATTTTGATCACATTCGACCAAGATCAACTATTTGAAGTATAATATGATTATTGGAGTATAATATGAAGTTTAGCAGTGATGAATTTAATTTTTCGGTATTTTTGAGACACAAGGGCAAAATAGTAATTTTACCATTAAAGGATAAAATTGAAATTTTTAGAAAAGGTTTTGTCCCCATTTGATTAATAATGGTTAATTGAAGTGTTATTTGAAGTTAAAAAGTCGAAAAAGATGTAATTCTGGTACATTTCAGAGTATAGGAGTAAAATCGTAATTTTACCACATAGGGACAAAATTTAATTTTTTGAGAGGATTTGGATCAAATTTGAGTGTTCATCAATAGGGTTTCAAAGGGCATGGGACTTGGGTGGATTACACTGAGTGTCGATCGAAGAAAAGTCAATTATCTCATTTACCAACATGTTATAAAGAAGGTTTTTTATGCCCCTTTGGATGGTGTGAAACATGTCATCCAATATGAATTTGCTGAGATTAATCCAATGGTTGAATTTGATGTTCAAGAAGAACCAAAGATCCTCTTGGGTGACCATGGAGTAGTTAGAGTGGTGAGGGCGAATGGTATGACTGATGATGAGGTGGAGAACACGATTAGGGAAATAAAGCCTCGTGTAACTAAAGGTGCCTTAATTGTAATGAGGAGGATAAACAAAGGCAGACTGAAGGTTGCCATCATCAATAATGTATCTAAGATCATTGATATGGGTGTTAATTCAGAGAATGTGATCAATAAGTGGAGGGGTGATGATAGCGTTTTCGCCCATGACATGAGTGACAATCCTATCGTCATGGGATAATAATTCATCGAACTCCAAATTAGGGAACTTTTGAGTCGAATTGAAATATAATGGCCTAACCAAGCTCTCATAATACTTTCAATTCAATTTCAAGTAATAAGTCCACCATAAATTCTCAAAATTAGAAAGATTTGAAAAATTAATGGATTACAAGTAATCAAAGTCAATAATGCACTTAAGCATTACCTTTCATTTGTCGAAGTTGTTTTTGAATTTCTAGGCATGCAATGGATGAGTGAAGTTGCCAAGGAAAGAAATCCCATCAAGGGAGGAGGAATAATTGGGTCCAATAGAGCCATTTGATTCTCGATTGGCAGTTAATTTGGTTTGTTTGGCCTTTGGACTCATTATGGGGTTTCAAGAAAAATGAGGGATTTGGGACGAAAGCTTTAGTGGAAAAGTCAAGATTGTGGAGTTTAAGGATTTTGGGTTTTAGGGTTTGATGAAATGTTAGAGGTAGGAGGTTGAAAAATGATGGAAGAAGATGTTGAGTTAAGAAGATTTGAGAGACAAATAGTAAGTGGTTTAAGAGAAATGATCACGAAAGATGAACATTCACATGCTTTATACATACCATACACGTGTAATATATCTACCAATAATGCAATGCATGATCAACAAGTCACACAATGCACTTTTATCCAAATGACACAATGCGACATGAAATTTCCCATAACTTTATAGTATTATTAGTTTGCAAACTTAGTAGGTGCTTATTTCGTACCAATCATGCAAACCCTAAGTCATGCTATGCTTACATATCAGTAACACAATGCCCTTTTAACTGAGTCACACAATGTCTGAAAACCAAGCAGATAATGCCTGAGTCACATAATGCCTACCAAAACGTAAAGCCATGCCTTATCGATTATGCACGCATTAAATAAAAAACCTGTCCCGTAATTCTTTCAAAATTGATACTGCAAATCCTTTCAAATATAGTCATGCAATGCACTATATCAAATTATGATCATTATTTAATGAGAAAATATAATAGCAGAATTTCTAGAACAAAAATTTAGAGCAAGAGGGATAAGAAAACCACCCATTTGTTATGCTAAACTGTGAGACCCTGTTGAGTTTGTTAAAAGCCAGTATTGTACCTAGTGGTACAATTAAGTTGATTCGATCCTCAAACTAGTTTAATAGAAATTCTAAGATGAATTTGAAAATTCTAAAACCCACAGAATGAGTTAAAATGGTGATTCAGAGTTCGACGTCCAATTTGAAGTTAATCGGGAAAATTAACTGATCAAGGGCAAAACGGTCATTTTACCATTTAAGGACAAAATGGAAATTTTTGAAAAAGATTTTGACAACAATTGATTAAGATTGATTATTTAGACTATTTAGAACAGAATTGAAGTTTCGGAAGTGAAAAGTTTTAATTTCCTAGTATTTTTGGAGTATAGGGGCAAAATCATAATTTTACCATCCTGGGGGCAAAATGGTAATTTTGCACCCTCAAAATATTTTTTTTCGGCCATGGTCTTCCTTTATCAACATCTTGACTTTTGACTACTCATTTGGTGGAGATTAAAAGTCAAGATTTAAAGAATAAAAAGAAAAATGGGCCAATAAGCATGTGACACATGGCATGCTTAATTATTTTATTATTTTCCATGAAAATCAGCTTATAAACCCCATTTCTCTCTCTCAATATCCGGCCTAAGCATGAGCAAGAGCAAGGAAGAAAAGAAACAAACCCTAAAGTGAGAAATTGAAAGAAAAAGTGTAAGAAATTAAGGAAAATCAAGTGAAAAAGGTATGGTTTTTCATTTTTGCTTGAGATCTTTTATTTCTAAGTAATTTTCCTTATTTTTCCATGCTTGAAATGCATGTTTACATGGTGAATCAAGGGCTGGTCAAATGTGTTTAGAGAGACAAAGATGTTGGAATAATTTGATTTTGGACTATGTTAGTGTTTTAGGTTAGTTTAACATGTTTATAAACAAAACAACAAGGAAAAGATTCATGTAGCACATTAATATTCATTGGCCGAATATCCTAGGTTGTGTGTGGAAAATAAAATGATTTCATTTCAAATGAAATGAATTGGAAAATGATGATTTATGGTAAGAAAACCAAGTAGAAAAAATTTTGGTATTTTTGCACCATTATTAGCCGAAAATTTCAAGAAGAAAAGTGAAGATGGTTTTTTTGAATTTTAAGTTAATTGAATTGAAATTGGTGAATTAAAGCATTAGAAAATAAATGGAATTATTTGGAGCTAAATCGGACGTGTGTATCGATTTATCGAGTAAAAGACCGAAATAGGCTAATATGGTGTTTAGGCAAAATTTAGACATTTTGCATTTCATATCATGCATTAGTATAGAGTCTAGGTTAGTTTATTTTAATTTGCTCCAATGTAGTAAATATTTGGATTGTGCAATATAATTAGGTGGTGAACCCTCTAGTAGAGGTAAGGAAGTTGTGCTAGAGGATCAATAATCGGAGTACTCTGCATCTGATTTCTGAAATTGTGAGTGAACTTGCATTTCAAATTGTTTTGGGAAACGTACATGTATTGAGATGAAATATTTGAATGATTTTATCTAAGTTTTTTAAAATACGTGCCAGGATTGAAAATTTTACAGTCCTAGAATGATTTAAAATGGTGATTCAGAGTTCGAGGATCGATTTGGAGTCAAACTGAAATTTTCGTGATCTAGGGACAAAATGGTCATTTTGCCACTCGAGGGCAAAATTTGAATGTGGGGTGAAATTTTTACTAAGATTGATCATTTGGAGTATAATTTGAGGTTGAGAAGTGAAAAAAAATTATAATGTCGGTATTTTTCATAACACAGGGATAAAATGGTAATTTTGCCACCTTAAGGGAAAAACTGGAATTTCCACCACCCAACACTTGTCAAATTTATGAATTTTACTCATTATTGGTATGGATCATTATGGCATTTTATGTGGTGGTGAAATAAAGTTTAAAGGATAAGTATTAAAAAAATGAACCAATTAAATGATGACACTTGGCAAGTTTAGATTATTTTATTATTTGGCTATAAAAATCAGCCCACACCATCCCATTCTCTTCATCATGGTTAGCCAAGCAAGAACAAAAGAGGGAAAGAAAGAAAAGAAACCCTAGGAGGAAAAGTTGAAGAAAAAGTGTGGGATTTCAAGGGATTTAGCAAGTAAAGGTAAATTTTTTTGATTTTTACTTGTGATCTACCTTCCCCATGATTTCTTTCTCATTTTCCATGCTTAGAACTCAAGTTTGCATGATGAACCCATGCTGGCCGAATTTGAGAGGGGAGGTTTTGAGCTTGATTTTGATTAGATTTCATGTTATAGTAGTATTTTTGGTAGTTTAGTGATGCTTAGCATGAAAATTTAGTAAGGAAATAATTTGTTCTTCATTAAATCCTTTATAGCCAAATTTTATAGGGAGAATATTGAGGCTGAAAATCGTGATACTTTTTGGTATTTTGACGAAATTTGATGATTAGTGATGTTAAGAATTAAATGGGAAATTTTGGCATGAAAATATGAATTTTTACTTAATGTATAGACATATGTGTTTTGTGGTTCATGACTGATAAATTAAATTACATTCACAATCATTGAGGTATTTTGGATATAATTGAAGTATTGAAAGTATAATGGATCGAATTGGAGTTGAATTGAAAGTTTTAGTAATTTAAGCCGCATATAGGCAAGTTAGGTCGGACACTGTAATTAAGTGATTGTCCCAAACCTTTCACATCCTATCTCATGCATATATATAGATAAGACCCTGAAATAGTTTATAATAGTTTAACCCAAATTATTGAATTTTGTGTCATATATTATGGATAGGTGGTGAGCCATTTGATACGGGTAAGAGATTGTACCCGAGAACTGAGAATAAGAGTATTTCGAACTCCTAGTACTGTGAGTAAACTTACTATCATCTTAATTATCTGAAGTGATTTTTAGTCATTTGGTGATTTTATGGAAAATGAATTTAAATAGTAAATTGTTATGTTTTATAAACAGAATGTGATTTAAACAAAATGATTTTATAAATTGTCTTGAAAATTAAATGATAATTTTAAAAATAGAGTAATTGGAGACTACCTGCCTTGTTGTAAATTGTAATTTAAATTAAATGGCTTATGACATTGTGGGCATGAATGGCTAGATTGGTAATTGTAATGAAATTATATGCACTGTGTATTTAGCCTTGAGAGGTTCTGTAGTAAACTAATAGCCATATCATGTGGTTGATATTTTTATTGATATGGTGGGTTACAAAAGGGTCACTGTAGTGGCGCGTTCCGTGGACTAGCCTATTAGAGGGGCACGGTTCCCCATCATATTCTCACCTCAGTCGGAAAGGCGCGGAGAGTAACTCCTGAGATAAAGTTAGAGTTCACTTCGCTTGGATACCACCACGGGGAGATGAACTCCACTAAAGCCAAGGAACGGCTGCATTTTCTAACGTGAAAATATGTTTTACGTGTATATGAGATTTTAACAGCTTTGGCGGACTCGCTTAGATGCTTGATGACGATCAAGTATTCTCGAGTATGAGTGATGGCATAAGCCAAATGGTTACGGAAATCATAAGCCTTGTTGATGATTTCAATGAAATACAATTGTTTACGTGGGTTGGGATAAATTTTCAAATTGTGAAACACGTATTGTGATGGGATATTTTGATTGTCTCATGTTACTCGGCTTTAGATTATTTCGATGATGTTTGTTTACTCACTGGGATTTTATAATCTCACCACCCTTTTTTCCTAACATTTCAGGCTCAAGATAGTCTGTGAATAGTCGATCACGTCGAGAAATAATGTCGGAGTTACATCTTTAGAAAGCAAAGGTATATAGGCTTATACCTTCTTGGTCATTTGGGGGCCCACGTGTCATTTAAATGTGATTGCACACTCTGATTATCTATATTATAGTATGTATAAATTTATTTTATTTTTACGCTACAAAAATTATTTACCAATACTTCTATAAAAATGGTTTTATAAGAAAATAGATTATTTTATTGAATATTTTTATTATATTCAAGAAGTTACAATTTCACTTCAAACGAACGTTTTAGACATCTAAATTTACTTTTAATCATGAAATATGTGTTTTCTACTCACCTACTACGTTTTTAGCTGGTTTCGAGATTTTTAAAGAAAATTGACCAAAATACCCCTATGAGACAAAAATTATTTTTCTATTGTTTAAAGTTGGAAAAAGCTCAAAATCCTTTGAAACATGAGATTTGACAATTGTTGCTCACAGGGGAGGTGTGAAAACTAGTATTAAAGCCCTGCGAGGTTTTGGTCAACATTCCGGGTAATGAATGTCTATCGAGATTTCATGGCGGTTGTCATAGACTCGAAGATAGTACTTGGTCGTGAAATTACTAGTTCCTTGAATATATGAATATGAGATTAACATGTTGAACACTCTATTTAAATACTCATATATCATATGATCATTAATTGTCCACATATTTACCTTATGATCTATCTAAGGGAAGATAAGATTATGCTTTAATATGATTAATCATTTAATCCCTTCACCTTGTTGGAATTGATTTAGTCAATGCTTAAGGGGGTGATGGCCATTGACATTGTCCTATGATTCTTGAGCACTTGTAATCTTCAACAATGATCTTAGAAAATTCTCAACAAGTAGTGTTCATTTCTATTGGTAATATCTCTTAAACACAATATTAAATTTATGCTTAATACTTGTCACAGCCCAATCCCAAGCCATGACGGGTGCATGGGCCCAATGGGCATAGCTTACTAAGCCCAAACAAGCCTTTTTATGTGATCTAGTTCATTATTCTATCAGTTATACATCACCATTACTAAACCACAATTTGTAATTCACAACTCAACGTATTTTAGTAACATAACATGTATACCAAATATTTATATTTGTATTAACTCAAAATATTGTCATTCATTGCCATTCCATAATGGCATCATCAATCCAAAATATACATACATCGTTTGCAAAATAGACCTTAGCATTTCACATCTAATGTACATGTACTCATGCAAAGGACTCTTGACCATCAACAGAGTGACTCTAGGTGAAGGTATAGCTACTTAGATGCCATAGTACTTACCAAAAGGACGAGCATACATGGACAGCTCAATCTAGGTCCCAACTGCCTCTAAATATGAAAACGTGAAGTTTAAAAATGTGAGAATAAACTCAGTGAGTGAACATAAGAAGGGAATAAGCAATCAATAAGGAGAACTTGGAAATAATGATGCACTTATTTCAAAAACGATGCAATTGAATTAATTTCTTACTAAAAACCCCACATTTCAAACTTTGATTAATAGCTTCAAAGTGTTGAAAAGCCCATGAGCAATGCATGAAGTTAAATGGCTAAAATATGTCAAAATCACGCAAGGTAACAAGCATGACAGCAAGTTTCTCACTGCAACAAGAAACATTCCTAGTTTGCATATGTTTCGGTTTTACAAGCATATCTCTAACTACAAAAATCCAAATAACATGATTTTTGGACAATTGGAAAGCTAAGAGACTGGGTGATTTACCACTTTGCCCAGTTCTAATAGGAAGGTAGCCAAAATTATTGTTAAAGTGAGAGCATTGCATAAAAATTTAGAACCACTCGAGAGATTCTCGCTGCAGCAAAAATGAGCGAAAATTCATTTTTGCTGCAGTGAGAAATAGGGCTGGCTTGAGCCTCACCACCTGAGAGTTTCTTGTTGCAGTGAGAATTCGCTATGAGAAATAGGGCTAGTTTAAGCCTCACCACTTGAGAGTTTCTCATTGCAGTGAGAATGAATTCTCGCTGTAGCGAGATTTAGCGCAGATGACAATTAAGGGGTTTTCACAAGCCACTAAATCCTTTCTTACCATATTGCACATCAAAGTGAACACATTGACAATAATCAAGTTATCAACATTCAAAACAATCACATATTATAATCATAAACTTGCTATCACATATACATCTATAAACATATATAAACAAGTACACCACTCTACTTCATTCATCATCATGTGCACTCCCTGCATGCACATTTCAACATCATCAACTCATGTGCACTCCTTGCTCGCACATTTCAACATCATCAGCTCATGTGCACTCCTTACTTGCACATAGCTGGGTCATCATCGACTTATATGCACTCCTTACTCACACATAGCTGGGTCATCATTATCACACAAAAAGAACATCCAATGCATAATATATATATCAATTCAATGTAGTAATGTATGAACTATTCATATTGCATGTTTCACAAGATAACAACATTTCATCACGGGCTTGTTCCCCAGTTATATTTTTAAAGCAAAAAGAAATGAACTTTCAAATGATTTACTTACATGTAGGCACTTCCCAAAACATTTTGAAATGCAAGTTCACCCACTTATATTTGTTGAATTTTCAATCGACCCTAACTTTGATTATTGCTTTAAACAAACATGTGAGGCCTTGTTGGAATCTATCACACCTAATAGCACCTTAATAAACCCAAATTGGCATTAATATACTCTCAAAAGCTATTTCCTAATTCAAGTTCAGCTAGTTATTCCTAACTAGCTCCCAATTACCATTAAGTGGCTATTTGCTTACTCTACTCTAGTCACTCTAAAAATGAATAACAATCTCAACAATAGATCAACTCTCCAATCTAATCATCTACCATTTATCAACAACTTGAAAACTAAACTTAATTCATTACTCACCTTGGTGGTTTTTGTAGTTGAATTCCTTTTCAAAAGCTTTCAAGCTATTATGGACAATCTCCCGTCCAACTAGTGATAAGATATACCAAGGAAAGACCTTTAAGGTCTTTTGAGGTGTAGAAGAGAAAGAGAATGAAAAAATCTATGAAAAGGTATAGAAAAACACAAGGTTTAAGGTTACCATGGGAGGTTTCCATGGAAAATGAAGAAAACATGAAAAGGAGAGAAGAGAAGGAAGGAAGAAGAAGAGTTGCTGGAAGCTATTGGAAATTGCTAGAGTGTTAGATATTTATAGCCCAAGTTTATCCCATTTCTCACATAAATTACCAAAATGCCCTTAACAAGGTTACTTTGTCTTCCCCTTACCTTTATAAATCTTTCTACTTCTTTGACACTGAGACAAAGTCCATAATAGTCTAAAAATACTTGGGTTCATAAAAATGTAAAAATTTTGACCCGAGATGTAAAATGACCATTTTGCCTTTATCATGGAAATTATCACTATTTCTATTTTCTTCATTTATTTTATCATTGTAAACATCATTCATTTATTCCTTAGGCCTACCCAAGCCTTAATAATAATAGAAAAACTTACTTCTAAGAGCCCACGATGAGAAATGATGAAATTACCCCAACTTTGCGTAATCACGTCTACTCCTAGTTACGTGTCTATGGAGGTTGACGTTTCACAGATTCACTTCCAAATCACCTTTTTAACTCTATAATTAACCTCAATAGGCATCCATAAGCTTTATTAGCCACCATATCAAAGTATGGGGTACTACAATAATGCCTCACATTGATGCTTGAATGATGATTGCCATGTTTCTTACTATACTTGTTTATATATAAAATTGTGAGTATAATTGTATGATTACTTGATTATTTAGTTGAATGAATATGTGAATATACCAACAAATAAACTTGTACACATATCACCAAATCATGTTCACATTATCTGTAGACTTATAAATGCTTTTATTTGAATGTGCATGTCTACATATATGCAGATCCAAATTGAACTTGAAAGATAAAATGTCCACACTTTGCTTATAAAGGCAAACCTTTATGTGGCATTCTTGATGATGACTTATATTGTGCCTTGATTGCAATGGTTAAATATATTTCTTCATGTTTTCATTGAATATCTTGAGTAGAAATATATTATGACTTACCTACACATATTGATATTTGGATATGCTAAATGAATATCTTTCCCTATGTGTTGCTTTAATATATATTGGTTGGGAATATATCTTGACTTAATGCTATCATGTTATGATTATTAGATATATCTTGATTTGCTTATACTATATTGATATATTCCATAATGCCTTGATTGAATATCTTACATGAAAATATATCTCAATGTTTTGATTTAATGGTTAAAGATCATTATTGGACTTAATGCTTAGTTATACTTAATGATTATCACTAACCATTATTTCTTGAGTTTAAGTGCTTAAAGCTCTCACTTCTTGACCTTTTTTATATAACAAAAAATAGGAGAAGGTTTATGAGCACATTAAAATGCTCTTATATTAGCTAAATTTGTTTTGAAAATATTTTTGAACTTCATGCATAAATCGAGAGGGAGAATCTTCAAAGTTCATATTCATTTCTTATAACCTTCTCATTTACACTTCAATGTTTTCAACAAGAGCATAAAGACTAAGTTTGGGGCGGTTTCAAGAAATTTTGATTGCAATACGCTCATGTTTTTGTCATATAAAAAAGAGGGAGATTGTGAGCCTTGAGTTACATCATGTTTTGATTTAACAAAAAGCACATGTTACTTGAACTTAATGTCAAGTATTTGAAATTGTCTCAAATAAATTTTTAATCCCCTAAGGTTACATAGTTGTTTGAAAAGCCATGCATAATTAGAAAACATCTTATAATTTTTCAAACAATGCATATTAAGCTAAGAATGCAAGAGCATGCCTTAAAATGTCATTTGATTGTAGGAACAAGGCAAGGAAGAAATAGTTGAAGAAAAATGCCAAAAAGCTAAGGAAGCCTCAAGACACAAGCCATTAGTTGATCCTAGAAAAGATCAAGTTAGTCCAAAGGCAAAAAGAGTACAAAACTTGAAGAATATAAAGCCATAGTCAATCTTGAAATGTTTTTAATCAACCTTGTTATAGAAAGCTCAAGAAAATCATGTTTTGAATAGGCATAGTTGACCTTGGCTCAAGCATAGTCAACCCTGACAAATCAAAAACATGAAAAATTCGATTATAAAGGAGGCATAGTCAACTATAGCAACTCAGATTTGCAAAACAACATGCTATCAGGAGAAGGATAGAATAAATAAAGGTTATACTCAACTATAGAGCCCTAATTTGAGAAATTTGAAAAATATAGTCGACCCTAGGAACGTTGTAGTCAACTTTCAAGCTTTAACAATGATGAAATCTGATTCAAACTTATGTCTAACGGCTCTTAACTTCACACCAGCTATAAATAGCCGTATTTTAGCTATTTGGAAGCAAGAGAAAACTTGCACCAAAGCTTCAAACCCTACAGAGACCTCTAAAAACTCATCTTCACTCACTAACATCTTTTTAGTCTTCCATGAAGATTAGAAAAGCTCTACACTTGCTTTATTCAAGCTAATATTTCTTCTCATAACCCACCTAAGCTAAAATTTCAAGCATTCAACCGTTGTGAGGCAAATATTTGCTCTTATACCTTTGTACATACATCTTTCAAAGTTTATAGCTCAACTTTAAAAGGTTATTTGTGACGGTTTGTGGTTGAGACTTTAAATGTCAAGCTCAGCTCTATTATATACTTGTCATGTCATTCATGTACTTGATAGCATGTCTGCATACTTGGATGCCTCAGAAAATCGTTAAAACCCAATATTGTACCTAATGGTACAATTAAGTCGATTAAAGCTTTGAACTAGTCCAAATAGAGATTTTAGGATGTATTTGAAAGTTATCGAACCTTAGAATGTCTTAATATGGTGATTTGGAGTTCGAGGATTGATTTGGAGTCCAATAAGGAATTTTCATAATATAAGGGCAAAATGGTCATTTTGCCACCTGAGAGTAAAATTGGAATGTTTGACTAAATTTTTGACCAAGTTTGACTGTATAAAGCATATTTGAATTTGAGAAGTGAAAATTTTCAATTCTGACATTTTTCGAGCATAAGCGCAAAACGGTCATTTCATGTGTCCATGAGGACGTAATTAGAGTTTTTGGAATTTTACACCGCCATGACACTTGTCAAGCCCATGAATTTCATCTATTATCATTTTATACTTTGGATAATTGAAGTACTTTATGTGGTGGTGAGAAAAGGCTTAATAATTAAGTTTTAAATGTGGACCAATCATATGGTGACATGTGTCAAGCTTAGATTATTTTATAATTTCCCTTATAAACTAGCACAAACTCTTCCTCACTCACACTCTCATGTTCAGCCAAACCAAAAACAAAGGGAAAAAAGAAATAAACAAACCCTAAGGAAGAAATTCAAGGGGGAATTCACCGGTTATTGAAAAACAACGCAATCAGAGGTAAGATTTTGCGATTTAGCTTAAAATCTACCTTTCCCATGCTTTCTTTTTCATTTTCCATGGCTGAAACTCAAGTTTTCATGAAGGAATTCTTGCTGGCCAAACATAGAGGTAGAGGTTTTGATGGTGGATTTTGTTAGATTTCATGCTAGCTAGGTGTTTTTAGTTATTTTGTGATGTTCAGTATGAAAAACAAGCAAGAAAATCACATGCTCTTCAACAACCCTCTTTGGCTAAATTCCATAGAGAATAGATTGATGATGAATCTTGTCATATTTCATGTTATTTAGCTCATATTTGATGATTTATGGTATCGGATATCGACAACGGTTATCGAAAAGTATAGTCCCTTTAGTAAATGATTTGAATGACAACAACGAAATCATAGTAAATGGACTTGGATGTGATTTCTAATAACATATATGGATTTCTTGTACTGTGTTGACACTGATTAGCACGTTAGTTCAGAATCAGAATGAATTTCAGATATGATGAATTAAGTCACAATCAAGTTCATTAAGGTGCTTTGGTGTGTTTGGAATATTGGAAGTGTAATGAATATATTTGGAGATTGAATTGGATATTTTGGTTAATTCAACAGTGTATAGTTCGAGTTAGGTCAAATACCATTTTAGTCCGATCACAATTAAACATACGTAGAACACCATCCTTAAGTGGTTACTCAAACGTTTCTCATTCAATCTCATGCATTCATATAGAGCCTGAAATAACTTTATAACAATTTGGCACAAATGTATTAAATTACTTGTTGTGTATTATGTATAGGTGGTGAGCCCTCTGGTAAGGGTAAGGATATTGTACTTGAGGACTAGAAATAGGAGTACTCTAACTTTCGATATTATGAGTAAACAAAGTATCATCTTAACTATCTAAAGTAATTTATACTTGATTTTATGATTTTAAAGAATAATGAACTTAAACTGTGAATTATTATGTTTTACAATTGAAGTGTTGTTTAAATGAAATAAGATTCATAAATTATTTTGAAATTGAATGTTGATTTTGGAAATTGAGTAATTAGAGACTATATACTTGTATTATATATATGTTTTGAATTTATGGCTTATGACAATGTGATGGCATGATTGGTTGGATTTGTGGTTGTGTGAAATATATGAACTGTTTTGTTTTACCTTGATAGGCTGGGTAATATTATATTAGCCATGTCATGCTACTGGAATTTTATTGATTTGGTGGGTTATTTGATTAGCTTATTGTAGTGGGTTGGTTTTCGTGGACCAGCCTATGAGATGGGCACAATAAATCCCGTTATATTCTACCTTGGTACGAGAGGCGCGGAGGGTATCTCCTAAGGTAGACGTCTAGAGTTCACTTCACACCGAACCACCGCGTGAGGGTGAAACTCAGCCAACGCCAAGGAACGACTATGTTTTTAAACGTCAAAGCATGTTTTATGTGTATATGTTGCTTTTAACAGCCTTGACGGACTCGGTTGGATGCTCGAGCCAAGGTGTCACCGAGTATGAGCTTTGGCACGAGCCAAGTTTTTAAGAGAGTCATAAGCCTTGTTGATTATTTTGATAAAATGTAATTGTTATGAATCATGTTATGATGAAATGTTTTTAATTGTCTCCATGTACTCGGCTTTAGATGTTATAGACGATCTTTGCTTACTCATTGGGTTTATAAAACTCACTAGCCTTCTTTCCACCCATTTCAGGCTCTAAACAGTCTGTAGACAGCTAATTTAGTCGTGGGTTTGCTATTGGATTCACAACCTTCAAAATCGTAGGCCTACAGTCTTATTTCTTTTTGTTATTTTGGGACTCACATGTCATTGTAGAATATTTTGTATACCCTGGCTTAGTGTACTATTATATGTATGAATTTATTTTGCTCTTACGTTATAATAACTATTTACGTAGGATTCTATAAATATTGTTTTATAAGAAAGTGGAATATTTTATTCAATATTTTTATTTGGATCAATTAGCTATAATTCCACTTTAAATGGATGATTTAGACAACTAAACTTATTTTTAGACATGAAATGTATATTTTTCATCTATACCCTATATTTTTAGCAAGTTTTTAAATTTTTGAGTAAAATGACCAAAATACCCCTGTGCAGTAGAAATTACTTTTTGATTGTTTTTGTTTTGAAAATAGTCTATATTCTTTTAAAACATGATATTTAGTAACCGTTGCTCACAGGGGAGGTGCAAAACAGATGCTAGAGCTTTCTGAGGTTTTGGTTGATATTCCGAACAAGGTATGTCAATCGGGACATTGCGGTGGTCGTCACGGGCTCGAAGGGAGTACCGGGTCGTGACATTAAAACCATTGTTGGTGGGTTATCACTTGTTCCCGTGAAAAAACAAGAATGACTTTGTGGATTGTGTAAGGGTTATCGCTTGATCTTATGAAAAAGCTATTGCAAGAGTTATCACTTGATTCAGTTAAAAAGCAAGCATCCCTTTGTGGGTTGTGTGAGGGTTATCTCTTTGTCCCATTAAAAGGCAAGAATCCTTGATAGTGGATTGAAATTCTTTGCTTACCAAAAGAGTGCATGTAGGTATCAAAAAGGCTGAACGATTATAAATTTTTTGTGTCTCTGTTTAATTTTCTGCATTATTATTCATTACTTATATTTGCCTTAGGAAAATAGCTTTATATTGGTTTATTGTTTCACACATTGGAAAATATATTTTCCTTCATCTTTATAGGTAGCATTTAAAATTAAGAAAAATATTTTATTTTGGTATATTATTTTTATACTCAGTGATTTATTGTTGGAAACTTGATTTTGATCGATGAAAATATTTTTGAGTGAAAAATTTTTTATTTTTATACCTTGATTTTCAAAGAGATTTTTAATATACCCATTCACCCTCTCTTGATATATTTTTTATTGAGACTTCTACACTAATAAACATAACCATTTTGTTGCATCAAATATAGATATACTTGGGTTTTAGTGTCTGTAAGTTGAATTAGAATTAAGTTCCCTCTTTAATAAGTCAAATCCAGGTCTGACCTGATTTTCTATGATTTATTATTTTATTATTAAAATAATTAAATAATATTTTATATTAATACTATGATATTTTTAATATAAAAATTAAATAAAATTATATTATTTATTAATAAAATAATTTAATTGGATGAGTTTGGGCAAGTTGTGGACACCTATGCTATGTTGCAAAAAAGAAAGAATTGAAATTAGCGTTATTACAACTGATCCAACCGTTCTGTCTGTCGTACCATATTATTCCTTCTAGCTCATTTTGATTTCATTTTTAGCCTACACTTAATAAAGAGTGTGTTTGGAATTGCAAATGACTTGTCAAAAGCTTTCTAAAGAAAATATCAAGATGTTTTTAATGCTATGGAATTTAAGATAAGATTTTATTAGTTGTTGAGGGCAAGTTAGAGAAGATAACAGTGAAGAAAGAGACATCTAGTCTTTTTGAAACCAGGATTGATCTTCGGCATTGGGAATTTGTTCTTGGGGTGTGGTGGGAGTTGGAAAAATCTTGGATGGCTCAGGAGAGGTTCCATCAATAAGGCCATTAAGATTTTGATAGTTTAAGAGAGGAAAAAATTGTGTTTTCCAAGCCAATTAGATTTTGGTAGTCAGTTTGACAGAAAAGGTGTGATGAGCATTTTTTGGAGTAGAGAGAGAAGCAGAGGTTTGAGAAATAATACTCATGGTGATAAAGCTTTGATGCCGTGTAGAGATTTGCAAGTGTTGAGTTTTATTGATTGATAAGAGTGTGTGTATATATATATAGAACAATATAAAGTTAATTGATAAAATTAAGTATCTAGATAAAGTTAAGATGACAGGAATAGAAATTAGATTACAATAATAGATAACGTCTAGTATTATCCTTAACAATTATTTTATTTTATATGTATATGCATACTTTTCAAAAAAAATTTATTTTTGAGGAATTAAAAACAATTTCAAGCTAGATAAGCTCAATCGAATTCAGGTGAATTTAAAAATCAAAAGCATATAACGCTGCAAGAATTTTATTCCCCAAATTAACTTTAGTGATCTTTGCATGATATCACTTGCTCTAAGACAAAGAAAAATTTATTATCAATTAGAATAAACAATTAAAAGTAAAATTAGTTGGAAAGAAAGATATAAAGGCAGACTGAAACATTCCTCCTTACCTTCCTCTTCATCTCCTAAAGAAACCCATTTTGCACCAAAAAGGTGCACGCAATGCAGCACTACGCCGAGCCCTGATTTTTAATTCATTTCTTTTCCATCTGCATCTTTTTGTCAAGTATATATAAATAAACCAATGCTTTGTGCACTGTGCAATCTATTCCGTTTCAGTCAAGTCAAGAAATCGACAATCGTAGAGTCCTCGGAAAACATGGCAAATAGGGCTGAGCATGGAGCTGAAGGTGTAGAAGTGACGGTGGATAACGGTGCTGCATATCGGGCTCCACCACAACAGCAAGTTGCTGGTCTAATCACTTTTTTTACATTTTATACACTTCAAATTTCGTAAGAGTTAAAAGGGGTACGTTCAATATAATTCCTAATATTGGAAAAATATAGCTTTTGAAAAATAAGCATTTTAGTTTGAGACATTATAAAACAGTAAAATAGATATTTAATTTAAAATAATGAATTCATATTTTTAGTTTTATTATAAGTAATTAATATATTTTAACTTTCCAGGAAGTATTTCGGAAGGTTCTATATGCGTAAATACACTCTACGAGTAGTGTCTGAATTATAGATTTGGTGGTTCTCTCAAGAACAACTTCACGTGTTGGAGATGTAGAAATGGATGTGATCCCTAACTCAAATGTTAAAAATTCCAACTCGCATTGTTCTTGTCAAATAGAACGAAATCCCATTCTTGATCGACCTTCCAATCATCTTCTTGAAGGTAAGCGTCCTTCTAATTTCCTCATTCTGGTAAAGCAAGTACATAAAACAGGAAATTTTGAAAAATGGTCAACTTCATAAAGCCATTTCAACAATAACCCATAGTATAAAATTAACTGTTTTCATGAAATCTTTACTATGATTTGACAAAATGCTACTAAAACCATTTCAAACAAGTTAAAACATTTATCACTATTTTCCCTCCCAATTTCTCTCTCTCGCATTCGTTAGTCGTGCTCCCGATTTCTCTCTCTCACAATCTAACTCTCTTTAATTTTTTGACTTCTGCATCCATCTACTATGCTCCTAATTTCTCTCCCCCACCATCTAGGTCTCTCCAATTTTACTTCCATTGCCATCCCTTTCTATCTATTTCTCATCATATCGTCGTCGATCTACTAATCAAAGCACAAAGATGACCTCAATGCGTGCTCTTGGGTTTATTGGTTTAAATTTATAAAATCTCAAAGTTGATGGGTTGAGGTTATAAGTGAAATATGTAAATTAAAACACTACCCAGAGTTGTTACACACCATGCCTACATATAACAACTCTAATGCACTTGGCGTGTCACAAATTTATTAAAAATGGTATGGTTTAAACATGACATGTAAATTGATTTCTATCTTTGCATTTTATTAGGATATAAACTCTTGGAGTGAGTTAAACACCTTAAATGTAGCATATAACAACATAGCATGTAACTTGGTCTTTATCTTTGTATTTCACTAAGACATAAACTCTTGGAGTTAAATACCTTAAACATGGCATGTAACACATTTTGTTCAACATAGCATGTAAAAGCTTTTTTTGAACATGACATGCAATAAAAATATTTTTTAAATATGATGTGTAACTTGATCTCTATTTTTGTGTTTCACTAGGACATAAGCTCTTGGAGTTAACACCTTAAACATCGCGTGTAATAATTTTTTTTTTCAACATGGCATGTATCTTAGTCTCTATCTTTGTATTTCACTACAATATAAACTCTTGGAGTGAACTAAAATATGGCATGTAACAATTATTGTTTTCAACATGAAGTATAACAACATTTTTTTGAACATGACATGTAACAATATTATTTTTTAAACATGGCTTATAACTTGGTCTCTATCTTTATGTTTCACTATGATATTAACTCTTAAAGTTAAACACCTTAAACATAGCATGTAACAATTTTTTTTTCCAACATAGCATGTAACAACATTTTTTTCAACACGTGCGCTTAAATATGAGAAAGTTTCATTAAGAACAATTTTGTCTAAATTTAATTTTTTAGCTAAAAATAGTTAAAATTAAAAAGAGAGTTATTTTCGAAAACACCTTATCTTTGACAGTTAAAGAAATCTTATGATATGTTAAGATAATTTTACAAATTATTGGTTAAAATCTAATTTCCAATACGCTATTTGATTTTTATTTTTTTATTATATTCAATTAAGTTTTTATAATTTTATTTTGAGTCAAATATGTCATTATAACTAATAGTTAACTAACTATTATTAATTAAAACATCATTTATTATTTTATATTACGTGATACTAATTTGACATGTTGATATGTTAACGAATACTGACGTGACATGATAATATGATTATGTAACGTGATGACATGATTACATAGCATTTTTACCTTCCATGTTAATGTCATATCTACATCTTGTGAATATAAAATGATAAATTACATTTTGATTAATAATAGTTAGTTAACAGTTAGCTATAAGCCTCTATATGATTCAATATTAAAGTAGATGAACTTGATTGAATATAATTGAAAAATAAAAATTTATTTAAAGTTTTTAAATTATTTAAAAGATTGTTAAAACATTATGCCTAATTTACACATGATATCTTGATTGTAACCCAGGACAAAGGAAACACTCGTACCGCAAGAAGCGATTGACACTCTATACAGCTGCATTAAATGGTGACTGGAGATCTGCTGAAAGTATCATAAAAAGTGATCCTACATTTTTAAATTCCAGTATCACAGATGATTACAAAACAGCTCTCCACATTGCAGCGGGAGCAAAACAGACAGCTTTCGTGAAGAAATTAGTGAATTTGATGCAGAATCAGGAAAGAGACTTGGAACTGCAAGACGAAAACGACAACACTGCCTTCTGTCTTGCAGTCATAGCTGGGAGTGTGCCCGTCGCAACGATTTTGATGAAGAAGGTTCCACAACTTGCATTGATTCGAGGTGGTCAGAGTTCGACCCCACTTTTTATTTCGGTTATATTTGGACGCCCTGACATGGCCCGCCTTTTATACCGGGAAACTGAAAGTCATTTGAAGCATCTAGAACTGGAGCATATACAGGATATATTTTTCACTTGTGTTGAAACTGATATGTTTGGTAAGCATGCATACTTTTCCCCTCCTTTGTATATATATTTGTAATTTAAAAAACTAATTTAAATCTTTACTTTTTTCGAGATTAAGTAGTTATTGATTTTATGTGTAAATCTACTTGAACAGATATAGCCATCGAATTGCTAACACAATATCCCGACCTAGCTGTGGTTCGTAAAAGAGATGGACAGACTGCGTTACATATGTTGGCTCGAATGCCTTCAGCGTTTGCTGGCAAGAACCCTGGGATATTGAAGATGCTCCTTAGCTCATGTTAGTTCTCTAATATGCAGCCTTACTTTCTCTCTTTATAACATAACCAAATCCAATTGGAAGACGAAAAAACTGGACTCAACTCAGACCATTTATAAGCCTTTTTCAAAATCTTATTTCAGGTACGGGGTCCAAAGACATCACAGCCCTTGAACTAGTGAGAAGCCTTTGGACAAATGTTCTGAGCAGAACAAACTTGGATGTTCAGAACTAAATTGATATCCCCTATAATCTGTTGTTTGAGGCAGCAGAGTTAGCGAATTAAGAATTCTTAGCTGAGCTTTTACGCTTGTATCCGGAGTTAATCTGGGAGACGGATGACGAGAATCGAACAATATTTCACATCGCGGCCTTGCATCGCCATGTGGATACCTTCAATCAGATATACAGCATAGGGTCCATTCAGGATGTTGTGGTGGCATACAAAATACCCTGTGACGAGTGCGTAATTTGGGATAACATGTTACATCTTGCTGTCAAAATCCCATTGCCTCATCGACTCGATATGGTATCAGGGGCCCCTTTACAAATGCAACGGGAGTTATTGTGGTTTGAGGTAAATATTCTCATTTCTTTTCTATTTTCAACGTTGTGTTCATTATTACGCCAAACGATTCTTGGCTCACAAAATGAAGCAATTTTTTATTTTAATAAATTTTAATGGATGTTGAAATTTCAAGTTGAGATCTCTTATTCTATTTACTTGAGTATTGGATGTTGTTAATTACTATTATTATTATTAATTGCATGCATTTTTAAACTTGCATTTTTAGTTTAGGTTTGTCACTATTATTTTTTATATTATATATATATGAGAGGAAATTATGAAAAATGACTTTCGTACTAAGAACACTTTAAAAATAACTATCACTATAATTTTAATTGTTTTTATACAATTTTTGACAGGACTTAACAAGAATACTCTTTAAACAATTTCAGACAAATTAAAATGGTTTCAATTTTCTCTATCCCGTCATCCACACAAAAATTTCAAAATTAAATCTTGCTTTCTCTTTATGCTCAAATACTATTTATCTTGTCATCCAAAGAGTAGATATGACATCAAGCTATTTCTTAATTTGTTTTATGTTTTTAGATGGTGGATCTTGTTGTTCTCAAGGGCGATGAATGACGATTTTGCTTTGATTGCAAGTTGCATGATGAATGTGGTAACTAGATACTTTCTGGTGATGACTTGTTTCGAAACATATGTTACAATGGAGATGCCTGTGCTGATGAGTTGGATCGAATTGGTTAAGATGATGGACTCATAGAGAAGAAATAGCTAAAGTATATTTGATGGGTTTTATGGTGGTTCACAATTTTGTTGTGTTTGGAATTGAGATGATTATTAAGCATGTTTGTTGGAAATTTTAATTTTTTTATCGAATTTTGAGTTGAAGTTGTTCAGGGAATATTTCATAAATGGAGTATATTTTGCATTTGCATGAGGAGAGTGAGCTAGACCTTCCCAATAGGGATATATTTTGTTTTGCTTTAGAGGGTTATGGAGTTTTGTAACCTATCTTTTATGAATGCACAATTTCATGGCTTAGCCAAAAAAAAAAATAAAGTATGTATTTTAGGTTTTTGAGTTTATTGGTTTATTCATAGAACCCTAAAGTTGATAAGTTGAAACTAATTAGACTAGTTTTTAAGTATTGCAAGATTAGTTTTTAGGCATTGCATGACTTAATCACTGCGTGAATGATTTTTAAGCATTATGTGATTATTTTAGGTATTGCGTGACTGGTTTTTAAGCATTATGTGATTGATTTTTAAGTAATGCCTAAGTCACACAATGCATCAGTAACTAGTCATGCAATGCCTGGCTAACAGGTCATGCAATGCCTATCAATTAGTCACGCAATGCCTTACTAAAAATTACTCATATAATGCTTAAAACACTAACCACGCAATGCCCAAAGTCAACCATGCAATGTCTAAAATCAGTCACGTAATACTTAAAAACTAGTTACTCAATGCCCAAAAACTACCAAAACTATTGATATCCATTCAACAAGTTCAACAATTTCAAATGATACACCATATTCCATTTAACAATATAATTAACGAATATGCCTACTTGACAAAAAAGCTCAAAATGTTCAAAGGTTTTTCTTCATATATAAAAAAATCACTCCAAAATGCTTAAAAATGCTCAAAGTTTTTTTTCATGTATCAAAAATGGCTCCAAAATGTTCAAAATGCTTAAACTTTTTCCTTTCTGATAAATAATACTCCAGAGATGAATAGTTTAGTGAGAAAATTGCTTTTGAGCATATGTACAAAGCATATGAGTTTGTTTGAAGTACAAAATTACTTTTGAGGAGGTGTACGGTCTGTCTATGAGAACTGAGGAGTTGTGGACCATATAAACATACTTTATCCATTGAAACATTTCAGGTTAAGATGTAGACCCAAATGGATGGGTCGGTTTCATTAAGGATAATTTTGTCCATATGTGATTTTTTTTTGCTTAAAACAATTAAAATTATGCAGAGGCTTATTCTAAGAAATACCATATGAATGGAGCCCATTTATGAAAAATACCTTATATATAACACCACACGTAGCTCTTAACTTGCATATATGTCTATTAAATAGATTTTGCTAGCTTGACAATTTTAGTCAATTCGATGACTATTTGGTAATAAGAACTTGGATTGTTCTCAAGCTTTTTCAAATTTTGTTTGCGTATCATGTTTTGCTTTGTAACAATATTATTCTGCGTGTAGGAGGTGAAGAGCGTCGTACAAACCTCCGATAGAGAACAAAAAGGTTTTAAAGGATTGAGCCCTGGAAAATTATTCCCCATGCAGCACGAAAGATTATTGGAGAAGGGCGAGAAATGGATGAGGGATACAACTCAATCATGTATGATTGTGGCAACACTTATAACTACGATGGTGTATTCTGCAGGCTTCAGCACACCTGGCGGTAATGATAATACGAAAGGAACTCCCGTTTTGATAAACCACACTTTATTTCATGTCTTCGCAGTATCGGAAGCCGGAGCACTGTCCTTTTCTATTACCCCAACGCTAATGTTCTTGTACATCCTCACTTCACGTTACGCCGAAGAAGATTTTCTCAAATCATTGCCATTGAAGTTAATGGCTTGCCTCGCAACGCTAATCATCTCTATGATGGCCATGATAGTTGCTTTTAGTGCAGCCTTTCTTCTAGCTTACCGTGATAGTTATAATCATCATAGATTAAGGTGGGTTCCTCTTCTTGCCTCTGCATTTGCTTTCTTGCCAGCCGCTTTATTTGTGTTGCTACAGTATCCCCTGTTGCGTGACATGTTCCATTCAATTTCTTGTTCTCGATCCCTTTTTCGGCCCAGAAAGTCCATGTTTTGTTCAAAAGCGTAACTCTGATAATGTAATGTCAAAATGATGTGCTAAAAGTGTCGAATTGCCCTATTATTCATACAAAATAAATGTCTATGGAATTGTTCCTATTTGTTAAATTTATGTTAATTTTTTAAAGATTAGATTATCCCATAAACACACACCATCAAACAACTTACCCAAGCAACATCAGAAAAAGCTTGCAACTATGGAGGACAATGAGAAGAAAAGAGAAGTCCTCTAGATACAGTGCCACGTAGGTGTCGAATAATGCCAAGTACATCCGCTATATGTAAGCGTCGTGGATTTTCCAAGAATAATCACTAAGCACTTGCATTGCATATGCTTTGTCAAGTTTACTTAGAATGGGATATATATCAACCAACAAGTTGGGATAAAAAGTAAGATCAAGAAGTCTTCCACCATCATCCCTTCTGAACTTCTCATGCAAAGTGCGTTTTGAAACACCACTTTCAGACTGATTTGATATGCAAAGGTGAAGCATGATTTTATGATTATTGATGACCATGGTTTCCCTTAAATATTTTTAAAAGTAAAAAATGTATTTATAAATGTGAAAATGTTTTGAAAATATTTTTCAATTTATTATGTATATATATGAATATACTATTATGTAATAGTTTTTAACAATAGAGGATTATATTTGAACTTCACTCAATTACTCTAGCCTTTGAGCTAATGTGGGTGTGAGATATCATTTATGTTAATTTTATAAATGCTACCTAAGGTGCAATGGGGCTGTACATTGGCTGTCTAAGGTGCAATGGAATTATACATTACCGGTCCAAGGTGCAATGAGACTATACATTACCAAGCAATAGGGTTATGCATTACCGGCCCAAGATTGATAATGGTCATACCATCACATTGCATGATTTACGATAATTGAATGGAATGATTGTAATCTTATTGAGAAAGTTTGCATGCTATGTTATCTGAGTGTTGTTATGGTGTTATACTCCACTATAGCATGAATGTAGGCTTAAATAAGCAAAACTTAGCTTCAAAAAAAAAAAAAGCTCCCAAGAGGTAAGAGGACTTTTGGTTTGGCAAAAATGTAGAATTTTGGCCAAAAAATAAAATTTCAAAGGCTATCTATCAATATTTGAAAAACATCTATCGATAGATAATAGACAGAATGCTACATTAAGCATTCTATGTCCCATCTATCGATGGATACCCCTTATCTATCAATAATGAGGTAGAAAGTTGAGTGTTTATGCTTGATTAAAGGTTTTTCAAAGGCGAAAAGATTTCTAAAGGTTATGTAAACTTGTTTTCTATGCAAATGCTATTTAAAATGTGTTTTAACACCATGTTTCATGAACTTTATGAAATTATAAGTGCATGTTTACAAAATACTTTATTCCCTTAGCTTATCCCCTTCCCATAGCCACTCACGGAGTCTTTGTGACTCATCTGTTAGTTTTTTCTATTTTGTTGTAGACTAGGGATAGTTGTCAAGTACCAATGTCACAGAAACGTGACTCGTTCTTCTTTTGATAGGTGAGATAGTAACCTCTTGAAGCTTAGGGAGTCAAGTCATGTTTCGCTTGATGTGTCGGTCTTTATATTTTCCTTTCTTTGTATACTTGTTGATACTCAAAATGTTGAGCTTTCGAATAGCAAATTATTTTCATGAGATTATGAGAATATTGTAAATGATGGCCTGTGAGCCTATATGAGCTCTTGGGGTGCCATTACAAATTTTATGTTAATGATACTAGGTACATAGTTTATGAATGAGAAGCACGTACACCTGTTATGTTGAGAAGTCCATTATCATGTACTTACACCTATGCATGGATGCTTGACATTTATATATGCTTGTATGTGATTGATGATTGAATGAGGTTAAAAGGCTTGCTTGAGCCTAAGGGGCGATACCCTACTGGGTCTATGAGCTAGTCACAATCTCTCTAGGAAATAGGATGTCATGGTGGTGAACTAAGAAAAGTGGTAAACATGAAAACTATAACTTTGCTTCTTAGCTTTCCAATGGTTCAAGCATTATGTCAATTGGACTTCTATAGTGAATGATATGCTTCAAATACTGAAACATGTGCAGTGGAAGTCTGCACCTTGAAGGCATTTATCTTCACCCTTTTCATAGCACAACTACAAAAGGAACAAGCTAACTTAAATAATAATTAAACTTAGAGCAAAATAGCATAAAGTAACTTAAAACAATTGAACCCAATGTAATTAACTTAAATAAAATAAATAATTAAAAATAACTAATTCTTAAACTAAATCTAAAGAACTTAGACAAAATACACTTAAAATTGTAACCAAATAACTCTATAAAATAGAGTTATCGGGCTTCCCCTTAATATACAAATTAAATTTGCTATTTTAAAGTAAAGGTGATCATTGGACAAGCTACTCAACTAGGTGATTGTGGTCAATTTGATTCGGGTTGAATTTAGATATGATTTGTAAATTTGGATCTAACTCGGGATATTATTATATTAATAAATAAATAATCTTTATTTGATTTAAGTTTAACCATACTTTTAAATATTAAATATTATTATAGATTTTTTAAATATTTTAATAATAAATATAATTTAAGTGAGTTGGTAGAGTCAAGCTCGAACCTAGCTTATGTTTTAGAGATGTCAACTAATCCTAACCTTAGGACACCTCTATTTCAAACCATTAAATAAATAATATTGATGTAAACAAAATAAAATAAACAGCCTTGCACTCATGAAAGCTAAATATATCCCTTTTAGATGACCTAAATCTCTCCATTCCGTTTTGTTTATACCATATTTCTGTTTCTTTCTTTGTGTTTTATATATACAAGGAAAGTACTTATTTGCCTGATTCTATTGTGTTTTATATATAAAAAGACTAAAAAATTAATCAAGTCAAGTATTCAACCATAAGAAAAATATTGATGATGACTCCTATTTTCATCAAAGCCTTCAGGTTTTCGAACCCACGCATGCTTTGCCTCTTTTATATGAGTTTTTATCTCATGAAGTTGTAAGTTGTAATTCACAAGTCTAGAGAAATAATTCTGGAATTAAGTTAAGAGTTCCTTATACTCTTTTTCCTAATCTGTTTTTTATTTTCTGGTTTGTTTTTTCACAATATGTTATTGATGTCGGACTAGCTGGTTTAATTTAGTTATACTATTTTGTTTCACAGGAGTGTGTTATATTTATAAATTTGTCTTTTGGAGACTGTCTCAGTGGTTGGAAGAACAAAAGATTTTTGCTTCATTGTAAAGAAGAGAATTTATAAAGGTAGGTGCAATTCGTTTCAAGACTACGTATATATCGCTGAAAGAGATATAAGCACATTATTATTATTATTATTTAACATTCAAAGAGATTCAAATGCACACTATTCAACCATTACAGTACACATGGTAGATTAGGGCCAGCAAAGAAGCACAATCACAATCACAAATTATTGTTATTCTAGGGTGTAGCCATATGCTTCAACCTTCAATAAAAACTCATCCAACTGTTATCGCACTACCATCTTTAACACCAATTTCCCACAGAAGATTATTAACGTGTTTCCAATGTCAGAATGATTTTAGCCCTTTTACCAATTCCACACTGATTAATTGTCCGATTATCTTGTAACCGCACTGCGTTGTAGGAAAGAACTTGTGTTTGTACTTCATAGTGCAATGTTCTGTACACTTTTTGTTTGAGTTGTCGAATGGTTTCATTAACAGATACAGATACGGGCAGTTTGAGCTCTGTTGGTGTCCCATTGTTACGTTGGAGAACAACAAAGACTTGTATACCCTGTTAGGCGTTAAAATACAAATTCCGCATTTTAGAAATGGTGGTATACTTAAAGATTGGATAACAAAAAAGAGCGGCTAATGAACACAGAATAGTTGTTACTCGATGTTTTTTTTTAACATGGACTTAATGTATTGTAGGTTTTTATCTTAACCTATAAGGTTTAAAATATTTAAATTTAATTTCTCTAAACTTGATCATATTTATTTAAAGTGTAGCACTTCTTAACAGGTATGAAATTTCAAAAATGCATATTTAAACTCATGTTACACAAAAAAAATTTGCCATGTAAACAAATCTTTGTATTGAATTACCCATACTTAATTATAGTAGTATTTTATATCTTTTCATGCTATTTATATTTGTAGTTGTATAAGAAAACATTGCAGCTCAAATCAATCATCTTTAGCCAATTTTATACTTCATTCAAAATAGCTTTAATACTTCATTCATGTACACACATGCACAGTCACACAATTTTAATAATTTTTGGATCACTTGAATAAAAATTTGGAAGAAAATGAAAATCCATAATGACTTTGTACAGACAAAATATACAAGCGACACCATTGAAATATTTTCTTTTAAACAAACAGTATAAGAATGCTTTTAAAAAAGGAAATTCAAAAGAATTTTTTAAACTTACAGTGACCTGTATATGTATGTATCTAATGTATGTTATAATCTTTGCATTAACTCGAGGAATGAATGATAAAATTAAAACAAAAAGGAAAAACCTCAAGCGGTAGAAAAACATGGCCACAGTTTTGTATTTTTGAAACACAAATAGAAAACAGCATAGGATAGAGAAAGAAATCTTCCTTAAGTTTTATCTTTTCTTTCTTTCCCCCCACGTCCTGTGGACTTAACATCATGTGCCAGAGTCTGTCGTATCGGCTGTGTTTCTTGTAATGAAGGTGCATAGTTTATAAGAGGGAGGAAGGGTTCAAAATTCTCTCACTTGATTAGAAAAATAAAATGACTTTTATATTCATGCACTAACTAAATTATTATGATATGTTCGTTTATTAACAAAATGAATAATCAAGGCTGTTTATGAACCAAAAATTCAACAAGAAGATGACACATAAATGGTAAATTTTATCTCATTATGTGTGCTTCCACGATATATTGTAATGATTAAAACTCCATATTCCATGATTTAGTTGATTATTTGTCCCTTTTATGATTATCACCTTAATAGTAAAATTATTAATATGCTTGTCATGCATGTTTTAATATAACTTAATGGACATGTGAAAACTCTCAAAAACTCTTTCAAAAGTTCAAAATCTTCACGTCTGGGGCTTATATATATATATAATTCTTTCATTTAATTATAAATAAAAAAATCAACTAACATGATTAATTAAGTAGATACATAGCAAATATTATGTAAGTTTTAGCAATTTCAGCTATACTGTTTGCATAATAGATAAAAATAGGCTAAATGCTCAAGTTGGAGCTAAACGTTTGGCCACTTTTTTAATTACAAGACAAACGTTTTAATTGTAACAATTAAGGGCTAAATGGTTTTGATTTCTTATAATTAAAAGTTAAGTTAACAAGTAGCTAGAGCATGCACCACGCCATGTTGAAGATTTAATTGTTACACGTTATGTTGAAAATTTAGTTACTACATGCCATGTCATGTTGAAAAATGTCAGCATCTACATCATATGTGTATCCTACACACGTCAGATACCTCGCACCATAACCCTTTATTGTAAAAAACAAAAAATGTTTGGTCTTTACTTGTTACAATTGAAACATTTGACCCTAAATTGATAAAATTCAAAAGTTTTTATTTCAAATCGAGCATTTAGTCGATTAAAATATGTTTAAGCGAAATAAAATTTCTTAGGTGTAGTTTGATTGTCACTTTTTTGTTTGTTTTTGTTTCTTCCTTTTGTTTTTGAAACAAAAAATTGACATCCTTAAATAATATACAAGAACTAATTAACTAATTAACTAATTGCAATAGGCATATTGCAATGATTAAAACTCCACATTCCATGATACTGGGGAATTTAATTTAATTGTCACTTTTTTATTACTTTTGTAATTTGTTTTAGTTTTTGGAAACAAAATATATAATATTTTTCTTTTTTGATACTGGGAAGTAAAATAAAAATTAAATACATCATATTAGGTCAAGATATACCAAGATTGTCTGCAAGTAAAATTAAATAATATAAATATTTAATATTTAAATGAAAGAATGTATGATTTATCTCTCGTATGGGATAATGTTGATAGAATTGATGTTGCATTTTTATTTTAATCAATTATGTAAAAAATTGATTAAAAAAATAACTCTAAATAATTATTGACTATTGCTTTATAAACCTAAAAATAAATGATCTCTTTATTTATTTTAACTTTTATAAAGTATTTTAAAACAAAACTGTAAATAATTAAAAGCAAGTCTTAATAACAAATTGGGGCTTTCACTACGAACAATTTGAATCTGAAACTAATTTGAATTTTAAGGAGACTTAAAGGGAGATTTTTTGTGAAACTGATAGGATAGCCTTCATTATGCGGAGAAAAAAAAAACCAAACGTTTTGGGAAGCTCTCTTAATTTTTTGTCTCTTCTATTGGCCTATTGGCTTGTTAGATGCAGATACGAAGGTACACTACAAAAAAGCATAGTATTTTCAACGGATTTTTAATGGAATTTTTTGAATATTTCAATTGTTTTTTCCGTCGGATTTTCAACGGAAATTTTTTTCATTGGAAAAATTTTTTTCACCAAAAAAAAAAATACCACCATTTCCAACGGAATTTCCAATGAAACTCCATTAGAATTTTCCAACGGAAAAATTTCCGTTTGAAATTTGTTGGAAAAATTTAAGGGCAAAAAAATTTTGTAAACCCGGTGATGTTTCCAACGGAAATTTCCGTTGGAAACAATTTTTGCCAACCGAATTTTTCCGTTGGAAAATTTCGTTGGTAATAGTATTAATTTATTTTTAAGTAACAATATACTTTTTATAAATTTTATTAGTATTTTTTAAAAAATAGATATTAATAAACCATATTAATTTTTTAAAAATATATAATAAGATATAATAATCAATTAATAAAAAATAATAATACTTTATTAACGTATTAATTGTAATTAGTGACTATATATATAAAGTAAGAAGATAGATATGTATAATAAACTTATTAATGTAATAGATTTAAAATATTTTAATTTATTATATATATCTATACAAATTATACTCATAGGTATAGTATATATATATATATATAAACCTCTATTATTAAAAAAAATCTATATATATATATAACATGTTGTATTAATATGAAAGTACAAGTTATATTGTTTAATTGATATAACTTTATAGGTTAATATATATATGTATGTATATGAGATATATGTTATATCCTACATATATATATATTAATATGTTTTATATGTAAGGTTATAGTAAATTTCATTTATATGATTAAGGTTATTAATTTTATTAGTTTTTATCATACTTTTTCTAAAATTATATTGATAATTAATTATACAAATGTGGTATAATAATCAAAATATAACATATAATTTGTGTTATAAATATATATATATATGTATATAATAAATTTAGAAATATAACATTATATTTTATATTGAGTAATATTAAAAAATTTAATTTGTTAATAAAATTAAATATATTAAAATTTGTGTTAGGGTCAAGACTTAAACCTTTTATCTGATTGGATTAGACTGACCCAAACTAAATGTGGTTGGCCCACGATCTGTTCCCAATAATGCACTAAGCTTTGTCCAAAAACAACGCCGTTTTATGGAGTAGGAAGGGATTTTGTTGACTTAAAAACGACGTAGTTTTGTACCTCCAAACCCTAAGTATAAAAGCCACTTTTTTAAGGGACCTCCCAAATTTCCCTCTTCCATTTTCTCTCTCTACCTATCCGGCACTCTCCCCTCTCTCTAAAAAATCTTCCAAGTTCTTTGCTCTCCAGCTGGAGATCCTTGTCTTTTCTCCCTTGTCGTCGGCAATCCTTCCCCCATTTTGCTTTATTCTCTTCCTTCAATCTCTCTTCCTCGCTGTCCTCTCCTTTCGCATTTCCTTCTTCCATTTAAGCTCTATACCAGTCCGGCACTCTCCCCTCTCTCTCTTGGAAAGCTTTTTTTTTCTTTTCTCTCCAGAAACGGTCCTTGTCTTTTTTCCTTGTCGCGCTATCTCTCAACACTGAAGCTGTGAAAACAGAGACGGAACGGTGCATTCCAGCACAATGGCGGTATGATCTACAGTACTCGACAATTATGAGTGATTTTAGCCTTCCTATTTAGGTCCTCAGGATCCCATTGTCATTTGTGGAATCAGGAATATGGATTATACTCACATACTACACAATTGGATTTGCTCCAGGTCCTAGCAGGGAGATAGCCTTCTATTTCCTCAATTGGATCAACCTCACATATTACACAATTAGCAGTTTCTTGGGAATCATGCATATTAGGAAATTTAGTCGGAGTTTAAAAATTCAATTTCTATATCCTAATTACTGGTTTAGTGTACACTTTAACTAAATAACATCACAACTGTAATACTTAATTTCTTTTATCTAATAATTCTTTTCCTTTATATCTGCAGGTTATTCAGACAGTTCTTGGCATTCTTCGGCATCCATCAGATGGCTTTATCCCTCTTTAGGTTCATTGCTGCTGTGGCAAGAACCCAAGTCATTGCAAATGCATTGGGTTCCTTCATCTTGCTAATCGTTTTTGTGCTTGGAGGATTCATTGTTTCTAGAAGTAAGTAGTTTATCTCTCCCTACTGTCAAATAACGAAGAAGTTAAACCAGGCCGTAAACAAAGCCAGATCATCTTGATATTCCTAAAAATACTAATAACTAGCAGATGATAGTCTTAGATATCCTTTGCTGCTTTTTTTTATGTTTTAATGTAAATAACTGCTTCAGTTCAAACGTGGTAACCCTTTTTCTAAGTGCAGAAGACATTAAGCCGTGGATGATATGGGTCTACTATGTGTCTTCTATGATGTATGGACAGAATGCCTTAGTCATGAATGAGTTTCTTAATAAAAGATGGAACGTGGTAAGATCTCTTAAACTTATTTCATTCCCTGCACCTTGTGGCATATGTATAGATGCATCTACACATACAAACTCGGGTTAGGCATCTACTTTTTCTGGAGCTTAAATGTCTTACAAGTTGTTTTAAAATGCAGCAAAATAATGACACCAGAATTAATGCCACCACTGTTGGTCAAGTGCTTCTCAAGACTAGAGGCTTTTTTACAAAAGATTATTGGTTTTGGATTTGTGTTGGGGCACTTTTCGGGTTTTCTATTATCTTCAACATTTTATTTATTCAAATATTAAAAAATATTAAATTTTTTTGTAAAATATTTTATACTAAAAAAAAATTTCTCGAGCAAGTTATGTGAGTGGTTGATACTTTATGCATGATTGGTTTTAGGCATGGCGTCACTCACGATGTGTGTAATTGGTTTAGGAGTTTTTGGCAGTGCATGATTTGTTAGCAACTCATTGCGTGATTGAATATAAGCTATTGCATGACTGCTTGATAGGGCATTGCGTGACTGTTATCTATATTGCATTGCATGACCATTTTACATAGGTCATTGTGTCGTTGTTATTTGTAGGGTGTTGCGTACCTGTTATATGTATGAAAGTGCATAAGTGTTAGATGTATGGCATTGCATGAATTTTATTCGTATGACATTGCGTGACCATTATTGTGTCAATTTTGTATTTTTTTGGCTCAAGTTAATGCTTTAATATATATATATATATATATTAATTTACTTAATAATCTATGCTTCACACGTGTTTAAATTATTTTATTTTTATGTATGCAAATATAATGAGAAATAGTTATTGTTTTTTTTAATCTTCATTGATCATAGTTACCAAAATAGAAATGTTATCTGTTTTTATGTTGTTGATGGCTAGAATAGGAACAAAGCAAGAAAGCATGGAAGCTTTGCTTTGTGTACCAAGGGACCAATGGGGTTTTAATGCTGGCATTAATGTCCACTGAAAGTGGATGCAATTGTATGTCTTACGTGAGGTGCTACGAAAAGCACATGAGTTGGAAGCAATGAAAAGAACATGGTTAAGGCATCTGATGGACGTTAAATTAGACAAAAGTTTATCATGCACCAATCTTGTGCACAACCTAATGTTGCACAGAATCAATCACCCGACACCATTGAGGATGAGTTTATCATAAGTAAGACCAAAGCTTAATTCTCAAAGCATGATTTCTACTTGACGACAAGATTGAAGTTTGGTATAACGTCAGCCGTTATTGTTAGTCCCTATGATACCGTCCCCAGAGGAATTCATGTGGACAAACCAATTGGAAACGTTAAAAAAAAAACCGAAAGTTAATCAAGTGAAGCAGTCAACCATAAAAAGATATTGGTTCACACACTAAAAATAAAATGCATCTTTCTAATGTAATTTGTTTTTATCTTTTATGTGCATGTCAACTACAGAACCATGGAAAGATAACAAGAATATTATGGGTTTTTAACATAGCTCTGTGTTTGGACTACCATATTATTATTTTATGGGTTTTGAACATGGTTTTGCGTTTCCCTTTTCTTGATTGCTACTTAGTTTTGAATTAATGACAAATGACAGCGAGAACAATAAATAGAACTTAGTGAAAACAGAAAAAGAAAATTTTACTCCTGTAAGTGTTTTATGATGTAATTCAATTAGTAAAAACAAAGAAAAGCATATAAAGAAAATGAAGAGATGGTGTTTGGAAATTAGAGTTTACTTTAATTATAAATATGTGGTTAAATATTTTAAAAAATATTATTTTTATTTTGTTTATTTATATGTATATTCTTAATTTTGATCTTAAATTAGTACTTAAACGACGTTATTGTTTTGTAATCAATTTCTATTTAAAATTTTCAATATCCAAATAACTCCACTAGGGATACAAAATATTTTTCATAAAATCATCCAAATGATAGAAAATGTTTTCGACAGTTTATTCAAATGTTAAAAAATATTAAATTTTCGTGTAAAATATTTTACATTAAAAAAAAATTTCTCGAGCAAGTTATTTTTCGGTTACCATATAGAACCTTACTTATAATTTGATTTCTATATAGCTATTGAAAAAGTTATATATCTAGAAGCAGATTTCAATAATTATTGGATTTAATTTGAGAATCAACGCTTACGATTTTAAATTAAATCTTAAAATAAATAAGAAAACATGCATGATTTATGATATAAAAAAGAATTATATGTCCTTTGTTTAACTCAAAACCTAATGAATCTCCATTGTTGCCAATTGCCAAAAAATTGCAAAGCTAAAATTCCCAGGTCAGCGAACGAGGTTGCAGACTCTCTTGCCAAATCAGCGGTGTGTAGAGATACTGACTTTATCTGGGTGTTTCTTGAAGCTGTTAATGATTTATAACTATTATAATTACAATGGCATATGTTCCGTAACTAATTAACAAAAAATCATGTGGCCAAACCACTTGGGAACGTTCTGTGAAACTCTCTTAATTACTTGTCTCTTCTATTAGGCTATTGGCTTGTTGGATGGACGTACGAAGCTAATGTTAAAAATTAATCATGTGGCCGAACCAGTTGGAAACGTTAAAAAACGAATCGAAAGTTAGTCAAGTGAAACAGTCAACTACAGAACCATGGAAAGATAACAAGTGCGAAGAGCAATTTTAGGCACAGTGGCTGAAAACCCACGTCATGTCCACTTATAAAATTGAAACCCGCCAACTGTCTATAACATGTTTCCTAACTATTTAAGGTTGCATACTTCTTTATTTATAAACCCAAAAATAAATAAAATAAAAAGAACTGGACATTTGCAACTTAGAAAATTATCCACTATTTGCTGATGCAAACTTCTTATTGGTCTAACGTAAAAACACACCTTATGTGCACCCTCTATAAGCACACAATCTTGTAGATGTGAGGGAGACTAAGTCAAACAAGCAACAAAAATGCGGAAACCAGAACAATGCCTAAATTTGTTTAGAATTATTTCTGAACTCTTCGCTGTTATGCTTGTTTGATTTATAAGGACCCAGTGACTTACAGTGAGGTCCAGCCTTATTGTGTATATTTATTGGTCAGTGAGCTTATTTGATTGGCTGTCACTAATTCTGCTACAAGCATCATTAGCAAATTAGAAAAGAAAAAAAACGAGGAACGAAAGGGAAAGGTCAGCGCTTCGAACAATATACCGGAAAGGATGGATGGAAGTTTGTTACTGCCAATCTTTGAGAGATTTGGAGATGTTAAGGAAGTATTCATCGGAAGCCTTGTTTCTAAATATGTTCATGGTCATTGTATTGTCAAAAATAAAGACATTGACAATGTTTAAAGGTTGGTACATACTAAGCCTCCTTACTTTAGAAGTAAGCAACTAATCTCATAGGTTAAAGTATGTAAGATACTTGGGGATAGTATGTGGGTGTTTGTTAAGGAACATGTTCATTGAACATGACCCGCTATAAGAGTTTCAATTAATATTTTACGTAAGTGTCTATGGAAGCACTTTCATGTGTCTAGGGATGTCAACGGGTACTCTATTATAGGGTACCCGTGGATATCCGATCCGATTATACAGGGTTAGAGTACTTATAAACGAGTTCGAGGAGGGTTAGGGTAGTGATTTCACTATCCGAATTTTAATAGGGTAGGGTTAAGGTACCACTCTTTGGGTACCGGGTACCCGGTACCCGAACCCGATTACTATTTATAAATATTTTATTATTATTTTAATAATTAAATTAAAAATTTATAATTTTTACCAACTTTACAAGCAAAATCTTTTTGTTAAAAACTAACAAATATATGAAAAGTATGGTTACTTTAATTATTAATATGATGATATTAATATATTTAAATTAAAAAATTATTAGATTGTTATTTATGTTTAAGTATGATTACTCTAATTATTAATATGATGACATTAATATTTTTATGAATGCGTGTGTGTATATATTATGTATTTTAAATATAAATATATTTACTTTTTATTTTATATTAACATTGTAAAAATTATAACTCATAAAATTATTAATTACAATATATATATTTATTTATATAAACATATAACAAATAAATATAAAGGTAAGTTATAAGATTAGAAAAGTTAATTAGGTAATTGGGTACCCATGAAGAAAATTTTAATAATTTTTTTATTTAATCGGGTATTTAAACGGGTTAGGGTAATTATAGGGTAATGAGAATGTATTAGGGTTAGGGTTAGGGTAGTAATTTTAAAATTAAATGGATAGTTAATAGGGTTAGGGTAATTAATTTTTTAAAGGGTTAGGATTCGGGTACCTCAAAATTATAGGGTACCCGACCCGTTGACATCCCCACATATGTCAGTAGCATAAGTAATCCTTAGACTTGTGATTCTAAGCCATCTTGTATGTGAATTGTCATGCTTTGATTTCATCTGTATGGATTTGGAGGTGACTAAATGCCCAAATAGGGTGTTTTTGGGTACAACATGAAACATGCAAAGATATATGAGTAGTTTAGAAAGGATTCATCACCCAAGTGATTTGACAGGGACATATATCACTTACTCCTAGCTTATATTAAGTAAAGGTCCTTCCCAAGGCAATCTTGATAGGTCAATATGAAAACTAGAAGACTAATATGGACAAGTTAGAAATGAGACATCATGCCAGACTTTCTATTTATCTGGGATATATAATAAAAAGATTGAATTACATTGAGAAACTATACACTGAAAGCTTAGTCAAATCATATTCACTATCTTGACATTTAGGTGGACATAATTTATTGCTTGATGCCGCTTATGATCTATAAATATTAATATAAATTCTTAAAGAATTAATTTATATTTATTGCCAACATGTTGGGAACCTAATAGGTCATACACATAAGGTGAATTGTTGAAATTAATTTGAATTCAATTGGATGTGATCTAATTGGATTTATAAAGGCTTAATCAATTTAAATATTTAGCTAAATCAAATATGATTTGATGGAGTATTAAAATAAAGGCCTAAATAGCCCAAGATATTTTTTTAATCTTTGTTGGATATAAAGTATGTCAATTCACTTTATAAAAGAATCTTGTAGCTACCTTTTGAATGAATAGAAGAGTTATGTTTTTATTTTTTCATGTGTTGAAATAGGCTCACAGCTAAAAGAGAGAAACATAAGAGTGCTCAAAGTCGAGAGTTTGCTAGCACAAATTTTGGCTTAGGGATTCACACACTCTTAGTGAAGAGATTTCGACAAATCACTATATGGATCACCATTAAAGGCAAGACAATTGTGTTGCTACAATTTGATAAGTCCTAGTTAGTGTACAAAAGTTAAAAACGAAAAGCCAAGGAGCACTCCACAAAAGAAAGCAGACATCTAACTTTCAAATATGTCAAAATCTTTCTCTTGTCATTTTTTTTAAGATTAGTTTCAATTAAAGTGATTCATGGCTTAGGGGATTAAAATTTTAATAATATTCCACTACGTATGATCACCTTAGCATGATTCGAATTCCCTTCAAGAGACACACACACACACCATGGATGGGAAGAATAAAGGACAAAGAAATGTGAAAGGTTTCGAGCATGCTTTGAGAAAAAATCACATTCATATAACACATTGGAATATAAATATACAAAACCAAAATCACTATTGGATCACTTATGTTGTCCTATTGACCGGTTAAAAGTACAAATAAGCAAAATTATGTTCAGCCATATACCTCAAGAAGTGATTTTCGAAAATCACATATCAAAATAGCTCTGCCTGATTGTACATTAAAGTCCAATTGTCACAAACCAAAGTAGTCTATGTGTCCAGCCTCCAATGGTGATCCACATGGATGTCAATTGAAAAACTTACACTAGGTTGGGATTATGTGGTGTCATGATGCTATGCTAGCATTCAAGATTTTTTGAAAATCTCACGTCTCAAAGATTATTTGTTTTTGGAAATTTTTTTTTAAAGAAAATGTCGCCTAAGGCTGGGGTTTTTCTCTTTTTATTTTTTTGTCATCTTTTCTCACTTTTTTCTTACAAAGTGCAACACACATATAAAAGGTATCTATAGTTAGGTTAAAATGCTAATACAACATTTTGTTTATTGCATTTTAATCCTTCTACTTAATTAGGCAATTTAATTAAGTCTTTATTAGAAATTTCTAATTTCTAATTAAATACCAATCTCATTTTAATTTCACATTGTAATCCTATTGTGTGTAACCCATTAGGTTCCTAACATGTTGATAATAAATTTAAATCAATTTAATTATAAATTTATATTTATATTTATAGATTATGAGTAACATCCAATAATTCAACATGACCATCCATCATGGCAAGAAGAAAAGAAGAATGTTAAAAAAAGTTGCTACTAAGAAACCAGAAACCAGAAAAATCTATGTAACTTCTAATCTTTATATGTAGAAAAGAAAAACATAAATAATAAACCCAATGTAATGACCAATTAATAATAAAAATAAATACAAATGATTTATTTAGAGTAAGAATTAACTACAAATTGGTACAAAATTAAAAATTAGATTAAAGGGTAAACAATATTAATTTAAAAATCCCATGAATAAAATTGCAGAAAAATGTAAAGAAAATAATTTTGTTTTTAGATTATGATTATAATGGCTAATGAAAATAAATAATAAAAAATGAAAATTAGGTTAATAAAATGTACAAATGATTATCTTTTAAAGTTCAAGAATAATAAATAAACAGTTTTAAGGATAAGGTAAAAATTAGGTTTTAATTTAATTCAAAATAGTAATAAAATAGTGGAATAGTTAAGTGAAATAAATTAGATTATTGAAATAAAGTTTAAGTCTAAAAAGGTGACACATAATTAATTTGGTATATTTTGAATGGACGTTGTAAGGGCACTAATATCTTCCTCTACGTGATTGTACTTTTAAATTTAGTCTAATTTATAGACTAGAACCTATTCTTTTTAATGAATCTAAATCAAGTATAGAACTTCATTAGGAAAAATATATTCACCCAGATGGTCAATTGCACTAAATAAAAAAGATTGATTGTGACTTCATTTCACGTCAATCTTTAAGGAATTTTAAATTGTATCCTGAAATAAAATGGAAACGCATGCATATTTTTGATCCAAGAGAGAATTGTATCCTGAAATAATACATGAATTTATGATTTATGATTTATATAACAAAAGCTCTCTTAATTATTCGTCTCTTCTATTGGGCTATTGGCTTGTTGGATGGAGATACGAAGCTAATGTTAAAAATTAATCATGTGGCCAAACCGGTTGGAAACGTTAAAGAAGGAATAGAAAGTTAATCAAGTGAAGCAGTTAGCCATAAAAAAATATTGGTTCACACACTACAAATAAAATGCATCTTTCTAATATAATTTTTTTTTAATCTTTTATGTGCATGCCAACTACAGAACCATGGAAAGATAACAAGTGTGGAGAGCAATTTTAGGCACGGTGGCCAAAAACCCACGTGATGTCCACTTATAAAATTGAAACCCGCCAACTGTCAATAACAATTTTCCTAGCTATTTATGGTTGCATACGTCTTTATTCATAAACCAAAAATAAATAAAAAGAACTGGGCATTTGCTCATTATTTACTGATGCAAACTTCTTATTGGCTAAGTCAAACAAGCAACAAAAGTGCGTGAACCAGAACAATGTCTGAATTTAGAATTATTTCTAAACTCTTGGCTGTTATGCTTGTTTGATTTAGAGTTCTTTTTAAAAGTAGGCTCTATGCATAAGAAATGTTTAGAAATAGATCTCATCATAATTTTAATTGTTTTTAGGTAAGAAAAATAAAATTAGAATAAAATTGCTTTCAATGAAATTGACCCATATGTTTGGCTTCGCACCTTAACTTGACTCATATTGTCACGTCCCGGAACTACCCATCAAGCCGTGACAACTGCCACAATGTCCCAATAAGTACTCAATCCCTGAGTACTCTATCGAGATCCCGCTAGGCATCTCGTACCAGTTTTACATCGCCCCTGTGGTTATTAGTTTCCACGAATATAATTTTTAAAGAAATGATCCTATTTCGGATTAAAACAGTTAAACTACACCATTTATCACGCAGGGGCGTTTTTGTTATTTTTCTCTGAAATTTTGAAAATTTGTAAAAATGTAATATGCATGTAGAAAATCCGTGATTCAGAATCGAAAATGAATTCGAGCGTCTAAAACATGCAATTTACTTCAAATTATATTTAATAAAATAAAATAAGAATATTAAATAAAATAATCTATTTTATTATAAAACAACATTTGTGGGAACATCAAGAATCAAGTTTTTTTTTTTTCGCATAAAAGCAAAATAAGTTATTACATACTGTTATGCAATTAAACCGATTATGTACATGAATTACAATGACATGTGGCCCCAACTATGCATAACTATGTACCTTGGAGTATGCTACGGACACGGCTTCAATCAAGCCTCTATGTGCACTCCGAGTGCTACCAACAATTTCGAGCTTGAAAGGGGAAGGAGAGGGTGGTGAGTTTTACAACCCAGTGAGTCGGATAATTACCATCTATGACATCTACAGCCGAGTAGATGGAGACAAAAGAAAACCTTACACAACAATACAGTTCTTAACACAGAACTAAATTTTTATTCAGATAACATATTTTATTTTCATCAATTTCAATCAAAATCAACAAAATCATAGAAATCATTTGGCTTATGATTTCCTTTAAAACCAGGCTTGTGCCAAAATCCTTACTCGGTGATGCCTAGGCCCGGGGCACCCTAACCGAGTCCGCCAAGGCTGTTATAATTTCATTTCATTTAGAAATATAGTCGCTCTTTGGCGTTGGCCTAATTCACTCTCACGTAGGGTTAGACATGGAGTGAATTCTCTGGGTATCTCAGGAGTTATCCTGCGCGCCTCTCCAACCGAGATTATATAACTCTTGAGTTTACCGTGCTCCTCCTAAAGGCAGTCCACGGAAACCAGCCACTGTAGCAACTAGATAACCCACCATATTTGTAAATATCAAATAGCATAGCATGGCCAATACATTATGTCCAGTCATCAAAATAAATGGACAATTTACATTATTCATAAAAATATAGAATTCAGCCAGCATGATTTCCAATGTCATAAGCCACAAATTTTAATCCATGTATACATAATACAATTTATCAAATAGGTCTCTATATACTCAATTTCATAAAATCGATATTTAATTTTAAAGTAGTATTTCATTGAAATACATTTTAATCGAAAATCATAATATTTTGAAAATTTCAATTTCATCATGCTTTAATAAGCATAAACTATAATAAATCCACTCTAGATATTAAAGACGATAATTAATCCACTCACCTCGTCATAGGAGTGCACGATACTCTTGTTTTTAATTCCACTACACTAAAATTTTCTCGCCTGTCCGGGAGCCCACCACCTATACACGATTCATGACACAAATTTTTATTATTTTTATCCATTCAATATAATTTATTTCAGGCCTACATACTTGAAAATTGGGTAAAAATGGTTCGAACAATCGTTTATTCACGGTGTCTGATCGACTCACCTACACACGTCTAAATTGCTAAAATCTCCAATTTAATTTCGAATCGATTTTTTTCACTTTCTATACCTCAATTATATCCAATTGGACTTAATGTCACTCAGTGTGATACAAATTATCTGTCTCGGACTGAAATTACGAAAATACCCCTAATGGGTAAAAATTCTGATTTTTGCTCCGAAAATTCCCAAAATTTTTCTCTAGCCATAATTCATCATAATTCAATTAATTACCACAAAATGGCATCATTTCAGCCACCAATTTCTCTCTCTAAAATTCTGCATAAATGGGTTTCAATATGGAAAAATTCTATTTCTTGCTATTTCTCATTTTTACACTTACTAAACTCACTAAAAACATTAAATCAAGTTAAAATTCAACTAAATCACGAACCAAAATCACTCCAAGAAATTCGGTTAGCATGTGGGGAGCATACCGAATTTCTAAATTTGCTTGAAAATTAAAGTAAAATGGGTGGGTAATGAAGAAATCAAAGGAAATTAAAGAGATTTTACCTTTTACTTGATAAATTTTTGATTGCTACTCTTTTCCCCTTTGATTTTCCCCTAGGGTTCTTGATTTCCTTCTTTCCCTCTTTTGCCTGGTTCTACCCAACGCTCCTAAGGGTTATTGGCTGAAAAATCAGCCTATTTAAAGGCATAATATAATATTATTATTTTATTTATTTTTTTAATATTTTATTAATTCTTTAATTTCTAGCCATTCATTTATTCTAAAATTTCTACCATATATTTATCTCTCTTATCCCCAGCTCAGAAAAAATTTTCAGACATATCCAAAGTCTTGGTGGAGAAATTTTCAAAAATTATGCTTTTGCCCCTATAAAAGTCAAAAATTACATTTTTGCCTCAAAAATTGAAAAATTGCCACAAGACACATTTTTCACTCATCAAACTTATACCACACTCTAATTTATCAAATTTGATGTAAATTCTCTCAAAAAATTAAATTTGACCTTCTTATGGTAAAATTACGATTTTGCCCTTACACTCCAGAAATCACCGAAATTAAACTTTTTCACTGCCAAACCCTCAAATTACACTCTAATAAGTTTGATATGATCAATCTCAATCAAATGGGGTCAAAAAATCTTTTTAAAAAATTTCAAATTCATCCTTTAATGGTAAAATTACTATTTTGCCCTTGTGTCTCAAAAATACCGAGAATTGCTCTTTTTCACTGCTAAACTTCATTTTATGGTCCAAAAATCATATTATATTTCATATAATCATCTTGATCATTAAAAATCAAAGTCTTTATTAAAATCCTCATTTTGTCCTAAAATTGAAAAATGACCGTTTTGTCCCTAAACGGTTAATTTTTCTGATTGACTCCAAATTGAACCTCGAACTCCGAATCACTGTTTTAAATCACTCCATGGGTTTTAGTTTTCTCAAATTCATCCTCAATTCTCTGTTTAAACCGATTCAAGACTTTATTAACTTAACCATACCATTAGGGGCAATATTATCATTTATCTTGTTTCTTGGGGCAATTCGATATACAAACATGCTATCCATTGCATATTAATGACATATCACAGATAAATTAGGGTCGGGTATTACACATATATTTGTGTCAAGTTTGTTTACTAGCTTTAATTGCTCAGTTCTCATTGGCAGACCATACATCTCCCTACAAAAGCATTCTCACAAAACATTCCTTGCCGGGTTAATTGTCAAGTGCTTTGAGCAGTGATAGAAGCATTTTGGAGTGGTTTTTCATATCAAGGTAGTTCACATATTGAGCAGTGAGAGAAAGTTCACATTCCATGGAGAAATGTAGGCATGTTTTTTTATTTTTAACCATATAGAGAAAGGTTTAGGGATATTCTTATTCTTCATGTTTTTCATTTATGGTTTTTAAGCATAAACATAGGCATATTGCTTGTTGATATTGATATTCTTGTTGTTTGAAATTGTTGAATATACATTTGAATTTGGTATTGTTGGTGGTTTCTTGCTCAAATGGTGACAAGGCATGCATGACCAGTTGATAGGCATGCATCATTGGTTGATAGGAATTGGGTTTTTAGGGGTTTAGGTAGTGCATGATAAGGGTTTACGTGTATGGTTGACACATTGTGCATGACTGGTTTAGGCATGGCGCCACTTAGGGTGTGTGTGATTAGTTTAGGGTTTTCAGCATTACGTGACTTGTTGGTAGCTCATTGCATGATTGAATGTAAGTCATTTATGTGATTCTTGATAGGGAATTGCATGACTGTTTGATAGGGCATTGCGCGACTATTATCTATATTGCATTGCGTGGTCATTTTGTGTAGGTCATTGTGTCACTGTTATTTGCAGGGCGTTTTGTGACTATTATCTATATGGAAGTGCGTGAGTGTTATATGTATGCCATTGCTTGAATTTTATTTGTATGGCATTGTATGACTGTCAATGCATGGATTTTGTATTTTTTGGCTCAAGTTTAATGCTTTAATATGCATATGTTGATTTACTTAATAATCTATGCTTCACACATGCTTAAATTATTCTGTTTTGTGTATGCAAAGATAGTAAGAACTCGTTATATTTTTTGTTTAATCTTCAATGATCATATTTACTAAAATAGAAATGTTATCTATTTTGTGTTGCAAATAGCTAGAACAGGAACAGAGCAGAAGAACGTGGAAGCTTTGCTTTGTGTGCTAAGGGACCAATGGGGCTTCAACGCTGGCATTAATGTCCACTACAAGTGGACGCAGCTGCATGTTATACATGAGGTGCTATGGAAAGTAAATGAGTTGGAAGCAATAAAGAGAACATGCTTCGGGCATCTGATGGACGTTGAATTAGACCAGAGTTTTTTCTGCACCAATCTCATGCATAACATAATGTTACGCAGAATCAATCAACCCAACACCATTGTGGGTGAGTTATGGTTTGCCATAAGTAGACCAAGACTCGGTTCTCGAAGCATGAGTTTTTCTTGGTGATAGGATTAAAGTTTGGCACCATGTCGACCATTATTGTTAGTCCTTACGAGGCCGTCTGTCACAACTTGGTACTCCTTTCGAGCCCATGACAACCGTCGCGAAGCCTCGATAAACATTCATTACCTGGAATGACAACCAAGACCTCACAAAGCTTTAACATCAATTTTTCCACTTCTCTTATTTTAATAGTTACTAAAATTATGTTTTAAAGGGATATGGACTATTTTCAATTCAAAAATAGTAAAAAAGAAATTTTTACTACACATGGGTATTTTGGTCATTTTTCTCAAAAAGTTTGAAACCTGTTGAAAATATAGTATATGAGTGAAAAATACACATTTCATGTCTAAAAATATGTTTAGTAATCAAAATCATCTGTTTAAAGTGAAATTTTAGCTAATTGAACTAATTAAAAATATTGAATAAAATATTCCATTTTCTTATAAAACAATATTTATAGAATGCTATGTAAACAATTTTTACAGCGTAAGAACAAAATAAATTCATACATACAGTAACACATATAACCAAGGTATGTAAATTAATTTATAATGACGTGTGGACCCCTAAATGACCAAAAGTAACTAAGGCTGTAAACCTATGATTTCTAAGGATACCAACCTAATAGTAACCCTTGATGTAATCGACTACTTACAAGTTGTCTTGAGTCTGAAATGGGGGGAAAGGAGGGTGGTGAGTTTATATAAACCCAATGAGTAAACAAATACCGTCTATAACATCTAAAGCCGAGTAAATGAAGACAATCGAAATATCTCATCACAACATGTGTTTCATAACATGAAAATTCATTCCAATCCATGTAAACAACTGTATTTCATCAAATTACTCAACAAGGCTTATGACTTTCTTAAAAACTTGGCTCATGCCAAAACTCATACTCGGGGACACCTTGGCCAGGGCATCCAACCGAGTCCACCAAGGCTGTTAAAAAGTCATATACACATAAAACACATTTTTACGTTAAAACATAGATGTATATGCAGTCAATGTAGTTAGAGATCCAGTGACAAATGTAGCTGTAGATGCAAACAATGCAGTTGGATATCCAACAATAATACAAGGGCTGGAGGACCAGAATGTTCATTAGTTGCTTGACCATTATAAGGTATGAGCTTCTATCTTTTTTAATTACATGAGTTATAACATTTAGGATGTATTTAATGTTTTAATATGTTTCATTTTTGCGTAAGTTAAAGATTGGATAATGAAAGCATATGCAAACATCAAAGCACCAGAACATAAAAAGATTAGCAAAATATTTATATATAAGAAAAGGACTAGTTGTTGCTTGAAGGTTTTGCTTCACGTGGACTTAATGTGTTGTAGGTATTTATCTTTAGTTATAAAGATTTTATACACACACACATATATATATATATATATATGCATATATACATATACACTATTTTGATAGAATTTATTGAATCAGTAAACAAGTTCATACTATAAATGTAACATATATATATATATATTTATGTAAAATATACCAGTACTATATATACACTAATTACATATATATAACCCTCAAACCATAATGACTTACATAAACAGATATACAAGTTACGCTATTGAAATCTTTTCCTTTAAACAAACAGTATAAGAATGGTTTAAAAAAGGATATTCAAAACAATTTTAAAAGTCTTTACATTAACTCGAGCAATGGATAACAAAATCAAAAAAGGAAATTCATGATTTATAAGAGGCAGGAAGGCTTCAAAATTCTCTCACTTGATTAGAAAAATAAAATGATCTTTGTATTCATGCACTAACTAGATTATGATTATAAGTTCGTTTACTAACAAAATGAATAATCAAGGCTGCATATGAACCAAAAATTCAAGAAGAAGGTGACTAATAAATTGTAAATTTTATCTCATTATATATGCTTCCACGATATATTGTAATGATTAAAACTCCATATCCCATGATTTAGTTGATTATTTGTCCCTTCCATGATTATCACCTGAGTAGTAAAATTATTAATATGCTTGTCATGCATGTTTTAATATAACTTAATGGACATGTGAAAACTCTCAAAATCTTCACGTTTTGGGTTTTTATATATATATATATATATATATATTTATATATAAATAAATATTTCATTTAATTATAAATAAAAACATCAACTAACGTAATTAATTAAATAGATGCATAGCAAATATAATGTAAGTTTTAACAATTTTAGCTCTATTGTTAGTATAATAGATAAAAATAGGCTAAATGCTCAAATTGAGGCTAAATGTTTGGGCAGTTTTTCAATTACGGGTTAAATATTTTAATTGTAACAATTAAGAGCTAAATGTTTTCAATTTCTTTTAATTAAGGGCTAAGTTGGTAGATGGCTGGAGCATATACCACGTCATGTTAGGGATTTAGTTGTTACACGTTATGTTGAATATTTAGTTGTTGTACACCATAATGAAAAAGATGTTACATGTCATGTTATGTTGAAAAATGTCAATGTCCACATCATATGCATGTCCTGCACGTGCTAGACACCTCTCATCTTAACCCTTTATTGTAAGGAACAAAAATCATTTGGCCTTTATTTGTTACAATTGAAACATTTGACCATAAATTGATAAAATCCAAAGATTTGGACATTTAGTTGATAAAAATATGTTTAAGTGAAATGAAATTTCTTAGGTATAGTTTGATTGTCACTTTTTGTTTGTTTTTTTTCTTCTTTTTGTTTTTGAAAACAAAAAATGACATCTTTAAATAATATACAAATGTAATATTTTAATGACAAAATGCATGATTTATCTCTTGTATTGGATAACGCTGATAAAATAGATGGTACATTTTTATATTAATCAGTTATGTAAATAATTAATTAAAATAACATAAATGTAAATAATTATTTAACTACTTTTCCTTTTTAAATGTAAATAAATGACTTTATTTTATTGTAACTTTATAACGTTTTTAAAAAATAAGCTGCAAAATAATTAAAAGCAAGCATTAATAACAAATGCAGCTTTCACTATGAACAATTTGAGTTTTGAAGGAGCCTTAAAAAGGAGATTCTCTGTGAAACTGATATAATAGCCTTGAAAGGATATCTTTCTGCTGGGAAAAGATGCCAATGCAATATATAAAGCATTGGTAATTAATGAAGATAACCACAATTCCAATTAGTACTTCGCTTTAATATACAAATTAAATGTGCTATTTCAAAGTAGATTCAACTTGTCCAGGTCATGGGTTCAACTTGATTCGAGTTGAATTTAGATATGATTTACATGTAGACTTGACTTGAGATATTATTATCTTAATAAATAATTTTTTCTTTAATTTGAATTTTAATATATTTTTAAGTAATGAAATATTACTATAAAATTTTTTAATATTTAGATTTTAGAGATGGTTGGTTGAGTGAGGTTGGAATCTACTCTTAGATTTTAGAGACGTAAACTAAACTTGACCTAAGGACATCTCTATTTCAAACTAATAAATAAATAATATTGATGCAAGCAAAAAAAATAAACAGCCTTGCAATCATGAAAGCTAAGTGAAATCTTTTATATGAAAAACCCTTCAAGAAGAGGAGGGGGAAACATCAAAGAACCAGAGTTCAACAAATCTTTTAAGCAGAGAATGCCATAACAATTGCATAGTTAAATATCCAACAGCACATTTACATGATTATTGGACTTCATTTGAGAATCAGTCTTTAAGGTTTTAAATTATACCTTGAAAATAAAATGGGAAAACATGCATCATTTATGATATAAGGTTTTAAGTATGTGAACCAATAATTTTTTGTGGTTGCCTACTTGACTTGATTAAATATCTAGTCGTTTTTTAATGTTTTCTATTTGGTATATATTAGGGCAACTTGATTAATTTTTAAGATTAGCTTTGTATCTCCATCCGGAAAGCCAAATAAGAGAGCTTCACAAAAACGTTAGTGTGGATCCCGGCTCCTTTCTTCGTATAAAACATCATTGTGAAACATATAAAAAAACAGTAAAATATTATAAAATATCTCATTATTATTTTAAATAAATTTTTTACTATGTTAAATTAAATCTTTATACTTTTATTTCGAATCAAATACACTTTTAGAACTAGCATTTGACTAATTGTCATTAGTTAATTTCATTTATCATTTTATGTAGTGACGGGGGTACAAGAGGGGTGGGGGTTGGTGACTGCCTCCACCACTCAGTTTTTAATTTTTTTTATTTTTATGGGTATCAAATCACAAATATATAAGTTTCCCACCCCTATTTAAATTAGATGAATTGTTTTGAAATATTGGTAAATCATCTAAGTTAAATTTTGGAGGCTAGACTTCAACCCCTGCTAGGTCCAAATTTTGGATTTATTTTTCTTTTTTCTTTTTGGTTCTTTTTTTCCCTAACTTTTGGAATTATATTTCTTCTCCTTTTTTAATCTTTTTCTATTTTTCCTAAATTTTGAAATTGTTTTCCTTTTCTTTTTTGCCTAAATTTTAGAATTATTTTTCTTTTCCTTTGTTTCCCTATAGAGAAAAAGATACATGGTTTAATTGCCTAAAAAGAATAGTTGCGTAAAGAGTATTTCGTTTCTTTTTTTTCTCTAAATTTTAGAATTATTTTTCATTTCCCTTTTTCTCCTATAGAGTAAAAGATACATTGCTTAACCACCTAACGAGTATAAATTTATACTTCGATTTTTCTTTCAATATGTTGGCACGATTGGAGCACTTATGCAATATGTACTTTTCTCAAAAACCTTTCATTTTTTTTTGTGTAACTTTACTAGAATATTTTATATTAATATGTATAATATATTATGGTCCTATAGAGTAAAATATGCTTTGTTAAAACCACTGACATGGATTTAGTTATTAATGAATGTGAAAGTATAAAAGCAAGTTGAGCATAGGTTACGATGCCTAATATGAAAATCTAATGTTAATTTTTCTTTTTGTTTTATGTCTATTTATATTTATGAAATTGAAAATTTATATTTAAGTTGTTAATAAAATTTTATGTTTTAATTTAATTTATTTCAAAAATGATTAATTTTTTGCTCCGAATCAAATCATTGATCTATTCTGTGACCTTGTATGAATGCTTTTTAGCCACCCATGATATAAAATCTTGGATCCGCCACCATAGAATCATGTCAAATACAGAATCATGGAAAGATGACTCATGTGAACAGCAATGTCAGGGATAGTCTATAACAAATTTCCTAACTTTTGAAGGCAGCATAGATCAGTCATCAAAATTAAATCCAACTTCGAAAGAGGCATGAAAATTGAATCCAACTCAGAAAGAGGAACTAGCTCCTACAACCTTCTTAAACAGGGAGCCGCAGCTGACCCCCGTTTAGCCAAAAGCGTCATCAGGCTTAATTTGTGGTCGGCCGAAACCATTGAGGTCGGCCGACTAAATAAATAAATAAAGAGAACTGGATATCTGTTCATTGTTAAAATAGGGCCTAACTTAGAAAATTATCCATGACTTACTGATGCAAACTTCTTAGATAAGCACAAAGCTGGTAGATGTGAGGAAGACTAAGTCAAAACAAACAACCAAAATGTGTGAACGAGAACAATGTCTGAATTTTGAATTTTGTAAACTCTTGTTTTTTGAGGAAAAAGAAAACAAGAAAAAAATCAAATGTCCATTTCATCCAAGGCTTTTTTCCCCATGTTGCCTTTAAACTTTAAAACCCAAGCCGGGTCTAGTTAATTAAATAAAGAGAACTGGACATATGCTCTTCATTAAAATAGAGTCAACTTAGAAAATTATTTATGGTTTAGTGATGCAAACTTCTTAGATAAGCACACAAGGTGGTAGATGTGAGGAAGATTAAGTCAAACAAGCAATAAAAGTGTGTAAACGAGAACAATGTCTGAATTTTTAACTATTGGTAAACTCTTGGCGGTTATATTTATTATATCCGTATATGGATCCAATGACCAACGATGGGGTCCAGCCTTATGTACATACCTATTGGCCATTAAGGTTAATTGATTGATAAAGGGTTTAAGAAGAGAAAAACACATGCAGTTTTTATGTTTGTTTAATTTATCGTAAATGATGTTTGTTATTTAATTTTTTATTAAGTCATATGTCTAAGGCATGTACGTAATTTTAGTTTGTGGATTTTTTTTATCATAATTATCAGAAATGGTTAATTAGCAATTACGAATAAGAATTAGTTTTCTAAATTAAAAGATATTTTTGTTCGTTTATGTGCAGCATGCAAATTTCAAGTGTCTAGAGCTTCTTAAGGCTTGTTGTGGTGTTAAGTAGCATCTTACTTTTAAGGCCACAGATGTTGACAATGGAAAGTTTGAAACCTTTCAAGGTTTATATTGGAGAGGCATTTTAGATAGTTTTTTAATATTGGGAAAAGTTGTGACCAAAGAATTATAAATAATTATCTTATTAAAATATAACTTTTGAAAGGTTATTAGATATAATTATTGAATAATTGTATTATGAAATGAAACAACTATTTGAAGAGTTACATTATGAAAAGAAATCATACTATTTGAAGAGTCATATTATGAAAGGATATAAGTCTTTTCATTGAAAGATGTATACGTTAGCTTATTATATAAACAATGTTCTTACATTGTTAATTTCACAATTTTGATAAGTGTGTTAAGGACTTTGTTGTATCCTGGAGGTCAAAAAAAATACCTTAAGGAAAGTGTTAATTCACGCTCTAAAAGTCATACTCTTCCTTTTTTACAAAATATTTTTCTTCTCCTAAATATTCTAACAATCTTAAGGTATTTTTTTCAAACTTTTTTATAATTATTTTGTAATGGAAACTGGGTTGGATGCAAGTGAGAAGGTTCACTTCCAAAATTAAGAACTGATCAAACTCGATAGGTTCAATAGAGTGAATTTCACTAGATGGAGGGATAAGATGGTACTCTTGTTAACCATATTGAAAATTAATTATGTTATTGAGACAAATCAACCATCAAATCCAAAAGAAATAACGTCAACAAAAGCAACTTCTTCTGAAAACATCGCTGCAACAATGATAATTCTATTTTATAGAATTATTTTATTTCAATTTTGTTATTAAATTTTAGCCAAGTCCTTAGTTTTTAATTGTAATTTACTCAATTTTTAGTTATTTTTAAGTAAGTTAATTAATTTTATGTTATTTCCTTTAATTTGGTTAATATTTATTAGTTTTTATATTTTTGGTAGGACCTAAAGTCATTGGGTTTAATTTTGGAAAGTAAAGTGCTGAAAGACCCAGAAATCTGCTTGCATATGCTTCAGTGTTTTAGCCATATCTCGAGCTACAGAACTCTAATTGCTGCGATTATTGGACCATTGGAAAGATAAGATATAGAGCTAAAACTTTCATGAAGATCACTTTGCCCAGTTCTTCCTCAAAGATGGAGAAAATCGTATCGCAAAGTTACTGAATGTACTGTGCCGGGAATGGAAATTTGTAAAGAATGTTAAGTGATTTTTTGGGCCTCTCATTATGTTTTAAGCCCAATTAAACCCTAGGTCAACTTAAGGAAGTTTAGGTTAAGCTTGTTAGTATAAATAGGATGTTTTTGAAGAACTTGGGAGAGAACCTTTGGAGATTCAAGAAACTAGAAGTTGAAGCGGAAACCCGGAGATCAGAGCGGCAATTATTTTGTTTTCTTCCTTAGCTTTTAGTCTTCTTGTTATTTTCAATGGTTGAACTTTATACAATATTATTTGATTTTTCAATTATAAGTAGCTAATTTTCTTTTTCTAGGATTGCAATTGAACTCACATGTAGTTTAAATTTTTAATCTCTTTCTTACTTATTTTCAATGGAATTTGAATTGTTTATTCCAATTTGTTCTTAATGCTTTTAATTGCCTGATCACCAATTAAATTGATTTAGGAACCTAAACAAACTTGGGAGAGGGAGTTTAGAGTAGACTAAAATTGGGATAGCATATGATCATGTTAAATGATTTGCCTATAGGATAGGGATATACCTATAAGCCATATGTAGCCAGATTAAAGCCTGAACTTAATGAGTCTGTTTTAATTTCAAATCACATAGGGATATAGTGTTTTGGTTAAAATAGATATTTTTATAGGACGAGTCGGGAGACCCTTATAAATAATTTAGGACTCTAGGTTAGCAATTCAACCCATTGAAATAAGTTAAGGAGGAGAAGTAAACTTTAGATGAAGTGTGAGGGATATTGTAATCCTAGGCTTGTTTAATTTGATATTTTCTCCAATTGTTATTGTTTTGATTTTTCTTGTTATTTTAAATTATAGTTTTAATTAATTAATTAATTTGAATTATTTGGATAAAATTAAATTGTTTTAATTTTAGTAATTAGTAAAGTTTTAGATCAATTCTCCGTGGGATCGATACTCTACTTGCTGATATACTGTCTATTCGATACGTATACTTGCGTAGTGGATTTTTAACTGACAAGTTTTTACCGCCGTTGCCGGGGAACTGTTTCTAGAATTTTTACTAATACTAATACCAAGCAAATTTAATCTTAATTCAAATTTTTTTTTATTTTATTTTCAGGTGCTTTTGGTTGAGGTGATGAATTATTGTAACTATCAGTGGACATCTGAACAATTTGTGCCTAAGAGGGTTGCTAGTGATTTTGAATTGGCCATCAATGCTTTAGCAGTTGAAGTAGATGCTTTGTCTCAAAAAATTGACACTTGGGGTGTTAATGGTTTTCAAAATCCCTCAGTGGCATGTGAGCTTTGTGGAGATAGGCATTCAAGTGATTGTTGTCCAACTTATTATGAATCAATGCAATTTAATGGAAGCTTCAATGGGCAGCAAAACAATTCGTACTCCAACAGTTACAACACATGGTGGAATCACTCAAATTTTTCATAGAGTAATGATCAGGGTCCTACATATTCATCAGAGCCTATTTTCCAGCATGATTTCCAGTCACAAGTTAAAGCCCCTATTCTTGAGAAGAAGCTAACTTTGGAGGATATGTTAATGCAATTCATGACAAAGAATGATGCCATTATTCAAAGTCAAGCAGAATCAATCCGAAATCTTGAGACTCAAGTGGGCCAACTTGTCGATTACATCAACAATATGCCTCAAGAAATCTTACCAAATGACATTGAGCCTAATCCTAGAAAAGAAGAATATGGTAAGCATCTTGATGAGGTACATGGCAAGAATGTGGTAGATGATAGAGATAAAGTAGATCAAGGAAATACTTCTAGCAATCAAGTTCAAGATGAAAAAATTAAGCAAGAGGAGAAAGTATCTACACCACCACAAGTCAAGCCATATGTGCCTCCCATTCCTTTTCCAGATATAGTTGATAAGTTACTTAAGGCGGCTATTGATATGGAAAATTCAAATAAGTTTCTTGAAGCTTGTTTGGTTCAAGATGCAACAACCAAGGACCAGAATGAAGAACTTATAAATGTTGCATATGTTTTGAAAGCTACACCGAAAGTGCATTATCCAAGTAGAACTCAATTTGAGAAGTTGGATAAAAGTCAGCCTATTCCACCATCTTGGGTTGAGGGAGCACCAAATCTTGAGTTAAAGCCACTACAACCTCATCTTAGGAGGAGACTACTTTCACACCTCAAACTTTTTCCATGCAAACTCAAACCTCCTTAAAGGGTGAATGAAGACTTCAACCAAAGTCAAGCTAGTGACTATAAAGAAGCGCTTTTTGGGAGGCAACCCAAGTTCCTTAACTTTAATTATTTTCGTTATTTTTTTTTTCATGAGTTTTTATTTTATTTTATTTTATTTTATTTTACTACTTATTTATTTAGTAGTTATTTTTATTATTTATTCTAATTTTTCTTTTTCATGTCTCTTTTGCAGGAAATTGATTTCAAAAAAAAAAAATTTCAAAAAAAAAATTAAAAAAAAAAAAAAGCATGAGAGCCGCGGCCCTCACATGTGCTGGCCAAGCAGCACAACCAGAAGCAATGAGCGCCGCGGCGCTGAATGGAGCAAACACTGCAGTGGGGGTACTATAGAAACAGTGCGATAATACTGTAGAAACAGTGCAGAATGCAGAAAAACACTGTAGAAACAGTGCGAAAAACACTGTAGAAATAGTGCGGTATACTGTAGCAACAGTGTTAAACACTGTAGAAATAGTGCAGTGGGCCAGCCCCAACCCTTTTAATTTTTTTTTTCAGCAGTACAATTTCATTTTATTTTTTTTATTTTTTTTTATTATTATTGTTTTTTTTATTTTTTGTTTCTTTCTCTTGTCTTCAGCCACACATTTTTATTATTATTATTATTACTTTTTTTTTACTTTTGTCTTCCTTCCACCACACCATCATTCTTATTATTTTTATTATTATTATTATTTTTTCTTCTTCTACAACTTCTTCCTCTTGAAATTTTTATTTCTCTCTTTTACCTTTTCAATTTTTTTTTCACATTAGTTCTACTTTTATTTTATTTTATATATTTTTTTTTTCACTCACCACATTCACTCTTCCCTCAAGAGTATTTAGGCTGCATCTTAAAGAGTGGGATGGATGTCTACTTTTCCTTCGTTGCTTATGGATTCCGACATGAGGATGATTTTCGTGGTGACGATGCAGAGAATTCATAGTCTTCCATTCCGGAGTTAGGGGAGTATTCTTGTCCTTTTTCTTTATTTTCTTTTATCACATTGAGGACAATGTGCAATTTAAGTTTGGGGGAGTGGTTTACAATTTAGTGGTTTTGAATTTTGTTGGTTTAATTTTTTTTTTCATCATGTTTAGTTAGATTTGGTTTAGAATTTTGTTAGTTTATTTTTATTTTTTTTATTTATATTTTGCATGTTTTATTTGTGTGTTTCAAAAAAAAAAATGAGATAGTTGCACCTTATTCATGATTGTCCCAATCCTAGGATGATATGTTAATTATCTTTTTATTCTTAGCTTTTGGGAAGCATATAGTTATGATTTAATTTTATGTGATATTCATGTGTTAATTTTATTTTAGAGTTTGACTTCCAATAATTTGAGCACCATACTCTTTTACTTAGAATTTTTATGTGCTTTAGATAAAGTTTATGTTGATGAAAAAGTGTAGTGAAGTCATGAATTCTAGAATTTGTTTGATTCTCTCTCGAGGCGAAATCTTAGATAACACTTAGGATAGGAAGTGATTTAGGCCATCTTTGGACCGTTTGAGCCTTTTTGAGCCTACCTTGTTATATTTATCCTTAGTCACCCTTTTTGAGCCTAATTTACCTTTTCTTTGTAATTACCTAATTATGTTAGCCATGGCCTGTCTATTTAAATCCAACAATTTGAACCTTTCACCTCTAAGTATTTTTAATCTTTCTAAGGAATGATTTGAGCTTAAAAAATAAATTGAGGAAGAAAATTAGAAAAAAAAATGATGAAGGTTGTTGGAAAAATTACCCCTTGTTATAATTGTCAAAAATAAGTTTGGGGGTTAAAAAAAAAAAAGAAGAGAAATAAAATGTGTGTGACAAAGGAAAGTTTACTTCAAGTTTGGGGTTGCTATAAAAAAAAAAATTTTGGGTTCTTTATGTGTCCTAGATTGATTAAGTGCTTATGGTGAATTTGAGCCTAAATATATCCTTTATCATACCTTGACTCTAGCCTTACATTACAAGCTTGATAAAGACCTATTGATTCTTGAATAAGTGTTAATCTACATTAGTGGAGAGAGAGATGAAAAGCAAACTTATGGGATACAAGTACTAATCTATGCTTAGATTTGGTATAAACTAATTTGAATTGCATGATATTCTTTGTAAAAGAGCATTCACACACACACGGAAGTCCATTCGAAAAATAAAGTTTCACTTGAATTGATGCATGAATTTAAGGATTAGTTGTATGTTACCTTAAGCTAGAATTTGAGTTAATTTCTAAGGAAAAATTGAGAAATCATGATTTGGTACGTCTATCTCTCGTTTAAGGATTTTTCTTGTTTAGTTTTCTTTTTGTGTTCTTTTCTTTTGCTCGAGGACTAGCAAAATCTTAAGTTTGGGGGTGTGATAATTCTATTTTATAGAATTATTTTATTCCAATTTTGTTATTAAATTTTAGCTAAGTCCTTAGTTTTTAATTGTAATTTACTTAATTTTTAGTTATTTTTATATTTAGTTTATTTTTAAGTAAGTTAATTAATTTTATGTTATTTTCTTTAATTTGGTTAATATTTATTAGTTTTTATATTTTTGGTAGGACCTAAAGTCATTGGGTTTAATTTTGGAAAGTAAAGTGCTGAAAGACCCAGAAATCTGCTTGCATATGCTTCAGTGTTTTATCCATATCTCGAGCTACAGAACTCCAATTACTGAGATTCTTGGACCATTGGAAAGATAAGAGATAGAGCTACAACTTTCATGAAGATCACTTTGCCCAGTTCTTCCTCAAAGATGGAGAACATCGTATCGCAAAGTTGCTGAACGTACTGTGCCGGGAATGGAAATTTGTAAAGACTGTTAAGTGATTTTTTGGGCCTCTCATTATGTTTTAAGCCCAATTAAACCCTAGGTCAACTTAAGGAAGTTTAGGTTAAGCTTGTTAGTATAAATAGGATGTTTTTGAAGAACTTGGGAGAGAACCTTTGGAGATTCAAGAAACTAGAAGTTGAAGCGGAAACCCGGAGATCAGAGCGGCAATTATTTTGTTTTCTTCCTTAGCTTTTAGTCTTCTTGTTATTTTCAATGGTTGAACTTTATACAATATTATTTGATTTTTCAATTATAAGTAGCTAATTTTCTTTTTCTAGGATTGCAATTGAACTCACATGTAGTTTAAATTTTTAATCTCTTTCTTACTTATTTTCAATGGAATTTGAATTGTTTATTCCAATTTGTTCTTAATGCTTTTAATTACCTGATCACCAATTAAATTGATTTAGGAACCTAAACAAACTTGGGAGAGGGAGTTTAGAGTAGACTAAAATTGGGATAGCATATGATCATGTTAAATGATTTGCCTATAGGATAGGGATATACCTATAAGCCATATGTAGCCAGATTAGAGCCTGAACTTAATGAGTCTGTTTTAATTTCAAATCACATAGGGATATAGTGTTTTGGTTAAAATAGATATTTTTATAGGACGAGTCGGGAGACCCTTATAAATAATTTAGGACTTTAGGTTAGCAATTCAACCCATTGAAATAAGTTAAGGAGGAGAAGTAAACTTTAGATGAAGTGTGAGGGATATTGTAATCCTAGGCTTGTTTAATTTGATATTTTCTCCTGTTGTTATTGTTTTGATTTTTCTTGTTATTTTAAATTATAGTTTTAATTAATTAATTAATTTGAATTATTTGGATAAAATTTAATTGTTTTAATTTTAGTAATTAGTAAAGTTTTAGATCAATTCTCCGTGGGATCAATACTCTACTTGCTGATATACTGTCTATTCGATACGTATACTTGCGTAGTGGATTTTTAACTGACAAACAACAACTGCTGCTATTTTTGCATCACAACTCTTGGGTTTATATGTAATTGCCATGGTGGTATACCGGAGGTGTCACGACCCAATACTCCCTTCAAGTTCGTGACAACCGTCGCGATGTCTCGATTGACATACCTTGCTCGAAATGTCAATTGAAACCTCGCAAGGCTCTAGCATCAGTTTTGCGCCTCCCCTGTGAACAACAGTTACTAAATATCACATTTAAAAGGAATTTAGACTATTTTCAAATCAAAAACAGTCAAAAAGTAATTTGTATCTCATAGGGGTATTTTGGTCATTTTATCCAAAAATTTTGAAACTTGCTAAAAATATAGCATATAGATGAAAAGCATACATTTCATATCTAAAAATAAGTTTGGTTGTTTAAATCATCCATTTAAAGTAAAATTATAGCTAATTGGACTAATTAAAAATATTTAATAAAATATTCTATTTTCATATAAAACAATATTTATAGAATACTACGTAAACAATTTACGTAGCGTAATAACAAAATAAATTCATGTAAATAATGGCACACACAGCAAGGGTATACAAAATACTCTACAATGACATGTGAGCCCCAAAATAACAAAAAAAAAAAAACAAGAAACAAGACTGTAGGCTTATGATTTTGAAGGTTGCGAATCCAACAGCTAACCCTCGACTAAATCAGCTGTCTACGGACTATCCTAAGCCTGAAATGGGTGAAAAGAAGGGTGGCGAGTTTTTATAAACCCAGTGAGTAAGCAAAGATCGTCTATAACATCTAAAGCCGAGTAAATGAAGACAATTAAAACATTTCATCATAATATGATTTATAACATTAAAACTCATATCAACTCATATAAAACCATTGCATTTCATCAAAAAGTCAAAAAGTAAAGAAATTGGGCCAATTACATGGTGCCACGTGGCAAGCCGTTATATTTTATTATTTAAGTCATAAAAATCAGCTTAAGCCCTCAATTTTCTCTCTAAATTCTGGAACAAAAACCGATTGAAGGCAAAAAAAGAAGAACAAAGGAGAAAAACTTAAAACCTAGGCCAAAATCCATAGATTTCAAGTGTTTTTCAAGATTCAAGCAAAACAAAGGTAACTTTTCTTTAGATTTCCTCTAACCCTAGCTTATCTATGCTTTTGTTCTTGAATTCTATGGTTAAATATGGAGATATCATGATGGAATGAATTCTGAAAAATGGGTATGAGTATGGATTTGATGTTGGATTGGATTGAATTTAAACTATGTTGGTGTTTAATGGTAGTTAGGCATGATTATGGACAAAAATGGAAGAAAGAAATTGAATCTCATGGTGGTTCTTTGTTAGGCCGAACCTAGGGTGGAGAGTGCATGAGGAAAATTGGTTCATTTCAAATGAAATGGTTTCATTTGAAATGAAGGAAATTAGAAAATGACAAATGCAAGTGAAAAATGTAGTAAGAAAATTTTCAGTGCTAATGCACTGCATTGGCCGAATTTTTCCATAAGGAAATGGAAAAGATTGGATGCTGAAATTGGCATTAATTGAATGTTTTGTGGTGAATTAAAGTGTTAGAAAAAGAATGGATCAATTTGGAATCAAATTGGACATAATAGCCGATTAATCGGGTAATCGGTCGAAATTAGGCAATACCGCGTTAAAGCGATAATTGGACGCGATTTTGCTTTTGCGTATCATACGTTAGCAATTTAAATTAGTTTATATTAGTTTGGGGGCATTATAGTAATTTCTTAATTTTATTCTGTGTTAAGGTGGTGAGAAGTTCGGAAAAGGCAAGGGAATCGTAATTGAGGACGATTAATCCGAGTGCATTCGGATTTGTGAGACGGTGAGTGAACTTGCATTTCAAAATTATTTGGGGAATGCAAATTGTATTGATGTGGATAATTAAATGATTTATCCAAAGTTTTTAAAAATACGTGCCGGGAACAAGCCCTTGATAAAAACGATTTTTATGTGGTAAATATGTGTTATGCATGAAAGCATAAAAATATGTGTTATGCATGAAAGCATAAAAATATGAGTTATGCATGAAAGCATAAAATTATGTGTTATGCATGAAGGCATAGAAATTATGTGTTATGCATGAAGGCATAGAAATTATTTGATATGCATGAAGGCATAGAAAGTATTTGGTATGCATGAAGGCATAATATTATGTGGTATGCATGAAGGCATGAAATACTATTTTATTGATGTGAAATTTAATTGTGCTAAATATGTACATTGTTATGATGTTATATGTATGGTTAAGGAGTGTTGTGAAATTGTTACCACCGTGCACGTGTGAAGAGGAAAATGCACATGCCTGAAATGGTGTGCAAAGTGGGGACGACGATACGTAACGCCCACTATTTCCTAGAAATTGAGAGTTGAGTAAAAGTGGGGACGGCGATACGTAACGCCCATTGTTTACTAGAAATTTTGAGAACTGAGCAAAGTGGGGACGGCGATACGTAACGCCCACGATTCCTGGAAACTATCACTCGTGAACATTGGTGAAGTGTGATTTGTTATCCAAGGGCTTGCAGGGACGGCGATACGTAACGCCTACGAATACTCAGATACATGTGTTTGTGTACATATATGATTGTTCATATTTTCAAGTATATATGTGTGAGATTGTATGGCATATGAATTGTCGTAAATTGGGAAAAAGGGGGTTTAAATATTAGTTAGAAAAGAAAAAAGAAAAAAATTGTCTCTTTTTCAATCGATGCATCATGGTTATCAAATATCCTGGCTAATATTGCTTGTTCCTTTTTAATATTCACTCACTGAGTTTTGTACTCACGTTTTTATAAAAATTCATGTTTTCAGATCAAGAGACTGTTGGGCTCTAGATCGAGGAGTCCCCATAGTGCATCTACTGGGTATGTGTCTGGCATCCGATAGTGATTCCTTTTGTGGTAAATGTCTCCGCTGGAAGTCTTGGGTCCTTTGTATTGTAAATACAATCTAATTATGTGAATATATGTATGCAATGTAAATTGCTAAATACATGACTGGTATAGTGCATGTATATAAATGTTGAAAATGCCATTGTTAATTGGCTTTATATGCACACTGGATGCATTACGTGTGAATGCCTCACACGAGTATACGTTGAATACAGTTAGTGAATTAAGTGAAAATAGGCTTGCTTGGGCTTAGTGAGCTATGCTCATTGGGTCCTTGCGCCGGTCATGGCCCGGGAATTGGGTCGTGACAACCTCGAACTCCGAATCATTGTTTTAAGTAATCTCTTGACTGTGAAATCCTCAATTTCACTTTTAAAATCCTTGTTTGAACTTGTTCGAGGTTTAATCGACTCAATGGTATTACTAGGGGTAATATAGTCATTTAACTAGTTTTCCGGAGCAATTCAATGAGCAAACATGCTATCCGATGCATGTGAATGACATGTCACAGATAATTTAGGGTCAAGTGTTACAAACTGAGCAATTACAAAGCTAGAAAACAAACTTGACACAAACATATGAGTCGGGTTAAAGTGCGGAACCACACATAGAGGTTAATTTTATTAAGGGCAATTTTATTCTAATTTAATTTTCTTACTTAAAAACAGTTAAAATTATGATGAGATCTATTTTTAAAAATACGTTACGCATAGAGCCTATCTTTTAAAAAGAACTCTAAATCAAACAAGCATAACAGCCAAGAGTTTAGAAATAATTCTAAATTCAGACATTGTTCTGGTTCACGCACTTTTGATGCTTGTTTGACTTAGCCAATAAAAATTTTGCATCAGCAAATAATGAGCAAATGCCCAGTTCTTTTTCTTTATTTTTGGTTTATGAATAAAGAAGTATGCAACCTTAAATAGTTAGGAAACTTGTTATAGAAACATGATTAATTTTTAACATTAGCTTCGTATCTCCATCCAACAAGCCAATAGCCCAACAGATGAGACAAATAATTAAGACAGCTTTTGTTATATAAATCATAAATCATAAATTCATGTATTATTTCAGGATACAATTCTCTCTTGAATAAAAAATATGCATGTGTTTCCATTTTATTTTAGGATACAATTTAAAATTCCTTAAAGATTGATTCTCAAATTAAATCCAATAATCCTAAATATTTAATTACGCCATTCTTTGTTGAAAGATTTATTGAACTCTTGTAATTCTTTGATTTTTACCCCATCTTGACGGATTTTTTTAGATAAATTTTATTATTTAGCTTTCATGAGTGCAAGGCTGTTTATTTTATTTTGTTTATGTTAATATTATTTTTGTATTGGTTTGAAATAGAGGCATCCACAAGTCAAACTTAGTTGACATCTTTAAAACCTAAGTTTAGGTTTAAGCCAGACTATTCCAACCCGCTTAAATTAACATGAGTTCATAAAGTCAACCATTTGACATGAAATGAAGTCACCGTCAATCTAGGTGAATATATGTTTTCTAATGAGGTCCTATACTTGATTTAGATTCATTAAAAAGAATAGGTTCTAATCTATAAATTAAACTAAGTTCGAAAGTACAATTACATGTGAGGAAGATATTAGCACCCTCACAACGCCCATTCAAAATATACCTAATTTATTTCGCTTAACTATTCCACTATTTTATTACTATTTTGAAATAAATTAAAACCTAATTTTTACCTTATCCTTAAAACTGTTTATTTATTATTCTTGAACTTTAAAACATAATCATTTGTACATTTTATTAACTTATTTTTCTTTTTTTATTATTTATTTTCATTAGCCATTATAATCATAATCTAAAAACAAAATTATTTTCCTTACATTTTTCTGCAATTTTTATTCATGAGATTTTGAAATTAATATTGCTTACCCTTTAATCTAATTTTTAATTTTGTACCAATTTGTAGTTATTTCTTACTCTAAATAAATCATTTGTATTTATTTTTATTATTAATTGGTCATTACATTGGGTTTATTATTTATGTTTTTTTTTTTACATATAAAGATTAGAAGTCACATAGATTTTTTTGGTTTATGGTTTCTGAGTAGCACTTTTTTTTAGCAATCATCTTTTCTTCTTGCCATGATGGATGGTCATGTTGAATTATTAGATGCCATTCATAATCTATAAACATAAATATAAATTCTTAATTAAATTGATTTAAATTTATTGTCAACACGTTAGAGACCTAATGGGTGACACACAATAGGATTATAATGTGAAATTAAAATGAGATTGGTATTTAATTAGAAATTAGAAATTTCCAATATGGACTTAATTAAATTGCTTAATTAAGTGGAAAGATTAAAATGCAATAAACAAAAAGTTGTATTAGCATTTTAACCTAACTATAAGCACTTTCAAAAAAAAAAAAAACCTAACTATAAACACCTTTTATATGTGTGTTGCACTTTGTAAGAAAAAAGTGAGAAAAGATGACAGAAAATTAAAAAGAGAAAAAACCCAAGCCTTAGGCAACATTTTCTTTAAAAATTTTTTTCCAAAAACAAATAATGTTTGAGATGTGAGATTTTTCAAAAAATCTTGAATACTAGCATAGCATCATGACATCGCATAATCCCAACCTAGTGTAGGTTTTTCAATTGACATCAATGTGGATCACCATTGGAGGCTGTACATAGAGACTGCTTTGGTTTGCGACAACTGGATTTTGGTGTACAATAAAGCGAAGGTATTTTTATACGTGATTTTTGAAAATCACTTCTTGCGGTATATGGCTGAACATAATTTTGCTTATTTTTACTTTTAACTGATTAATAAGACAACATAAGTGATCCAATAGTGATTTTGGTTTTGTATATTTATATTCCGATGTGTTATATGAATATGATTTTTTTCTCAAAGCATGCTCAAAACCCTTCACATTTCTCTGTCCTTTATTCTTCCCATCCATGGTGTGTGTGTGTGTGTGTCTTTTGAAGAGGATTCGAATCATGCTAAGGTGATCATACATAGCAGAATATTATTAAAATTTTAATTTCCTAAGCCATGAATCACTTTAATTGAAACTAATCTAAAAAAAATGACAAGAGAAAGATTTTGACATATTTGAAAGTTGGATGTTTGCTTTCTTTTGTGGAGTCCTCCTTGGCTTTTCATTTTTAACTTTGTACACTAACTAGGACTTATCAAATTGTTGTAACACAATTGTCTTGCCTCTAATGGTGATCCATATAGTGATTTGTCGAAATCTCTTCACTAAAAGTGTGTGAATCCCTAAGCTAAAATTTGTGCTAGCAAACTCTCAACTTTGAGCTCTTTTGTGTTTCTCTTTTTCGACTGTGATCCTATCTCAACACATGAAAAAATAAAAACAGTACTCTTCTATTCATTCAAAAGGTAGCTACATGATTCTTTTATAGAGTGAATTGACCTACTTTATATCCAATAAAGATTAGAAAAATGTCTTAGGCTAATTAGGCTTTTATTTTAATACTATATCAAATCATATTTGATTTAGCTAAATATCTAATTTGATTAAGCCTCTATAAATCCAATTAGATCACATCCAATTGAAGTCAAATGAATTTCAACAATTCACCTTATATGTATGACTCATTAGGTTCTCAACATGTTGGTAATAAACATACATTAATTCTATTAGGAATTTATATTAATATTTATAGATCGTGAGTGACATCTAGTAATAAATCATGTCCACCCAAATGTTAGGAGAGTCAATATGATCTAACTAACATTTTAGTGTAATTCAATCTTTTCATCATGTATCCCAAATAAATAGAAAGTCTAGCACGATGTCTCCTTTCTAACTTGTTCATATTTGTCTTCTAGTTTCCATATTGACCTACCAAGATTACCTTGGGCAAGGACTTTTACTTAATATAAGCCAGGAATAAGTGATATATGTCCCCTTCAAATCACTTGGGTGATGAATCCTCTTAAAACTACTCATTCATCTTTGCATGCTTCATGTTATACCCAAAAGCACCTTGTTTGGGCATTTGATCACCTCCAAACCCATACAGGTGAAATTAAAGCATCACAATTCAGATACAAGATGACCTAAAATCACAAGTCTAAGGATTACTTACACTACTGACACATGAAAGTGCTTCCATAGACACTTATATAAAATATTAAATGAAACTCTTATAGTGGGTCACGTTCAGTGAATATGTTCCTTAACAAGCATTCACATACTATCCCTAAGTATCTTACATGCTTTAACTTATGAGATTAGTTGCTTACTTCTAAAATAAAGAGGCTTAGCATGTACCAACTTTTAAGCATTGTCAATGTCTTTATTTTTTACAATACAATGACCATGAACATATTTAGAAACAAGACTTCGGATGAATACTTCCTTAACATCTCCAAATCTCTCAAAGATTGGCAGTAACAAACTTCCATCCACCCTTTCCGGTATATTGTTCAAAGAACTGACCTTTCCCTTTGGTTCCTTGTTTTTTTTTCTTTTCTAATTTGCTAATGATGCTTGTAGCTGAATTAGTGAGAGCCAATCAAATAAGCTCACTGACCAATAAATATAAACAATAAGGCTGGACCTCACTGTAAGTCACTGGGTCCTTATAAATCAAACAAGCATAACAACGAAGAGTTTAGAAATAATTCTAAATAAATTTAGACATTGTTCTGGTTTCCACATTTTTGTTGCTTGTTTGACTTAGTCTCCCTCACATCTACAAGATTGTGTGCTTATAGAGGGTGCACATAAGGTGTGTTTTTACGTTATACCAATAAGAAGTTTGCATCAACTCTTTTTATTTTATTTATTTTTGGGTTTATAAGTAAAGAAGTATTCAACCTTAAATAGTTAGGAAACATGTTATAGACAGTTGGCGGGTTTCAATTTTATAAGTGGACATGACGTGGGTTTTCAGCCACCGTGCCTAAAATTGCTCTTCGCACTTGTTATCTTTCTATGGTTCTGTAGTTGACATGCACATAAAAGATAAAAACAAATTACATTAGAAAGATGCATTTTATTTTTAGTGTGTGAACCAATATCTTTTTATGGTTGACTGCTTCACTTGATTAACTTTCAGTTCTTTTTTTAACGTTTCCAATTGGTTTGTCCACATGAATTCCTCTAGGGACGGTATCATAGGCACTAACAATAACGGTTGACGTGATGCCAAACTTCAATCTTGTCATCGGGTAGAAATCATGCTTTGAGAATTGAGCTTTGGTCGTACTTATGATAGACCATAACTCATCCTCAATGGTGTTGGGTTGATTGATTCTGTGCAACATTAGGTTGTACACAAGATTGGTGCATGATAAACTTTTGCCTAATTTGACGTCCATCAAATGCCTGAACCGTGTTCTTTTCATTGCTTCCAACTCATGTGCTTTCTGTAGCACCTCACGTAAGACATACAGTTGCATCCACTTATAGTGGACATTAATGCCAGCATTAAAACCACATTGATCCCTTGGTACACAAAGCAAAGCTTCCATGCTTTCTTGCTTTGTTCCTGTTCCAACCATCAATGACATAAAAACAGATAACATTTCTATTTTAGTAACTATCATCAATGAAGATTAAAAAAACAATAACTATTTCTTGCTATATTTGCATACATAAAAATAGAATAATTTAAACACGTGTGAAGTATAGATTATTAAGTAAGTCAACATATTCATATTAAAGCATTAAACTTGAGCAAAAAAAAATACAAAATTGACATAATGATGGTCACACAATGCCATACAAAAAAATGCATGCAATGCCATACATCTAACACTTATGCACTTTCATACAGATAACAGTTACGCAACCCCCTACAAATAACAATGATGCAATGACCTATGTAAAATGGTCATGCAATGCAATATAGATAACAGTCACGCAATGCCCTATCAAGCAATCATGCAATAGCTTATATTCAATCATGCAATGAGTTGCCAACAAGTCATGCAATGCCAAAAACCCCTAAACCAATTACACACAACGTAAGTGACGCCATGCCTAAAACCAGCCATGCATAAAGTATCAACCACTCACATAAACCCTTAAAAACCCATTTGCTATCAACCAATGACACATGCCTATCAACCAGTCATGCATGCCCTGTCATCGTTCGAGCCAAAACCTACCAACAATACCAAATTCAAATTTATATTCAACAATTTCAAATAACAAGAATATCAATATGAACAAGCAATATGTCTATGTTTATACTCAAAAACCATAAATGAAGAACATGAAGAATAAGAATAGTCGTAAACCTTTCTCCACGTGATTAAAAATAAAAATAAAAATATATGCCTACCTTTCTCCACGGAATGTGAACTTTCTCTCACTGCTCAATATGTGAACTGTTATTATGCAAAAAACCACTCCATAATGCCTCTATCACTGCTCAAAATGCTCAACAGTTGACCTACCGAGGAATGATTTCGTGAGAATGCTTTGTAGGGAGACGTATGGTCTATCAATGATAACTGAGGAGTTACAAAGCTTGTAAACATACTTGATGCAAACATATGAGTCGGGTTGAGGTGCGAAGCCAAATATATGAATCAGTTTTATTAAGCATAATTTCATTCTAATTAATTTTTCTTAACCAAAAATAGTTAAAATTATGATAAGGTTATTTTAAAAAATACCTTATGCATGAGGTCTATATTTGAAACGAAATTTAAATCAAACAAGCATAACAGCCAAGAGTTTAGAAATAATTCTAAATTTAGAAATTGGTTTACGTACTTTTGTAGCTTGTTTGACTTTGTCTCCCTCACATCTACCAGATTGTGTGCTTAAGGTTATTGACTATTGCTTTATAGAGGGTGCACATAAGGTGTGTTTTTGTTTTACCAATAAAAAGTTTGCGTCAACAAAGAATGGATAGTTTTCTAAGTTGACCCCATTTTAATAATAACTGTAACACCCCGGGCAAGTGAAGTCAAAGAGGGGGAGATTCGGTCAAAAAGGGGGGGAGGAAAAAGACAAAGAAAGGAAGGGAAAGAAAGAGAAAGGGGGAGAGAGGGGGGCATCACGGGAGAAGAAAAAAAAAAGAGAAGCAGAAGGAAAAAGAAAGGAAGGGAAAGAAAGAGAAAGGGGGAGAGAGGGGGGCAGTCATGGGAGAAGAAAAAGGGAGCAGAAGAAAAAGGGAGCAGAAGAAAAAGAAGGAAGGAAAGAAGAAGAAGAAGAAAAAAAGGGGCAAAAGGGGCAGCGACGGGAGAAGGAAGGAAAGAAGAAGAAGAAGAAAGAAAGGGAGAAAGGGGCCAGCGACGGGAAGGGAAAGGAGAGAAGAAGAAAGAGAAAGAAAGGGAAAGAGAAAGGAAAGAAGAAAAAAAAAAAGAAGAGAGGGGGCAACGACGGGAAGGAATAAAGAGGAAGAGGAGAGAGAGAAACAGTAGATCAAAAAAAAAAGGGGAACAAAACAACTGGGTGCACGCGTGAAATAATAGCGAAGTAGTACCCCGCTATTTCAAGGTGAGTGGGTGCTAAATTTTAAAAATATTATATTTTTATAATATTGTATAAATTGTGTTGATAGTTGATGATATTGTGGATGGCATGAGCTGGTAGAAAAATTAGGTTGTTTGTGAATGTGAAAAATTTAAAAATCTGGATTTGTGATAAAATATGTAGTACAGTATATATATGATTTTTAAGTATAGGGAAACAAATCTTCGACTGATTTTACTTCAAATAATGCCTTGCAATTTGTGTACTACTTAGGCCAGTAACCATTATACCGTTTTCGAGATACGGTAATAATTGATTATTTTGTTTTATATACGTTGATTTGGCAGACATATTATGATTTAAATGATTACAATATTTTGTGTACGAGTAGGTAAAGGGGGACCTGAAGCCCCGATTTATTTTGGTGACGTGGGTAGTTCCCACGAGTAGGTAAAGGGGGACCTGAAGCCCGATTTATTTTGGTGACGTGGGTAGTTCCCACGAGTAGGTAAAGGGGGACCTGAAGCCCCGATTTATATTGGTGACGTGGGCGGTTTCCACGGATAGATTACGACATCTGAGAATAAGCCTAAGGGCTGCACTAATTTATCCGAGAACGAAATTCGCTCGTTTATTGTCTTAGCACACATAGCGTGTCTTTGACACGTAAATTTTTATTTATATATCCTCTTGGATTATACTGTTTTAAATTTGCAAGGCATAAATTATCTACCCATTTGATTAAATATTTTCTACGCATACTCTTGGATTTTGAACTAATCTACCCATACGTTGTTTCCCCTTCTCGCCTGCTCACTGAGTCAATGATTATCACTGAGTCTATGAGACTCACACCCTCTTATTTTCCCCTTTTGCAGACAGGGATTAATCTGACGTGAAACTATCGGTGAGTACGGTTTACCACAGATCTGGATAAGAACAAGTTTCAACTCGTTTTAGAGTCATTCCGCTGATAGAGGTCAAGTTGTAATACTCTGGAGTTGTAGGGGCAATTATTGATTTTTGGATTAATGAAAGTTGAGATTTCGAACTCAACGTAGTTAATTGTAATATCATGTTTTAACGTAAAAGTGAATTGATTGTACTTGATTTTAAATCCAAGTACACGTGTATATATGTGATTGACGTAAAATTTATGCAGTTTATTGCAAGTGTACAGGGAATGGTTGAAAAGTCATATGAGGCTTGTTCGGGACTTGGTGGGACACCTTGAAAGTCTCGAATGCCAGTAGCGATCTAGGGGGGGTCGTTACAGTGTTGGTATCAGAGCTCTAGGTTTAGTCGAGTCCTAGGGATTCTTGTGTTAATCAGCGGAGTTGTTGGAGCTAATGTAGAGTCTTGTTTATGGGTTGTGACTGCAGCACAAGTCATAGACAGGAGGCTATATAAACTCCTACTCTTAGTAACTTGCCTTCTATTAACATTAAATAAAAGTTATGTGTAGCGCCGTAGTCTGGGTTTGAGATGTCACTCGAGACATAAGCTACTGTTGGAAAGATTTTAAGCAAATGCTCTTGATAAAAAGTTGATGTAATGATATATCCCTCCGACTAAAGGTGGAAGAAAGTGAAGTTGGACTAATAGGTTCGTGAGCAACTCATTCAATTGGTAGAATTAAAATTTGAACCATGATTGTCAATGGAAAGAAATGGACAACTATGAGGTATATTTGATAGGAATAAATAATGATTGTTGAGATTCACTTGGAGTTTATAAATTTAAGCATTAAGGGAGGAGTAACTGATACTTACGTGCACGAAAGTGAGTACACGGTGTTAATTAACTTACCCTGCCCATATATGAATGGTGTCAAACTTCTGAAATAGATTATATGTGGATATGCATTGAATATATGCACAACAGCTTAGAGGGAGCTGGTTTGGATTTTAATTAAGTGACGGTGAAATCCCAAGGTTTGATTCGGACTATTATGGTTTATAATTATAAGTATACAAATTAGCTTAAGGATAATCAATGTAAATACACTAAGCTAGTTGGTAGGGTCCGAATTGAGAACACGGACACCTTGGCAGATTTTAAAATAATGTCCAATGGGGTTAAGGAGCTAAAATGTTATTGAGCATGCATTGAATTATTAAAGTTATGAGTGGCTTCGGAGGTAAGCTTTTGATTGTTTAAGTCATCAACTGAATTCCATCAAATGATGTGTTTAAGTGTTTTGGGAGGTACATTGAAAAGCATAAGAGAATATATTAGTTAAATTGCTAAGGGGTCAAAATGGGATGACCATGAGAAGCTCGTGAGTAACTACGCCATGTATTGATGAAAGTGCAAGGGAGCTATGATTGGTAAATAAAAGTAGAACTTTAATGATGGGAAAGTATTCACTACTTTAGGCATTAAACTATAAGTTATGAGCTTGTATCCACTTCATGAATCTCTTTGTGAGAAAATTTGAAAGAGTTCTCACAATGTGAAAGCATTGAAGCTTAAGAGCAAATGGCTATACAGTCAAGTTCAGGCTTGTGACTGATAAGTCACGTAGGTATAAAAATGTATTGCAATTATAAGGATGCTTGGAAATACCGGTTTAAAGCAATGCTTATCTCGTCATTATGTAAACCCGATAAGGTTGTGGTTTCGATATACTGATAGATGCAAGGTATAAATTGCGAAACGAGTTGCCCTCACCAGTTTTAATTTATTTTGAGTAATTACTCAGTAAAGTGCCTGATAAGGGTAGGCAAAGGTTAAATTATGTTACCAATACTTAGAGAACGAGGGTGATATGGTTTGATTAAATGTGAGAATAAATGATTTTAAACTTAATTGGGTGGTTATGTCAGTATTATAAGTGGTTTATTGAACTGGTTATGCCTAAGATTACTTGAAGTTGAAAATTTTAGAAATATATATGGTTATAGACTAAGAGATATAAGCATAAAGTGGATAATCTAGGCATACCACAATAGGTGAAATGTGAAATAGATATGTCAAAATTGAGGAAAGTAAGAAGAGGTTCTACACGTGGTAATAGAAACTGACAATTAAATGGATGTATTTATGTATATGTGGAGTTACTCATGTCTTCGGTGGAAATAAAGAATCATTCTTAGCAATTTGAACACAATGTTCTTGATAGGTTGCATAGATGGTGCTATAAAATACTAGTGGACATAACATGCATTATTAGAAATGATTATGAACATGGGGGAAGAAATTTTCAATAGTTGCACTGCCACAATGTCAACTGTCTAGCACCACGGCAGTAAGAACGTCTCATGCGCTAGACACATGAGCAAGGTGTGGAAAGTATGAAGAATGAACATACAAAATAATTCAGGTCGTTGATCTTGGTATTGGATGTTGTTATATGGAGATTTAAATGATTAGAAGAACGATACATGAATTGAAAGTTTTCCTAATTTATTTATATATATCATGACATGTAAAAAAAAAAAAAAGGAGTTGGAAAGTTACTAAGATATTCTGCAATGTGATGAATTAAGAGGAATATTGAGTGGACTAAATATGCGCTCGAAGATCTAAAGAAACACCAATACTAATAGAGGAAATTGTGAATGAAGGAAATTGAGGTGGGCATAACAACAAAATGAACTTATAGAATCGTTGGGAAGATCTATAATTTTATTATGATATAGTCGAAGAGAAAGAGACTGGTGATAAGACAAGGTTAATTATGTGGCGTATTAAAATCTATGACCATAATCGGAAGTATGAACAGAAGTGAATACTATTAAATTTCTTGGAGGATGAATACATGTTCATAGATCAAATTGTTTAAAGGGCTAAGGAACAAATAAGTGCACAAATAATCGAAAATGCATAAAAGTTTTGAAAGTAAAATACCCAACTATATGTGCTAAGGACGATGACTGATATTACTTTGGTGTATTTTAAATGCACATTGATATAATGTAGTAGTGGTAACTTGCTACCAAACCTGATGATTAAATCATGGATTATGTAGTTACAAGAGAAAAGAAACAGGTTAGAAGTGGATAATTGTAGTGATGGTGAGAAGTACTTAGGTATGATCTTATTTTGCATTCCACAATCATAAGTACAAATCAAACGATGATTAACATTACTTCAGTTTAATTCCTTTGTCCGATAAGGAAATGTGGAACTTAAAATTCTTAAAGGGATTTAATGGATAAAGCATAAGTTATGAGGTTACTCGGTGTGAGATTGAAATTGGATATTGACAATGAAGTCAGAGAATGTTTAAGTAAAATCTATATCAAGTTTTATAATGTTATAGTTAATCGTGTTGGGATAAAAAGGGAAAGTAATGGCATATTGGCGTAAAGGGATAGTATAAGATAATTGAAGGTAATCCCGATAATGATGTTGGTTAATGAAAAATGAAAATGATGAACTTGAAAGGTCAATAAGATTGTAAAGCATATATGGAGATCGAAATATAATTGGATAAAAACAATATTTAGTGATTGACATGGGGATTATGATACTATGATACAATGATACATAATATATTGAAATTCACATATATGGTTGGAAATGATAAGTGCTTATATGCTATTGAAATTCGAGTACGAATTTATTATAAGTGGGGGAGTTTGTAACACCCCGAGCAAGTGAAGTCAAAGAGGGAGAGATTCGGTCAAAAAGGGGGGGGAGGAAAAAGACAAAGAAAGGAAGGGAAAGAAAGAGAAAGGGGGAGAGAGGGGGGCATCACGGGAGAAGAAAAAAAAAGAGAAGCAGAAGGAAAAATAAGCAGAAGGAAAAAGAAAGGAAGGGAAAGAAAGAGAAAGGGGGAGAGAGGGGGGCAGTCACGGGAGAAGAAAAAGGGAGCAGAAGAAAAAGAAGGAAGGAAAGAAGAAGAAGAAGAAAAAAAGGGGCAAAAAGGGCAGCGACGGGAGAAGGAAGGAAAGAAGAAGAAGAAGAAAGAAAGGGAGAAAGGGGCCAGCGACGGGAAGGGAAAGGAGAGAAGAAGAAAGAGAAAGAAAGGGAGAAAGGGGCCAGCGACGGGAAAGGAAAGGAGAGAAGAAGAAAGAGAAAGAAAGGGAAAGAGAAAGGAAAGAAGGAAAAAAAAAAAAAGAAGAAGAGAGGGGGCAACGACGGGAAGGAAGAAAGAGGAAGAGGAGAGAGAGAAACAGTAGATAAAAAAAAAAGGGGAACAAAACAACTGGGTGCACGCGTGAAATAATAGCGAAGTAGTACCCCGCTATTTCAAGGTGAGTGGGTGCTAAATTTTAAAAATATTATATTTTTATAATATTGTATAAATTGTGTTGATAGTTGATGATATTGTGGATGGCATGAGTTGGTAGAAAAATTAGGTTGTTTGTGAATGTGAAAAATTTAAAAATCTGGATTTGTGATAAAATATGTAGTACAGTATATATATAATTTTTAAGTATGGGGAAACAAATCTTCGACTGATTTTACTTCAAATAATGCCTTGCAATTTGTGTATTGTTTAGGCCAGTAACCATTATACCGTTTTCGAGATACGGTAATAATTGATTATTTTGTTTTATATACGTTGATTTGGCAGACATATTATGATTTAAATGATTACAATATTTTGTGTACGAGTAGGTAAAGGGGGACCTGAAGCCCCGATTTATTTTGGTGACGTGGGTTCCCACGAGTAGGTAAAGGGGGACCTGAAGCCCCGATTTATATTGGTGACGTGGGCGGTTTCCACGGATAGATTACGACATCTGAGAATAAGCCTAAGGGCTGCACTAATTTATCCGAGAACGAAATTCGCTTGTTTATTGTCTTAGCACACATAGCGTGTCTTTGACACGTAAATTTTTATTTATATATCCTCTTGGATTATACTGTTTTAAATTTGCAAGGCATAAATTATCTACCCATTTGATTAAATATTTTCTACGCATACTCTTGGATTTTGAACTAATCTACCCATATGTTGTTTCCCCTTCTCGCCTGCTCACTGAGTCAATGATTATCACTGAGTCTATGAGACTCACACCCTCTTATTTTCCCCTTTTGCAGACAGGGATTAATCTGACGTGAAACTATCAGTGAGTACGGTTTACCACAGATCTGGATAAGAACAAGTTTCAACTCGTTTTAGAGTCACTCCGCTGATAGAGGTCAAGTTGTAATACTCTGGAGTTGTAGGGGCAATTATTGATTTTTGGATTAATGAAAGTTGAGATTTTGAACTCAACGTAGTTAATTGTAATATCATGTTTTAACGTAAAAGTGAATTGATTGTACTTGATTTTAAATCCAAGTACACGTGTATATATGTGATTGACGTAAAATTTATGCAGTTTATTGCAAGTGTACAGAGAATGGTTGAAAAGTCATATGAGGCTTGTTCGAGACTTGGTGGGACACCTTGAAAGTCTCGAATGCCAGTAGCGATATAGGGGGGGTCGTTACAATAACGGTGCACTTAAGTTGCTTATAGGAAACTTGTTATAGACAGTTGGCGGGTTTCAATTTTCTAAGTGGACATGACGTTGGCTTTCAGCAACCGTGCCTATAATTGCTCTTCACATTTTCCATGGTCCTGTAGTTGACATGCACATAAAAGATAAATAAAAATTACATTAGAAAGATGCTTCTTTTTTTTAGTGTGTGAACTTTCCATTCTTTTTTTTTTTATGATTGACTGCTTCACTTGATTAACTTTCTATTCTTTTTTTAACATTTCCAACTGGTTTGGCCACATGATTAATTTTTAACATTACCTTCGTATCTCCATCTAACAAGCCAATAGCCCAATAGAAGAGACAAATAATTAAGAGAGCTTCCCAAAACGTTTGGTTTTTTTTTTTCTCCTCATCATGAAGGCTATCCTATCAGTTTCACAAAAAATCTCCCTTTATGTCTCCTTAGAATTCAAATTAGTTTCAGATTCAAATTGTTCATAGTGAAAGCTCCAATTTGTTATTAAGACTTGCTTTTAATTTTTCACAGTTTTGTTTTAAAATACTTTATAAAGTTAAAATAAATAAAGAGATCATTTATTTTTAGGTTTATAAAGCAATAGTCAATAATTATTTAGAGTTACTTTTATTTTATTCAATTTTTTACATAATTGATTAAAATAAAAATGCAACGTCAATTCTATCAACATTATCCAATACAAAAGATAAATCATACAATCTTTCATTTAAATATTAAATATTTATATTATTTAATTTTACTTGCAGACAATCTTGGTATATCTTGACCTAATATGATGTACTTAATTTTTATTTTACTTCCCAATACCAAAAAAGAAAAATGTTATATATTTTGTTTCCAAAAGCTAAAACAAATTACAAAAATAATAAAAAAAGTGACAATTAAATTAAATTCCCCAGTATCATGGAATATGGAGTTTTAATCATTGCAATATGCCTATTGCAATTAGTTAATTAGTTAATTAGTTCTTGTATATTATTTAAGGATGTCAATTTTTTGTTTTCAAAAACAAAAAGAAGAAACAAAAACAAACAAAAAAGTGACAATCAAACTACACCTAAGAAATTTCATTTCGCTTAAACATATTTTTATCGACTAAATGCTCGATTTGATATCAAAACTTTTGAATTTTTTTAAATTAGGGTCAATTGTTTCAATTGTAACAAGTAAAGGCCAAACGTTTTTTGTTTTTTACAATTAAGGGTTAAGGTGCGAGATATCTGACGCGTGTAGGATACACATATGATGTAGATGCTGACATTTTTCAACATGACATGGCATGTAACAACTTTTTCATCATTGTGTGTAATAATTAAATTTTCAACATAGCATATAACAACTAAATCTTCAACATGATGTGGTGCATGCTCTAGCCACCTGTTAACTTAACTTTTAATTATAAGAAATCAAAAACATTTAGCCCTTAATTGTTACAATTAAAATGTGTGTCCTGTAATTAAAAAAGTGGCCAAACGTTTAGCCCCAACTTGAGCATTTAGCCTATTTTTATCTATTATACAAACAGTAGAGCTGAAATTGCTAAAACTTACATAATATTTGCTATGTATCTACTTAATTAATTATGTTAGTTGATTTTTTTATTTATAATTAAATGAAAGAATTATATATATATATATATAAACCCCAGACATGAAGATGTTGAACATTTTGAAAGAGTTTTGAGAGTTTTCACATGTCCACTAAGTTATATTAAAACATGCATGACAAGCATATTAATAATTTTACTATTAAGGTGATAATCATGAAAGGGACAAATAATCAACTAAATCATGGAATATGGAGTTTTAATCATTACAATATATCGTGGAAGCACACATAACGAGATAAAATTTACCATTTATTTGTCATCTTCTTGTTGAATTTTTGGTTCATATACAGCCTTGATTATTCATTTTGTTAGTAAACAACATATCATAATAATTTAGTTAGTGCATGAATATAAAAATCATTTTATTTTTCTAATCAAGTGAGAGAATTTTGAACCCTTCCTCCCTCTTATAAATTATGCACCTTCATTACAAGAAACACAGCCGATACGGCACACTCTGGCACATGATGGTAAGTCCACAGGACGTGGGGGGAAAGAAAAGAAAAGATAAACTTAAGGAAGATTTCTTTCTCTACCCTATACGGTTTTCCTTTTGTGTTTCAAAGGACAGAACTGTGGCCGTGTTTTTCCCTTTTTTCTTCAGCTCGAGGCTTTTCTTTTTATGTTTTAATTTTGTCATCCATTGCTCGAGTTAATGTAAAGATTTTAAAAATTCTTTTGAATTTTTTTTAAACCATTCTTCTACTGTTTATTTAAAGGAAAAGATTTCAATAGCATAGCTTGTATATCTATTTGTATAAGTCATTATGGTTCTAGGGTTGTATATATGTAATTACTATATAAATAGTACTGATATATTTTACATAAATATATATATTACATTTACAGTATGAACTTATTTACTCATTTAATAAATTCTATCAAAGTAGTGCGTATGTATGTATGTGTGTATATATATATATGTATGCATGTATAAAATCTTTATAAATAAAGATAAATACCTACAATACATTTAGGCCACGTTAAGCAAAACCTTCAAGCAACAACTAGTCTTTTTCTTATATATAAATAGTTTGCTAATCTTTTTATGTTCTGGTGCTTTGATGCTTGTATATGCTTTCATTATCCAATCTTTAACTATACCATCATACTAAAATGCTGAATCTGAATTTTGGTAACGATTAACAGGATGGAAACGTCTCTACTGTAGGGCAACCAAGTCGACCGAAGATAGGAAGAAATAAACTTAAGGAAGATTTCTTTCTCTATCCTATACTGTTTTCTATTTTTGTGTCAAAAATACAAAACTGTGGCCATGTTTTTCTACTGCTTGAGGATTTTCCTTTTTGTTTTAATTTTATCATTCGTTGCTAAAGTTAATGCAAAGATTATAACATACATTAGATACATACATATACAGGTCACTGTAAGTTTAAAAAATTCTTTTGAATTTCCTTTTTTAAAACCATTCTTCTACTGTTTGTTTAAAGGAAAATATTTCAATAGCGTCGCTTGTATATCTGTTTGTATAAAGTCATTATGGATTTTCATTTTCTTCCAAAGTTTTATTCAAGTGATCCAAAAATTATTAAAATTGTGTGTGAATCAATTGGGTAAAGATGATAGATTTGGGTTGAAATGTTTTTTTTTATACAACTAAAATATAAATAGAATGAAAAGATATAAAATGCTAGTATACTTACGTATGGGTAATTCAATAAAAAAATTTGTTTACATGGCAAAATTTTTTTGTGTAACATGAGTTTAAATATGCTTTTTTGAAATTTCATGCCTGTTAAGAAGTGCTACACTTTAAATAAATATGATCAAGTTTAGAGAAATTAAATTTAAATATTTTAAACCTTGGAGGTTAAGATAAAAACCTATAATACATTAAGTCCACGTTAAGAAAAAACATAGAGTAACAACTATTCTGTGTTTATATATATATATAGATATATATTTAAGTATACCACTATTTCTAAAATGTTGAATTTGTAATTTAACGTCCAACAGGTTTTTGTTGTTCTCCAACGTAACGATGGGACATCAACAAGGCACCAACAAGGCACCAACATGGTAATGCAACCATTGGACAACTCAAACAACAGGTGTACGACAGCCAGCGGACAACTTTGGGCAGTCAAGAAACAATTAGAAGTGTTTCCCACGGCGGACGGCAGCTGCAAGATCATTTGATAATTAATGACTGTGGAATTGGTAATGGGGCTGAAATCATTCTGAGTGTCTAAACAGCTAAATAATCCTCTTTGGGACATTGGTGTTAAAGATGGTAGTACGATAACAGTTGGATGAGTTTTTATTGAAGGTTGAAGCATATGGCTACACCCTAGAATAAGAATAATTTGTGATTGTGATTGTGCTGGTCCTAATCTACCATGTGTACTGTAATGGTTGAATAGGGTGCATTTGAATCTCTTTGAATGTTAAATAATAATAATAATAATAATGTGCTTATATCTCTTTGAGCGATATATACAATCTTAAAACAAAATGCACCTACCTTTATAAATTCTCTTCTTGACAATGAAGCAAAAATCCTTTTTCTTCCAACCAGAAAAGACAAACCAGAAAATAAAAAACAGAATATAAGGAACTCTTAACTTCCTGAATTATTTCTCTGGACTTGTGAATTACAACATACAACTTTATGCAGTAAAAACTCATATAAAAGACAGCTATAAAGGCAAAGCATGTGTGGGTTCGAAAACCTAAAGGCCTTGATTAAAATAGGAGTCATCATCAAGATTTTTCTTATGATTGAATACTTGACTTGATTATTTTTTTAGTCTTTTTATATATAAAACACAATAGAATGAGGCAAATAAGTCCTTTCCTCGTATATATAAAACACAAAGAAAGAAACAGAAATATTTAGCTCATCTAAAAGGGATACATTTAGCTTTCATGAGTGCAAGGCTGTTTATTTTATTTTGTTTACATCAATGTTATTTATTTAATGATTTGAAGTAGAGGTGTCCACAGGTAAGGATTAGTGGGCATCTCCAAAACATAAGCTAGGTTCGAGCTCGACTCTACCAACTCAATTAAATTATATTTATTATTAAATTATTTAAAAATTCTATAATAATATTTAATATTTATAAATATGGCTAAAATCAAATTAAACGAAAATTATTTATTTATTAATATAATAATATCCCAAATTAGATTCAAATTTACAAATCATATCTAAGTTCAACCCAAATCAGATTGAACACACACAAACTTGGTTGAGTAGCTTGGCTAGTGATCACCTCTACTTTAAAATAGCACATTTAATTTGTATATTAATGGGAAGTACTAATCGGAACTGCAGTTATCTTAATTAATTTCCAGTGCTCTATGTGTTGCATTGGCGTCTTTTCCTAGACGAAAGATATCCTTTCAAGGCTATCTTATCAGTTTCATAAAAAATTTCCCTTTTTAAGGCTACTTCAAAATTCAAATGAACTCCATATTCAAATTGTTCATAGTGAAAGCTATATTTTTATTGATACTTGTTTTTAATCATTTACAGTTTACTTTTTAAAAACTTTATAAAATTACAGTTAAATTAGCATACAACTATATTGTGAGCCCTAGCCGTTTGATGGAGAATCAGATTTGAAGATTAATTTGGAAGTGGCCTGGTGCTCATGGGATGCGTACCTTTTTATGGTTGGCATGCAAAGATTGTCTTTTAACTAACTTGGAAAGGCCACGTTGTCATTTTTTTTAACAATCCTTCTGCTTGCTTTGCAATATAGAAGTTGAGTTCCTTGTTTTCCGCGATCGCCCTCTTGCTAAAGCTGTTTGAGATTCTTTAAAATATTGCGCTTCTGTGAAGAAGAACAGCAACGATCAAACATAGAACTTCAGGATCTCAATGAGTTTGGAGAAGTGGACAGCTTTTTTGCATTCCATCTTTGTTGGGGAACTTAACCATTAGGACGACCACGTCAAATTTGAAAGAGTTTTTTTGGCCAGTTCGGTCAGGTGGTAGATATCTTTGCTGCAAATACACGAAAACGAAGGAAAGATTGGTATTCGAAATATGCTTTTGTGCACTACCAATCTGAGAATGAACAGAAAAGAGCTATTGGAAAGGGTGATAACTCCATTTTTGATGGTAGATGTCTCAAACGCTTGCAGAGCCAAGTCTTCTAAAGCGGAGCTTGCACATGGTTTGGTCAAACCAAACAGGAATCAGGATTCTAAACCAAGGTCTTGGAAGGAGGCTTTTGTTACAGTTGAGAAGCCTCCTTCTCCTCTGATTTCCAAGGATCCAGCGCCATCTATTCTTCATGCTGACTCTATGGAACAAAGTTTGAGCTCAAAGGAGACTTCATTACCAGTGAACCTTAATGGAAGAGTTTTGGATTCTAAGCTGAGTCTGATAGTCTCGCTTGATGATCTTGATTGGATTGATTAGTCTGCTATGGGGATTTTGAAACAAGACTTTCGTTTATGTCTCATCGAATCAAGACTTTTTGATCAAGGTGTTTGGGTGCAAATAAGAATCGTGGAAGATAGAAAAGTTTTGCTTACATTTGGTGTAAGAACTAGAATGCTTACTTTGATTAACGATTATTTTGATTTGTTTAACCTTTGGTTTATTTCTATTTCCCCTTATGATAGGTGGCAAATGCTAAAAGAAAATATGGACTGGATCAAGTTGGCTCGTATTCCCATTCATCTTCGGCACGCTAATGTCTTCAAGGCAATCGGTGAATTATGGGGATCCTTTGTGATGGTGGACAAAGAGACTACCAAGAATGCCCATTTCGATTATGTGACATTCCTTATTGAAAAAAAATGATAGGGTTTCAATTTAGTGTGATTTTGATGTCTGTATTAATGGATGGAATTGTCACTTAACAATCTTAATGGTTAATTTGAGCACTGACGATATGTGTTAACTTTTAAGAGAAAAGAAAACAATAAATTTTGAAAATCAACAACGATAAGAAAAAGCCAAGCAAATATAAAGAACTAGACTCAGGAGAAATGAAAGCGGGAAAATTCTTATGCATATTCACAACAGTTAAAATAGCTGGTTTTTAATTACCAAAGCAAATACAAAATAGTTTAAAATGGACCCCGGACAAGCTGTCTGATGCATTACAAGGAACAAGAAAATAGGCCGCGTGGCCATTACATATGCTGAGGCTAACAACCAAGGAAATAAAGAAAGACAACAAAAAATAAAAGAAATAAGAACACGTGCATAACATTGATCAGATAAGTAAATGAAACATGTGACAATCATGTGATTGTCATTTTACCAATTGGCTTAAAAGCTTCATGCCTTGCTGCAATTCAAGCTTCCACCTCTAACACTCCTATTGGAATTTGATTTTCCAGACTCCAAACTTTATCCTCAAACACTCAAACTTGTGTCTGCTAAGTGTTTTAGTAAAAATATCAACCAATTAGTCATTGATGTTGTAACACTTCACCTGCATCTCATTGTTCTTGACAGCTTTTCTTATAGCATGGTATTTAACTTTTATATGTTTTGTTCTTCCATGGTTAACTAGATTTAAACCAATTGCTATAGCAGACTTGTTATCCAACCAAAGGATAGTTGGTTATTCTTGAATCACCTTCAAGTCCAATAAAATCTTTCTAAGCCAGAGTGCTTGGTTTGTTGTAGCTAATGCAGCCACATATTCTGCCTCTACTGAGGATTGTGCCACAATTTCTTGTTTATTAGAGTTCTAGGCAAATATAGTAGCTCTAAAAGAGAAGCAATAACCAGTTGTACTTTTAGAATCTTGCCAGCTCGCTGCCCAATTACTATCTGATTAGCCTTATAGTTCCAGCTTCACGTTCTTATTGAACTTGAGGCCATAGCATAAGGTTCCTTTAACATATGTGAGGATCTTTTTACCTGCCATTAAATGAACTTCTAATGGCTTCTACATAAATCTAGACAATAGATTAGTAACATGTAGAATATCTCGTCTAGATATAGAAAGGTAAAGCAAACTTCCAATAAGTTTTCTGTAATAAATTTCATTGACTTCTACACCTTCATCATCCAAACGAAATTTATTCTTAGTGACCAGTAGTGTTGCTACTGCCTTATAATTTTCCATCCTGAATTTCATCAACAATTCTAAAGCATTTTTTTTGGTGCAATAGTATACAATTAAACCTTTGCTCAATCTATAAACCTAAAAAATATGGCAATTTCCCTAAGTTGTTCATATCAAACTCATTTTGCATTTTTACTTTGAAGCCATTCAATGATTCACCACTTGGCCCTATGATAAGTAAATCATCAACATAGAGAAAAACTATTAGATGGTTCAAGTTACCTGAGGCTTTGACATACAAAATATGTTAATTCTCACATCTTATGAATCCTTGACTAAGTAAATAGTTATCCATCCTTTCATACCAGGGTCGCGGGGCTTGCTTAAGACCATACAGTGCCTTTAGCAACTTGCATACTTTATCCTTTTTCCCAAGTTAAACCAAGCCCTTAAGTTGCTCTGTATAAATATTTTCTTTGATAGTCCCCTTTAAGAAAGCAGATTTGATGTCCAAATGCCATATCTCCCATCCTTCACATGTAGCAAGAGCCACCAATAACCTAATTGTATCATGTCTAGCTATTGGTGCAAAAGTTTCAAAAAAATCCACTCCATGCACTTGAAAGAAACCTTTCATCACAAGTTTCGCCTTGTATTTGTTAATGGTTCCATTTGAGTTAAGTTTTGTTCTATAAACCCACTTCACTCACATTACTTTTTGATTCTTAGGTTTGTCAACCAAACACCGAGTTTTTTTCTTCATCATCACTTCACTCCATAACTTGTCTCCAATGCTCATATACAGTAGCTTCTACATATAAACTTGCTTCTAAGATTGCAACATATCACCTTGAATAAATATCTTTCAGAGATTTTGTTCTTCTCAGAGGCGGTTCATCAACATTTTCATTTGACTTTGGTTCATCTTCATGTTCTGATATGTAATTTGCCGAAATGTGTTAACTGTGTGAACCCTTTACTGCTTTAGTGTCCTAATTCCACTTCATGCTTTCATCAAAAACAACATCTCTACTAATAAAGAACTTCATTGTTATGACATTCAACACTTTATATCCTTTAGAAACTTCATTATACCTAAGGTGAATTGCAATAACAGACTTTTCATCTAGTTTTGTTTTCTTCACATTTGGTATTTTTGCATAACATATGCAAGCAAATATTTTCAAATGGTTAACAAAAGGCTCTAAATCATACCATGCTTCATAGGGAGTCTTATGCATTAGGGCTTTTGTTGGGGATAAATTAAGTAGATAGTTGGCTGTGTTCATAGCTTTTGCCCATAATGTCTTTGGCAAACTCTTCTCAAAGAGTAGACACCTTGCCATTTCTATTAAGGTCCAGTTTTTCTTTCAAGAACATTATTTTGCTAAGAGTTGTAGACACTGTTAATTGATGTATAATACCAAACTTGCTTAGGTAAATTTCAAATTCTTTAGCTATGTACTCAGTGCCATTGTCACTCATCAACATTTTAATGGTCAAGTTTGTTTGATTTTCTACTAGTGCTTTATACTTAATAAACACATCCAAAGCATTAGATTTCACTTTGAGAAAATAGACCTAGCTAAATTCAGTATAGTCATAAATGAAGAACAAATAATTACTGTTTCCATTTAGTGATGAAGTCTCCATGGGACCTCTTATATCAGTATGCAACAGATGTAATTTTTGTGTAGCATTCCATCTTCTGACTTTAGGAAATTATGCTAATTTCTATTTACCAAATTGACAAATATAACAAACCCTATCAGAGTTAGAAATCACTGGTAAACCAACCACCATATTATCTATGCTCATCAATTTCAATGAACCATAGTTCACTTGACCAAATCTTTTATGCCAAAGATCAATTTCAGTCATAGTGCAACTATAAACAATATGATTAACCTTCATCCAATCTAGAAGAAAACATTTGTTTCTCATTCTTACAATCAGTAGCTTAATTTTAGCAAGATCTTTAATTGTACATGCCTTATCCTTAAACACTAATTCATAATTATCATCCACCAGCTACCTTACACAGAGTAGGTTTTGGCTAACATTTGATGCATAAAAAACATTTGGTATTGACTTCAAACCATTAAGTGTTTGCACTTTTACCATACCAACTCCAAAGATCGAAAGAAAATCTCCATTACCAATATCCTTTCCTGTCTTGAAGCTATCATCAAGAGTAAAAAAATTCTACTTGCAACCAATTAAATGGTTTGAGCAACCATTATTTATGAACCAAGTGTTTTTCTTATCATTAGAATTTGCCTTCATTACCATGAAAAACACTTTATCCTCTACCTGATATTTTTGCCTAGCAATAGCAGTTTTCTCGTTTGCCTTAGTTCCTCAATTCTTATGGACTTTTTCCATATGACCTTATTAATTAAAAGCTTTACATTTAACATTAGGCTTGTACCAATAGAACTTCTCAGTATGGTTGGTTTTCTTGCAGTATGAGTAAGGTGGAAAAGTGCCTTTTTGATTTCCTTGCTTCTTTTCACTAGTTTTCTTTCCTTTGTCTTTTTCTCATCCCCAAACTTTTTGCTATACCCATTGCTATGTTGTTTATTTGCATTTCTTGCCATCAAGGTGTCACGACCCAAATCCAAGAGGCCATGATTGGCACACTCAAGCTTCGTAAGCAAGCTCGCGAAACTCGAAAAAGCCTTCATAGTTAAGTCCTGATAAGCACATATATCAAAATCATAATGCCTCATAGCCAACATCATTTCATTAACTTAAATCTTTTAGCATTCAACATTTGCCCCTTAGCTTGTAATAATGTTTAGGACTTAAACATAACATATACATAGCCATACATTGGCTAATTTACCAAGTCATTAAACATCCATTACATAACATAAGGCAATTGCAGGCCATCATATATCTTTTATGGCATACTTTATTTACATCGTGAAAGTGTACATAAACTAAAACTCCAACTATGGTGCAGCAGAGATTTACAGTCAATGCATAACATACCACTTGTCAAAATTACGAGTCTGACGTTAACAACGCTAAGTCACCTAATCCTTGATGTCTATTTATCTACACATATACAATTAGAGTGGTGAGTCACACAAGTACTCATTAAGCAGAAGTATAAAACAATTGTAAATGTGAAGGGATAATTGCTACACATATCTTCTAATCATGCATGCATATCATATATCTCATGCAAGTACGTAATAGGATAGGTCGGATGTCATTTGTTGATCATAGTTAATCATAATCATGGCAACCATGCTATGCTATGTATTTGTGTCTATTAACATACTAAGGTGGTATAACCATCCTCGCCTTATTCATTCAACATCATTACCAACATAACCATTCGTCAATATAATCGACCATATGAACCAGCCCACCATAAGGCCATCTACATACGTGATTGAACATACATACCTAATAATGCTTGCCTTGACACTAAACCATAAGCTCTCCAAGCTTTCTTCATATCAATTTTGTATGCAACATTTCATTTCGCTCTTACCTTAAGCCTTTACATTCATCATTGCTTTATAACATCATATAACATAATTCACATTTCAAAAACCTAAGGCATGCCACTACATGGTCATAACATCATATCATAGGTTGGTCCTCCTTGAACATAGCATAGTCATGTACAATGGCAACTGATAGACAATATACAATATCATGTCATGCCCCATTGCTGTAGCAAACAACAGAGTCATGTCACGCCCCATTGGCATGGCAAGCAATGGAGACTAGTCTTGTAACACTCTCACTTTTTGGTGTAAATTAAATAAATTAAGAATGAATTATGACATATATGCTACTTTGAGGACTTTGATGATATGTGACAAATCCCATAGTTTGAGGTTTCGATCTAAGTTTGATGTTATGTTTGTAAATTTATGTGTATGGGATTAAGTTAAATGAATGATTTAAGGTGTGATATTAATAGGAAATGATTTTGTGGTGTTAAACTTAGATTTTTGGAAGTTTTGGAAGCTTAAAACTGCCTACAGGGGAAGATATATTGATACATCCCCCCCATGTATTGATACATTTTTAGTAAGATGAACAATAAAGACTATAGAGGATTTTCTATTGATACATTCAAGAATGTATCAATGCATTTGGCTAAAAATGAACATCTATCGATACATTGCCCTGGTGTCCTAATGTATCGATACATTTGAAGTAGAGGGTTCCCAGGGGAAGTATCAATACAGTTCCCTCATGTATCAATACATGGTTCGACTGTGAGCATTTTGCCTGAAATGTATCGATACATTACCTTAATGTATCGATACATTTAAGCAAAATTAGGATAGATGTATCGATACATCACTAAGTAAAGGCAAAAATAAAAAAAGGTTCACGAGCATTTTTCCCATTTGACAAAAACCCCCAAACTTTTTCTCTCTTTCTACCATCTTAAAAGACTAAGGCCTTAAATGGATTCTTAGAGCTATTTGGAGTTAATCTGAGCTTGGGAAACACCTTTAGAGGTAAGATTAAACATTTTATTGATTATTTCTCAATTTAATCTATTAGATTCTAAGAAATCTGCTGTTTTCAGCTTTTGGTGAATCTTCCTTGATTTAGCTAGAATTTGGAACCAAGATTCATACAGTTTAACTTTTAAGGTATGGGTTTAGCTCATTAATGAAGAGTTTGAGCTTAAATAGTTGGATTGCTAGGATTTTGTTAATTGTGAAAAAGTTGGCATTTTTCGAAAGTCAAGATTTAATTAACAATTAAATGTTTTGATGTGTTATAAAGAGGAAATGAAGTAATTAGATGTATTGGTAAGCTAAAGGATGATTGGGTGTGAAAGTTGAGCTTAGTGGTGGGATTACCTTTAATTTATCACTGTAAATGGGCTCGAATTGACATACATGTGATGCATGGCGCCTAATTGTGTGTGTGTGCATATATATGCATATATATGGTTGCCTAGATGTAAGTGGTTAAGCTAGAGAACTAAATTGTTGAATGGGTGTTGGTGTGTTGTGATGTGAGCCACATGGGTGGTCTATGCTGTGTGTGGTTTGACTAGAATGTATAGAGGCTATAATGAACCTTAGGAGTAGATTGCCCTACGTAAAGGTTTTGTTAAGAGAAATTGATCCAATGACCCTTGGAGATTAAGAGGCACTTAACGCCTAATTGAGCTGAAAAATGATTAAAGCTCGATAAATATGGATTGAGGTTCAATAAGGAAAAAGTGAATGATAAGGGCATGATGGCCTTATTTGTGGATTTGTTTTTCCATCCAATGGATGAATTCCGGATGTTGATTGTAACGACCCTCTTCTCCGATCGTTACCAATGTCTGAGACTTGTGAGAATACTCGCCAAAATCCCGAACAAGCCTTAGTCAAGATTCTTGTTGACTAAATCGAACATTTTAATATGTATATTAAAAGACTAGGATTTCCTTATAGCATTTCGCCTTCTAGTGACTATTAAAATTCTACTAAATTATGTAAAAATATAATCGTTTACTGAAACTGAATAAGAGCTTTAATTAAAATTCGACAACTAGAAAACAATATTTGATTCTAGCAAGCTTCAGTTACATTCAAACATCACACTTAGAATCCATTACACAACCTCAAAGTTGTTCAATGATACATTTTTGATAAACTAAACGTATTTATATACTTTTATAAAATCGACCATTCTACACAAACATGACTTCCATGCAGCGGAGCAACTCGGAGTGGAAGTCTAAGAGATAGCATTACCTACGTCACAACGAGTAAAAATGTGGTAAGGCAATACACACAAGTTGATCACTTTTCTGCAAAAAGGGGAAGGTAACGGGCGTGAGTCTCACAAACTCAGTGATCATTAATTCCGTGAGCAGCGCATAGAGGGAAACAAACCAAGGATAGAAAATTTGAATATTAAAAACATATGAATATATCAACAATTTAAACTCAAATGGAACATTTATGCCTTACATATAAACCGAAGAATTGTGATGCAAAATAAAAATTTCAAGTAATATAATATAACAAGTGCAATTAAAAGATTTCTACTATCGAAATCATTTAATGTTCTTTATTTAAAATTGAACTAACCTAAGCACACATGCTCCCATGAAAACAAACAATGTCAATGCTTATACACAAGCATATAAACAAGTTCATAGTCGAGGCATTAAACACAAAACCATTATATAAATAAAGGAGCTGTGGAAAAACCTGTATTTCTCACCATGCAAAATAATTCGTGCTTGAAAACCCAAAGAGATATCACTCTCGAGTAGGTAATCGTAATAATTAACCCATGGACCTACTTCCATGTAATGGCATACAAGAGGCCCCTTCCACCAGATTCCCACAACCATGGTAGTCTCGACGATGTTGGCCGACATCGGACAAATCATGTGGTCGTAACCATGTATATCAACTCGTGGCCTAGCCACGTATATCAACCTGTGGCCTTGCCACCTATATATATCACAGACTATGGCCTATCCACGTCTAACAGCCCATTGGCCACCCAAAGATTCTCTAGTTATAGCTCACCTATGCACAAGGGTCACACTATCCCGATGTGACATTCGATCTATTCTTGAATCTCCCGGTTTGACAAAACCGTTTATAACCAAATTGGGTTCTCAAAAGCTTAGTTTATATCTATTTCCAAAATACCAATCACGGTGACGTGATGAATCTATTTGTAAGAATTCATGATCTAAAACATTTGCATGAGGTTTAAATATTAAATCAAAGTATGGTGAACATAAAGTTTATTTATGAATGCATGGTAAACAAGTAAGGCACGTTTTGACATAAACCATGGAAAAGAGCTTGTTTCCCAGTTTCTAAAACCTTTTACATCTACCACTTATATATATATATAACGTTTCTAAAAACATGGCATTCACAAGTGCCTATCATTCTACCAACTCATGCTTTCCCCAATAACAGTACAATCTGATTGCAAATCAATTTAAAATTCACCTACTGAAGCTAACAACTCATGCTATCCAGAATTGCGTTTAAAGAAAACCGACAATGTTTATTGTTCATATATCATTATATAGTTTATGGAACTTTTGAAACAGACACCCCCTACTTCCCTAACAATGGCGAGATGCTACTTCACCATTGATTTGGGTGCGTCTCTACCTAATTTTACTTGCCAATCACCCGTCACCTTCTCTGGTACACCACCACGACAGTTACATATAAACCCAACAATTGTGATGCCAAAAAAACAATAGTTGTTGTTGCATCGATGTTTTCAGAAGAAGTTGCTTTTGCTAACGGGATTTCTTTTGGATTTGATGGTTGATCCATCTCAATAACAGAATTAATTTTCAATATGGTTAACAAGAATACCATCTTATCCCTCCATCTAGTCAAATTCATTTTATTGAACCTATCGAGTTTGATCACTTCTTAATTTTGGAAGTGAACCTTCACACTTGAATCCAACCTAGTTTCCATTACAAAATAATTATAAAAATGTTTGAAAAAAATACCTTAAGATTGTTAGAAAATTTAGGAAAAGAAGAATATTTTGAGAAGAAGGAAGAGTATGACTTTCAGAGCATGAATTAACACTTTCGTTAAGGTATTTTTTTCGACCTCCAGATACATCAAAGTTCTTAACACACTTATCAAAATTATGAAATTGGCAGTGTGAGAACGTTATTTATATAATAAGCCAATGTATACAACTTTCAATGAAAAGACTTGTATCCTTTCACAATATGACTCTCAAATAGCATGAAAAGACCTATTTCTTTTCATAATGTAACTCTTCAAATAGTTGTTTCCTTTCATAATATAATTATTCAATAATTATATCTAATAACCTTTCAAAAGTTATATTTTACTAAGATAATTATTTATAATTCTTTAATCACAATCTTTCCCAATATTAACAAACTATCAAACATGCCTCTCCAATATAAAGCTTGAAAGGTTTCAAACTTTCCATTGTCAACATCTTTGGCCTTAAAAGCAAGATGCTACTTGACACCACAACAAGCCTTAAGAAGCTCTAGACACTTGAAATTTGCATGTTGCGCGCAAACGAACAAAAATACCTTTTAATTTTGAAAATTAATTCTTATTCGTAATTGTTAATTAACCATTTATGATAATTATGATAAAAAAAATCCACAAACTAAAATTACATACATGCCTTAGGCATATAACTTAATAAAAAATTAAATAACAAACATCAAAATTGCATGTGTTTTTCTCTTCTTAAACCCTTTGTCAATCAATTAACCTTAATGGCCAATAGGTATGCACATAAGGCTGGACCCCATTGTTGGTCATTGGATCCATACGGATATAATAAATATCCAGTTCTCTTTATTTATTTATTTATTCGGCTGACCTCAAACCATTTGATGGTTTTGGCCGACCACAAATCATTCCTTTTTTCTCTGCCAAACAGAAAGACTGTATTAATGATAAGAAGGTGCACAAAAAATGGCGTCCGCTCATGGGTGCTAGAGCACAATAAGCAGTACGTAATCACAGACCTCAAAACATTTAGCAGTTTAGGATGAGCTCGTTTAGTTAATTTTGGTATTGAGTTTCGCCATCTAATTTCTTGTTGGATTTATTATTTATTGGTCATTACATAGAGCTGTGACTCTCATTTTGATTCTCTTTTGCATATGTAAAGATTTTAAGGTACATAAAATGATCATACTACTGTAGTTTAAGCAGATCAGAGCCATGCTCAAAACCCATATATAATTATTATATTTTCGTTTGTTTCTTTTTCATGCTTATGCAAAGAAGTTAATCCCATCTTAAGAGGGAAACAAATTAAGCTTGATGACGCTTTTGGCTAAAAGGGGATCAACCGCCGCTCCTGGTTTAACAAGGTTGTAGGAGCTAGTTCTTCTTTCTGAGTTGGATTTAATTTTGATGACTGATTTGTGCTGCCTTAAAAAGTTAAGGAAATTTGTTATAGACCATCCATGACATTGCTTTTCGCACGAGTCATCTTTCCATGATTCTGTAGTTGACATGCATGTATAGTGGCGGATCCAAAATTTTATATCATGGGTGGCTAAAGAGCATTCATACAAGGACACAGAACAGGTCAATGATTTGATTCAAAGTAAAAAATTAATCATTTTTGAAATAAATTAAATTATAGCATAAAATTTTATTAATAATTTAAATATAAATTTTTAATTTCATAAATATAAATAACATAAAGTAAAAAGAAAAATTAATATTAGATTTTCATATTAGGCATCGTAAATTGTGTTCAACGTGCTTTCATACTTTCAAATTCATTAATAACTAAATCTATGTCAGTGGTTTTAGCAATGCATCTTTTACACCATAGGACCATAATATATTATACATATTGTCGCAACGTACGGGTCCGGGTCCCCGTTCGCCAGACGCCGGTGAAAATAAAAGAAACTTAGGAGTCACCACCAATCGTTTCTTATAGGTGCGATTGGTCACCTATTGACTTGGTTCTAATCGATGAAGTCCTAAATCAATTTCAGGTCCATCGAAAGAACAAAAACTGATCTACATTTTTTTTCAAATGTGGGTTCGGGAGTGCAGTTACGCACGGAGAAGGATTAGCACCTCCGTGACCCCCGTTCCACGAACAGTACCATTTAATCTTAAGTCATTCTGTTACGACCTGATTTCGATTTTATGGTTATGTTTCCTTAATCTTCGCTTATTAACCAATTTTTATCGAGTTGATCTTTTATTTGGCTTTACGTATGCACATGATGCAAGTATAAAATGATGTTATGATTTATTTATTTTAAATGATGAGGTCGGTAATCTTTTATTGGAAAATCATTCGAAAACCATCCCAACGTTTTGGTGAAATCTAGACGTTTTCCACATCTAGAGATATCTCCGAAGGAACTCATCTCTACAAGCTCCTCGGAGAAATCCCATCGTCGGAATTCCCACCTCATTTACAGGATAAGTGTGGCATGCTATGACAGGATAAGATGATGATGTCTATGTGCATGCGTTTATTGATTTACGGGAGGTTCGTAATTCATTCGATTATGTGGTTAATAATTTAAGATGATTTATCACATTATTTGTAGTTATTATCATTCGTTACGTTTTTGAATTATTTTTTCTATTTTTATCATTTTTTATTATTTTTTTTTCTATTTTTTTACTTACTTTTTTTCTTTTGTTTTCTATTTAAATCTTTATTCTTTAATTAACAGTATTGGTAAGTAATTCACTTAATTATATAGCTTTTCAAATGAACCATTAAAATTTTTTGGTTAAATTAGCTTTATTCGGTGATATTCATTTAAACTAATTAACTAATTATATTAATTTGAGTTTTTTATGTAAATTATGAAAATTTATTTTTTCAATAATGACTTATTTGAGTAATGAATATTGGAGTATAGAGTTCGGATTTATCCCGATGCTTCGGTGAAAATCCATCTCGATCTCCTCACCTAGAAAATTAACTTTGAAAAAGGTAACTCTTTATCTCTTTTTAAGTTGAATTCCATCATCGGATACTCAAAATAATTATTATATATGTTTATGCACATTTTAAATTTATTTATTTTTTTATTATTATTTGTTTATTACATTCTTTTATTATTTATTATTTTTTTATTTTTTTATTGTTATTATTTTTTATTACATTAGGTTTATATTATTATCTTATTATCCTATATTTTTTTATGTGCTTATTACTAAAATTTTATATATTTTCATTTTTGTAATAAAATTTAAACTAAATTAAAATATATTGAAATGAAAAATAAACACATAAATAAAATAAAAATAGATTTAAACAAAGCCCAAGGAAGTATGCCTATCTGGGCTTGGGCCAGCCTAGATCCACAGCCCAACAGGAGGCCTGAAGCTTCCTTGGACGGTCCGCTCAACATGCCCGCGGTATAGAAGTCCAAAACGCACCGTTTTAATGCTAGTATAGTATCTCAAACGGCATCGTTTTGGGCAAAACGCTTCAACTTCCTCCTGTCCTTGAAACGGTGTCGTTTTGCTCTGCTCCCACAGCTATGAAAGCCTTTTTTTTTCTTTTTCTCTATTCCTCCCTACCCCTTTCTCTCTCTAGCTCAGGATCTCTCTGCCTTCTCTCTAGAAACCCGATTGGTCTTCTCACCGGTGCCGTCCGTCGACCACCCCTTCTCTCTCCCACTGATCTTTCTTCCCACTGGGGCCGTCCGTAGACCCCCCCCTTCTCTCTCTCACCAATCTTTCTTCCCGTCAGTGCCACCAAACCCACCGGATCCGGCCTCCCTCTCTTCTGGTCTACGATCAACCACTGATTAGCTTATTTCCCTCACCCAAATAGCTTTTCTTTCTCCCCTTCTTTCACCCACAACCTCTCCTTTCTCCAAACGCAGCCCCAAACACCCCTTTTTCTGAACCACCACCCAATCAGACCCTTTTTTTTTTTCGATTGTCTTTTGGCTGTTAGGCTTAGGTTTTTTGTTGTTTATTTTTTTGGGTATTTGGCTAGCTGTTAAAGAGATTAGGGATTTTCGTTTTTTTTTTTTTGCTCTGTTCCTTTTTTTTCTTTTTCTTCTGATTTCTGAATGCCTGTTTTTAACAACGAGGTTGTCTAATATTTTGGACAATCCCCCTAGGTGAAATCATGCTCTATTGAGCATGATTTCATCTAGGCTAAATGTTTGGGGGGGGGGGGGGGAGGCGATCATCGGATTTGGGGCAATCCCCCAAAATCTGGTGGTTGCAGGGGCATTGAAGGCCCCTGGGAAAAAGACTGAGCTTGCTCAGTCCTTTCCCAATTTTTTTGATTTTTTATTTACTTTTTTTTTATTTAGCTACTGTTATTTTTTATAGTTTTATTATTCATACATATATTATATATATATATAGGTGTCTACAGTTGCCCCTCTTTGCACATTCTTGAGGATCAAGGATAGTGCAAAGACGTAGACACCACGTCTGATTTCATTTTGAGGAAGTTCCTAGACTTGATCTAGGCTTGATCTGTCTCTAAATAAGTTCGATGAAATTCCTAGACTTGATCTAGGCTCGACCTAAACAGGTTCGATTTGGAGTTGAAATTCCTAGACTTAATCTAGGCTCGACCTATCTCCAAACAGGTTCAATTTGACAAAGTTAAAATTCCTAAACTTGATATAGGCTAGACCTAAACAGGTTTGATTTGAAATTGAAATTCCTAGACTTAATCTAGGCTCGACCTATCTCCAAACAAGTTCAATTTGACAAAATTAAAATTCCTAGACTTGATCTAGGCTCAACCTAAACAGGTTCGATTTAAAATTGAAATTCCTAGACTTAATCTAGGCTCGACCTATCTCCAAACAAGTTCGATTTGACAAAATTAAAATTCCTAGACTTGATATAGGCTCGACCTAAATAGGTTCGATTTGAAATTGAAATTCCTAGACTTAATCTAGGCTCGACCTATCTCCAGACAGGTTCAATTTGACAAAGTCAAAATACTTAGACTTGATCTAGGCTCGACCTAAACAGGTTCAATTTGAAATTGAAATTCCTAGACTTAATTTAGGCTCGACCTATCTCCAGACAGGTTCGATTTGACAAAATTAAAATTCCTAGACTTGATCTAGGCTCGACCTAAACAGGTTTGATTTAAAACGAAATTCCCATTTTAGGTTGGGTGAATTTTTACTCTCGAAATTTGGAACATGAATCACTTCTGGTTCTTGTTCTGAACATGATCATATGCATGGCTAGGCATGTATGCATGATTGAAATGATAAAATGCTTTCATGTCTATGATTTATTAAGGTTCCTTGACCCTTTTCTTGCTTCCTCCGATTCTTCACTGCAGCTCTCATTCATCTTGATCCGTGCTTTTCTTTCCTTAGCCACATTTTCCCTCGACACTTGACTGTCTTTTCTTTCTGCTTTTCATGTTAAGGTCCCTTTTTCTCTTTTTTTTTCTTTTTCTTTTTGTTCTTCTTCTTCTTTTTCTCTTTTTCTTTTTTTTATCTCATCTTTAAGTCTCTTTTTTGAACAACAAATGTAATTTCTTGCTTAATTAGTTCATTTCTTTACCAGTCATCATTCATTTCCATGACAAACATCATGTTGGATTATGCAATGATGGAAAGCTAGGCTTGAAGTAGAGAAGTGAAGGAGAGTTCCATTTATATAACAATATACAAAGGATCAAGGAAGAGGAAATTTACAAAGCAAAGATTAGATCATCCAAATAATGAACACTCAGATTATTCAGAGTAAACAATCTGATCTTCTGATTCTGAAAATTATCTTTCATTGATGTCTTAGCCAAATCTACAGATTTTGAATTCCATGACTTCTCCTAGTTTTGCAAGGTTGACGGACTCATTTTTTCCATCGTGCATTCCAATTTGTGCTTCATTTGAGTCAGCAGTTTTGGATTCTCATCCCAAAATTTCTCCTGTTGGTTTCAAGTCGCCCTTTGTGGGTTTTCGACATGAGCCACCTCTTTTGGATTCGAGTCGTCCTTTTCGGATTTTCAACACGAACCATCTCATTTGGATTCGAGCCGTCCTTTTCGGATTTTCGACACGAATCCCTTTTTTTTCTTTTTTTTTTAATTCTTTTTTTGGTTCTTTTTTCATTTTCTTTCTCTTTTTTTTTGTTTTTTTGTTGTTGTTGTTTTTTTTTTATGAATAGTATTTCTTTACTGCATCCGTATTTATTGGATTAGGGAGGTCTCTTCCATCCATGTTGGTTAACATTAAAGCTCCCCTTGAAAAAGCCTTCTTCACCACATATGGGCCTTCCTAATTTGGTGCCCATTTTCAACGAGAATCATTTTGGTTGGAGAGTATTCTTTTGAGGACCAATTCCCCTTCTCGGAAAAGTCTAGGATGAACATTCTTCTCGTATGCTCGTATCATCCTTCGTTGGTACATTTGGCCATGACAAAGAGCTGTGAGCCTCTTCTCCTCAATCAGATTCAACTGCTCATAGCGAGAGCGACCCCACTCAGCGTCTTCCAATTGTGTCTCTATTAACACCCTCAGGGATAGGATTTCCACTTCAATGGGTAACACCACCTCCATTCCATAGACTAATGAATATGGGGTTGCCCCGGAGGAGGTGCGCACAGAAGTCCAATACGTGTGTAAGGCAAAAAGGAGCTTTCCATGCCAGTCTTTATAAACTTCAGTCATCTTCTCCAATATCCTTTTGACATTTTTGTTGGCTGCTTTTACCGCTCCATTCATTTTTGGACGGTAAGTTGTCGAGTTGTGATGCTTGATCTTAAACTTAGCATAAACCTCTTTTACCATTGCGCCATTCAAATTGCTTGCATTATCTGTAATGATCCTTTTTGGAAGTGCATATCGATATTATCTCATTCTTGATGAACTTACACATAACTTTCTGAGTTACGTTGGCATAAGAAGCCGCTTCCACCCATTTTGTGAAATAATCAATGGCCACCAATATGAATAGATGTCCATTAGACACCTTTGGAGTAATCAGCCCAATCACGTCCATTCCCCACATTAAAAACGACCAAGGCGCCGTAAAGACATGTAATGGGGTTGGTGGAGCATGGATTCTATCTGCATAAATCTGACACTTGTGACATCTTCGAGCGAAGTTTATGCAGTTTGATTCTAATGTCGACCAATAATATCCTACTCCCATGATTTGTCTAGCCAACATATGTCCATTAGCATGAGCTTCACAAGTTCCTTCATGGACTTCTTCCATTATTCTGTTGGCTTCAGTAGCGTCCACGCACCTCAAGAGCACCTGGTCTCGACTTCTTTTATAAAGCACGTCTCCACTGAGGAAGAAACCCATTGCTAACTTCCTAAGAATTCGTTTATCATTTTTCGTGGCACTCTCAAGATACGCCTGGTGTTTGATGTACTGCACGATATCATGATACCATGGTTTTCCATCGACCTCTTTTTCAACATTCAGGCAGTGAAAGGGGACTTCACGAATTCCCAAATTAAAAAGGCGTACATCGATTGCTTTGTTTATTCTAAACATTGCTCCAAGGGTGGCCAAAGCATCAACAATCTGATTCTCTTCTCGAGGCAAGTGCTTGAAGCTAATTTTCTCAAACTGTTTACCTAATTCCACAATCAGCTTTTGGTAAGGGATTAGCTTGCAATCCCTAATTTCCCATTCACCTCGCATCTGACATATTACCAAAGCCAAATCTCCATAGACATCTATTGTGTCGACTTTCATGTCGATCGCTGTTTGTAACCCCAGTACCAATGCCTCATACTCCGCCATATTGTTAGTACAATTGAAATTCAACCTCGCCGTGGCTGGGTAATGCTTTCTTTCTGGAGAAATCAATATTGCTCCAATTCCATGACCCAAAGCATTTGAAGCTCCATCAAAGAATAGCTTCCAATTTCCATCCCTTTCAGATTCTTCCTTGCTTGTCTGGCATACGAACATCAAGTCTTCATCCGGGAATTCAAACTTCATTGGTTCGTAATCATCCTCTACCCTTTTTGTTAAGAAATCAGTAATTGCACTTCCTTTAATGGCTTTCCGAGACACATATACAATATCATATTCAGAAAGTAACACTTGCCATTTTACCACTCTCCCTGATAAGGATGATTTTTAAAAGATGTACTTAATGGGATCTAACTTTGCTATGAGCCAAGTGGTATGATACAGATTGTACTGCTTAAGTCAATGTGCTGTCCAAGCTAATACGCAACACATCTTTTCCAGTAAAGAATACTTAGACTCGTAATCTGTGAATTTTTTGCTCAAATAATAGACAACTATTTCTTTCCTGCCGGTTTCATCATGTTGTCCCAACACACATCCCATGGACCTTTCATTTACTGTCAAATACAAAAGAATAGGCCTTCCAGCTACAAGTGGTACCAATAACGGTGGGCTTAGAAGGTAATCCTTGACTTTGTCGAAGGTAATCTGGCATTCCTCATTCCATGCCCCCGGGTCATGTTTACGGAGGAGTTTAAAAATTGGGTCACATGTAGAGGTGAGTTGCAATATAAATCGAGCAATATAATTCAACCTCTCTAAAAATCCCCTCACTTCTTTTTGTGTTTTGGGAGGTGACAGTTCACGAATGGCTCGTATTTTATCTGGGTCCACCTCAATTCTTTTTTCACTTACCACGAACCCCAATAATTTCCTAGAATTAACACCGAATGTGCACTTTACCGGATTCAACTTGAGGCGAAACCTTCGCAATCTCTCGAATAACTTCCTGAGGTTAACAATGTGGTCCTCCTTCGTACGAGATTTTGTAATCATGTCATCCACATGCACTTCTATTTCCTTATGCATCATATCATGAAATAAAGTCATCATGGCCCTTTGATAAGTGGTGCTTGCATTTTTCAGTCCAAACGGCATCACTTTGTAACAAAACGTTCCCCACATGGTCACGAACGTTGTTTTCTCCATGTCCTTGGGTGCCATCTTAATCTGATTATACCCCGAAAAGCCATCCGTAAATGAGAATAAAGCGTTCTTTGCTGTATTGTTCGCGAGAGTGTCGATATGCGGCAAGGAAAGCTATCTTTCGGGCTTGCTCTGTTCAAATCCCTGTAATCCAAGCACATTCGAACTTTTCCATCCTTTTTAGGAACTAGGACTACATTAGCTACCTATTCGGGATACTTGGCCACCTCCAAGAATCCAACATCGAACTGCTTTTTTACTTCTTCTTTAATCTTTAGCAACATCTCTAGCTTCATCTTCTTTAACTTTTGTTTAACCGGCTTGCAATCCGGCCTCAAAGGCAATTTATGGACAACGATGTCAGTATTGAGACTTGGCATGTCTTGATATGACCAAGCAAACACATCCACATATTCACGGAGCAACTCTTCTAGCTTCTGTCATTCGTGCGAGGATAATGAGGTACCAATCTCAACCTCTTTCTTTTCTTTTTCATCTCCCAAATTAATTGTCTCTGTGAGCTCTTGATGAGGCAAAATCTCCTTTTCCTCTTATTCCAGCAACCTTGACAATTTTGAGGATAGGTCATAGTTATCAAACTCTTCTTCATTTTCCAATTCATCAACGTTCGACATTTTTTCAAAATTAACAATCTGATCACTTTCTAAATTTTCTTCGTGTTCATTATTTAGAGACCTGCGAATAGTTGCAATTGGACATAGGCATAGGCAATCATTTATTGGTTTAAAGCGAGAAATATGAAAATGGTATGTGTAAGAAAATATGATAACAAATAAGATGATAAAACATTATGCTTGTCATTTATTTGAAAGATTAAAGTAAAAGAAAGCCCTATTTAAACAAGAATTTAACCCTAATGCCTTTGGGCATAGGCATTTGAGTGAAGTTGTTCATTACATTTCTGAAGACTTAAAGACGATTGGTAACTCTGCGACTGTCCAATTGGCCAACTCTCCTTCGAGCAGTATTGGGTACGCCACAGGGACCTTCTCATTAACTTTTTCATTTTTAATCATGTGAATTGACATTAAAAAATAATCATGTGAATTGACAACTCATCAAATGCCTCTTGAAGAGTCCTAACAACCTCGTTTGGTGTTTCATGCAAAAAGGGAGATGTTTTTTCCTCAAATTCTTCCTTTTCGATGTAAAATTCGATCACTGATAAGTCCATCAAGTCTTGTAACTTACGTCAGAAGCCACCACAATCTTGGATAGAATGTCCAATAACCCCCATATGAAACTTGCAAGAACAAGCAAGGTCATGCCCCGATTCTTTCGTGTCCATTGGTTTTGGAGTGATGGCATTTATTTTGGACAATGCCTCAAACACTCTCTCCATTGGTGTTTGAACCTTATCGACACTCCTTTTAATCTTTCGAGTCATCTTTTCATGGATGGCGTTCACTGTTGGCCTTTCATGATCAGGTAAGGGATTCCCCCTATTATTTGAGTCATCCCTTTTGGAAAAGTTCAAAAGTCCTGCCTTAATGAGCGCTTGGACTTTATACTTAAGTGCAGTGCAATTTTCCGTGGAGTGCCTTTGGATCCTGAAATGATAATCACAATGTGCATTCTAGTCATACCATTTTGGAAAAGGGGGCTTGAGTGGCTCTAAAGGGGTACGTGCCAACAGTCGATTTTTAATTAGCTGTGGTAATAAGGTAGTGTAAGAGATTGGGATAGGATCGAATTGAGGCCTTTTTTGAGCAGCCGTAGATCCTCTTTGAGCATTTCTAGGGTTATTGGTTAAGGACGTGGGTCTTGGTGTTGGTGTTTGTGGGAAGGTATTGGGTCGAAATACTGGTTATTGGGTAGGCGGACATGTATAAGGATTCTGGGTGATATTGCCTACACCAGGATAGAATGGTAGATATGTGTGATATGGGTGATAAGGGTTGAGGTTATGGTTTTGAGGGCTAGTATAAGTGACTGCCTGCATGTCTCCATCTTTTTTCTTAAATAGAGCCCCTTTTCTAGAGCTAGTGGCCTCGTTTGTATCTATTTCCCATTCTTTATTACCCCTTCAATTATTTCCCCTGAAAGGACCAGATCTACAAAATTTTTGGTGACATTGTCAATCAGTCGTTCATAAAAAAAAGCCTTAAGAGTATTTATGAATAATACTGTCATCTCCTTGTCTGTCAATGGCAGCTGCACTTGCGCTGTTGTATCTCTCCACCTTTGAGCATACTCTTTGAAGTTCTCGCTAGCCCTTTTTTCCATAGTCTGAAGGGATAAGTGATCAGGGGCCAAATCGGCAACGTGCTTGTATTGTGCCATAAAGGCTCTAGCCAAATCCTTCCAAGTTTTGATATGGCTTTGGTCAAGTTGCATGTACCATCGAGCTGCCGATCCAGTTAGGCTGTCCTGAAAGAAGTGGATTAACAGTTTGTCATCATGTGACTGGGCGGCCATCTTTCGGCAATTCATGGTGATATGTGCCATCGGGCATTTTGTTCCGTCATACTTTTCGAAATCTGGCACCTTAAATTTCGGAGGGATAACCACATCGGGAACCAAACATAACTCAACTGCATCCATAGTCCCGAACCTATCAACTCCTTTGATAGCACGAAGACGCTCTTCCAACAAATCATATCTCTTCTAAACTTTTTCAGTTTCCCCCATTTGAGATGAACTCTTCTTTAATTTCTCTTGTTCTCTCAGGTCATCTAAATCCGAAACTTGTATTGGTTCAGCGAGATTTGCTCCGAGATTAGACCCTAATTGTCTATGGATCGATTGATGACCGGTTGGGGGTGGCACATTATAATAAACTGGCGACGTCACTTGCGGGTGAGCCTTTTCAAAGGCATGGGGCGGAGTGAATCTTAGGGGATAAGGTGGATCATCCCTTGGGTTGCTTGTGTCTTGGGTTGGTAGGTTTTCTGGTGGAGCTGGCTCTTCGGCCACTCTTTTCCCTTTATTTAAAGTCATTACCAATTCCATCATCTTTGCTAATTATTCTCTCATTTCTTCTTGAGCTCTCTCCATTCTTTCCATTCGTTCCTTTTGGTCCTTTTCCATGATCCTTATCCGTCGATGAGTATTGTGAACACGTTGGTCACTGACTTTAGGTTGTGGAGCTATCTTGGAATCCTTATTTTTTAAATCATAAACATGAATCAGATGCATTTTTTCACGCATGAATGAAAATGAACACATTTTTTTTTACTTTCAGATGAAAAATTTATTGCGAGTGAAATGCATGTATGAATGATGTATTGAGAGTATTTGTCACACAACACCCATCAACAAAGTGATCTATTGCATAAGATATTGTCTTTGACTGCAATTTCAAGAGTCATCTTTTACATCTACTCCATCAATGGCTGTCAAGTGACAAATACTATTCCTATATGCAAACTTATGATGCAAACGTGCATATGCAAAATAAAAATGACAAAAAGTCTTAAATTAGTACAAGAAAATATTTAAGAACAATCCTTATGAAAATGATGAATAACATGGGTATGCATGATACCTTCTTATTTTGCTAGGAGAATTTAGAGTAAGGGGATATGAAAAATTCCTTCATGTGTACTTAATCAAAGGTATATTCTCATGGGTAAAGCTCTACCTAGGTAGAGGTGACCCTCGGTATTCTACATGCTGAGTTCGGATTGAAAATAGAGCTAAAGGTTCCCAAATCGTTCCTCGCTGTTGTCCACACGGACTAGCAAGGCACCCCGGTCCTCGCCCATTATAGGCTTCAATCAGACTAGGTTCGATTTGAGTGGGGGTCTTCACTAGCCCATGCGGAGGTTATCACCTCACGAAAGTGTAGCTACTTAACCCCTTCCTAATTAAGATCAAAGCTCGGGTAGAAGGCTTATGCATGAATGCAAAATGTGTTGTGTGTGTGAAGGATTATATCGACTTTCGGCCAATAATCTCACATCCCTCTATCCTAAATTCCCCACAATTAAATAATAATAACAAAAATTAAAACAATAAATGCAACAAAGGGTAGTAAAAACAAATGCACAAGATTAAGGAAAACATTAAATTATTTAAGGCCTTGAATGACTTATGATTACTTAATGGCTTGACTCGCTTTGTCCCCAGTAGAGTCGCCATGCTGTCGCATCGTGTGGATCCGGGAACCCATCCGCCAGACATGGGCGAAAATTAAAGAAACTTAGGAGTCGCCACCAATCGTTTCTTATAGGTACGATTGCTCACCTATTGACTCGGTTCTAATCGATGAAGTCCTAAATCAATTTGAGGTCTATCGAAAGAACAAAAATTGTTCTACGTTTTTTTTCAAAGATGGGTTCGAGAGTGCGGTTACGCACGGAGAAGGATTAGCACCTCCGTGATGTCCGTTCCACGAACGGTACCATTTAATCTTAAGTCATTCTATTACGGCCTAATTTCGATTTTATGGTTATGTTTCCTTAATCTTCGCTTATTAACCAATTTTTATCGAGTTTATCTTTTATTCGACTTTACGTATGCACATGATGCAAGTATAAAATGATGTTATGATTTATTTATTTTAAATGATGAGGTCGGTAATCTTTTATTGGAAAATCATTCGAAGACCATCCTAACGCTTTGGTGAAGTCTTAACGTTTTCTTCACCTAGAGATATCTCCGAAGGAACTCGTCTCTACAAGCTCCTCAGAGAAATCCCATCGTCGGAATTCCCGCCTTATTTACAGGATAAGTGTGGCATGCTATGACAGGATAAGATGATGATGTCTATATGCACGTGTTTATTGACTTAGGGGAGGTTCGTAATTCATTCGATTATGTGGTTAATAATTTAAGATGATTTATCACATTATTTGTAGTTATTATCATTCGTTACGTTTTTGAATTATTGTTTCCATTTTTTTATTTTTTTTTATTTTTTATTTCTATTTTTTTACTTACCTTTTTTCCTTTTGTTTTCTATTTAAATCTTTATTCTTTAATTAACACTATTGGTAAGTAATTCACTTAATTATATAGCTTTTCAAATGAACCATTAAAAATTTTTAGTTAAATTAGTTTTATTCGGTGATATTCATTTAAACTAATTAACTAATTGTATTAATTTGAGTTTTTTATGTAAATTATGAAAGTTTATTTTTTCAATAATGACTTATTTGAGTAATGAATATTGGAGTATAGAGTTCGGATTTATCCTGACGCTTCGGTAAAAATCCATCTCAATCTCCTCACATAGAAAATCAACTTTGAAAAAGGTAACTCTTTACATCTTTTTAAGTTGAATTCCATCATCGGATACTCAAAATAATTATTATATATGTTTATGCACATTTTAAATTTATTTATTTTTTATTTTATTATTATTTGTTTATTACATTCTTTTATTATTTATTATTATTATTATTTTTTTATTGTTATTATTTTTTATTACATTAGGTTTATATTATTATCTTATTATCCTATTTTTTTATGTGCTTATTACTAAAATTTTATATATTTTCATTTTTGTAATAAATTTTAAACTAAATTAAAATATATTGAAATGAAAAATAAACACATAAATAAAATAAAAACAGATTTAAACAAAGCCCAAGGAAGTATACCTATCTGGGCTTGGGCCAGCCTAGATCCACGGCCTAACAGGAGGCCTGAAGCTGCCTTGGACGGTCCGCTCAGCAGGCCCGCGGTATAGAAGTCCAAAACGCACCGTTTTGGTGTTGGTATAGTATCTCAAAACGGTGTCGTTTTGGGCAAAACGCTTCAACTTCCTTCTGTCCTTGAAACGGCGTCGTTTTGCTTTCCTCCCACTACTATAAAAGCCCTTTTTTTTTTCTTTTTCTGTATTTCTCCCTACCCTTTTCTCTCTCTAGCTCAGGATCTCTCTGCCTTCTCTCTAGAAACCCAATTGGTCTCCTCACTGGTGCCGTCCGTCGACTACCCCCTCTCTCTCCCATCGATCTTTCTTCCCACCGGGGCCGTCCGTAGACCCCCCCTTCTCTCTCTCACCGATCTTTCTTCCCATCAGTGCCACCAAACCCACCGGATCTGGTCTCCCTCTCTTCCGGTCTACGATCAGCCACCGACCAGCTTCTCTCCCTCACCCAAACAGCTTTTCTTTCTCCTCTTCTCTCACCCACAACCTCTCCTCTCTCCAAACGCAGCCCCAAACACCCCCTTTTCCGAACCACTGCTCGATCAGACCCTTTTTTTTTTGTTTTTCCCGATTGTCTTTTGGCTGTTAGGCTTAGGTTTTTTGTTGTTTATTTTTTTGGGTATTTGGCTAGCTATTAGAGAGATTAGGGATTTTCGTTTTTTTTTTTTGCTCTGTTCCTTTTTTTTCTTTTTCTTCTGATTTCACCGGGGTTGTCCAATATTTTGGACAATCCCCCTAAGTGAAATCATGCTCTGTTGAGCATGATTTCATCTAGGCAAGCTGCCTGGGGGGGGGGGAGAAGGGAATCCCCCAAAATCCGGTGGTTGCAGGGGCATTGAAGGCCCCGAGGAAGAGGACTGAGCTTAGTCCTTTCCCAATTTTTTTGATTTTTTATTTACTTATTTTTTATTTTTTATTTAGCTACTGTTATTTTTTATAGTTTTATTATTTATACATATATATTATATATATAGGTGTCTACACATATTAATATAAAATATTCTAATAAAGTTACACAAAAAAAAATGAAAGGTTTTTGAGAAAAGTATATATTGCATAAGTGCTCAAATCGTGCCAATAGTTTGAAAGAAAAATTGAAGTAAAAATTTATGCTCTTTAGACAATTATACTCTTTAGGTAGCTAAGCCATGTATTTTTTACTCTAAAGGAGAAAAACGGAAAAGTAAAATAATTCTGAAATTTAGGCAAAAAAAAAAGGAAAAAAAAGAAAAGAAAAATAATTTCAAAATTTAGGGGAAAAAAAAGAAGAGAAATACTCTTTAGGCAATTACACCGTGCATCTTTTACTCTATAGGGAAAAAAAGGAAAAGAAAAATAATTCTAAAATTTAGGCCAAAAAGAAAAGGAAAACAATTTCAAAATTTAAGAAAAAGGAAAAAAACAATAAAAAAGGAAATGAAATATAATTCCAAAAGTTAGGGAAAAAAGAAGCAAAAAGAGAAAAGAAAAATAATTCCACAATTTAGGAAAAAAAATAATTCCAAAATTTGGACCTAGTAGGGGTTGAAGTCTAGCCTTCAAAATTTAACTTAGATGATTTACCAATATGCCAAAAGAATTCATCTAATTTAAATAGGGGTGCAAAACTTATATGTTTGTGATTTGATACCCATAAAAATAAAAAAAAAATTAGAAACTAACGGGTGGAGGCGGTCGCCAACCCTCGCTCCTCTTGTACCTCCGTCACTGCATAAAATAATATATGAAATTAACTAATAACAATTAGTCAACTGTTAGTTATAAAAATGTATTTGATCCGGAATAAAAGTATAAACATTTAATTTAACATAGTAAAAAAATTATTTAAAATAATTCAGAGATATTTTATAATATTTTATTATTTTTTTATATGTTTCACAATGATGTTTTATACGAAGAAAGGAGCCAGGATCCACACTAACGTTTTTGTGAAGCTCTCTTATTTGGCTTACCGGATGGAGATACGAAGCTAATCTTAAAAATTAATCAAGTTGCCCTAATATATACCAAATTGAAAACATTAAAAAAAGACTAGATATTTAATCAGGTCAAGTAGGCAACCACAAAAAATTATTGGTTCACATACTTAAAACCAAATAGAAAACTTTAAAAAAAGACTAGATATTTAATCAGGTCAAGTAGACTTTAAAACCTTAAAGACTGATTCTTCATCCAACAAGCCAATAGTCCAATAGAAGAGACAAATAATTAAGAGATCTTTCGTTATATAAATCATAAATCATAAATTCATGTATTATTTCAGGATACAATTCTCTCTTGGATAAAAACTATGCATGTGTTTCCATTTTATTTCAGGATACAATTTAAAATTCCTTAAAGATTGATTCTCAAATTAAATCCAATAATCCTGGATATTTTAACTATACAATTATTATGCCATTCTTTGTTGAAAGATTTACTGAACTCTTGTAATTCTTTGACTTTTTTCCCGATCTTGAAGGATTTTTTTAGATAAATTTTATTATTTAGCTTTCATGAGTGCAAGGCTGTTTATTTGATTTTGTTTACATCAATATTATTTTTGTATTCGTTTGAAATAGAGGCATCCACAAGTCAGACTAAGTTTGAAAGTACAATTACGTGTGAGGAAGATATTAGCACCCTCACAATGCCCGTTCAAAATATACCTAATTAATTATGTGTGACCTTTTTAGACTTAAACTTTATTTCAATATTCTAATTTATTTCACTTAACTATTCCACTATTTTATTAATATTTTGAAATAAATTAAAACATAATTTTTACCTTATCCTTAAAATTGTTTATTTATTATTCTTTGAACTTTAAAAGATAATCATTTGTACATTTTATTAACCTAATTTTCTTGTGTTCATTATTTATTTTCATTAGCCATTATAATCATAATCTAAAAACAAAAGTTTTTCCTTACATTTGTTTGCAATTTTTATTCATGAGATTTTTAAATTAACATTGTTTACCCATTAATCTAATTTTTAATTTTGTACCAATTTGTAGGTATTTCTTACTCTAAATAAATCATCTGTACTTATTTTTATTATTAATCGGTCATTACATTGGGTTTATTATTTATGTTTTTCTTTTCTACATATAAAGATTAAAAATTACATAGATTTTTCTGGTTTCTGGTTTCTTAGTAGCAGTTTTTTTTTAACAATCTTCTTTTCTTCTTGCCATGATGGATGGTCATGTTGAATTATTAGATGCCACTCATAATCTATAAATATAAATATAAATTCTTAAATAAATTGATTTAAATTTATTGTCAACATGTTAGGGACCTAATGGGTCACACACAATAGGATTACAATGTGAAATTAAAATGAGATTGGTATTTAATTAGAAATTAGATATTTCCAATAAAGACTTAATTAAATTGCCTAATTAAGTGGAAGGATTAAAATGCAATAAACAAAACGTTGTATTAGCATTTTAACCTAACTATAAATACCTTTTTATATGTGTGTTGCACTTTGTAAGAAAAAAGTGAGAAAAGATAGAAAAATAAAAAGAGAAAATCCCAAGCCTTAGGCAATATTTTCTTTAAAAAAAAATTTCCAAAAACAAATAATCTTTGAGACGTGAGACTTTTCAAAAAATCTTGAATACTAGCCTAGCATCACGGCGTCACATAATCCCAACCTAGTGTAGGCTTTTCAATTGACATCTACGTGGATCACCATCGGAGGCTGTACACATAAACTACTTTGGTTTGTGACAATTGGACTTTGGTGTACAATCAAGCGGAGCTATTTTGATATGTGATTTTTGAAAATCACTTCTTGAGGTATATGGCTGAACATAATTTTGCTTATTTTTACTTTTAACCGATCAATAGGACAACATAAGTGATCCAATAGTGATTTTGGTTTTGTATATTTATATTCCGATCTGTTATATGAATGTGATTTTTTCTCAAAGCATGCTCAAAACCCTTCAGATTTCTTTATCCTTTATTCTTCCCATCCACGGTGTGTGTGTGTGTCTCTTGAAGGGGATTTGAATCATGCTAAGGTGATCATACATAGTGAAATATTATTAAAATTTTAATCTCCTAAGCGATGAATCACTTTAATTGAAACTAATCTAAAAAAAAAAGACAAGAGAAAGATTTCGACATATTTGAAAGTTGGATGTCTGCTTTCTTCTGTGGAGTCCTCCTTGGCTTTTCGTTTTTAACTTTTGTATATTAACTAGGGCTTATCAAATTGTAGCAGCACAATTGTCCTACCTCTAATGGTGATCCATATAGTGATTTGCCAACATTTCTTCACTAAGAGTGTGTGAATCCCTAGGCCAAAATTTGTGCTAGCAAACTGTCATGACCCGGAACCACCCTTGAGTCCGTGACAACTGCCGTGATGTCCCGATATGCACTCATCTCCCGAGTACCATATCGAGACCTTGCAAAACTCTCGTACCAGTTTTTCCAACTCCCTTATGAGTTTCTATTAATTAATTTCATACTTTAAAACATTTCGTCCAATCTTAGATCCAAATAAGGAAAAAAGACGAAATTTACTACACAAGGGCATTTATGTCAATTTTTGAAATTTGGTAAAAATGTTATTTAGGCGTCAAGAACACGTAATTCGAAATCAGAATTGAAATCGGATATCTAAAACTTGAAATTTAAGTAAAATTACATTTAATAGAATAAAATAATAATATTCTATAAAATAGTGTATATTTTTATAAAACAATTTTTATAACGATATCCGGAAATAATTTTTACAGCGTAAAAGCAAAATATATTATTGCATAGTGTAATACTGTCAACTAAAGTGTAAAATTTAATTTACAATGCTAAATGGGCCCACAACAGAGAGAAATATGAAAATAGGAGATAAACCTTTGTAAATCAAGGTTGTCTCTCTCTTAACTTTCTTCTCAACAAAACTCTCTATCTACTGTTGTTTGTGAGCTTGAAATGGGGAAATTGAGGGGGTGAGTTTTACAACTTAGTGAGTAAATAAATACCATCCCCAACATTTAAAGTCGAGTAGATGGAGAAAATATAAAAACGAAATATTATCATTTAATTCATAACACCAAATTTAATACAATTATACAAAACAATTTCATTCTATCAAAACACAAAGCTTATGGTTTATTTATAAAAATCAAGCTTAAACCAAATCTCATGGTCGTGGACACTTGATCAGAGCGTCCACTCGAGTCCGTCAAAGCTGTTAAAATTTCATAATTTCTCAAATACAACCGATCATTGGCGTTGGCTAAGTTCAACTTCACGTGGTGGTTCGGCGTGAAGTGAACTCGATATTTACGTCAGGAGTTACCCTCCTCGCCTCTCATACCGAGGTAAAATAATAATAACTAGGTTTACCGTGCCCCTCTAATAGACTGGTCCACGGAAAACCCGCCACTGTAGCGACTAATTAATCCACCAATCAATAAAAACTTTTACAACATAACCAGGCAATTTTAATACTAGCCAGGTTGCACGACAAACAACAATTCATGTAATTTTAACACAATAAACCAGCCCAGCATGCTTACCAAGATCTTAAGCCATAATTTCAATTTAAATACGTAAACAATATTTTAGCCTAGTCTCCACATACTCAGTATTTTTAAATCGATTTTTCGATTTAAAATCATTTATAAAATTCAATTCATTAAAAAGCATAAAAACAGATAAAATTACTTTAGATATTGAAAACGATAATTTATTCACTCACAGGTTTTAAGAGTCCGGAATACTAATAGTCTCGCTCGTCCGACACTATTTCCTTGCTTTTGTTGGATGGTTCACCACCTACGCGTCACGTGCGACATGAATTCCAATAAATTAAATCAATTAATCATAATTGACTTCAGGCTCTATAATTCTACAAGAATGCATGAAATGCAATGTAAGCTGTCCGAATAACCGTTTAAATACGGTATCCGACCTAGTTCGCTTACATGCGTCCGAATTGGCTACAATCTCCAATTTAATTCGGAATGATTCCTTTCAATTTCTATACCTCAATTAGATCCAAATTGACTTAATATCCATGAATGTGGTGCAATTTATCAGTCTAAATCACAATTTATGAAATTACCCCTTGTAAGTAAAATTCGTAATTTTGCACTAAAAATTCCCATTATTTTTCTACACCTATAATTCATCAAAATTCACTTAATTTCCATGAAATATAATCAAAATCGGCAGCAATTCCTCCCCTAAAAATTTGGCTTAAATGGGTTTCAATGGAAGAAAATTATTTTACTTGCCAAACTTTAATATTTTTCATTATAACCTAACTAAACAACATTAAATTAACCTAAAATCAACCTAAAAATTGTTAAAATCTCTCCATGGGTATTCAATCAGCAAGATTGGGTTATACCCACTAGTGATTCATGCATAGAAGAAAGAAAAGAAAGCATGGGTAATGGAGATTAATAGGAAAATTCATAAATTTTACCTTTTAATTGCTTGAATTCTTGATTTTTCCTTGTTTTTCCCTTGATTTCTAGGCTAGGGTTTGTGTTTTCTTCCTTTCCTCTCCTTGCCTTGCTTAGCCGACCATGCTTGGGGTTCTTGGCTTATTTTTTATGGCTTTTTATAACTTAAATAATTAAATATTTAATTTAACACATGTTAATTACTTTATTCATTAATTTATTATTTTTTTATTTTCTTTTTGAATTTCTTTTCCCCACCACACATTTCCGTCACTTATCCTTATCCAAATCTTTCATGAAGTTTCTAGACCATTCCAAAAATCTTGGTGAAGTAATTTTACAAAATTACACTTTTGCCCCCAAAAAAGTGAAAAATTACATTTTTGCCTGAAAAATTGAAAATTGGCCAAAATGCATATTTTTCACTCCTCATACTCATATCATTCTCCAATTTCTTAAATTTGATCCCAATCCTCTCGAAAAATTAAATTTTGTCTTTGGGTGGCAAAATTACGATTTTGCCCTTATACTCCAAAATATACTGGAAATTGAAACTTTTCACTGCTAAATCCTCAAATTATGTTCTAAATAATTAATCTTGATCAATTGTTGTCAAAATCTTTTTCAAAATTTCTCGTTTTATCCTTTAATGGCAAAATTACTATTTTTCCCTTGTGTTCCAAACTATTGGGAAATTAAATTTATCACTACCAAACTTCATATTATACTCCAATAATTATATTACACTTCAAATAATTGATCTTGGTCGAATGTGATCAAAATCTTTTATAGAAATCTCCATTTTGTCCTTAAATGACAAAATGACCATTTTGTCCCTAATCGGTCAATTCTCTCGATTGACTCCAAACTGGACCTCGAACTCCGAATCACTGTTTTGAGAAATCCCTGGACTGTAAAATCTTCAATTTCACCTTAAAATTCTTATTTGAACTAGTTCGAGGCTTATTCAACTTAACAGTACTAGTATGAGCAATATTGTCATTTAACTAGCTTCTTGGGGCAATTCAATATGCAAACATGCTATCCAATGCATGTAAATGACATGTCACAGATAAAATAGGGTCGAGCTTTACACAAACTCTAAACTTTGAGCTCTCTTGTGTTTCTCTCTATTAGCTGTGAGCCTATCTCAACGCATGAAAAAATAAAAACAGAACTTTTCTATTCATTCAAAAGGTAGCTACAGGATTCTTTTATAGAGTGAATTGACCTACTTTGTATCCAACAAAGATTAAAAAAATGTCTTGGGCTCATTAGGCCTTTATTTTAATACTCCATCAAATCATATTTGATTTAGCTAAATATTTAATTTGATTAAGCCTCTATAAATCAAATTATATCACATCCAATTGAATTCAAATTAATTTCAACAATTCACCTTATGTACATGACCCATTAGGTTCCCAACATGTTGGCAATAAACATAAATTAATTCTATTAAGAATTTATATTAATATTTATAGATCATGGGCGGCATCTAGCAATAAATCATGTCCACCCAAATGTCAGGAGAGTCAATACGATTTGACTAACCTTTCAGTGTATAGTAACTTAATGTAAATCAATCCTTTCATCATATATCCCAGATAAATAGAAAGTCTGGCATTGTGTCTCCTTTCTAACTTGTCCATATTAGTCTTCTAGTTTCCATATTGACCTATCAAGCTTGCCTTGGGAAGGACTTTTATTTAATATAAGCTAGGAGTAAGTGATATATGTCCCTTTCAAATCACTTGGGTGATGAATCCTCTCTAAACTGCTCATTTATCTTTGCATGTTTCATGCTATACCCAAAAACACCCTATTTGGGCATTTGGTCACCTCTAAACCCGTACAGGTGAAATCAAAGCATGACAATTCACATATAAGATGACTTAGTATCACAAGTCTAAAGATGACTTACACTACTGACATATGAAAGTACTTCCATAGGCACTTAAGTAAAATATTAAATGAAACTCTTATAGCGGGTCATGTTCAGTGAACATGTGTCTTAACGAGCACCCACATACTATCCCCAAGTATCTTACATACTTCAACCTATGAGATTAGTTGTTTACTTTTAAAGTAAGGTGGCTTAATATGTACCAACGTTTAAGCATTGTCAATGTCTTTTTTTTTTTTTTTGACAATACCATAACGATGAATATATTTAGAAACAAGGCTTCCGATGAATACTTCCTTAACATCTCCAAATCTCTCAAAGATTGGCAGTAACAAACTTCCTTCCACCCTTTCCGGTACATTGTTCAAAGCGCTGACCTTTCCCTTTGGTTCCTCGTTTTTTTTTTCTTTTCTATTTTGCTAATGATGCTTGCAGCAGAATTAGTGAGAGCCAATGAAATAAGCTCACTGACCAATAAATATGCATAATCAGGCTGGACCTCACTATAAGTCATTGGGTCCTTATAAAGCAAACAAGCGTAACAGCGAAGAGTTTAGAAATAATTCTAAATAAATTTAGACATTGTTCTGGTTTGCGCACTTTTGTTGCTTGTTTGACTTAGTCTCCCTCACATCTACAAGATTGTGTGCTTATAAAGGGTAAAGGGTGCACATAAGGTGTGTTTTTTTGTTATACCAGTAAGAAGTTTGCATCAGCAAATAGTGGATAATTTTCTAAGTTTGAGCAAATGTCCAGTTCTTTTTATTTTATTTATTTTTGGGTTTATAAGTGAAGAAGTATGCAACCTTAAATAGTTAGGAAACTTGTTATAGACGGTTGGCGGGTTTCAATTTTGTATGTGGACATAGCGTGGGTTTTCGGCCACCGTGCCTAAAATTGCTCTTCGCACTTGTTATCTTTCCACGGTTCTGTAGTTGACTGTTTCACTTGACTAACTTTCGATTCGTTTTTTAACGTTTCCAACTGGTTTGGCGACATGATTAATTTTTAACATTAGCTTCGTACGTCCATACAACAAGCCAATAGCCTAATAGAAGAGACAAGTAATTAAGAGAGTTTCACAGAACGTTTCCAAGTGTCATCTATAAATCATTAACAGCTTCAAGAAACACCCAGATAAAGTCAGTATCTCTACACACCGCTGATAGAAGAGACAAGTATCTCTAATTAAGAGAGTCTGCAACCTCGTTTGCTGACCTGGGAATTTTAGCTTCGCAATTATTTAGCAATTGGCAACAATGGAGATTCAGTAGGTTTTGAGTTAAACAAAGGATATATAATTCTTTCTTATATCATAAATCATGCATGTTTTCTCATTTTATTTCAAGATTTAATTTAAAATCGTAAGCGTTGATTCTCAAATTAAATCTAATAATTATTGAAATCTGTTTCTAGATATATAACTTTTTCAATAGTTATATAGAAATCAAATTATTAGTAAGGGTTGGTAACCGAAAAATAACTTGCTTGACAAAATTTTTTTTAGTGTAAAATATTTTACAAGAAAATTTAATATTTTTTAATATTTAAATAAATTGTCGAAAACATTTTCTATCACTTAGATGATTTTATGAAAAATATTTTTCATCACTAGTGGAGTTATTTGGATGTTGAAGATTTAAAATAGAAATTGATTACAAAGCAATAGTGTCATGTAGGTTTTACTAATTTAAGATCAAAATTAAAAATATACATAAAAATAAACAAAATCAAAAATAATATTTTGCAAAATATTTAACCACATATTTATAATTAAAATAAACTCTAATTTCCAATCACCATCTCTTCATTTTCTTTATATGCTTGTCTTTGTTTTTAATAATTGAATTACATCATAAAACACTTACAGTAGTAAAATTTTCTTTTCTGTTTTCACTAAGTTCAATTTATTGTTCTTGCTGTCATTTGTCATTAATTCAAAACTAAGTAGCAATCAAGAAAAGGGAAACACAAAACCATGTTCAAAACCCATTAAATAATAATATGGTAGTATAAACACCGAGCCATGTTCAAAACCCATAATATTCTTGCTCCTTACTCTGTTATGGTCGTTTGATTTTGTTCTTTTTTACATATTTTTAAAGATTTTTTTTTTTTTTGCGGTTTCTGAATAAAGAAGCATGCAACCTTAAACAGTTAGGAAACTTGTCAATATTATAAGTGCACATGACTTGGGTTTTCAGTCACCGTCCTTATAATTGCTCTTCACAGTTGTTATCTTTCCATGGTTCTGTAGTTGACATGCACATAACAGATAAAAACAAATTACATTAGAAAGATGCATTTTATTTTTAGTGTGTGAGCCAATATCTTTTTATGGTTGACTGCTTCACTTGATTAACTTTTTGTTCTTTTTTTAACGTTTCCAATTGGTTTGTCCACATGAATTCCTCTGGGGACGGTATCATAGGGACTAACAATAACGGCTGACGTGATACCAAACTTCAATCTTGTCATCAGGTAGAACTCATGCTTTGAGAATCGAGCTTTGGTCTTACTTATGGTAGACCATAACTCATCCTCAATGGTGTCAGGTTGATTAATTCTACGCAACATTAGTTTGTACACAAAATTGGTGCATAATAAACTTTTGTCTAATTTAACATCCATCAGATGTCTGAACCATGTTCTTTTTATTGCTTCCAACTCATGTGCTTTCCGTAGCACCTCATGTAAGACATACAGCTGCATCCACTTACAGCGGACATTAATGCCAGCATTAAAACCCCATTGGTTCCTTGGTACACAAAGCAAAGCTTCCACGCTTTCTTGCTTTGTTCTTGTTCTAGCCGTCAACAACATAAAAATAGATAACATTTCTATTTTAGTAACTATTATCAATGAAGATTAAAAAAACAATAACTATTTCTCACTATATTTGCATACATAAAAAGAGAATACTTTAAACATGTGTGAAGCATAGATTATTAAATAAATCAATATATACATATTAAAGCATTAAACTTGAGCAAAAAAAATACAAAATTGATGCAATGATGGTCACGCAATGCCATACAAATAAAATTCATGCAATGCCATACATCCAACACTTACGCACTTTCATACAGATAATAGTTATGCAACGCCCTACAAATAACAACGATGCAATATCCTATGTAAAACGGTCATGTAATGCAATATAGATAGCAATCACGCAATGCCCTACCAAGCAGTCACGCAATAGCTTATATTCAATCACCCAATGAGTTGCCAACAAGGCATGCAATGCCAAAAACCCCTAAACCAATTACACACACTGTAAGTGATGTCATGCCTAAAACCAGTCATACATAAAGTATCAACCACTCACATAAACCCTTAAAAACCCATTTCCTATCAACCAATGATGCATGCCTATCAACCAACCATGCATTCCTTGTCACCGTTCGAGCCAAAAACCACCAACAATACCAAATTGAAATTTATATTCAACAATTTCAAATAACAAGAATATCAATATGAACAAGCAATATGTCTATGTTTATACTCAAAAACAATAAATGAAGAACATGAAGAATAAGAATAGCCCTAAACCTTTCTCCACATGATTAAAAATAAAAATAAAAATATATGCCGACCTTTCTCCATAGAATGTGAACTTTCTCTCACTGCTCAATATGCGAAATACTTTTATGCGAGAAACCACTCCATAATGCCTTTATCATTGCTCAAAATGCTCAACAGTTGACCTACCAAAGAATGATTTCATGAAAATACTTTGCAGGGAGATGTATGGTCTATCGATGAGAACCGAGGAGTTACAAAGCTTGTAAACATACTTGACTCAAACATATAAGTCGGGTTGAGGTGCGAAGTCAAATATATGGATCGGTTTCATTAAGGATAATTTTATTCTAATTAATTTTTCTCATCTAAAAATAGTTAAAACCATGATGAGGTTATTTTCAAAAATACCTTATACATAAGGCCTACTTTTGAAAAGAAATTTAAATCAAACAAGCATAACAGCCAAGAGTTTAGAAATAATTCTAAATTTAGACATTGGTTTACGAACTTTTGTAGCTTGTTTGACTTTGTCTCCCTCACATCTCCCAGATTGTGTGCTTATAGAGGGTGCAAATAAGGTGTGTTTTTTTGTTTTACCAATAAAAAGTTTGCGTCAGCAAAGAATGGATAATTTTGTAAGTTGACCCCATTTTAATAATGAGCAAATGTCTAGTTATTTTTATTTTATTTATTTTTGGTTTATGAATAAAGAAGTATGCAACCTTAAATAGTTAGGAAACTTGTTATAGACAGTTGGCAGGTTTTAATTTTGTAAGTGGACATGACGTCGGCTTCCAGCAACCGTGCCTATATTTATGGTCCTGTAGTTGACATGCACATAAAAGATAAATAAAAATTGCATTAGAAAGGTGCATTTTATTTTTATTGTGTGAACCAATAATTTTTTATGATTGACTGCTTCACTTGATTAACTTTCTATTCTTTTTTTTAATGTTTCCAACTAGTTTGGCCACATGATTAATTTTTAACATTAGCTTCGTATCTCCATCCAACAAGCCAATAGCCCAATCGATGAGACAAATAATTAAGAGAGCTTCCCAAAACGTTTGGTGTTTTTTTTTTCTCCTCATCATGAAGGCTATCCTATCAGTTTCACAAAAAATCTCCCTTTAAGTCTCCTTAAATTTCAAACTAGTTTCAGATTCAAATTGTTCACGGTGAAAGCTCCAATTTTTTTTATTAAGACTTGCTTTTAATTATTTACAGTTTTGTTTTAAAATGCTTTATGAAGTTAAAATAAATAAAGAGATAATTTATTTTTAGGTTTATAAAGCAATAGTCAATAATTATTTGGAGTTATTTTTATTTTAATCAAGTTTTTACATAATTGATTAAAAAAAATGCAACATCAATGCTATCAACATTATCCAATACAAGAGATAAATCATACATTCTTTCATTTAAATATTACATTTTTAGATTATTTAATTTTTACTTGCAGACAATCTTGGTATATCTTGACCTAATATGATGTAATTAATTTTTATTTTACTCCCCAGTATCAAAAAAGAAAAATGTTATATATTTTGTTTCCAAAAGCTAAAATAAATTACAAAAATAAAAAAAAATGACAATTAAATTAAATTCCCTAGTATCATGGAATATGGAGTTTTAATCATTGCAATATGCCTACTGCAATTTGTTAATTAGTTAATTAGTTCGTGTATATTATTTAAGGATGTCATTTTTTGTCTTCAAAAACAAAAAGAAGAAAGAAAAACAAACAAAAAAGTGACAATCAAACTACATCTAAGAAATTTCATTTCGCTTAAACATATTTTTATCGACTAAATGCTCGATTTGAAATCAAAACTTTTGAATTTTATCAATTTATGGTCAAATGTTTCAATTGTAATAAGCAAAGATCAAATGTTTTTGTTTTTTACAATAGAGGGTTAAGGTGTGAGTTGTTTGACGCGTGTAGGACACACATATGATGTAGATGCTGACATTTTTCAGCATAACATGACATGTAACAACTTTTTCATCATTGGGTATAACAATTAAATTTTTAACATAGCATATAGCAACTAAATTTTCAACATGACGTGGTATATGCTCTAGCCACCTGTCAACTTAATCTTTAATTGTAAGAAATTAAAAACATTTAGCCCTTAATTATTACAATTAAAACTTTTGGCCCGTAATTAAAAAAGTGGCCAAACGTTTAACCCCAATTTGAGCATTTAGCCTATTTTTATTTATTATACAAACAGTAGAGCTGAAATTGTTAAAACTTACATAATATTCGTTATGTATATTTTAAAATAATTATGTTAGTTGATTTTTTTATTTATAATTAAATGAAAGAATTATTTATATGTATATAAACCTCGGACGTGAAGACTTTGAACTTTTTGGAAGACTTTTGAGAGCTTTCACTTGTCCATTAAGTTATATTAAAATAAGATTGACAAGCGTATTCATAATTTTTCTATTAAGGTGATAATCATGAAAGGGACAAATAATCAACTAAATCATGGAATATGGAGTTTTAATCATTACAATATATCGTGGAAGCACACATAATGAGATAAAATTTACCATTTATTTGTCATCTTCTTGTTGAATTTTTGGTTCATATACAGCCTTGATTATTCATTTTGTTAGTAAACGAACATATCTTAATAATTTAGTTAGTGCATGAATATAAAAATCATTTTATTTTTCTAATCAAGTGAGAGAATTTTGAACCCTTCCTGCCTCTTATAAATTATGCACATTCATTACAAGAAACACAGCTGATACGGCAGACTCTGGCACATGATGGCAACTCGGCATGGCGTGGCGGGAAGGACAAGAAGATTTCTTTCTCTATCCTATACGGTTTTCCTTTTGTGTTTCAAAGACAAAACTGTGGCCATGTTTTTCCCCTTTTTCTTCAGCTCCAGGCTTTTCTTTTTTGTTTTAATTTTGTTATCCATTGCACGAGTTAATGTAAAGATTTTAAAAATTCTTTTGAATTTCTGTTTTTAAACGATTCTTCTACTTTTTGTTTAAAGGAAAAGATTTCAATAGCGTAGCTTGTATATCTGTTCGTATAAGTCAATATGGTTTGAGGGTTATATATATGTAATTACTATATATATAGTACTGATATATTTTACATAAATATGTATATATATATATTACATTTACAGTATGAACTTATTTACTGATTCAATAAATTCTATTAAAGTGTGTATGTATGTCTGATTGTGTAAGTCATTATGGTTTTAGGTTGGAAAAGATGAACCCACGGAAGATTTCTTTCTCTATCCTATACTGTTTTCTATTTTTGTTTCAAAAATACAAAACTGTGGCCATGTTTTTCTACTGCTTGAGGATTTTCCTTTTTGTTTTAATTTTATCATTCATTGCTAGAGTTAATGCAAAGATTATAACGTACATTAGATACATACTTATACAGGTCACTGTAAGTTTCAAAAGTTCTTTTGAATTTTTCTTTTTAAAACCATTCTTATACTGTTTGTTTAAAGGAAAATATTTTAAGAGCGTCGCTTGTATATCTGTTTGTATAAAGTCATTATGGATTTTCATTTTCTTCCAAATTTTTATTCAAGTGATCTAAAAATTATTAAAATTCTGTGTGACTGTGTATGTATGTACATGTGTATCTACATGAATGAAGTATAAAAGCTAGTTGAATTGATGAAAAGTATATATTAAATCAATTGGCTAAAGATGATAGATTTGGGTTGAAATGTTTTTTATACAACTACAAATATAAATAGAATGAAAAGATATAAAATGCTAGTATAATTACGTATGGGTAATTCAATAAAAAGATTTGTTTACATGGTAAAAATTTTTTGTGTAACATGAGTTTAAATATGCTTTTTTGAAATTTCATACCTGTTAAGAAGTGCTACACTTTAAATAAATATGATCAAGTTTAGAGAAATTAAATTTAAATATTTTAAACCTTAGAGGTTAAGATAAAAACCTATAATACATTAAGTCCATGTTAAGAAAAAACATCGAGTAACAACAATTCTGTGTTTATATATATATATATTTAAATATTGCTAATTGTTTTATGTCCTGGTGCATTGATCCTTGCATATACAAGTTCATTAGCCGCTCTTTTTCATCATCCAATCTTTAAGAAAACCATCATTTCTAAAATGTTGAATTCGTATTTTAACGTCTAACAGGGTATACAGGTCTTTGCTGTTCTCCAACGTAACGATGGGACATCAACAAAGCGCCCACTGCCCGTACCTGTTAATGCAACCATTGGACAACTCAAACAAAAAGTGTACACAACTTTGGGCTGTCAAGAAACAATTAGAAGTGTTTCCCACGGCGGACGACAGCTACAAGATCATTGGATAATTAATGGCTGTGGAATTGGTAATGGGGCTGAAATCATTCTGAGTCTGTAAACAGCTAAATAATCCTCTTTGGGAAATTGGTGTTAAAGATGGTAGTACGATAACAGTTGGATGAGTTTTTATTGAAGGTTCAAGCATATGGCTACACCCTAGAATAAGAATAATTTGTGATTGTGATTATGCTGGTCCTAATCTACCATGTGTACTGTAATGGTTGAATAGTGTGCATTTGATTCTCTTTGAATGTTAAATAATAATAATAATAATGTGCTTGTATCTCTTTGAGCGATATATACAGTCTTAAAACAAAATGCACCTACCTTTATAAATTCTCTTCTTGACAATGAAGCAAAAATCCTTTTTCTTCCAACCAGAAAAGACAAACCAGAAAATAAAAAACAGAATATAAGGAACTCTTAACTTCCTGAATTATTTCTCTGGACTTGTGAATTACAACATACAACTTTATGCAGTAAAAACTCATATAAAAGACAGCTATAAAGGCAAAGCATGTGTGGGTTCGAAAACCTAAAGGCCTTGATTAAAATAGGAGTCATCATCAATATTTTTCTTATGGTTGAATACTTGACTTGATTATTTTTTTAGTCTTTTTATATATAAAACACAATAGAATGAGGCAAATAAGTCCTTTCCTCGTATATATAAAACACAAAGAAAGAAACAGAAATATTTAGCTCATCTAAAAGGGATACATTTAGCTTTCATGAGTGCAAGGCTGTTTATTTTATTTTGTTTACATCAATGTTATTTATTTAATGATTTGAAGTAGAGGTGTCCACAGGTAAGGATTAGTGGGCATCTCCAAAACATAAGCTAGGTTCGAGCTCGACTCTACCAACTCAATTAAATTATATTTATTATTAAATTGTTTAAAAATTCTATAATAATATTTAATATTTATAAATATGGCTAAAATCAAATTAAACGAAAATTATTTATTTATTAATATAATAATATCCCGAATTAGATTCGAATTTACAAATCATATCTAAGTTCAACCCAAATCAGATTGAACACACACACACACTTGGTTGAGTAGCTTGGCTAGTGATCACCTCTACTTTAAAATAGCACATTTAATTAGTATATTAATGGGAAGTACTAATCGGAACTGCAGTTATCTTAATTAATTTCCAATGCTCTATGTGTTGCATTGGCGTCTTTTCCTAGACGAAAGATATCCTTTCAAGGCTATCTTATCAGTTTCATAAAAAATTTCCCTTTTTAAGGCTCCTTCAAAATTCAAATGAACTCCAGATTCAAATTGTTCATAGTGAAAGCTATATTTTTATTGATACTTGTTTTTAATCATTTACAGTTTATTTTTTAAAAACTTTATAAAATTACAGTTAAATTAGCATACAACTATATTGTGAGCCCTAGCCGTTTGATGGAGAATCAGATTTGAAGATTAATTTGGAAGTGGCCTGGTGCTCATGGGATGCGTACCTTTCTATGGTTGGCATGCAAAGATTGTCTTTTAACTAACTTGGAAAGGCCACGTTGTCATTTTTTTTAACAATCCTTCTGCTCGCTTTGCAATATAGAAGTTGAGTTCCTTGTTATTCGCGATCGCCCTCTTGCTAAAGCTGTTTGAGATTCTTTAAAATATTGCGCTTCTGTGAAGAAGAACAGCAACGATCAGACATAGAACTTCAGGATCTCAATGAGTTTGGAGAAGTGGACAGCTTTTTTGCATTCCATCTTTGTTGGGGAACTTAACCATTAGGACGACCACGTCAAATTTGAAAGAGTTTTTTTGGCCAGTTCGGTCAGGTGGTAGATATCTTTGCTGCAAATACACGAAAACGAAGGAAAGATTGGTATTCGAAATATGCTTTTGTGCACTACCAATCTGAGAATGAACAGAAAAGAGCTATTGGAAAGGGTGATAACTCCATTTTTGATGGTAGATGTCTCAAACGCTTGCAGAGCCAAGTCTTCTAAAGCGGAGCTTGCACATGGTTTGGTCAAACCAAACAGGAATCAGGATTCTAAACCAAGGTCTTGGAAGGAGGCTTTTGTTACAGTTGAGAAGCCTCCTTCTCCTCTGATTTCCAAGGATCCAGCGCCATCTATTCTTCATGCTGACTCTATGGAACAAAGTTTGAGCTCAAAGGAGACTTCATTACCAGTGAACCTTAATGGAAGAGTTTTGGATTCTAAGCTGAGTCTGATAGTCTCGCTTGATGATCTTGATTGGATTGATTAGTCTGCTATGGGGATTTTGAAACAAGACTTTCGTTTATGTCTCATCGAATCAAGACTTTTTGATCAAGGTGTTTGGGTGCAAATAAGAATCGTGGAAGATAGAAAAGTTTTGCTTACATTTGGTGTAAGAACTAGAATGCTTACTTTGATTAACGATTATTTTGATTTGTTTAACCTTTGGTTTATTTCTATTTCCCCTTATGATAGGTGGCAAATGCTAAAAGAAAATATGGACTGGATCAAGTTGGCTCGTATTCCCATTCATCTTCGGCACGCTAATGTCTTCAAGGCAATCGGTGAATTATGGGGATCCTTTGTGATGGTGGACAAAGAGACTACCAAGAATGCCCATTTCGATTATGTGACATTCCTTATTGAAAAAAAATGATAGGGTTTCAATTTAGTGTGATTTTGATGTCTGTATTAATGGATGGAATTGTCACTTAACAATCTTAATGGTTAATTTGAGCACTGACGATATGTGTTAACTTTTAAGAGAAAAGAAAACAATAAATTTTGAAAATCAACAACGGTAAGCAAAAGCCAAACAAATATAAAGAACTAGACTCAAGAGAAATGAAAGCGGGAAAATTCTTTTGCATATTCACAACAGTTAAAATAGCTGGTTTTTAATTACCAAAGCAAATACAAAATAGTTTAAAATGGACCCCGGACAAGCTGTCTGATGCATTACAAGGAACAAGAAAATAGGCCGCATGGCCATTACATATGCTGAGGCTAACAACCAATGAAATAAAGAAAGACAACAAAAAATAAAAGAAATAAGAACACGTGCATATTACATTGATCAGATAAGTAAATGAAGCATGTGACAATCATGTGATTGTCAGTTTACCAATTGGCTTAAAAGCTTCATGCCTTGCTGCAATTCAAGCTTCCACCTCTAGCACTGTCAGACCCTGTTCTATAAAATAATTATGATATCATTTACATGCTCAATAGAGTGTTTGCATATTTGGAAAATTTGAGAAATCGTTAAAAGACGATATTGTCCCTAATGCTGCCATTAAGTCGATTAAAACTTGAATGAGTTCAAATAAGGATTTTAAGAGTGAAATTGAGAATTTTGCAATCAATGGATTACTCAAAACAGTGATTCGGAGTTCGAGGTCTGATTTGGAGTCAATCGGAAAAATTGACCGATTATGGACAAAACAGTCATTATGATATTTAAAGACAAAATGGAGATTTCTATAAAAGATTTTGATCACACTGGACCAAGAATAATTATATAGAATATAATATGATTATTGGAACATAATATAAAGTTCAGTAGTGAAAAATTTTAATTTTCGGTATATTTGGGACACAAGGGCAAAATGGTAATTTTGCCACTAAAGGTCAAAATAGGAACTTTTAGAGAAGATTTCAGCCCCATTTGATTAAGATTGATTATTTAGACTAGTTAAAACATAGTTTGAGGTTGAAAAGTGGAAAAAGATGTAATTCCAGTACATTTTGGAGTATAGGGGTAAAATCGTAATTTTACCATCGGAGGATCAAATTTAATTTTTTGAGAGAATTTAGATTAAATTTGATAAATTGGCGTGTGGTATGAGTTTGAGGAGTGAAAATTATACCTTTTGGTAATTTTTTAATTTTTGAGGTAAAAATGTAATTTTGTACTTTTTCAGGGGTAAAAGTGTAATTTTGTAAAATTACACCACCAAAATTGTTGGAATGGTCTAGAAACTTTAGGAAAGCTGAACGGATAAGTGTGGAAGCTGATGGTGAAATTTGGGAATAAATGAATGGCTAGAATTTAAGGAATTAATTAAATATTAAAAAAATGAATAAAATAATATTATTTTAAATTTCCTTTAAAAGGCCAAAAAAATTCATTAAATCAGCTTGTGAGGAACGGTTAGAACCAGGCAAGGAGAGGAAAGCTGAAACCAAGAACGCTAACTGAAAATTTAAAGGGAAAACAAGGAAAATCCAAGAATCAAGCTAGAAAAAGGTAAATTTCATTAATTTTCCTTGTGATCTTCACTACCCAAGCCTTATTTTTCCATTTTCATGCACAAATAAAATATGGGTATTGCTGCACCTTGCTGACTGAATATTTTTGGGTGGATTTGATGCTTGAATATGGTGATTTGTAGGTTAAATGGATGTTATTAGTTAGATAATAGTGATAGATTTCAAGAAAACACATTTTTACATGTTAGAAACCCAATTTAACCGAATTTTTGGAGACTTTTTGGTGGCTAGAAATGCAGCAAATTGATATGGCTGAATGGTAATTTTGGTAAATTTGATGAATAGTAAACGTAAGAATTAATTAAGAATTTTTAGAATAAAATTTGAAAATTTTACCCACTAAACGTAAAATCGTAATTTTGTGTTCTTAGTCTAGTAAATTGACCAATAGTTGCTACCATTGGGTAATTGGAATATAATCGAACAATTAGAAACTGAAACGGGTCAAATCGGAGTTAAAATGAGGATTTTAGCAATTTAGACGCATGTAGGCGAGTCGGTCGGATACCGTAAGAAAATGATTGTCCGGACTATTTTTACCCCATTTCATGTATCACATAGAGCCAAAAATTGATTATGGTAAATTGACACAATTTATTGAAATTGGTGTCATATAGAACACATAGGTGGTAGGTCCCCGGATACGAGAAAAAGGCAGTGTAGTGGGAAATTGAAAACAAGAGTATCGAGCACTCTTGCGACGAGGTGAGTGGACAATTTATCGTCTTAATTATCTGGAGCAGATTTTATTAAATTTAATGATTTTATGAAAAATTATTGTATTGGGTGAATTATTGATGTTACGAGAAAAATGTGAAATTTATAAAATAAATTGGATTTACTAAATAAATTGATTTTTTATAAATTGATTTGAAAAATGGAACAATTGGTTTTGAAATTAGAGTAATTGGAGACAGTTTAATTGTGTTATAAATTGTGTTTTAAAGTATATGGCTTATAGCATTATATAAGCATGAATGGCTAGACTAGTTTATGCAAAAATTATATATATTGTGTTTTCAGGCTTAAGAGGCTAGACTGTGATAAATTGCCATATCATGCAAGTTAAGATTTTATAAATAAGGTGGTAGATAAAATAATCACTGAAGTGACACTAGTTCTGTGGGCCAGCCTAAGAGAGGGGGCATAGAATTAGACTTATCTTACCTCCATTGGAGAGCCAAGTGTGGGGGGGGGGGGGGGGGGGAGGGTTTCTCTAGAGGTAAAGTTTGAGTGCACTTCACGTGGACCACCGCGTGAGAGTGAGACTAAGCCAACATCAAGGTATGGCTAGATACTATTTTCAGATATAAAAATATATTCATGTGTATATGACACTGAATAGCCTTGGCGATCTCGGTCAAATGCTTCAACCGGGACATCCCCGAGAATGATTTTGGCATAAGCCTATTTAAGTTTTTAAGAAATACATAAGCCATATTAAATATTAATTTAATCGAGTAAAATAATTCTATTTTGCTCGATAGAATATTTTATTTGTCTCTACTCAATTGAAATGAGTTGAGATAAGACGAATGGTAGTACAAAAAAAAATTGAAATTTTGTCTCATTTTACTCGACTTTAAATAATTTAGCTGGTATTTGTTTACTCACTGAGATTTTATAATCTCACCACTCTCTCTTCCACCCATTTCAAGCTCGAGAAAAGCACTAGATAGCTGTGGCATCAAGAACTAGGCGGAGTCGGAATCCAGTGCATTTAAGGTACATAGTTGTACATAGTGGGCCCACGTGTCATTATAAAAGTAATTTTATACTTTGATTATTTGTATTTTAGTATGTATAAATATATTCAATTTTTTTTTCGTTATAAAAATTATGTATCGACATTTCTATAAATATTGTTTTATAAAAATATATATATAATGTCATTTTATTGAATATTTTTATTATATTCATATATTCAAAATTTTGCTTCAAACTAATGTTTTAAATGTTTAAATTTATTTTGAAACTATGAAAAATGTTTCTTCTACACATTTATTACGTTTTTGGCTAGGTTTTGAGATTTCCAAGAAAAAAAAATTTCACTAAAGGTTGCTCACATGGGAGATGAAAAACTGATACGAGAGCCTTGCGAGGTCTCGATCAGCATTCGGGGGAAAGAGTGTCTATCGGGACGTCGCGGCATTTGTCATGGGCTCGATGGGGAGTTCCAAGTCGTGACAAACACTCCTCCTGGAATTTGATTTTCTAAACTCCAAACTTTATCCTCAAACACTCAAACTTGTGTCTGCTAAGTGTTTTAGTAAAAATATCAACCAATTAGTCATTGATGTTGTAACACTTCACTTGCATCTCATTATTCTTGACAGCTTTTCTTATAGCATGGTATTTAACTCTTATATGCTTTGTTCTTCCATGGTTAACTAGATTTAAAGCAATTGCTATAGCAGACTTGTTATCCAACCAAAGAATAATTGGTTATTCTTGAATCACCTTTAGGTCCAATAAAATCTTTCTGAGCTAGAGTGCTTGATTTGTTGTAGCTAATGCAGCCACATATTCTGCCGCCACTGAGGATTGTGCCACAATTTCTTGTTTATTAGAGTTCTAGGCAAATATAGTAGCTCCAAAAGAGAAGCAATAACCAGTTGTACTTTTAGAATCTTGCCAGCTCCCTGCCCAATTACTATCTGATTAGCCTTATAGTTCCAACTTCACATTCTTATTGAACCTGAGGCCATAGCATAAGGTTCTTTTAACATATGTGAGGATCTTTTTACCTGCCATTAAATGAACTTCTAATGGCTTCTACATAAATCTAGACAATAGATTAGTAACATGTAGAATATCTAGTCTAGATACAGAAAGGTAAAGCAAACTTCCAATAAGTTTTCTGTAATAAATTTCATTGACTTCTACACCTTCATCATCCAAACGAAATTTATTCTTAGTGACCAGTAGTGTTGCTACTGCCTTATAATTTTCCATCCTGAATTTCGTCAACAATTCTAAAGCATTTTTTTGGTGCAATAGTATATAATTAAACCTTTGCTCAATCTATAAACCTAAAAAATATGGCAATTTCCCTAAGTCGTTCATATCAAACTCATTTTGCATTTTACTTTGAAGTCATTCAATGATTCACCACTTGGCCCTATGATGAGTAAATCATCAACATAGAGAAAAACTATTAGATGGTTCAAGTTACCTGAGGCTTTGACATATAAAATATGTTAATTCTCACATCTTATGAATCCTTGACTAAGTAAATAGTTATCCATCATTTCATACCAGGGTCGCGGGGCTTGCTTAAGACCATACAGTGCCTTTAGCAACTTGCATACTTTATCCTTTTTCCCAAGTTAAACCAAGCCCTTAAGTTGCTCTGTATAAATATTTTCTTTGATAGTCCCTTTGAAGGAAGCAGATTTGATGTCCGAATGCCATATCTCCCATCTTTCACATGCAACAAGAGCCACTAATAACCTGATTGTATCATGTCTGGCTATTGGTGCAAAAGTTAAAAAAAATCCACTCCATGCATTTGAAAGAAACCTTTCATCACAAGTTTGGCCTTGTATTTGTTGATGGTTTCATTTGAGTTAAGTTTTGTTCTATAAACCCATTTAACTCACATTACTTTTTGATTCTTAGGTTTGTCAACCAAACACCAGGTATTTTTCTTCATCATCACTTCACTCCATAACTTGTCTCCAATGCTCATCTACAGTAGCTTCTACATATGAACTTGCTTCTAAGATTGCAACATATCACCTTGAATAAATGTCTTTAAGAGATTTTATTCTTTTCAGATGCGGTTCATCAACATTTTCATTTGACTTTGGTTCATCTTCATGTTCTGATATGTAATTTGTCAAAATGTGTTAACTGTGTGAACTTTTTACTGCTTTAGTGTCCTAATTCCACTTGATGCTTTCATCAAAAACAACATCTCTACTAATAAAGAACTTCATTGTAATGACATTCAACAGTTTATATCCTTTAGAAACTTCATTATACCTAAGGTGAATTGCAATAACAGACTTTTCATCCAGTTTTGTTCTCTTGACATTTGGTATTTTTGCATAACATATGCAAGCAAATATTTTCAAATGGTTAACAGAAGGCTCCAAATCATACCATGCTTCATAGGGAGTCTTACGCATTAGGGCTTTTGTTGAGGATAAATTAAGCAGATAGTTGGCTGTGTTCATAGCTTTTGCCCACAATGTCTTTGGCAAACTCTTCTCAAAGAGTAAATACCTTCCCATTTCTATTAAGGTCTAGTTTTTTCTCTCAAGAACACTATTTTGCTAAGAGTTGTAAACATTGTTAATTGATGTATAATACCAAACTTGCTTAGGTAACTTTCGAATTCTTTAGCTATTTACTCAGTGCCATTGTCACTCATCAACATTTTAATGCTCAAGTTTGTTTGATTTTCTACTAGTGCTTTATACTTAATAAACACATCCAAAGCATTAGATTTCACTTTGAGAAAATAGACCTAGCTAAATTCAGTATAGTCATAGATAAAGAACAAATAATACCTATTTCCATTTAGTGATGAAGTCTTCATGGGACCTCTTAGATCAGTATGCAACAGATGTAATTTTTGCGTAGCATTCCATCTTCTGACTTTAGGAAATGATGCTCATTTCTACTTACCAAATTGACAAATATCACAAACCCTATCAGAGTTAGAAATCACTGGTAAACCAGCCACCATCTTCAAAAACTAATTTCGCAGAGATAGAAGTCCATCCACGAGAGCGACGTAGGAGACACTCAGATACTGAAGCTTGAATCAGTAGATTTCTCAATTTAACATCAGAAGAAACAGTGGACATAGGGGAAAATGATTGGGACTCGGATGAAGACTCCATCTCGATGATTTATTCAGCAAGAATCCAATCATGATTAGTATATTACCTTGGAATTTAAGAGGTATTTCTAGTGCTGCGATCCAATGAAGAATAAAAAATTATAGCTAAAGTTCAAAATTTTAGGTACTCTCTGTCATCTTTCTCGAGCTCATGTAATTTTGAAAGTCAGGACTATACCCCCTCCCTTGTGTACTTAAATTTCATGAGTATTAATAAAACTTTTACAAGGTAGCTGGGCCCTGCGTGATGTTCCAACTTTAAAAAAAAAAAAAACCAACCACCATCTTATCTGTGCTTATCAATTTCAATGAACCATAGTTCACTTGACCAAATCTTTTATGCCAAAGATCAATTTCAGTCATAGCGCAACTATAAACAATATGATTAACCTTCATCCAATCTAGAAGAAAACATTTGTTCCTCATTCCTACAATCAGTAGCTTAATTCTAGCAAGATCTTTAACTGTGCATGCCTTATCTTTGAACACTAATTCATAATTATCATCCACTAGCTACCTTACACTGAGTAGGTTTTGGCTAACATCTGATGCATAAAAACATTTGGTATTGACTTCAAACCATTAAGTGTCTGCACTTTTACCGTACCAACTCCAAAGATCAAAAGAAAATGTCCATTACCAATATCCTTTTTTGTCCTTAAGCTATCATCAAGAGTAAAAAAATTCTACTTGCAACCAATTAAATCGTTTGAGCAACCATTATTTATGAACCAAGTGTTTTTCTTATCATTAGAATTTGCCTTCATTACCATGAAAAACACTTTATCCTCTACTTGATATTTTTGCCTAGCAATAGCAGCTTTCTCGTTTGCCTTAGTTCCTCAATTCTTATAGACTTTTTCCATATGACCTTATTGATTAGAAGCTTTACATTTAACATTAGGCCTGTACCAATAGAACTTCTCAGTATGGTTGGTTTTCTTGCAGTATGAGTAAGGTGGAAAAGTCCATTTTTGATTTCCTTGATTCTTTTCACTAGTTTTCTTTCCTTTGTCTTTTTTTCATCCCCAAACTTTTTGCTATACCCATTGCTATGTTGTTTATTTGCATTTCTTGCCATCAAGGTGTCACGACCCAAATCCAAGAGGCCGTGATTGGCATACTCAAGCTTCGCAAGCAAGCCCACGAAACTCGAAAAAGTCTTCATAGTTAAGTCTTGATAAACACATATATCAAAATCATAATGCCTCATAGCCAACATCATTTCATTAACTTAAATCTTTTAGCATTCAACATTTGCCCTTCAGCTTGTAATAATGTTTAGGACTTAAACATAACATACATATAGCCATACATTGGCTAATTTACCAAGTCATTAAACATCCATTGCATAACATAAGGCAACTGCATGCCATCATATATCTTTTATGACATACTTTATTTACATCGTGAAAGTGTACATAAACTAAAACTCCAACTATGGTGCAGCAGAGATTTATAGTCAATGCATAAAATGCCACTTGTCAAAATTACGAGTCTGACGTTGACAACGCTAAGTCACCTAATCCTTGATGTCTATTTATCTACACATATACAATTAGAGTGGTTAGTCACACTAGTACTCATTGAGCAGAAGTATAAAACAATTGTAAATGTGAAGGGATAGTTGCTACACATATCTTCTAATCATGCATGCATATCATATATCTCATGCAAGTACGTAATGGGATAAGTCGGATGTCATTTGTCGATCATAGTTAATCATAATCATGGCAACCATGCTATGCTATGTATCTGTGTCTATTAACATACTAAGGTGGTATAACCATCCTCACCTTATTCATTCAACATCATTATCAACATAACCAGTCGTCAATATAATCGACCATATGAACCAGCCCACCAGAAGGCCATCTACATACGTGATTGAACATACATACCTAATAATGCTTGCCTTGACATTAAACCATAAGCTCTTTAAGCTTTCTTCATATCAATTTTGTATGCAACATTTCATTTCGCTCTTACCTTAAGCCTTTACATTCATCATTGCTTTATAACATCATATAACATAATTCACATTTCAAAAACCTAAGGCATGCCACTACATGGTCGTAACATCATATCATAGAGTGGTCCTCTTTGGACATCTGATAGACAATATACAATATCATGCCATGCCCCATTGCTATAGCAAACAACAGAGCCATGTCACGCCCCATTAGCATGGCAAGCAATGGAGACTAGTCTTGTAACACTCTCACTTTTTGGTGTAAATTAAGTAAATTAAGAATGATTTATGACATATATGCTACTTTGAGGACTTTGATGATATGTGACAAATCCCATAGTTTGAGGTTTCGATCTAAGTTTGATGTTCTGTTTGTAAATTTATGTGTACGGGATTAAGTTAAATGAATGATTTAAGGTGTGATATTAGTAGGAAATGATTTTGTGGTGTTAAACTTAGATTTTTGGAAGTTTTGGAAGCTTAAAACTGCCTACAAGGGAAGATATATTAATACATCCCCCCATGTATTGATACATTTTTAGTAAGATGAACAATAAAGACTATAGAGGATTTTCTATTGATACATTCAAGAATGTATCAATGCATTTGGCTAAAAATGAACATCTATCGATACATTGTCTTAGTGTCCTAATGTATCAATACATTTGAAGTAGAGGGTGCCTAGGGGAAGTATCAATACAATTCTCTCATGTATCAATACATGGTTCGGCTGTGAGCATTTTGCCTGAAATGTATCGATACATTACCTTAATGTATAGATACATTTACTGAAATTAGGATAGATGTATCGATACATCACTAAGCAAAGGCAAAAATAAAAAAAAAGGTTCACGAGCATTTTGCCCATTTGACAAAAACCCCCAAACTTTTTCTCTCTTTCTACCATCTTAAAAGACTAAGGCCCTTATTGGATTCTTAGAGCTATTTGGAGTTATTCTGAGCTTGGGAAACACCTTTAGAGGTAAGATTAAACATTTTATTGATTATTTCTCAATTTAATCTATTAGATTCTAAGAAATCTGCTGTTTCCAGCTTTTGGTGAATCTCCATTGATTTAGCTAGAATTTGGAACCAAGATTCATACAATTTAACTTTTAAGGTATGGGTTTAGCTGATTAATGAAGAGTTTGAGCTTAAATAGTTGGATTGCTAGGATTTTGTTAATTGTGAAAAAGTTGGCATTTTTCGAAAGTCAAGATTTAGTTAACAATTAAATGTTTTGATGTGTTATAAAGAGGAAATGAAGTAATTAGATGTGTTGGTAAGCTAAAAGATGATTGGGTGCTAAAGTTGAGCTTAGTGGTGGGATTATCTTTAATTTATCATCGTGAGTGGGCTCGAATTAACATACATGTGATGCATGGTGCCTAATTGTTTGTGTGCATATATATGCATATATATGGTTGCCAAGATGTAAGTGGTTAAGCTAGAGAACTAAACTGTTGAATAGGTGTTGGTGTGTTGTGATGTGAGCCACATGGGTGGTCTATGCTGTGTGTGGTTAGACTAGAATGTATAGAGGCTATCATGAACCTTAGGAGTAGATGTCCCTACGTAAAGGTTTTGTTAAGAGAAATTGATCCAATGACCCTTGGAGATTAGGAGGCACTTAACGCCTAATTGAGCTTAAAGATGGTTAAAGCTCGATAAATGTGGATTGAGATTCAATAAGGAAAATGTGAATGATAAGGGCGTGATGGCCTTATTTGTGGATTTGTGTTTCCATCTAATGGATGAATTCCAGACGTTGATTGTAACAACCCTCTTTTTCGATCGTTACCAATGTCCGAGACTTGTGAGAAAACCTGCCAAAATCCCAAACAAGCCTTAGTTGAGATTCTTGTTAACTAAATCGAACATTTTAATATGTATATTAAAAGATTAGGATTTCCTTATAGCATTTCGCCTTATGGTGACTATTAAAATTCTACCAAATTATGTAAAAATACAATCATTTACTGAAACTGAATAAGAGCTTTCTTTAAAATTCAACAACTAGAAAACAATATTTGATTCTAGCAAGCTTCAGGTACATTCAAACATCACACTTAGAATCCATTACACAACCTCAAAGTTGTTCAATGATACATTTTTGATAAACTAAACATATTTATATATTTTTATAAAATCGACCATTCTACACAAACATGACTTCCATGCAGTGGAGCAACTCGGAATGGAAGTCTAAAAGATACCATTACCTACGTCACAACGAGTAAAAATGTGGTAAGGCAATACACACAAGTTGATCACTTTTCTACAAAAAGGGGAAGGTAACGGGGATGAGTCACAAGCTCAGTGATCAGTAATTCTGTGAGCAACGCATAGAGGGAAACAAACCAAGGATAGAAATTTTGAATATTAAAAACATATGAATATATAAACAATTTAAACTCAAATGGAACATTTGTGCCTTACATATAAACCCAAGAATTGTGATGCAAAATAACCATTTCAAGTAATATAATATAACCAGTGCAATTAAAAGATTTCTACCATCGAAATTGTTTAATGTTCTTTACTTAAAATCGAACTAACCTAAGCACACATGCTCCCATAAAAACAAACAATGTCAATGCTTATACACAAGCATATAAACGAGTTCATACTCGAGGCATTAAACACAAAACCCTTATATAAATAAGGGAGCTGTGGAAAAACCTGTATTTCTCACCATGCAAAAGAATTCGTGCTTGAAAACCCAAAGAGACATCACTCTCAAGTAGGTAATCGTAATAATCAACCCATGGACCCACTTCCATATAATGGCATACAAAAGGCCCCCCTCCACCACATTCCCACAGCCATGGTAGTCTCGACGATGTTGGCCGACATCGGAGAAATTATGTGGTCGTAACCATGTATATCAACTCGTGGCCTAGCCACATATATCAACCTGTGGCCTTGCCACGTATATATATCACAGACTATGGCCTAGCCACGTCTAACAGCCCATTGGTGACCCAAAGATTCTTTAGCTATAGCTCACTTGTGCACAAGAGTCATACTATCCCGATGTGACTTTCGGCCTACTCTCGAATCTCTCGATTTGACAAAACCATTTATAACCAAATTGGGTTCTCAAAAGCTTAGTTTAAATCTATTTCCAAAATACCAATCACGGTGACGTGATGAATCCATTTGTAAGAATTCATGATCTAAAACCTTTGCATGAGGTTTAAATATTAAATCAAAGCATGGTGAGCATAAAGTTAATTTATGAATGCATGGTAAACAAGTAAGGCGCGTTTTGACATAAACCATGGAAAAGAGCTTGTTTCCCAGTTTCTAAAACCTTTTACATCTATGACTTATATATATATATATAAAAAACGTTTCTAAAAACATGGCATTCACAAGTGCTTAGCATTCTACCAACTCATGTTTTCCACAATAACAGTACAACTTGATTGCAAATCGATTTAAAAATCACCTACCAAAGCTCACAACTCATGCTATCCATAATTGCGTTTAAAGAAAACCGACAATGTTTATTGTACATATATCATTATATAGTTTATGGAACTTTTGAAACAAACACCGCCTACTTCCCTAACAATGGCAAGATGCTACTTCGCCATTGATTTGGGTGCGTCTCTACCTAATTTTACTTGCCAATCACCTGTCACCTCCTCTGGTACACCACCACGGCAGTTACATATAAACCCAACAATTGTGATGCCAAAACAACATCAGTTGTTGTTGCAGCAATGCTTTCAGAAGAAGTTGCTTTTGCTAACGTGATTTCTTTTGGATTTGATGGTTGATCCATCTCAATAACATAATTAATTTTCAATATGGTTAACAAGAATACCATCTTATCCCTCAATCTAGTGAAATTCATTCTATTGAACCTATCGAGTTTGATCATTTCTTAATTTTGGAAGTGAACCTTCACACTTGAATCCAACCCAGTTTCCATTACAAAATAATTATAAAAAAGTTTGAAAAAAATACCTTAAGATTGTTAGAAAATTTAGGAAAAGAAGAATATTTTGAGAAGAAGGAAGAGTATGACTTTCAGAGCATGAATTAACACTTTCGTTAAGGTATTTTTTTCGACCTCTAGATACAACAAAGTTCTTAACACACTTTTTAGAATTATGAAATTGACAGTGTAAGAACATTATTTATATTATAAGCCAATGTATACATCTTTCAATGAAAAGACTTGTATCCTTTCACAATATGACTCTTCAAATAGCATGAAAAGACCTATTTCTTTTCATAATGTAACTCTTCAAATAGTTGTTTCCTTTCATAATACAATTATTCAATAATTATATCTAATAACCTTTCAAAAGTTATATTTTACTAAGATAATTATTTATAATTCTTTAATCACAATCTTTCCCAATATTAACAAACTATCAAACATGCCTCTTCAATATAAAACTTGAAAGGATTCAAACTTTCCATTGTCAACATCTTTGGCCTTAAAAGTAAGATGCTACTTGACACCACAACAAGCCTTAAGAAGCTCTAGACACTTGAAATTTGCATGCTGCGCGCAAACGAACAAAAATACCTTTTAATTTTGAAAATTAATTCTTATTCGTAATTGCCTTTTAATTTTGAAAATTAATTCTTATTCGTAATTGTTAATTAACCATTTATGATAATTACGATAAAAAAATCCACAAACTAAAATTACATACATGCCTTAGGCATATAACTTAATAAGAAATTAAATAACAAACATCAAAATTGAATGTGTTTTTCTCTTCTTAAACCCTTTGTCAATCAATTAACCTTAATGGCCAATAGGTATGTACATAAGGCTGGACTCCATTGTTGGTCATTGGATCCATACGGATATAATAAATATCCAGTTCTCTTTATTTATTTATTTATTCGGCTGACCTCAAACCATTTGGTGGTTTTGGCCGACCACAAATCATTCCTTTTTTCTCTGCCAAACAGAAAGACTGTATTAATGATAAGAAGGTGCACAAAAAATGGCGTCCGTTCATGGGTGCTAGAGCACAATAAGCAGTACGTAATCACAGACCTCAAAACATTTAGCAGTTTAGGATGAGCTCGTTTAGTTAATTTTGGTATTGAGTTTCGCCATCTAATTTCTTGTTGGATTTATTATTTATTGGTCATTACATAGAGCTGTGACTCTCATTTTGATTTTCTTTTGCATATGTAAAGATTTTAAGGTACATAAAATGATCATACTACTGTAGTTTAAGCAGATCAGAGCCATGCTCAAAACCCATATATAATTATTATATTTTCGTTTGTTTCTCTTTCATGCTTATGCAAAGAAGTTAATCCCATCTTAAGAGGGAAACAAATTAAGCTTGATGACGCTTTTGGCTAAAGGGGGTCAACGGCCGCTCCTGGTTTAACAAGGTTGTAGGAGCTAGTTCCTCTTTCTTAGTTGGATTTAATTTTGATGCCTCTTTTTGAGTTGGATTTAATTTTGATGACTGATTTATGCTGCCTTAAAAAGTTAAGGAAATTTGTTATAGACTATCCATGAAATTGCTTTTCACATGAGTCATCTTTCCATGATTCTGTAGTTGACATGCATGTATAGTGGCGGATCCAAGATTTTATATCATGGGTGGTTAAAGAGCATTCATACAAGGTCACAGAACAGGTCAATGATTTGATTCAAAGTAAAAAATTAATCATTTTTTAAATAAATTAAATTATAGCATAAAATTTTATTAACAATTTAAATATAAATTTTCAATTTCATAATTATAAATAGACAAAGTAAAAAGAAAAATTAACATTAGATTTTCAAATTAGGCATCGTAAGCTGTGTTCAACGTGCTTTCATACTTTCAAATTCATTAATAACTAAATCTATGTAAGTGGTTTTAGCAATGCATCTTTTACACCATAAGACCATAATATATTATACATATTAATATAGAATATTCTAGTAAAGTTACACAAAAAAAATGAAAGGTTTTTGAGAAAAGTATATATTGCATAAGTGCTCAAATCGTGCCAATAGTTTGAAAGAAAAATTGAAGTAAAAATTTATACTCTTTAGACAATTATACTCTTTAGGTAGTTAAGCCATGTATCTTTTACGCTAAAGGAGAAAAACAGAACAGAAAATTAAATCTGAAATTTAGGCAAAAATAAAAAGGAAAAAAAGAAAAGAAAAATAATTCCAAAATTTATGGGAAAAAAAAAAGAGAAATACTCTTTAGGCAATTACACCGTGCATCTTTTACTCTATAGGGAAAAAAAGGAAAAGAAAAATAATTCTAAAATTTAGGCAAAAAAGAAAAGGAAAGCAATTTCAAAATTTAAGAAAAAGGAAAAAAATAATAAAAAAGGAAAAGAAATATAATTCCAAAAGTTAGGGAAAAAAGAAGCAAAAAGAGAAAAGAAAAATAATTCCACAATTTAGGAAAAAAAATAATTCCAAAATTTGGACCTAGTAGGGGTTGAAGTCTAGCCTCCAAAATTTAACTTAGATGATTTACCAATATGCCAAAAGAATTCATCTAATTTAAATAGGGGGTGCAAAACTTATATATTTGTGATTTGATACCCATAAAAATTAAAAAAAATTAAAAACTAAGGGTGGGAGGCGGTCGCTAACCCCCCCTCCTCTTGTACCTCCGTCACTGCATAAAATAATAAATGAAATTAACTAATAACAATTAATCAACTGTTAGTTATAAAAGTGTATTTGATCCGAAATAAAAGTATAAAGATTTAATTTAACATAGTAAAAAAATTGTTTAAAATAATTCAGAGATATTTTATAATATTTTATTGTTTTTTTATATGTTTCACAATGATGTTTTATACGAAGAAAGGAGCCAGGATCCACACTAACGTTTTTGTGAAGCTCTCTTATTTGGCTTACCGGATGGAGATACGAAGCTAATCTTAAAAATTAATCAAGTTGCCCTAATATATACCAAATAGAAAACCTTAAAAAAAGACTAGATATTTAATCAAGTCAAGTAGTCAACCACAGAAAAATATTGGTTCACACACTTAAAACAAAGAGCATCTTTGTAATGTAATTTTTTATAAAGAATGTGCTGGCAAGTCAAGGAGATTCGTTAGGTTTTGAATTAAACAAAGGAGGTACAATTCTCTCTTATATCATAAATGATGCATGTTTTCCCATTTTATTTTCAAGGTATAATTTAAAACCTTAAAGACTGATTCTCAAATGAAGTTCAATAATCATGTAAATGTGCTGTTGGGTATTTAACTATGCAATTGTTATGGCATTCTCTGCTTAAAAGATTTATTGAACTTTGCTTCTTTGATTTTTCCCCCTCCTCGTCTTGAAGGGTTTTTCATATAAAAGATTTCACTTAGCTTTCATGATTGCAAGGCTGTTTATTTTATTTTGCTTGCATCAATATTATATATTTATTAATTTGAAATAGAGATCTCCATAGGTCAAGTTTAGTTTACGTCTCTAAAGTCTAAGAGTAGATTCCAATCTCACTCAGCCAACCATCTCTAAAATCTAAATATTTAAAAATTTTATAATAATATTTTATTACTTAAAAATATATATTAAAATTAAAATTAAAAAATTATTTATTAATATAATAATATCTCGAGTCAAGCCTAAATTTAAATCATATATAAATTCAACTCGAATCAAATTGAATCTATGACTTGGACAAGTAACTTGGTCCGTTATTACCTCTACTTTGAAATAACTCGTTTAATTTGTATATTAAAGTGAAATAGTAATTGGAATTGTGGTTATCTTCATTAATTATGTCAAGCTCGACCTTACAGAGTATTTGCCATGTCATACATATGAGTATAGAATGCCTGCATACTTGGAAAGCCCCGAAAAATTGACAAATGTCTGTAATGTACCTAGAGGTATAACAAAGTTGATTTATGCCTCGAACTAGTTAAAATAGGGATTTTAAGATGAAATTGAAAATTTCAAATTCCAGGAATGACTTAAAATGATGATTCGGAGTTCGAGGACCGATTTGCAGTCAATATGAAATTTTCATGATCTAGGGGCAAAATAGTAATTTTGCCACCCGAGGATAAAATGGAAATTTTTAGAAAAGATTTTGATCACATTTGACTAATTGGAATATGATTTGAAGTTGACAAGTGAAAAATTTTAATTCCGGTATTTTTCGGAGCATAAAGGCAAAATAGTCATTTTACCACCCGGGGGCAAAATTGTAATTTTCACCACCTAACACTTGTCAAATTTATGGATTTTACTCATTTTTGGAATGAATAATTATGGTATTTTATGTGGTGGTGAATTAAAATTTAAAAGATAAGTATTTAAATTATGGACCAATGAAATCATGACACGTGGCAAGTTTAGATTATTTTATTATTTTGCTATTAAAATCAGCCCACACCATCCCATTCTCTTCATCATGGTTGGCCAAGCAAGAACAAAAGAGGGAAAGAAAGAAAAGAAACCCTAGGAGGAAAAATTAAAGAAAAAGTGTGGGATTTCAAGGGATTTAGCAAGTAAAGGTAAAATTTCTTGATTTTTACTTGTGATCTACTTTCCTCATGATTTCTTTCTCATTTTCCATGCTTAGAACTCAAGTTTGCATGATGAACCCATGCTTGCTGAACATGTAGAGAGAGAGAGAATGATGGTTGATTTGGTTAGATTTTAGTGTAATCTAGTGTTTTTAGTTAGTTAGTAATGTGTAGCCTAAAAATCAAGCATGAAATTTTAGCAAGAAAATAATTTGTTCTTCATTAAATCCTTTATAGCCGAATTTCATAGGGAGAATATCGAGGCTGGAAATTGTGGTATTTTATGGTATTTTGATGGAATTTGATGATTGGTGATGTTAAAAATAAAATGAGAAAATTTAGCTTGAAAATCTGAATTTTTACCTAATGTATAGACATATGTGTTTTGTGGTTCAGGACTGATAAATTAAATTACATTTATAATCATTGAGGTATTTTGGATATAATTGGAGTATTGACAATGAAATGAATCGAATTGGAGTTTAATTGAAGATTTTAGCAATTTAAGCCGTGTATAAGCAAGTTAGGTCAGACACCGTAATTAAGCGATTGTCTCGAACCTTTCACATCCTATCTCATGCATATATATAGATAAGAGATTGAAATAGTTTATAATGGTTTAACCTAAATTATTGAATTTCGTGTTATGTATTATGAATTGGTGGTAAGCCATCTGATACGGGTAAGAGATTATACCCGAGAACCGAGAATAGGAGCATTTCGAACTTATAGTACTGTGAGTAAACTTATTATTATCTTAATTATCTAGAGTAATTTTATTCAATGTGGTGATTTTGTGGAAAAATGATTTTAAATGGTGAATTGCTTGTTTTATGGGAAAAATGTGAATTTATAAAATAAATTGAATTTTTATAAATTGAATTGAAATTTGGATGACTTTTTTGAAATTAGAGTAATTGGAGACCACACGTTGTATAGTAAATTATGATTTGAATCAAATGGCTTATGATATTATGGCATGATTGGCTGAATTGATAATTGTATTGAAAAATGTGAATTGTTTGCTTTGTCCTGATAAATTGGTTAGTAATGAAATTGCCAAGTCATGCTATTGAAACTTTTATTGAATTGGTGGGATATTAACTGCTGCAGTAGTCGAGTTTCCGTGGACCAGCCTATTTAAAGGGGGCACGGTAAACCCCATTATATATATCTTTATCTCAATTGTAGAGGCGTAAAGGGTATGTCCTGAGGTATGACAGAGTTCACTTCACGCCAAACTACCACATGAAGGCGAACTCAGCCAACGCCAAGGAACGACTGTGTTTCCAAATGTAAAAATGTGTTTAATGCATATATGAAACTTTTACAACCTTGGCGGACTCGGTCGGACTTTGATGACGATCAAGTGTCCTCGAGTATTGGCTTTGGCAGGAGCCAAGTTTTAAAGAAAATCATAGGCCTTATTAATTGTTTGGACAAAACACAATTATTTAAATGGGATGAGATGGGATGAATTTTCATGCTATGAAACCTATTGTGATGAGAAGTTTTCATTGTCTCCTTTTACTCGCTTTTAGATATTTTTGATGATGTTTGTTTACTCACTGGGATTTTATAATCTCACTACCCTTCTTTCCATCCATTTCAGGCTCAAAATAGTTAGTAGTTAACTGATATCGTCGAGAGACGAATTTTGGAGTTGCAACCTTGAAAGTCAAAGGTTTTTTCGACTCATAGCCTTGGATCAATTTCGTTGTTCGAGGGCCCATTTGGTCAATGTACATTGAATTGCATACTTTGGTTATTCTTACCACTATATGTATGAATTTATTATGCTTTTATGTCCCAAAAACTATTGGTGTATTTTCAAAATTAAAGAATAGTTCACATGATGGAGAGCTATCATTAGCTCAATAGTTATGTCATAAAAAGTGACACAATATGTTTATTGGAATATAGACAAGTTTTCATGTGAATAATTATGTTTATTGAAAATACATGTTGAAAAGACACCAACGAAAAGTTACATGTGAAAAGTTACCATTGTAAAGTAACATGTGAAAAGCTACATGTGAAAAGTTACAACTGTAAAGTAACATGTGAAAGATTACATATGAATAGATATTGTTTCAAGGTATAAATCAAAGAGTATGATTTATGGAATGAATAGTTATCTATTCATTAGATGTTTATTGAAACAATATCTTTTGCTCAAAAGTTGTGTTGGTAAAAAGTGCAGAGACACTTTTTGGATGAAAGAGATCTTTATGAAAAGGTTGTGACCTTGGAACATAAAGATACTTATTAGACATAAAAGATGTCTTTATGAAAAGGAAGTGTCCTTGAAGAAGAGACATTTTGAAGCCTATATAAAGGGCTTGTTGTCATCCATTTTGATACAACGACAACAACAAGACACCAAAATTTTAGACACAACAAGCAAGTGCAAGAGAGCAAGAGAAAGTGTTTGTGTTAGAATAACAAAAACACTAAAGTTTCCACCATCTACAAAAGATTCCAAATTCCTTATTATCATCTTGCTGCAGAAAGTTGGTTTTAAGGCCAAACGACTTTGCAAACCCTCGGGTGTATCTAGCGGTCTAGTTTCGTAAAGTGCAATACGAAAGTTAGACGTTGGCTTCATTGTATCCTTGAGACTAGTCGCATAATTCCCCTTTGCATACCTAGTGGTGGGGGCGAATTAAGTCTTAAAGATAGACGCCTATTTAAAAGACTCACCTTGAAGCCAATTTTGCCTATTCTTGAATATCTACATAAACCCCTTAACACCAACAATTTTAAGACTTAATTTCGTGATATTCATTATGGCTTCACTCAAAGAGATGGCTACCAACATTGTGAAGTTAGACCGCTTTGAAGGGGAAAGATTTACTCGATGGCAAAAGATGGATCGATTTGATGATAACAAGGAAAGTTGGAAAAATGATTCTACATCGGATTATAAGATAAGTGTTCTTTCCTTACTTGATATGAATATGCATAATATTGTGTTTGATATGCGTAGAAAATGTATATTGGTTGGAAAGAAAGGTCTTGAAATATTTATGCATGAGCTTGAACGTAGTATAAATAATTTTAAGCAATATGGTATGAAAATGGATGAAGCTATTGTGGTCTCATCAATAATTGATAAGCTTCCCGCTTCATGGAGAGACACTAAGAAAACTCTTAAAAATAAGAAAGAAGATATGTCTCTCGAGGACCTTGGCAATCATCTTCGAATAGAAGAAGATTATAGAAAGCAAGAAGAAGTCAAGCATGAGGAAGATTCTAAAGAAAAGGATCTTGAGACTTCAAAGGTCCATGTGATGGAACACAAACCATCAAACAAGCCAAGCAAAAGAAAACATTCCATGGGCAAGTATGACAAAAGTCATAAGTTCAAAAAGAACAAAAAGGGACCATGTTTTCATTGTAACAAACTTGGTCACTTTAAGGCGGAATGTAGACTTTTGAGAAGCAAGACACAAGGTGTGAACCACCACAAGTTTGTGGCAATGGTTTCCGAGGTTAATATTCTCCAAAATGATGGAGCATGGTGGATTGACACTGGTGCAACGAATCATGTATGCAATGACAAAAGTTTCTTCAAGACTTTGGAAGAAGTTGACGAAGGAAACGAGCTATACATGGGAAATTCATCCACAACACAAGTAAAAGGAAAAGGCACTGTGGAATTCATGTTTACATCCGGAAAAAAACTTGTATTAAACAATGTGTATCATGTACCGGAAGTTAGGAGGAACCTTGTGTTGGGTGGCTTGTTGAATAGGCATGGCTTTAAATTAACATTTGAAGCGGATAAGTTCATTCTTACAAAAGGTGGACTATATGTGGGAAATGGATACTATTGTGAAAACATGTTCAAGCTTAATATTAATAAGAAAAATGATAGTTCTGCTTATATTGATGCCTTGCTTAATGTTCATGATAGTAATGCAATGTTATCTAATCTATGGCATAATAGATTAGGACATGTTCATTATAGAAGAATGCATGATATGGCTAAGTTAGATTTAATACCTAGCATTGATGAAAATGATGTTATGTGCAAGACTTGCATGGTCACTAAAATCACTAGGAAATCATTTCCTAGGGTAAAAAGAAATACAAAATTGCTTGCTTTGATACATTCTGATGTTTGTGACATTCATAGTACTCCTTCAATTAGTGGAAAGAAATACTTCGTAACATTCATTGATGACTTCTCTAGATATTGTTATGTTTACTTGTTGCATGCTAAAAATGAAGTTATAAAAAAGTTTGGAATATATAAAAGAGAAGTTGAATTGCATTGTGATGTGTTTATTAAATGTTTACGAAGTGATAGAGGAGGTGAATATTATGATCCCAAATATTTTGAGTCCACGGATATTATTCATGAGACTACCGCTCCATACACACCGGAACAAAATGGTGTAGCAGAACGTAAGAATCGAGTTCTTACGGAAATGGTGAATGCTTTGCTTTCTAATTCGGGTTTGGGAAAAGGATTTTGGGGGAAGCCTTGTTAACAGCTTGCCATATATTAAATAGAATCCCAAACAAAAGGAGTAAAATTACTCCTTATGAACTATGGAAAAGGAGGAAGCCAAACCTTAATTATTTAAGAGTTTGGGGTTGTCGAGCCATAGTAAGGTTGCCGGAGCCAAAGAAAAGGAAATTGGGTGAAAAAGGAATTGAATGCATATTTATAGGATATGCTGAACATAGTAAGGCATATCGTTTCATGGTGATAGAACCTAATGATTCATATTCCGTTAATGCGGTCATAGAATCAAGGGACGCTATCTTTGATGAAAGAAGATTCAACTCAATTCCTAGACCCAAGGAACAAATAATAAAAAGCGATAGTTCATCGAAAAACGATGAGAAAACTATCGAGCTTCGGAGAAGTAAAAGAGTTAGAAAAGCAAGGACATATGGGTCGGATTTTCTCAGGTACTTAGTTGAAGGTACAAGAGAAGAAATATGTGAATACCTACCTTGCTGCTTTAATGTAGAAGGTGAGAGTGATCCTCAAACTTATGAGGAAGCAATTAAGTCTCGAGATGTTTCTTTTTGGAGAGAAGCAATACAAGATGAGATGGACTCGATAATGGGAAATAAAACATGAAAATTGGTAGACCTTCCACCGGGTTCCAAGCCAATAGGCTGTAAATGGATTTTCAAAAAGAAAATAAAAGTTGATGGAACCGTAGAAAAGTTTAAAGCAAGGCTAGTGGCAAAAGGCTTTAAACAAAAGGAAGGTATTGATTATTTTGATACATATGCACCGGTAGCAAGAATAGCTACAATTAGAGTGCTTATAGCACTTGCATATATTTATAAGATGGTAATTCACCAAATGGATGTTAAAACGACATTTCTAAATGGTGAATTGGATGAAGAGGTGTATATGGAACAACCAAAAGGGTTTGTCATTTCGGGTAAAGAAAATAAAGTGTGCAAGCTTCTAAAGTCCTTGTACAGATTAAAACAAACGCCTAAACAATGGCATCAAAAGTTTGATGAGGTTGTGCTAGCTAATGGCTACAAGATAAATCAAGCTGACAAGTGTGTCTATAGTAAGTTCCAAAATGGGAAAGGTGTCATCATTTGCTTATATGTAGATGACATGTTAATCTTTGGAACGGACTTGGAACAAGTGGAAGACACAAAAAGGTTCTTGTCAAAGAATTTTGACATGAAAGATATGGGTATGGCAGATGTTATTCTTGGCATAAGAATAATAAGAGACAATAATGGCCTAACATTGTCTCAATCTCATTACATTGAAAAGATCGTAATGAAGTATGGTAAGTCAGATTGTAAGCCGATGACAACGCCTTATGATTCTAATCAAAGGCTCATACCCAATTTAGACAAGCCAATAGCACAACATGAATATGCAAAGGTGATTGGTTGCCTAATGTATGCAATGGTCTGTACAAGAACGGATATTGCATTTGCGGTTGGGATGCTAAGCCGTTTTACTAGTAATCCAAATAAAAAGCATTGGTATGTTGTTCATAGAATTCTAAGGTATCTAAAGAGTACCAAGAATTATGGCATTTGCTATTCTGGTTTTCCTTCAATCTTAGAAGGATATACGGATGCAAGTTGGAACTCAAATAGATCGGATTACACATCCACGACTGGATGGATTTTTACAATTGGTGGGGGTGCTGTTTCTTGGGGTTCTAAGAAACAATCTTGTCAAGCGGATTCCACCATGGCGGCTGAATTTATAGCCTTAGCATCTGCTACCCAAGAAGTGGAATGGTTGAGAGACTTGCTCTATGAAATTCTGTTGTGGTCAAAACCAATGGCACCAATCTTGATACATTGTGATAATGAAGCAACTATATCAAAGGCTTATAATCAAGCTTACAATGGAAAGAGTCGATATATTGGACTTCGACATAGCATTGTAAGGCAAAGGATTAGTGATGGTATAATCACAATAAGTTATGTGAGGTCTGATGAAAATTTAGCGGATCCGTTTACTAAAGGTCTAAAAAGAGATCTTGTGTTAAAGACCTCAAGAGGGATGGGGCTCAAGCCTATTATCTAAATCTCCAATGGTGGGAGCTCACCCCGACGCTTACGGCTGACCTGTAAGTCTTGGGTACTGACCATTCCAACACATGGAGGTTGCAAGCACTAAATTAAAATTCCATCCCAAGGTGTATAGTGCTTGGTTCCCGTAATGTGTTAAGCAAGGATGAACGAAAAGTTCTTAATAGACCCATAACATGTAAATGTTGAAGTACAATAATTACGGGGTACTTCCGATGGGGGCTACCTATATGAGTGGAAGTGCGGCCGCTTCTAGGAGCTAAAGGCTTGACTCTGACAGCACTCATGAATGGATGCACAACACAAAGCCATAAATCATGTTGGCAAAACTAGATACAATATGAGAAAGGAAGCTTGTGCGTGTTTAGTGACCCGACTAGTTAAATGCAGAATCGGTGGTTCAGTGCTTAGTCAACCACTTTATTCAGACTAGAACCAACCACACTCACTAGGTGAAGGTTCAAATCTGTGGGATACCTTCATTGATGTACAGGATTTCCCAAAGTTGTTGGTATTTGGAAATTTTGAAAATGGTGGGGGATTGTTGGTGTATTTTCAAAATTAAAGAATAGTTCACATGATGGAAAGCTATCATTAGCTCAATAGTTATGTCATAAAAAGTGACACAATATGTCTATTGGAATATAGACAAGTTTTCATGTGAATAATTATGGTTATCGAAAATACATGTTGAAAGACACCAACGAAAAGTTACATGTGAAAAGTTACCATTGTAAAGTAACATGTGAAGCTACATGTGAAAAGTTACAATTGTAAAGTAACATGTGAAAGATTACATATGAATAGATATTGTTTCAAGGTATAAATCAAAGAGTATGATTTATGGAATGAATAGTTATCTATTCATTAGATGTTTATTGAAACAATATCTTTTGCTCAAAAGTTGTGTTGGCAAAAACTGTAGAGACACTTTTTGGATGAAAGAGATCTTTATGAAAAGGTTGTGACCTTGGAACATAAAGATACTTATTAGACATAAAAGATGTCTTTATGAAAAGGAAGTGTCCTTGAAGAAGAGACACTTTGAAGCCTATATAAAGGGCTTGTTGTCATCCATTTTGATACAACGACAACAACAAGACACCAAAATTTTAGACACAACAAGCAAGTGCAAGAGAGCAAGAGAAAGTGTTTGTGTTAGAATAACAAAAACACTAAAGTTTCCACCATCTACAAAAGATTCCGAATTCCTTATTATCATCTTGTTGCAGAAAGTTGGTTTTAAGGCCAAACAACTTTGCAAACCTTCGGGTGTATCTAGCGGTCTAGTTTCGTAAAGTGCAATACGAAAGTTAGATGTTGGTTTCATTGTATCCTTGAGACTAGTCGCATAATTCCCCTTTGCATACCTAGTGGTGGGGGCGAATTAAGTCTTAAAGATAGACGCCTATTTAAAAGACTCGCCTTGAAGCCAATTTTGCCTATTCTTGAATATCTACATAAACCCCTCAACACCAACAAAAACTATTTACCGATACTCCTATAAAAATTGTTTTATAACAAAATAGATTATTTTATTGAATATTTTTATTATATTCAAGAAGTCACAATTTCACATCAAACAGACATTTTAGACATCTAAATTTATTTTTAATCACGAAATATATGTTTTCTACTCATCTATTACGTTTTTAGCCAGTTTCTAGATTTTTGAAGAAAAATGACCAAAATACCCCTGTGAGACAAAATTTAAAGATTTTTCAAGCTAGTAAGGGAAAGCATTCTTTCTCTCTCTCTCTCTCTCTCCACACATTCAGCTAGTGAGACAAAGTATGGGAGCATGACTTTTGAAAGTTTTTAAGGTGAAAGAGTAAAAGAGTATGAAAGACCCTATGATAAGGTGACAAGGTGGTTAAAAGCATGAAATTTAAGGTTCGTTTGTAAGAGTGATGGAAGCTTGGAGAGAAGCTTTCATGGAGGTAAGAGAAACGTGAGATGAGAAGAAGAAGAAGAAGAAGTTGTTGGAGAAATGAAGAAGCTGTTGGAGAAATGAAGAAGCTGCTGGAAAAAATCGATATTTATAGCTAAACCTTATCCAACTTTACTTAAATTAAGAAAATGCCCTTAACAAGTTAGCTTCTCTTTCTCCATTTCTTTGTGCAATCTTTTCACTCTTTTGACACTAGGACCAAGCCCATAATAGTTTAGAAATACTTGGGTTCATGAAAAACTCAAAAATTTTGACTTAAGATGAAAAATGACTATTTTGCCACTATTATGAAAATCCTCACTATTTGTATGTCTTTCATTATTTTACCCTTATTTTCATCAATCATTTATGCCTTAGGCCTACTTAGACCTTAATATTGTTTGAAACTTCTAGGAGCTCACTAAGAAAAATGATGAAATTACCCTTGGTCTATGTTATCTTATCTACTTTTCATTACAGGTCTATATAGGTCGAGGTCTCATACATTCTTTCCTTTAGATTATTTGTTATTTCTTCATCAAATTCCTTTTTCATTCTCAACTGATTTTTTAGATTATTATTCTTATTTCTCTTGGCTAGATCAAATGTGAGTTTGAGAACTTTGTTTCCCCCATCTGAAGACCATAAATCCCTATATTTTCTCCACCATTCAGATCACCATGGTTTCGTGGTGATTAACCCCAAGCTCAACTCCACCAACTATGTTACCTAAAGTCACCAATTTATGCTCGCACTCTCAATCCGAAACAAGGTCGGGTTCATGGATGGGACGATTAAGGAACTAGAGATTACTGATGATTTGCATGTTTCATGGATGTGCTGTAACAACCTTATTGGTGCATGGTTGGTTAAGTCAATTTCTCCTCCAATCGCCTCCACCATTTTCTACATTAACTCAACTTGTTAAATCTGGCAAACCTTGAAACGAAGATTTTCTCAACCTGATTACACTCAAATCTGTCATCTACAGTTCACCCTGTCAAATGAAAATCAAGATAAAAAAAGTATTGATGCTTACTTTACCAAGTTGAATGTTATATGGGAAGAATTAAGAATATTTAGACCCTTACCTAGTTGTGCTTGTGGAACCTGTAATGAGAGATGCTTTGAAAGATATATTAGTCAGTATGAAAAAGACATGGTATTTAAATTCCTTAATGGTCTTAATGGGTCTTTTGTTGTGTTGCGATCATAGTTGCCGTTGATGAAACCTTTCCTTTCTCTAAAAGAGGCTTACAACCTTATTCTCAAATAGGAGAGTCAACGATCCATCAATCATGCACAAGTCTTTCATGTTTTCTCAGCCATGATTACAATCTCTGATGGAAGGAAGAAAGAAAAATCTACATTTGCAGTTGTTTGTACCTACTGTGGTAGGTCTGGCCATAATAGGGAAAAGTGTTACAAGCTTATGGGTTTTCCACCTAATTTCAAGTTTTCAAAGGGAAAAGGGAATCTCAACTCTCCACGAACAGTCCTTCGAGCTAATACTTATGTGGCTAATTTACAAGCAAATCAGTGTAAGGAAATTGCAGATTCTTTATCTAACATATCTCTCACTAAAAATTAAATTCAAAAACTCATGGTGTTACTCAGTGATCAGGAGACAAACTTGGTTGATAATCTACCCTCAAATAATAACTGTGTCAAGCCCAGTTCTACAATATATTTATTATATCATTTATACATTAGAAAGCATGTTTGCATACTTGGATACCTCAGAAATCATTAAAAATCGGTAATGTACCTAGTATTGACTCCATTAGTTTTTGATGATTATAAAACATTCCCATCCTTGTGTGTCTAATATTTCTACCTAAGTGTGTAGGGCAAATGTTTATGAGGAAACTATGAGTCAATCTTTCAAATATGCTCATAAGAAGTTCATATGGATAAGGAAAAAGATTGACCAACTTAAAAAAAGCTCTCTGGTTGAATAATGAAGATCATTGGTTGGGAAAAACTCAAAGTGGAGAAGTGGAAGGCTGAAGATGAATGAGAAACAGAACCAAGTTAGTCAACCAAGAAAATGGGTTAGTAAACTAAGTGCTCTCTCGAATTTGTGACCGAGACATAACCAACTTAGTCGACTAAGTGCTCTCTGTCTGCAACATACACCAGGCCATTACAAGACAGATTAATGGCTAAAACCTTCCCCAAACTGTTTCTAGCGGTCAAAAACTGTCACGACCCAAATTTCACAAGCCATGACCGGCGCATGGGCCCAATGGGCATAGCCCACTAAACCCAAGCAAGCTTTTTTCCTTCACTTTTCTCCATGTATGATCGTGTGAGGCATCCACACGCAATGCACCCAGTGCACACAAAGCCAACTCATATTGGCATTATCAATAAAATATGCATATACATACTGGTCAAACATAAAATTTACAATGTACATTACATGTACATAATCACAATACAAAAGGCCCATGACTTTCAGAGGAGAATTTACAAAATACGAGCAACTATTGAATGCCAGACACCTACCAGGAGACGAACTACAGTGATCCTTCGATCTAGGATTCAATAATCTCTTGATCTGAAAACATGAATTTTTGAAAAACAGTGGGTACAATACTCAGTGAGCGAACATTAGGTGGGAACAAGCAATAATATCTAGGGAGGATTTAAAACCATGATGTACAAACTTGGAACAAACCATTTTGATTCAGTTCAATATCAAACCCTTTCCCTCAATTCAAATTAATTTACAATGAAAAAGTACTAAAGTCCACGCATATTTACACATAGATAAAAATCACACACGATTACATACACCACACCCTTTTTCTTTCAATCTAGTCCACTCTCTACTCGTATAGGCATATATAAACACATATATAAACACAAATACCACCACTATCTCACCAGCTCATGTGCAACCCCCACAAAGCTCACATAGCTGGAGTTATCGTGTGCATCCACCCACATCATGCACAGACAATATCATTATCCATATCTCCACACCCATCATCACCGACATGCGCTCCCCCACATCGTGCACATGTACGATTATTATTCTCACACAATATTACTTGTCAATACATATCACACATCTACACATATATAGCAGCATAATATAGGGGCACATGAATTCATGCCTTTATGCATATCACCATTCACAACATCAAAACATTTTTATCAAGGGCTTGTTCCCCGGTACGCATTTTAAGAAAATTTGGATAAAATCATCCAAATATTTGATCTCAATACATGTACATTTCCCAAAACAATTTGAAATGCAAGTTCACTCACAGTATTAGGAGTAGAAATACTCCTATTCTTGGTCCACAGGTGCAATCTCCTACCCGTACCAAATGGCTCACCACCTATCCATAATACATGACACAGAATTCAAAAATTTGTGTCAAACCATTATTAATTAATTCAGGCTCTACATTGATGCATGTAATGAGATGCACAATGCTCGGTAATTATCTAAACTCGATGTTCACAATAAATTTAATTATGTACCTCAATAAATCGGTATTGGGCTATTTTGATCCATTACCCGATTAATTGGCCAATACGCCTAATTTAACTCCAAATTGATTTCTTTCACTTTCTATACTCCAAATATATTTCTCATACTCCCAGTGTCCTATAATGAACCAAAGTGCTCTAATGCACTTAACTTTCCCATTGAAATTTGTTTTTCTTGTTAAAGACACTATGCTTAAAATTTACTATTTTTCGGTTTCCATTGCCTATTTCAGTGTCCATTACCACAGTCCATTAAATTCTATTCATTTAGCATAAAACATCACAAAAATCTTTACCACTAATTTCACTATAAAATTCAGCCATATATGGGTTCTTGAACAACATGAAATTTTTCCATAATAAACATTATCACTTTCGGTTTCTCTCACCACAAACAACTAAGATATCCAATTAATTTCATTTCCTTTCTAATACTTCAAAATCAAACCAATTTCATCGTCAATTTCTTTCCAGTTCACTTGAAATGAAATCATTTCATTATCAACCCATTCTCCACAAAATTTGGCCATGGTGGGCATTAACCATAAAATTTTCCTATTTAACTTTTTCATCTTAATTCATCATTTTCCAAGCCATTTCCCTTGAAATAAAAACATTCCCTCACACACACACAACATGCTAGGTTCGGCCAAGGAAGATTCATGGGGAAAATGAATTCTTTTCTTACGGTTTTGCTTCTAAACATGCTTAACTATCTCTAAACATCAACATATCTCAAAATCAAACAATTCCAACATCATTTCTCTCTCCATACCCATTTGACCAGCCATGGTTTCCCCATGAAAGCATGCTTTTTAACCATAGAAAGTGAAAAGAAATGCATGAAAAACATAGATCTTAAGCTAAATCGGAGAAATTGTACCTTTTTCACTTGATTTCCTTGAAAATCAACACTTTTCTCTTGAATTTCTTTCCCCCTAGGGTTTGTTCTTCTTTTCCACTTTTTTCCTTGCCAAAACCGATCCTGATGAGAGAGAAATGGTGGTGTGGATTGATTTTTATGCCTTTTTATAAAGAATTAATAAAATATTAAAAGTATGCCACATGGCATTTTTTAATTGCTTTCAATTTTAAATATTTGACTTTTATTCCATTTATTCTCAACCACACATTTCTCATGTTTATCCATTTCTATGATGGATAAAATCCCTTGGTCCTGACAAGTGTCGGGGGTGAAAATTACCGATTTGCCCTCAAGGTAGAAAAATTACGATTTTGGCCCTATGCTCCGAAATGTACCGAAATTGCATTTTTCCCATTTTTCAACCTCAAATAACACTTCAATTGATTAATCTACATCAAATGGGGCCAAAATCTTTTCTATAAATTCTCATTTTATCCTCAAGTGGCAAAATTACCATTTTACCCTTGTACTCTAAAAATATCGAGAAATTAAATTTATCACTACTAAACTTCATATTGTGCTCCAATAATCATATTTTACTTCCAATAATTAATCTTGGTCAAATATGATCAAAATCTTTTATAGAAATCTCCATTTTGTCCTTAAATGGTAAAATGATCATTTTGTCTCTAATCAGTCAATTTTTTCAATTGACTTCAAAATGAACCTCGAACTCCGAATCTCCATTCTAAGTCATTTTGTGAGTTTTAGAATTTTCAAATTCCTCTTAGAATTTCTATTTGAACTAGTTCGAGGCTCGAATTAACTTGGTTGTACCACTCGGTACAATACCGACCCCCTTACAAACTTTTTTGAAGGGTCTCAAGTATACAAGCATTCTATCTATAGGTCTATAGAGGTTGAGGCCTCACAAAAATGTCCCAACAGCCATCAAACAAGCTTCTTCAAGTATAAAAGGATCTTCAAATGGCAAGGTAACAACTTTTGGCAACCTTTAGAGAGAATTCATCATATTCAAGCCAAGAAAGAGTAGCAAACTCAGAAATTCTTTGTACTCTTCATTGCACTCAAACGCCTATCTTTAGTAATTGTGTTTAGCACTTAAATTTGTACCACATAAATCAACTGTGTGATCATTAGGTACATTCTCTACTTCTCTTTGTATTATTAGAATGAGGGTTTCGCTCTAAGTGCTTCAAGCAAGGTTTGCTTGGATGCTTATAGGTTCCAACTTAGCCTTTGAAAAGTTGGGTGTTGGGTTCTAGTTTAGCCCATGAAAAACTAATGTAAAGGTTGTGGTTAAGCCTTAAAAAACCACCTTGGGGTTTTAATTTAGTTTGGAAAAAACTAGTGACAGGTTGTGGTTAAGCCTTAAAAAACTACCTTGGGGTTTTAGTTGAGCCTGTGAAAAATTAGTGTAAAGGTTGTGGCTAAGCCTTGGAAAAACCATTGTAAAAGCTTGGTGGAAGCTTGTGAATTCCACTATTTTAGTGTTTGGTTTGAAAATCCTTAGTTGGATAATTAAGATAGTGGATGTAGGTCTTGGATCGAACCACTGTAAATCCTTTGTGCATTGTCTTCCTTGTTTTAAGATTAGTTCTTAATCTTAACAAAATAGCCAAGATAGTGCTATTCACCCTTATTCTAGCACTTATATTTGGGACCAACACCTAGTGGTATGATTAAGATGATTAAGCCTCAAACTAGTCCAAATAAAGATTTTAGGATGTATTTGAGAGTTATTGAACCTTGGAACGACCTAATATGGTGATTCGGAGTTCGAGGATTGATTTAGAGTCAAATTGGAATTTTCATAACATAGGGGTAAAATGGTCATTTTGCCACATAAGGGCAAAATTGGAATAGTGGATGAAATTTTGATCAAGTTCTACTATATAATATAATTTGAGCTGAGAAGTGAAAATTTTCAATTTTGACATTTTTTGAGTATAAGGGCAAAACGATCATTTCACATGACCATGAGGACGTAATTGGAAATTTTGAAATTTTACACCACCATACACTTGTCAAGCTCATGAAATTCATCTATTATTATTTTATACTAAGGATAAATGAGGTATTATGTGTGGTGGTGGGAGAATACTTAATTATTAAGTTTTGATTTCGGACCAATTAAATGGTGACAAGTGGCAAGCTTTAATTCTTTTAATATTTTCTTTATAAAGCCAACTTAAACTCTCCCATATTCACTCTTCATGGCCGACCAAAACAAAGAAGAAAGGGAAAAGAAAAGAACAAACCCTATTTAAGAGAAATTCAATAGAAATTGGTGGATTTCAAGGAATCAAGCAAGTAAAGGTAAAATTTCTTGATTTTAGCTTATGATCTACCTTTCCCATGCATTCTTTTTCAATTACCATGATTGAAACTCAAGATCTCATGAAGGATTCATGGCTGACCAAATTTAGAGAGGGAAGATTTGATGATTTATTTGGTTATATTTCAAGATATCTTAGTGTTTTTAGTTGTTTGGTGATGTTTAGCATGAAAAATAAGCAAGGAAATTTCATGCCCTTCACCCACACTCATTGGCTAAATTTTTTACGAGAGAAATTGGATAATAGACTTTGATGAATTTCATGCTATTTAGGTGTGTTTAGTTGGTTGTGATGTTAGGTGTAAAAATCAAGTATGAAAACCACATATTCTTCATGAACCGTCCATGGCCGAATTTCCCAAAAAAAAATGTTGATGATGATTTTGCTATATTTCATGTCATCTAATACATATTTGATGATTTGGAGTATAGGAAGTGGAATAAAGTTATTTGGAGTTGAATTGGATGTATTGGCCAATTAACCGGTGTATAGATCGAATTAGGCCAAGACCATTTTATTTCGATAAATAATTGAACCTACATAGAACACCGTATTTAGATAATAATCCGAGCATTTCACATCCCATTTCATAGAGCCTAAATTAGTTTTATAACGGTTTAGCACAAATATAGTAAATTGCTTGTTGTGCATTATGTCTAGGTAGTGAAACTTTCGATAAGGGTAAGGAGATTGTACCCAAAGATCGGGACTAGGAGTACTTTGACTCCCGATATTGTGAATAACCATATTATCATCTTAATTATCTAGAGTAATTTTTATTCATTTTGTGGTTTTAAAGAAAAATGAACTTTAATTGTAAATCTTTATGTTTTATGATTGAAATGTGACTAAATGAAATGAGTTTTATAAATCGTTTTGAAATTGAATGATGATTTTAAAAATTGAGTAATTGGAGACTTTATTTTACTTGTGAAATATATACATATAAACTTGGTTTGAGTTGATGGCTTATGATAATACAATGACATGAATGGCTAAATTTGTGAATTTGTGGAATATTTGGGTTGTTTGGTGTTGTTTTGACAACTTGGGTAAAATTATAATTGCCATGTCATATTGCTGAAATTTTATTGAATTGGTGGGATATCGATTAGCTTACTGCAGTGGGCGGGTTTTCGTGGACCAGCCTATTAGAGGGGCACGGTAAACCCCGTTATATTTTACCTTGGTATGAGAGGCGCAGAGGGTATCTCTTGAGGTAAAGCTTTAGAGTTCACTACACGCTAAACCACCACGTGATGGTGAACTCAGCCAACGCCAAGGAACGACTATGCTTTTAAACCTAAAAATGTGTTTTATGCGTATATGAATTTTTCTTTAACAACCTTGGTGGACTCGGTTGGATGCCCCGACCAAGGTATCCTCGAGAATGAATTTTGGCACGAGTCAAGTTTTTAAGAAATTCATAAGCCTTGCTGTATACTTTGAATGAAATGTAATTGGTTTAGATGGTTTGAAATGTGATTTGATGTTATGAACCATTTTATGATAAGCTATTTTAAGCTGTCTTCATTTACTCGGCTTTAGATATTTTAGATGATGTTTGTTTACTCACTGAGTTTATAAAAACTCATCACCCCCCTTTCCACCCATTTCAGGCTCAAGATAGTCTATAGATAGCTGATTACGTCAAGGGTTATTATTGGACTCGCCTCCTCAGAAATTGTAGGTCCATAGCCTTTGTTACTTTTGGTCATTCGGCGGCCCACATGTCACTGTAAACTAAATTACATACTCTGGTTATCTGTGTTACTGTATGTATGAATTTATTTTGCTTTTACGCTGTAAAAATTATTTACGGATAATTCTATAAATATTGTTTTATGAGAAAATGAAATATTTTATTTAATATTTTTATTTTATTCTAATAGCTATAATTTCACTTTAAATGAAAGTTTTAGATATCTAAACTTATTTTTGGTTATTAAATGTGTATTTTTCACTCATATACCACATTTTTAGCTGGTGTCAAAATTTTTGAGAAAAATGACCAAAATGCCTCTGTGAGACAAAATCTATATTTTTTATTTTATTTATTGTTTTGATTTGGAAATAGCCTATAATCTTTTAAAACATGACATTTAGTAATTGTTGCTCATAGGGGAGGTGAGAAAACTGATATTAAAGCCTTACGAGGTTTCGGTCGGCATTTCAGGTAATGAATGTCTATATGGACATCGCGGCGGTTGTCACGGGCTCGGGGAGAGTACCGGGTTGTGACAAACTCTGAGATGGATTCTCTTCAGCATAATCCCTCAATTGTGAATTTTGCTATGGTAGGGCTAATCTTAGCCTCAAACCTTTCTTTATCACTACATTAATCTTCGGTTAATCCTATTATTATGTTTGATCATCATACCCGGATTGTTGACTCTGGTGCGATAAATCATATAGCATGTTCTTTAAGGTCATTCATATATTCAAAAGTTGTCAAAATGTTTATGTTTAGATGCTTAATGATGCAAAACCTGTTGTGTCTCATATAAGAACAGTTAAGCTGTCATTATTTTTAATTCTACATGATGTGTTGTGTGTACCAGATTTTAGATTCAATCTAATCTCAATGAGTTAGCTTACAAATTCTAAAGCATATCATTTGAAATTTACTAATAATAATTGTCAAATTTAGGACACAAGCTCATTGAGAATGGCTAGTCTTGCTTAGACTCAAGCATGCCTATATATATTGCAAAGTCAGTTTCATACCACTACAGTTGAGCATTATGCCCTTGAAGACTCTGTTTTCAACTCCTCTCACTGCTCTGCTCAGAAGATTTCAAAAACTTCTTAAGTAGTTTGGTTTATAGTAATTTCAAAGTTTTGAATGTCAATTGTAACACGGTCCCAAAAAACTTTGATATTTGGCATTTTTGTTTGGGACATCCTTCATCAAATAGGTTATCTGTTATTAAATAGTTTTGTTCTAATGTAAGTGTTTCTAATGATACAATTTGTGAAATTTGTCCACTTGCAAAACCAAAAAGACTTCAATTTTCTTTACATGAAAAATCAACTCTCTATTGTTTTGAGTTAATTCATATGGACATGTGGGGTCCATACCATGTTGCTGTTTTTAAAGGCTATAAATTTTTCCTCACCATTATGGATGACTATAGTAGATTTACTAGGACCTTTCTCATGAAAAATAAATCAGAAACTGTTACTATAGTACCAAGTGTTTATAATATGATTGAAACACAATTCAACCATAAAATAAAACAGGTTCGGTCTAATAATGCACCTAAATTTAATCTTTTTGAATTCTTTTCTTTGAAGGGCATAATACATCAGCTATCATGTGTGGATACACCCCAACAGAATGGGGTTGTTGAAAGAAAACATCAACATTTGCTAAATGTAGCTAGATCACTAATGTTTCAAGCTTCCATGCCTTTACAATTTTGAGGCGATTCAATATTAGTTGCATCTCACCTTATAAATAGGATACCATCCTAGTTCTCAAAAATAAGACCCCATATGAACTTTTATTCAATAAATTCCCTTCATTTAGTCATTTAAGGGTATTTGGTTCATTGTGTTTTGCATCCACACTAGCACAACATAGAAGAAAATTTGACTCGAGAGCTAGAAAATGTGTGTTTATTGGGTATCCCATTAGAATAAAATGATATAGGCTGTATGATTTGAATATACATTAGATCTTCAATTCTAGGGATGTTGTTTTCTATGAGCATATTTTTCCCTTTAGAATAGAAAAACTTTCTACTAATCTTGAAACTTTATTTCTAGATGACAACATTTTTTCATTCTTTCCCAAAAACAATACTGATCAGCACACCTATCCATTAGACTCATACCCAAATATACCTCCTCATTCAACAACCACTTATCCAAATTCACCCATACATCCTATTTCTCCCATTGATACAATTGCCATAAACAACAATTCATAAAGGGATAATGTTGATGATATATATCTTCTTCACCAATTCCAATTATTCTTAATACTGATCCTAATACTTCATTTCAACCTAGGAAAAGTACAAGCATAAGACAAAAGCCAAAGTACCTAGACATTTATCATTGTGATTTCCTAAGCCATACTAACAGTGTTTCCCATTATCCTATTGCTAATCACATCTCTTCAAACAAACTTTTTTCCTCCTTCAAGGCTTTTACCGCTTCACTTGGCCATATACCTCAACCATATAGTTATCGACAAGCTATCTTACATGATCAGTTGAAAAATGCCATGAAATCTGAACTTGAGGTCTTAGAAGAGAATGAGACTTGGTCTATTGTTCCCTTGCCTGATAATGCTCATATTGTGTGTTGCAAATGGGTGTATAAGGTGAAATTAAATGCATATGGGACTATTGAGAGATACAAGGCACAACTGGTTGTAAAAGGGAATAGCTAAGTGGAAGGTTTTGATTATATTGAGACCTTTAGTCCAGTGGCCAAGCAAACAATAGTACGTACATTCTTTGCATTAGTAGTAGTTAAGGCTTGGCATTTATGCCAATTAGACATCAATAATGCCTTCCTAAATGGAGAATTATATGAGACAGTGTATATGGATCTACCGTAAGGATATGAAGTAAAAGGTGATTATCCAAAAAATTGCAAGCTTGTATGTAAATTGAAAAAGTCATTATATGGCCTTAAACAATCCTAAAAGAAATGGAATTCAAAATTTACAGATTCTTTAACTAGTTTTAGTTTTAAGCAGTCCAAGAGTGATTATTCATTATTTACCAAAACTACTGGCAAAAGGGACTTTATTGCTTTATTGGTGTATGCGGATGATATTGTGATTGGGAGTACATCATTAACTGCTTCAGCTACTGTAAAGGATTTTCTCAGTTCCAAATTCAAGTTAAAGGATCTTGGAACACCAAGATATTTCCTAGGCTTGGAAATTTCTAGATTAGAGAGAGGAATTTTTCTATGTCAACACAAATATACATTAGAACTGATTAATGAATGTGGTTTCCTTGGTGAAAAACCCATCACCACTCCTATAAATTACAACAGTAAGTTAACAAAGGATGCTGGTGCATAATTACTACAAGATGCCACAAGCTATAGAAAGCTAGTTGGTAGACTTCTTTACTAAACTTTCACCAGACCTGATATATGCTTTGCCGTGCCATGTCTTTCTCAGTTTATGGATATGCCTACAATTACACATTTACAAGTTGCATATAGAGTTTTGAGATATTTAAAGATAGCTTCAGGTCAAGGAATTTTATTATCAGCTAAGTCCAATTCGCAATTACAAATGTATACAAATAATGATTGGGTAGGATGTAGAGATACAAGGAGGTCTATATCTGGATTTGGAGTATTTCTTGGAAACTCCATCATCAGCTAGAAATCGAAGAAACAATATGTGCTTGCTGGGAGTTCTACAAAGGCAGAATATCAAGCATGGCTTTAGCATGTTGTGAGGTACTGTGGCTTTTGTACTTGTTACATGATTTTGGCATCGAGCATAAAGACTCTGTGTTTATGCATTGTAATAATCTGTTAGCCATCTATATATGTAAAAATCTAACTTTTCATGAATGGACTAAGCATATTGAAATCGACTGTCATTTCATACTAGACAAAGTGCTGAATGGGACCATCAATCCACAACATATTGGTACTAGGGATCAAATTGCAGATCTCTTTACTAAGGCATTGCATCCATTTTAGTTTCAATTTTTCAAAAGCAAGCTGAGCATAGATGACATCCATGCTCCCCTTGAGGGAGGGTAATAAACATTAGTATTGTAATTTGTAATATTTTTAGGATAATAGCAGTAAGTAGTTATAACAATGTTATTTTTGTAAATACTCAGACTTTTGATACCAACATATAAATACCAGAATATTGTAAATATTCAGAATAGAGAAAAACTGCAATAATCTTTTCAGCTTCTCCTTCCCGAATGTTCGTCACCATGCTCGTCTCCTATTTGAGATTCATCAATATAATATTGATATATTTTATATAAAAATATATATTACCTTTATAGTATGAACTTATTTACTGATTCAATAAATTCTATCAAAATAGTGTGTATGTATGTATGTATGTATGGATATATATATGTACGTATAAGATCTTTATAACTAAAAATAAATACCTACAATACATTAAGCCCACGTTAAGCAAAATCTTCAAGCAACAATTAGTCATTTTCTTATATATAAATATTTTGCTAATCTTTTTATGTTCTGGTGCTTTGATGTTTGTATATGCTTTCATTATCCAATCTTTAACTCACGTAAAAATGAAACATATTAAAACATCATATACATCCTAAATGTTATAACTCACGCAATGAAAAAAGATAAAAGCTCATACCTTATAATGGTCAAGCAACTGATGAACAATCTGGTCCTCTAGCCCTTGCATTGATTGATGGATATCAACTGCATTGTTTGCATCTATAGCTACATTTGCCACTGGATCTCTAACTACATTGACTGCATATTCATCTATATGTCTTGTTGCACCTCCATTTGCATGAACTGCATTTGTATTTGCAACTCCATCTACATTGATTTGAAGGTCTTTCTTTCGCTGCGTCTTCATCCGTTTCATCTTGTACTTTAAGCCTATTGGCATTTGAATACGTAGCGGTGGGTTGCGTGCCTGATCATCATCAATAGTAGGCGCAACATCAAGAGCCTTAGTAGCACCAAAAGCCTTAATAGTAGCAAATTGGGCATGGACCTCATTGTCCATGGTGCAACTTCGCTTAACACCTTGTCTTATCATTCTTTTCTCTTTGTGGTCCATTATCTTCCTCTTTTACTAGGGATCGAATTCTACTTGACCCTCCAACTTCCATAATGGAATGTATTTCTGCCCTTCAGATCTATTGACATCAATGTCGGCCCATTATGTCTTCAACATTTCTTCTGCAATTGGCTCCAAGGTCTCAACTACACACAACTGCACCAAAACATACATTACTATTAGGTTGAAAGGTAGTTAACATATGACAAAAAAATTAAATAAAATTAAATAGTATGGTCTTATTCCTTACCTTGCCTTCTCTCTCCAAACTTGCAATATAGATGTGAAAACCAGTGGGCTTTTCATCACAATGCCATTTTAGCATTCTTAGATAAACTTGTCCAAACTAGCATTACGTTCAAAACTAGCATTGGATATCAAGAATTTCCTTTAACACCCAAAACTACACGTCAATAGTAAAACATTTTAATCACCTAATAAAATCATATGCAAAAAGAAAAATGAAAAACCTTAAGGCAGGGCACATTACTTGAAACACCCATACAAATCCGTATAGGTGGTAACATTTCTTTTCTTTCGCTTCCACTATTTGAGGTTCAAAACCCCTCAACATGTAATCCATGGTTAGACTCCATACATAGGTGCCCTATGGGAGCACATTCCATTGGTCAATGTTATTGACTAGCGACAGCAACCACATAATCATTTCTCGTTTATAGTCTTGACTGAATAAAACATTGTTCACAATCAAGACAAGGGCAATTTTTATCGTGTCTCCATCTTGCTGAATTTGCTCTCTTTTGAACATCTGTAAAGCTTGTTGCATATTCACCTCGTTCCTTGCCCCACAATATCACTCGTGAATTCCTCTAGGGACGGCCTTGTAGGGACTAACAATAATGGCCGACATGGTACCAAACTTTAGTCCTGTCACCAAGAAAAACTCATGCTTCGAGAATCGAGCCTTGGTCTTACTTATGGCAAACCATAACTCACCTTTAATGGCGTTGAGTTGATTGATTCTATGCAACTTGATGTAACGCATGAGATTGGTAAATAATAAACTCTGGTCTAATTCAACGTCCATCAGATGCCTGAAGCATGTTTTTTTTATTGCTTCCGACTCATTTACTTTCTGTAGCACCCCATGTATAACATGCAGCTGCGTCCACTTATAGTGGACATTAATGCTAGCGTTGAAGCCCCATTGGTCCCTTGACACACAAAGCAAAGCCTCCACGTTCTCTTACTCTGTTTCTATTCTTGCCACCTGCAACATGAAACAGATAACATTTCTATTTTAGTAAATATGATCAATGAAGATTAAAAAAAAATAACGAGCTCTTACTATCTTTACATACACAAAACAAAATAATTTCAGCATGTGTGAAGCATGGATTATTAAGTAAATCAACATATACATATTAAGGCATTAAACTTGAGCCAAAAAATACAAAATCCATGCATTAATAGTCATGCAATGCCATACAGATAAAATTCAGGCAATGGCATACATATAACACTCACGCACTTCCATATAGATAATAGTCACACAATGCCCTACAAATAACATTGACACAAAGACCTATACAAAACGATCATGCAATGCAATATAGATAATAGTCATGCAATGCCCTATCAAACAGTCATGCAATTCCCTTTCAAGAATAACACAATGACTTACATTCAATCATGCAATGAGCTACCAACAAGTCACGCAATGCCGAAAACCCTTAAACCAATCACGCACACCCTAAGTGGTGCCATGCCTAAAACTAATCATGCATAAGGTGTCAACCATTCACGTAAACCCTCAATCATGCAATACCTAAACCCTTAAAAACCCAATTTCTATCTACCAATGACACATGCCTATCAACTGGTCATACATGCCTTGTCACCATTTGAGCAAAAAACCTCCAACAATACCAAATTCAAATTTATATTCAACAATTTCAAACAACAAAAATATCAATATGAACAAGCAATATGCCTATGTTTATGCTTAAAAACCATAAATGAAGAACATGAAGAATAAGCATAGCCCTAAACCTTTCTCCATATGGTTAAAAATAAAAATAAAAATATATGCCTACCTTTCTCCAAGGAATGTGAACTTTCTCTCACTGCTCAATATGTGAACTACCTTTATGTGAAAAACCACTCCAAAATGCTTCTATCACTGCTTAAAACGCTCGACAATTGACTCGGTAAGGAATGTTTTTGTGAGAATGCTTTGTAGGGAGATGTATGGTCTGTCGATGAGAACTGAGCAATTACAAAGCTAGAAACAAACTTGATGCAAACATATGAGTCAGGTTAAGGTGTGGAGCCAAACATATGGGTTGATTTCATTAAGGGCAATTTTATTCTAATTTAATTTTTCTTACCTAAAAACAGTTAAAATTATAATGAGATCTATTTTCAAAAATACCTTATGCATAGAGCCTACTTTTAAAAGGAACTTTAAATCAAACAAGCATAACAGCCAAGAGTTTAGAAATAATTCTAAATTCAGACATTGTTCTGGTTCACGCACTTTTGTTGGTTGTTTGACTTAGCCAATAAGAAGTTCGCATCAGTAAATAATGAATAATTTTCTAAGTAGACCCGATTTTAATAATGAGCAAATGCCCAGTTCTTTTTATTTATTTTTGCTTTATGAGTAAAGATGTATGCAACCTTAAATAGTTAGGAAACTTGTTGTGGATAGTTGGCGGGTTTCAATTTTATAAGTGGACATGATGTGGGTTTTCAGCCACCGTGCCTCAAATTGCTCTTCGCACTTGTTACCTTTCCATGGTTCTGCAGTTGGCACGCACATAAAAGATTAAAATAAAATTACATTATATTTTTTTATGGCTGACTGCTTCAATTGATTAACTTTCTATTCTTTTTTTAACGTTTCCAACTGGTTTGGCCACATGATTAATTTTTAACAATAGCTTCATATCTCCATCCAACAAGCCAATAGCCCAATAAAAGAGACAAATAATTAAGAGAGCTTTTGTTATATAAATCATAAATGTAACGACCCCTCCTTGGCCGCTACCGGCGTCCAAGACCTCCGGGAGATCCCGAACAAGCCTTTACGAAATTCTCAATACATTTATTAAATATGCTAACACGTACATAAATGATTAATAATAAAAATAATTGCACTATTGACATTCTATTTCCAATAATAGCAATTAAATTTAAAACACAAAGTTTTTAACAATACATATTTATAAATTTACAATACTGATAATATGTAGAAATTTCATGTGACTAAACTCTAGACAACGGACCAACTTGGAACGAGGCTAAGAGATGCCTTTACCTATCCGCAGGAAACTGAGCACATTGATAATTACACGCTAAGTCGATCCCTATCTGCAAAAAGAAAAATAAGAAGGGTGTGAATCTCACAAACTCAGTGATCATCAGCTCAGTGAGTAGGGCGTAGATGGGAAACAAGCAAGCAGCAGATCAGTTGAATATAAAAATACAGGATTATAAAAATAATTTGTTTCAAACGGGGGTTTGTGCCTTATATAAAAATTGAGAATTTCTTATGCATTGTAATCACTTCAAGCAATAAATCATCCAAGGTGGATAAAATTTTTCACTACAAAACATACCAATAACTTTTTCCAAATCAATCATTTGAAATATTGATTTAAAACCATTTTACATAAAAGATTTCCGTAGTCGAAATCAATTGGCATTTTATTAAAATCAAATCAATAAATTCAGACAAGTTCCCATGAAATCTAATGTTAATCAAACTTATACATAAATCACAAATTACCTCGTACTTAAGGGATTAAAATTCATTTCACCATAAAAATAGGAAAGCTGCAAAAAACCGTTTAATTCCATTTTCACTATGCAAAGAAATATGATTCATAACCTTTAAAACTCATTTCAACCCATATAAAACAATTATATTTCATCAAAAATAATCAACAAGGCTTATGACTTTCTTAAAAACTTGGCTCGTGCCAAAACCTATACTCGGTGACACCTTGTGTAGGAGCATCCAATCGAGTCCGCTAAGACTGTTAAAACAACATATACACATAAAACATATTTTTACGTTTAAAAACATAGTCGTTCCTTGGCGTTGGCTAAGTTTCGTCTTCACGTGGTGGTTCGGCGTGAAGTGAACTCTAAATTATACCTTATGAGATACCCTCTGTGCCTCTCATACGAAGGTATAATATAACCGGGTTTACCGTGCCCTTCTTATAGGCTGATCCACGGAAACCCGCCCACTACAATGAACTAATCACATAACCCACCAAATCAATAAAAATTTTGGTAGCATGGCATAACTAATATTATTTTACCCAGTCTGTCAAAGTAAAAACAAAATAGTTCAGGTAATTCACACAAACACAAATCCAGCCATCCATGCTATCACATTGTCACAAGCCATCAATTCAAACCATATATATATATAACACAAATATATATTCTCTGCTTACTCTTGAATCTCTTGGTTAAATAAAATCACTTTTAAAAGAATCCAAATTTGATTTTCAAGGGGATATTTTAAGTCCTTCTCAAAATATCGATCCCCGTATCACGTTAAAACTCTTTTTTCATAAAATATTCATTGTAAATATTTGCATGATATTTTTATATCAAAGTAACATGGTGAATATGTAATAAATTTCATGAATGCACACCACACAAACAATAAGGCATAATTTTCCTTGATGTAAATCGTTTCAAAAAGCTTGTTTCTCAGTTTAAAACACTTTACGTATAATTTATATATGGATATTCAAAACAATTTCTAAAAATAACTTGCATTCACAATTTCCTAAAATTTCTACCAGAGCATGCTATCTATAAATTTTGCAATTTACGTAAAATATACGCACATGTATATATATATACGATATTTTTAAACTTGACACCCCCTACTCACCTCGAAATAGCGAGATATTACATCACTATTTTCTACTTGCCGATAGCTCGTTAATTCCTCTGGCACACCACTATAGTGCACTATATTCACTGAAGCACTTCCAAATTTCCACATTTATTTTCTCTTTTGGACTTTTCTTTTCCTTGTTGCCATTGGGCCTTTTCCATGGGCTTTTTCATTTCTTCCTGTTGGGCCATGCCCATTTTGTTTCATATTTTTTTTTCATTTTTCTTTTTCTTCTCTCTTTTCTTCCTTTTTTTCCCTTCCTCTTCCACCGCCTGTAGCTCTCAAAACCGCTACAATTTCTACACCTCTCTCCCAAACAAAATTAGCAGTTGTACTACCCATATAAACCTCAAAATTTTCAGCTCTAAACCTTTAAATTTCAATAGCAAAATTAGCTCCTATCCTCCCTTAAAAGAGTAGAAAAATAAGCTTTCTATCCCTCTCCAAACCTGTAGAATTTTTACCTTTCTTCCTCAAAATTTTTGGCAGCACAAAGCTACCCTTTGTCCTTCACAATTTTGCAACAAACATCCCCTAAAACCAGCAGCTTATCCTCAAAAGTTTCAACCACAAAAACCTCAAAAATTTCAGCAATTTAAACCTTAAAAGTTTCAGCAACTAACCCCAAATTTTTAGCAATAAAACCCCTCCAAAAAAGCATCGAATTTTCTCTCTTTTCTTACCCTTCTACTGCCATTTTTCGTTTTTAAAATTAGTTCCTTTTCTCCTTCAAAAGTAGCAGCAAACTCACAAATTTCAGCAACAAAAACCTTCAATTTTTCAGTAGCTAAACCTCCCCAAAAAGGCACAGAATTTTTCTCTTCTTTTTCTTGGTCTTTCTCGGCTGCTTTCTTATTCTTTTTCTTTCCTTTTTCTTTTCATTTTCTCGGTCTTTCTCAGCTGCCTTCTTATTCTTTTTTGTCTACTTTATCCTTTCTTCTTTCTTTCTTTGGACATGGCAACTACTTGAAGGCCAAGCCTTGGAAAAAAATTCACTTTATTTTGCTTGTTTTTACTCACATGAGCGGCTTGCCCTATACTTATCTTATCTCATGGCTTTTTGGCTCATTCCTTATTACTCATATGTGATTGAAATTGAAAGTCAAAAAGCTTGTGCACCATTCCCATCCGCCACTTTTCTTGAATATTTTCTTTCTTCATCATTTACCTTTCCTTTTTCTCCATCCTATGCATGGCCGGATGGCCCATGCTTCAGTGGTTGTTGACTTTTCTTTTCATGCAGTAAGATTGCAAGTCTAAGATGCCTTGGAACCATTTACTCGCCCATCCTTCCATTCTTTCTTCATTTCTTCTTTTTACTTTACATGTCATGCCACTCCGTTAGCTTTCTTTGTTTTCTTTCCATAAATGTTATATTTAAACCTTTTTCTCATCAAATCACATCACTTTTCTTACTTGTTTACCATGGCCCATCCTTGCCAAACCATGGTTTCCTCCATTGACCTCTAAATATTAAAATTATACATAAGTTTTCAAATTTTTTCTTTATTTACCGTGTAACCCTCTAAACTTTTATCTTTTACAATTTGATCCTTCCAATACATTTTAAATTTCAATTTCCTTTTTATCTTTCCTCCTTTACACGTGTACAACCAAAATGTCAAAGTTACGTTTTAATGCGGTATCACCATAATATTTAAATATTTACTTACCCGCACTAACTCGATTTAATAAAATCACGTGGGCACAATTATCGTTGTTTCTCTCCAGAATTCTTCCTTACTTCTTCTCCCCCACTTGGATTAACCACATAGTCCCTCTTCATGACTAATTCCAACGCTCGATTAAATGTTCATATTTTAATATTATTTTATTAAATAAAATATTATTTTATTTTAAAAATGTTCACTTGTCTTTTTCGGTCCCAAAATGCATTATTATGTCTCGATTTACTTCCAAATCATCATTTAGCTTACTAATTCATCACCGATGAAAATATTATTACTTGATTGTTGTTTCTGCGCGTGCGAAAGATTTTACTCTTGAGCGTTCCTTTCATCCTTTGTCGTTCTTTAGCACGCCAATTCCCATCAATCACTCTTTCATCTTTCTAGGAAGGTTACGTTGACTACTATACGAGGGTACGAGGTGTTACAATAAATTCATGTATTATTTCAAGATGCAATTCTCTCTTGGATCAAAAATATGGATGTGTTTCCATTTTATTTCAGGCTACAATTTAAAATTCCTTAAAGATTGATTCTCAAATTAAATCCAATAATCATGGATATTTAACTATACAATTATTATGCCATTCTTTGTTGAAAGATTCATTGAACTCTTGTAATTCTTTGATTTTTTTCCCCATCTTGAAGGATTTTTTTAGATAAATTTTATTATTTAGCTTTCATGAGTGCAAGGCTATTTATTTTATTTTGTTTACATCAATATTATTTTTGTATTGGTTTGAAATAGAGGCATCCACAAGTCAAACTTAGTTGACATCTTTAAAACCTAAGTTAGGTTTAAGCCAATCTATTCCAACCCGCTTAAATTAACATGAGAGTCCATAAAGTCAGCCATTTGACGTGAAATGAAGTCACTATCAATCTTTTTATTTAACTGCAATTGACTAGCTAGGTGAATATATTTTTCCTAATAAGGTCCTATACTTGATTTAGATTCATTAAAAAGAATAGGTACCAGTCTATAAATTAGACTAAGTTTGAAAGTACAATTATGTGTGAAGAAGATATTAGCATCCTCACAACGCCCATTCAAAATATACCTAATTAATTATATGTCACCTTTTTAGACTTAAACTTTATTTCAATATTCTAATTTATTTCACTTAACTATTCCATTATTTTATTACTATTTTGAAATTAATTAAAACCTAATTTTTACCTTATCCTTAAAAATGTTTATTTATTATTCTTGAAGTTTAAAAGATAATCATTTGTACATTTTATTAACCAAAGTTTCTTTTTTTTTATTATTTATTTTCATTAGCCATTATAATCAGAATCTAAAAACAAAATTATTTTCCTTACATTGTTCTGCAATTTTTATTCATGAGATTTTTAAATTAATATTGTTGACCCTTTAATCTAATCTTTAATTTTGTACCAATTTATACTTATTTCTTACTCTAAATAAATCATTTGTATTTATTTTTATTATTAATTGGTCATTACATTGGGTTTATTATTTATGTTTTTCTTTTCTACATATAATGATTAGAAGTTACATAGATTTTTCTGGTTTCTGGTTTGTTAGTAGCACTTTTTTTTAGCAATCCTCTTTTCTTCTTGCCATGATGGATGGTCATGTTGAATTATTAGATGCCACTCATAATCTATAAATATAACTATAAATTCTTAATTAAATTGATTTAAATTTATTGTCAACATGTTAAGGACCTAATGGGTCACACACAATAGGATGACAATGTGAAATTAAAATGAGATTGCTATTTAATTAGAAATTAGAAATTTCCAATAAGGACTTAATTAAATTGCTTAATTAAGTGGAAAGATTAAAATGCAATAAACAAAAAGTTGTATTAGCATTTTAACCTAACTATAAATACCTTTTATATGTGTGTTGCACTTTGTAAGAAAAAAGTGAGAAAAGATGACAGAAAAATAAAAAGAGAAAAAACCCAAGCCTTCGTGACATTTTCTTAAAAAAGAAATTTCCAAAAACAAATAATCTTTGAGATGTGAGATTTTTCAAAAAATCTTAAATACTAGCATAGCATCACGACACCACATAATCCCAACCTAGTGTAGGTCTTTCAATTGACATATATGTAGATGACCATTGGACGTTGGACACATAGACTGCTTTGGTTTGCGACAATTGGACTTTGGTGTACAATCAAGCGGAGCTATTTTGATACGTGATTTTTGAAAATCACTTCTTGATGTATATGGCTGAACATAATTTTGCTTATTTTTACTTTTAACCGATCAATAGGACAACATAAATTATCCAATATTGATTTTGGTTTTGTATATTTATATTCCAATGTGTTATATGAATGTGATGTTTTCTCAAAGCATGCTCGAAACCCTTCACATTTCTCTGTCCTTATTCTTCCCATCCATGGTGTGCACGTGTGTCTCTTGAAGAGGATTTGAATCATGCTAAGGTGATCATATGTAGCGAAATATTATTAAAATGTTAATCCCTTAAGCCATGAATTGCTTTAATTGAAACTAATCTTAAAAAAAAATGACAAGAGAAAGATTTCGACATATTTGAAAGTTGGATGTCTGCTTTCTTCTGTGGAGTCGTCCTTGGCTTTTCATTTTTGACTTTTGTGCACTAACTAGGACTTATCAAATTGTAGCAGCACAATTGTTCTACCTCTAATGGTGATCCATATAGTGATTTGCCAAAATCTCTTCACTAAGATTGTGTGAATCCCTAAGTCAAAATTTGTGCTAGCAAACTCTCAACATTGAGCTCTCTTGTGTTTCTCTCTTTTGGCTATGAACTTATCTTAACGCATGAAAAAATAAAAATAGAACTCTTCTATTCATTCAAAAGGCAGTTGCAGGATTCTTTTATAGAGTGAATTGACCTACTTTATATCCAACAAAGATTAGAAAAATGTTTTAGGCTAATTAGGCTTTTATTTTAATACTCCATCAAATCATATTTGGTTTAGCTAAATATTTAATTTTATTAAGCCTCTATAAATCCAATTAGATCACATCCAATTGAATTCAAATTAATTTCAACAATTCACCTTATGTGTATGACCCATTAGGTTCCCAACATGTTGACAATAAATATAAATTAATTCTATTAAGAATTTATATTAATATTTATAGATCATTAGCAGCATCTAGCAATAAATCCTGGTCACCCAAATGCTAGGATAGTCAATATGATTTGACAAACCTTTTAGTGTATAGTAACTTAGTGTAATTCAATCTTTTCATCATATATCCCAGATAAATAAAAAGTTTGGCACTATGTCTCCTTTCTAACTTGTCCATATTAGTCTTCTAGTTTCCGTATTGACCAATCAAGATTGCCTTGGGCAAGGACTTTTACTTAATATAAGACAAGAGAAAGTGATATATGTCCCTTTCAAATCACTTGGATGATGAATCCTCTCTAAACTACTCACTCATTTTTGCATGCTTCATGTTATACCCAAAAACACCCTATTTGGGCATTTGGTCACCTCCAAACCCGTACAGGTGAAATCAAAGCATGACAATTCACATACAAGGTGATCTAGTATCACAAGTCTAAGGATTACTTACACTAATGACACATGAATGTACTTCCATAGACACTTAAGTAAAATATTAAATGAAACTCTTATAGCGGGTCATGTTCAGTGAACATGTTCCTTAACAAGCACCAACATATTATCCCTAAGTATCTTACATACTTTAACCTATGAGATTAGTTGTTTACTTCTAAAGTAAGGAGGCTTAGTATGTACTAACCTTTAAGCATTATCAATGTGTTTATTTTTGACAATACAATGACCATGAACATATTTAGAAACAAGGCTTCCGATGAATACTTCCTTAACATCTCCAAATCTCTCAAAGATTGGCAGTAACAAACTTCCATCCACCCTTTCCGGTATATTGTTCAAAGCGCTGACCTTTCCCTTTCGTTCCTCGTTTTTTTTCTTTTCTAATTTGCTAATGATGCTTGTAGCAGAATTAGTGAGAGCCAATCAAATAAGCTCACTGACCAATAAATATACACAATAAGGCTGGACCTCACTGTAAGTCACTGGGTCCTTATAAATCAAACAAACAGTGAAGAGTTTAGAAATAATTCCAAATAAATTTAGACATTGTTCTGGTTTCCGCATTTTTGTTGCTTGTTTGACTTAGTCTCCCTCACATCTACAAGATTGTGTGCTTATAGAGGGTGCACATAAGATGTGTTTTTTCGTTATACCAATAAGAAGTTTGCATCAGCAAATAGTGGATAATTTTCTAAGTTGACCACATTTTAATAATGAGCAAATGTCCAGTTCTTTATATTTTATTTATTTTTGGGTTTATAAGTAAAGAAGTATGCAACCTTAAATAGTTAGGAAACTTGTTATAGACAGTTGGCGGGTTTCAATTTTATAAGTGGACATGACGTGGGTTTTCAGCCACCGTGCCTAAAATTGCTCTTCGCACTTGTTATCTTTCTATGGTTCTGTAGTTGACTGTTTCACTTGACTAACTTTCGATTCGTTTTTTAACGTTTCCAAATTGTTGGCCACATAATTAATTTTTAACATTAGCTTCGCACGTCCATCCAACAAGCCAATAGCCTAATAGAAGAGACAAGTAATTAAGAGAGTTTCACAGAACATTCCCAAGTGGTTTGGCCACATGATTTTTTGTTAATTAGTTACGGAACATATGTCATTGTAATTATAATAGTTATAAATCATTAACAGAGAGTCTGCAACCTCGTTCGCTGACCTGGGAATTTTAGCTTTGCAATCATTTGGCAATTGGGAACAATGGAGATTCATTAGGTTCTGAGTTAAACAAAAGATATATAATTTTTTCTTATATCATAAATCATTCATGTTTTCTCATTTATTTCAAGATTTAATTTAAAATCGTAAACGTTGATTCTCAAATTAAACACAATAATTATTGAAATCTGCTTCTAGATATATAATTTTTTCAATAGTTATATAGAAAACAAATTATAAGTAAGGGTCTATTTGGTAACCGAAAAATAACTTGCTCGAGAAAATTTTTTTTAGTGTAAAATATTTTACAAGAAAATTTGATATCTTTTAATATTTGAATAAATTGTTGAAAACATTTTCTATCATTTGGATGATTTTATGAAAAATATTTTCCATCACTAGCGAAGTTATTTGGATATTGAAGATTTTAAATAGAAATTGATTACGAAGCAATAGTGTCATTTGGGTTTTACTAATTTAAGATCAAAATTAAGAATATACATAAAAATAAACAAAATCAAAAATGATATTTTTTAAAATATTTAACCACATAGTTATAATTAAAATAAACTCTAATTTCCAATCACCATCTCTTCATTTTCTTTACATGCATGTCTTTGTTTTTACTAATTGAATTACATCATAGAACACTTACAGTAGTAAAATTTTCTTTTCTGTTTTCACTAAGTTCAATTTATTGTTCTCGCTGTCATTTGTCATTAATTCAAAACTAAGTAGCAATCAAGACAAGGGAAACGCAAAACCATGTTCAAAACCCATAAAATAATAAGATGGTAGTATAAACACAGAGATATGTTCAAAACCCATAATATTCTTGCTCCTTACTCTGTTATGGTCTTTTGATTTTGTTCTTTTTTATATATTTTTAAATTTTTTTTTCTTTTGCGGCTTATGAATAAAGAAGCATGCAACCTTAAACAGTTAGGAAACTTGTCATAGACAGTTGGCGGGTTTCAATATTATAAGTGGACATGACTTGGGTTTTCAGCCACCGTCCCTATAATTGCTCTTCACACTTGTTATCTTTCCATGGTTCTGTAGTTGACATGCACATAAAAGAAAAAAACAAATTACATTAGAAAGATGCTTTTTATTTTTAGTGTGTGAACCAATAGCTTTTTATGGTTGACTGCTTTACTTGATTAACTTTTTTTTTTTATTATTACGTTTCCAATTGGTTTGTCCATATGAATTCCTCTGGGGAGGGTATCATAGGGACTAACAATAACGGCTGACGTGATACCAAACTTCAATCTTGTCATCAGGTAGAACTTATGCTTTGAGAATCGAGCTTTGGTCTTACTAATGGTAGATCATAACTCATCCTCAACGATGTCAGGCTGACTGATTTTGGGTAGTATTAGGTTGTGCACAAGATTAGTGCAGAATAAATTTTTGTTTAATTTAACGTCCATCAGATGCCTGAACTATGTTCTTTTCATTGCTTCCAACTCATGTGCTTTTCGTAGCACCTCACGTAAGACATACAGCTGCATCCACTTACAGTGGACATTAATGCCAGCATTAAAACCCCATTGGCCCCTCGGTACACAGAGCAAAGCTTCCACGCTTTCTTGCTTTGTTCCTGTTCTAGCCATCAACGACATAAAACATTTAACATTTCTATTTTGTTAACTATGATCAATGAAGATAAAAAAAATGATAACTATTTCTCACTATATTTGCATACATAAAACAGAATAATTCAAACACATGTGAAGCATAGATTATTAAGTAAATCAACAAATACCTATTAAAGCATTAAACTTGAGCCAAAAAATACAAAATTAACACAATGATGGTCATGCAATGCTATACACATAAAATTCATGCAATGCTATACATCTAACACTTATGCACTTTCATACAGATAATAGTTACGCAATGCCCTACAAATAACAACGACGCAATGACCTATGTAAAATCGTCAGATAATGCAATACAGATAACAGTCACATAATGCCATATGAAGCAGTCACGCAATAAGCTACCAACAAGTCACACAATACCAAAAACCCCTAAACCAATCACACACACTCTAAGCGACTCCATACCTAAAACCAAGCATGCATAAAGTATCAACCACTCACATAAACCCTTAAAAACCCATTTCGTATCAACCACTCACATAAACCCTTAAAAACCCATTTCGTATCAACCAATGATGCATGCTTATCAACCAATGATGCATGCCCTATCACCGTTCGAGCCAAAAACCACCAACAATACCAAATTCAAATTTATATTCAACAATTTCAAATAACAAGAGTGTCAATATGAACAAGCAATATGTTTATGTTTATACTCAAAAACCATAAATGAAGAACATGAAGAATAAGAATAGCCCTAAACCTTTCTCCACATGATTAAAAATAAAAATAAAAATATATGCCTACCTTTCTCCACGTAATGTGAATTTTCTCTAATTGCTCAATATGTGAACTACTTTTATGCGAAAAACCACTCCATAATGCCTCTATCACTGTTCAAAATGCTCAACGGTTGACCTACCGAGAAATGCTTTCATGAGAATGCTTTGTAGGGAGACGTACGGTCTATCGATGAGAACTGAGTTACAAAGGTTGTAAATATATTTGACACAAACATATCAGTTGGGGTTGAGGTGCGAAGCCAAATATATGGATCAGTTTCATTCAGCATAATTTTATTCTAATTAATTTTTCTTATCTAAAAATAATTAAAATTATGATGAAGTTATTTTCAAAAATACCTTATGCATGAGGCCTACTTTTGAAAAGAAATTTAAATCAAACAAGCATAACAGTCAAGAGTTTAGAAATAATTCTAAATTTAGACATTGGTTTACGTACTTTTGTAGCTTGTTTGACTTTGTCTCCCTCACATCTACCAGGTTGTGTGCTTATAGAGGGTGAACGTAAGGTGTGTTTTTTTTCGTGTTTGACTTTTCAATTTTGTACGGGTTTCAACCTTAAAAATTTTTTCGTGTAACATGAGTTTAAATATGCATTTTTGAAATTTCATACCTGTTAAGAAATGTTACACTTTAAATAAATATGATCCAGTTTAGAGAAATTAAATTTAAATATTTTAAACCTTAGAAGTTAAGATAAAAGCCTATAATACATTAAGTCCATGTTAAGAAAAAACATCGAGTAACAACTATTCTGTGTTTATAAATATATATATATATATATATATATAAGTATACCACCATTTCTAAAATGTTGAATTTGTATTTTAACGTCTAACAGGGTATACAAGTCTTTGTTGTTCTCCAACGTAACCATGGGACATCAACAAAGCGCCCACTGTCCGTACCTGTTAATGCAACCATTGGACAACTCAAACAAAAAGTGTACACAACTTTGGGCTGTCAAGAAACAATTAGAAGTGTTTCCCACAGCGGACGACAGCTACAAGATCATTGGATAATTAATGACTGTGGAATTGGTAAGGGGGCTGAAATCATTCCGAGTCTGTAAACAGCTAAATAATGCTCTTTGGGAAATTGGTGTTAAAGATGGTAGTATGATAACAGTTGGATGAGTTTTTATTGAAGTTTGAAGCATATGGCTACACCCTAGAATAAGAATAATTTGTGATCGTGATTGTGCTGGTCCTAATCTACCATGTGTACTGTAATGGTTGAATAGTGTGCATTTGAATCTCTTTGAATGTTAAACAATAATAATAATAATGTGCTTATATCTCTTTCAGCGATGTAAATTCTCTTTGAATAGTCTTAAAACGAAATGCACCTACCTTTATAAATTCTCTTATTTACAATGAAGCAAAAATCCTTTTTCTTCCAACCAGAAAATAAAAACTTTATGCAGTAAAAACTCATATAAAAGACAGCTATAAAGGCAAAGCATGCGTGGGTTCGAAAACCTAAAGGCCTTGATGAAAATAGGAGTCATCATCAATATTTTTCTTATGGTTGAATACTTAACTTGATTTTTTTTTTAGTCTTTTTATATATAAAACACAATAGAATGAGGCAAATAAGTCCTTTCCTCGTATATATAAAACACAACGAAAGAAACAGAAATATGGTATAAACAAAACGGAATGAAGTGAGTTTCATCCAAAAGGGATACATTTAGCTTTCATGAGTGCAAGGCTGTTTATTTTATTTTGTTTACATCAATGTTATTTATTTAATGATTTGAAGTAGAGGTGTCCACAGGTAAGGTTTAGTGGGCATCTCTAAAACATAAGCTAGGTTCGAGCTCGACTCTACCAACTCAATTAAATTATATTTATTATTAAATTATTTAAAAATTCTATAATAATATTTAATATTTATAAATATGGCTAAAATCAAATTAAACGAAAATTATTTATTTATTAATATAATAATATCCCAAGTTAGATTCAAATTTACAAATCATGTCTAAGTTCAACCCGAAACAGATTGAACACACACACCTGGTTGAGTAGCTTGGCCAGTGATCACCTCTACTTTAAAATAGCACATTTAATTTGTATATTAATGGGAAGTACTAATTGGAACTGCGGTTATCTTAATTAATTTCCAATGCTCTATGCATTGCATTGGAATCTTTTCTAGACGAAAGATATCCTTTCAAGGCTATCTTATCAGTTACATAAAAAGTTTCCCTTTTTAAGGCTCTTTCAAAATTCAAATGAACTCCAGATTGAAATTGTTCATAGTGAAAGCTATATATTTATTGATACTTGCTTTTAATCATTTACTGTTTACTTTTTAAAAACTTCATAAAATTACAGTTAAATTAGCATACAACTATATTGTGAGCCCTAGCCGTTTGATGGAGAATCAGATTTGGAGATTAATTTGGAAGTGGCCTGGTGCTCATCAGATGCGTACCTTTTTATGGTTGGCATGCAAAGATTGTCTTTTAACTAACTTGGAGAGGTCACGTTGTCATTTTTTCCAACAATCCTTCTGCTCGCTATACAATATAGAAGTTGAGTTCATTGTTACTCGTGATCGCCCTCTTGCTAAAGCTGTTTAAGATTCTTTAAAATATTGCGCTTCTGTGAAGAACAGAAACGATCAGACATAGAACTTCAGGATCTCAAAGAGTTTGGAGAAGTGGACAGCTTTTCTGCATTCCATCTTTGTTGGGGAACTTAACCATTAGGACGACCAGGTCAAATTTGAAGGAGTTTTTTGGGCCAGTTCGGTCAGGTGGTAGATATCTTTGTTGCAAATCCACGGAAAGGAAGGAAAGATTGGTATTCGAATATGCTTTTGTGCACTACCAATCTGAGAATGAACATAAAAGAGTATTGAAAAGGGTGATAACTCCAATTTTGATAGTAGATGGATAAGGGTCTCAAATGCTTGCAGGGGCAAGTCTTCCAAAGCCAAGGTCTTGAAGGAGGCTTTTGCTACAGTTGAAATGTCACGACCTGGCACTCCTCTCGAGCCTGTAACAATTGTCGTGATGTCCCTATTGACATACCTTGTCCGAAATATCAACCGAAACCTCACAAGGCTCTAGCATCAGTTTTACAACTCCCTTGTGAGCAACAGTTACTAAATATCATGTTTTAAAAAAATATAGACTATTTTTACAACAAAAACAATCAAAAAGTAATTTCTATTGTACAAGGGTATTTTGGTCATTTTATCTGAAAATTTCAAAACCTACTAAAAATATAGAATATAGATGAAAAATATACATTTCATGTCTAAAATAAGTTTAGTTGTCCAAATCATCCATTTAAGGTGGAATTATAGCTAATTGAACTAAATAAAAATATTGAATAAAATATTTCATTTTCTTATAAAACAATATTTATAGAATCTTCCGTAAACAATTACTGCAAAGTAAGAGTAAAATAAATTCATACATATAATAGTACATTAAGCCAGGGTATACACAATATTTTACAATGTCACGTGAGCTTCAAACTGACAAAAATAGATAAGACTGTAGACCTACAATTTTGAAGGTTGCGAATCCAATAGCAAACCCTCGGCCAAATCAGCTATCTACAGATTGTCCTAAGCCTGAAATTGGTGGAAAAAAGGATGGTGAGTTTTTATAAACCCAGTGAGTAAGCAAAAATCGTCTATAACATCTAAAGCCGAGTAAATGGCAACAATTAAAACATTTCATCATAATATAATTCATAACATTAAAACTCATTTAAAATCATATAGAATAATCACATTTAATCAAAATATCGACAAGGTTTATGACTCTCTTAAAAACTTGGCTTATGCCAAAAACTCGTACTCGGTGATACTTCGTCGGGTATCCAACCGAGTCCGCCAAGGTTGTTAAAGCGTCATATACACATAAAACATGTTTTTATGTTTAAAAATATAGTCGTTCCTTGGCACTGGCTGAGTTTCACCCTCACGTGGTGGTTCGACGTTAAGTGAACTCTAGACATCTACCTTAAGAGATACCCTTCGCGCCTCCGTACCAAGGTAAAATATAACAGGGCTTATCGTGCCTCTCTAATAGTCCGGTCCACGAAAACCCACCTACTATAGTAAGCTAATCAAATAACCCACCAAATCAATAAAATTTCGACAACATGACATGGCTAATATAACATTATCCAGCCTGTTAAGATAAAACAAACAATTCATATATTCCACAAAACCACAAATCTAGCCATTCATGCCATCACATTGTTAGAAGCCATCAATTCAAGCCATATATCAATTGTAAGTACACAGTCTTCACTTACTCAATTTCCAAAAACATAAATTAATTTCAAAAAAATTTATAAGTCATACTTCATTTAACCAACACATAAATTGTAAAATATCATAATTCATAGTTTAAGTTCATTATTCTTCGAAATAAGAAAAACAAGTATAAACTACTTTAGATAGTTAAGATGATACTCTATTTACTCACAATAACGGGAGTTTGGAGTACTCTTACTCTTGATCCTCGGGTACAATATCTTTACCCTTACTAGAGGGCTCACCACCTATACATAATATACAACAAGGAATTCAACACATTTGTGCCAAGCTGTTATAAAATTATTTCAGGCTCTATATAAATGCATGAAATTGAATGAGAAACGTTCGAATAATCAATTAAAGATGTTGTTCTACATAGGTTCAATTGTTATCGGATTGAAATGGCATTCGTCCTAACTCGAACTATACACTGTCTAATTAACCAAAACACCCAATTCAACTCTAAATATATTCATTGCACTTCCAATGCTCTAAATACACCTAAAATACCTCAATGCACTTGGTGGTTACTTAGCTCATCATATCCAATTTTTTTTTCTCTTTAATTTTTTATACCACAAATCATCAAATACGAGCTAAATAACATGAAATATGATAAGATTCATCATCAACATGTCCACTATGAATTTCGGCCAAGAAGGGTTGGGTAAAGGGTATGTGGTTTTCATGCTTATTTTTTATACCTAATATCACAAAACAACTAAAAACACCTAGATAACATGAAATCTAGCAAGAACTAACATCAAAATCTCCCCCCCCCCCCTATGTTTGGCCATCAAGGGTTCCTTCATGGAAACTTGAGTTTCAACAATGGAAAATGAAAAAGAAAGAATAGGGAAGGTAGATCTTAGGCTAAAATCGTGAAATTTTACCTCAGATCGCGTTGTTTTTCGAGAATCGATGAATTTCTCTTGAATTTTTGCCTTAGGGTTTGTTTTTCTTCTTTTCTCCCTTTCTTTGGTTTGGCCAAACATGAAGAAGTGAAATGAGGTGGGCTTGTGCTGGTTTATAAAGGAAATAATAAAATAATCAAGGCTTGACATGTGTCATCATGTGATTGGTCCATGGGTAAGTATTTAACTATTAAATATTTTCTTACCACCACATAAAATTTCTCAATTATCTAAGATATAAAATGATACTAGGTGAAATTCATAAGCTTGACAAGTGTCATGGTGGTGTAAAGTTTTAAAAATTCCAATTACACCCTCGTGGACACGTGAAATTACCATTTTGCCCTTATGCTCAGAAAAATGTCAAAATTAAAAAATTTCACTTCTCAAACTCAAATTATGTTTCAATTATTTAAACTTCATCAAATCTCATCCAACATTCCAATTTTACCCTCAGGTGGGAAAATATCATTTTGCCTTTACGTTATGAAAATTCTCAATTAGACTCCAAATCAATCCTTGAACTCCAAATCACCATATTAAGACATTATAAGGTTCAATAACTCTCAAATGCATTCAAAAATCTCTATTTGGACTAGTTCAAGGCTTTAATCGACTTAATTGTACCACTAGGTACGATACTAACTTTTAATGATTTTTCGAGGCATCGAAGTATGCAGACATGCTATCAAATACATGAATGACAAGGTAAGTATATAATAGAGCTGGGCTTAACATGAAAAGCATCATTCTCCTCTAATTTCCAAGGATCCAATGCCATCTATTCTTTATGCTGACTCTATGGAACAAAGGTTGAGCTCAAAAGAGAGTTCATTACCAATGAACCTTAATGGAAGAGTTTTGGATTCTAAGTTGAGATTGATGGTCTTGCTTGATCATCTTGATTGGATTGATAAGTCTCGATGGCGATTTTGAAACAAGACTTTCGTTTAGGCCTCATTGAATCAAGACTTTTTAATCAAGGTGTTTGGGTGCAAAAAAGAATCATGGAATATGGAATAGTTTTGCTTACATTTGGTGTAAGAACTAGAATGTTTACTTTGATTAACGATTATTTTGATTTGTTTAACCTTTGGTTTATTTCTATTTCCCCTTATAATATGTGGCAAATGCCAAAAGAAAATATGGACTAGATCAAGGTGGCTCGTATTCTCATTCATCTTTAGCACGCTAATGTCTTCAAGGCAATCGCTGAATTATGGAATCCTTTGTGACTTGGACAAAAAGACTACCAGGAATGCCCGTTTCGATTATGTGACATTCCTTATTGAAAAAAATGATGGGGTTTCAATTTAGAGTGATTTTGATGTTTGTATTAATGGATGGAATTGTCACTTAACAATCTCAATGGTTAATTTCAGCACTGGCAATATGTGTTAACTTATAAAAGAAAAGTAAACAATAAATCTTGAAAATCAACAATGGTAAGCAAAAGCCAAGCAAGTATAAAGAACAAGACTTAGGAGAAATGAAAGCGGGAAAATTCTTATTCATATTCACAACGGTTAAAATAGTTGGTTTTTAGATAACAAAGCAAACACAAAACAATTTAAAATGGACCCCACACAAACTGTCTGATGCATTACAAGGAACAAGAAAATAGGTCGCATGGCCATTACATCTACTGAGGCTAACAACCATGGAAATAAAGAAAGACAAAAAACAAATAATAAGAACACGTGCATAGCACATTGATCAATAAGTAAATGAAGCATGTGACAATCATGTGATTGTCATTTTACCAATCGGTTCAAAAGCTTCATGCCTTGCTACAATTCAAGCTTCCACCTTTAACACTCTTCTTGGAAGTTGATTTTGCAAACTCCAAACTTTATCCTCAAATACTCAAACTTGTGTCTACTAAGTGTTTTAGTAAAAATATCAACCAATTGGTCATTGATGTTGTAACACTTCACCTGCATCTAATTGTTCTTGACAACTTCTCTTAGAGCATGGTATTTAACTCTTATATGATTTGTTCTTCCATCGTTAACTAGATTTAAAGCAATTGCTATAGTAGACTTGTTATCCACCCAAAAGATAGTTGGTTAATTTTGAATCACCCTCAAGTCCAATAAAATCTTTTTGAGCCAAAGTGCTTGATTTGTTACAGCTGATGCAACCACAATTTCTTATTTATCAGAGTTCTAGGCAAATATAGTAGTTCCAAAAGAGAAGTAATAGCCACTTGTAAACTCCCTGCCCAATTACTATTTGAGTAGCCTTATAGTTCCAACTTCACATTCTTATTGAACTTGAGGCCATAAGTTAAGGTTGCTTTAACATATGTGTGGATCTTTTTAGTTGCCATTAAATGAACTTCTAATGGCTTCTACATAAATCTAGACAATAGATTAGTAGCATGTAGAATATCCGGTCTAGATACAAAAAGGTAAAGCAAACTTCCAATAAGTTTTCTGTAATAAGTTTCATTAGCTTCTACACCTTCATTATTCAAATGAAATTTATTCTCAATGACCAGTGGTGTTGCCATTGCCTTATAATTTTCCATCCTGAATTTCTTGAACAATTCTAAAGCATATTTTTTTGGTACAGTAGTATACAATTAAACCTAAAAAATATTACAGTTTCCCCAAGTCATTCATATCAAACTCATTTTGCATTTTTACTTTGAAGTCATTCAAAGATTCACCACTTGGCCCTATGATGAGCAAATCATCTACATAGAGAAAAACTATTAGATGGATTAAGTTACTTGAGGCTTTGACATACAAAGTATGTTAATTCTCACATCTTATGAATCCTTGACTAAGTAATTAGCTATCCATCCTTTCACACTAGGCTCGTGGGGCTTGCTTAAGACCATACAATCTTTTAGCAACTTGCATACTTTATCTTTTTTCCCAAGTTGAACAAAGCCGTTAAGTTGCTCTGTATAAATATTTTCTTTGATAATCCCATTTAAGAAAGTAGATTTGATGTCCAAATGCCATACCTCTCATCCTTTACATGCAGCAAGAGCCATCAATGACCTGATTGTATCATGTTTTGCTACTAGTGCAAAAGTTTCAAAATAATCCACTCCATGCACATGAAAGAAACCTTTCATAACAAGTTTGGCCTTGTATTTGTTGATGGTTCCATTTGAGTTAAGTTTTGTTCTATAAACCCACTTAACTCTTGTTACTTTTTGATTCTTAGGTTTGTCAACCAAACACCAGGTATTTTTCTTCATCAACATTTCACTCCGTAACTTGTCTCCAATGCTTATCTATAGTATCTTCTACATATGAACTTGGTTATAAGATTGCAACATATCACCTTGAATAAATGCCTTTTTGAGATTTTGTTCTTCTCAGAGGAGGTTCATCAACATTTTCATTTGACTTTAGTTCATCTTCATGTTCTGATATGTAATTTGTCAAAATGTGTTAGTTGTGTGAACTTTTTACAACTTTAGTATCCTAATTCCACTTTATGCTTTCATCAAAAACAACATCTCTAGTAATAAAAAACTTCATTATTATGACATTCAATAGTTTATATCCTTTAGAAACTTCATTATACATAAGGTGAATTGCAGTAATAGACTTTTCATCCAATTTTATTCTCTTGACATTTGGTTTTTTTGCATAACATATGCAACAAAATATTTTCAAATGATTAACAGAAGGTTTTAAATCATACCATGCTTCATAGGGAGTCTTACATATTAGGGCTTTTGTTGAGAATAAATTAAATAGATAGTTGGTTGTGTTCACGACTTTTGCCCACAATGTCTTTGGCAAACTCTTCTCAAAGAGTAAACACCTTGCCATCTCTATTAAGGTCTAGTTTTCTCTCAATAACACCATTTTGCTAAGAGTTGTAAGACACTGTTAATTGATGTATAATACCAAACTTGCTTAGGTAACTTTTGAATTCTTTAACTATGTATTCAGTGCCATTGTCACTCATCAATGTTTTAATGGTGAAGTTTGTTTGATTTTCTAGTGCTTTATATTTAATAAACACATCCAAAGCATCAGATTTCACTTTGAGAAAATAGACCTAGCTAAATTCAATATAGTCATAAATGAAGAACAAATATTACCTGCTTCCATTTAGTGGTGAAGTTTGCATGGGAACTCTAATATCAGTATGTAGTAGATGTAATTTTTGTGTAGCATTCCTTCTTCTGACTTTAGGAAATGGTGCTTGTTTCTACTTACCAATTTGACAAATGTCACAAACCCTATCAGAGTTAGAAATCACTAGTAAACCAACCACCATTTTATCTGTGCTCATCAATTTCAGGGAACCATAGTTCACATGACCAAATCTTTTATGCCAAAGATCATTTTCAATCATAGTGCAACTATAAAGAATATGATTAACCTTCATCCAATCTAGAAGAAAACATTTGTTCCTCATTCCTACAATCAGTAGCTTAATTCCAATAGGATCTTTAATTGTACATGCCTTATCCTTCAACACTAATTCATAATTATCATCCACCAGCTACCTTACATTGAGTAGGTTTTGCCAAACATCTGGTGCATAAAAAACATTTGGTATTAACTTCAAACCATTAAGTGTCTGCACTTTTACCGTACCAACTCCAAAGATCAAAAGAAAATCTCGATTACCAATATCCTTTTTTGTCCTAATGCTATCATTAAGAGTAAAAAAATTCTACTTGCAACCAATTAAATGGTTTGAGCAACCATTATTTATCATCCAAGCATTTTTATTTGCATTACAATTTGCCTTTTTTACCATGAAAAACACTTTATTCTCCACCTGATATTTTTGTCTAGCAATAGCAGCTTTCTCATTTGCCTTAGTTCCTCAATTCTTATAGACTTTTTCCGTAAAACCTTGCCGATTATAAGCTTTACATTTGACATTAGGCCTGTCCAATTGAACTTCTCAGTGTGGTTGGTTTTCTTGTAGTATAAGTAAAGTGGAAATGTCCCTTTTTGTTTTCCTTACTTATTTTCACTAGTTTTCTTTCCTTTGTCTTTTTTTCATCCCTAAACTTTTTGTTATACCCATTGCTATGTTGTTTATTTGCATTTCTTGCAATCAAGGTGTCACAACCCAAATCTAAAAGGCCATGAGTAACACACACAAGCTTGGCAGGCAAGCTTGCAAGACTCAAAAAAGCTTTCATAGTTAAGTCCTAATAAACACATATATCAAAATCATAATGCCTTATAGCCAACATCATTTCATTAAGTTAAATCTTTTAGCATTCAACATTAGCCCCTCGACTCATAATAACGTTTAGGACTTAAACATAACATACACATAGCCATACATTGGCTAATTTACCAAGTCATTAAACATCCATTACATAACATAAGGCAATTGCATGCCATCATAATTTTTTTATGACATACTTTATTTACATTGCAAAAGCGTACATAAACTAAAACTCCAACTGTGGTGCAGCGGAGATTTATAGTCAACGCATAACATACCACTTGTCAAAATTGTGTGTCTAACATTGACAACACTAAGTCACCTAATCCTCAATGTCTATTTACCTACACATATACAATTAGAGTGGTGAGTCACACTAGTACTCATTGAACAGCAGTATAAAATAATTGTAAATGTGAAGGGATAGTTGCTACACATATCCTCTAATCATGCATGCATATCATATATCTCATGCAAGTATGTAATGGGACAAGTCAGATGTCACCTGTCGATCATAGTTAATCATAATCATGGCAACCATGCTATGCTGTGAATCTGTGTCTTTTAACATACTAAGGTGGTGTAACCATCTTCACCTTACTCATTCAACATCATTATCAACATAACCATTCGTCAATCTAATCCACCATATGAGCTAGCCCACTATGTGGCCATTTACATATGTGATTGAACATACATACTTGATAGCGCTTGCCTTGACGCTAAACCATAAGCTCTCTAAGCTTTCTTCATATCAATTTTGTATGCAACATTTCATTTGGCTCTTACCTTAAGCCTTAAAATTCATCATCGCTTTATAACATCATATAACATAATTCACATTTCAAAACCTAAGGCATGCCACTGCATGGTCATAACATCATTTCATAGATTGATCCTCCTTGGACATAGCATAGTCATGTATGGTGGCAATCGATGGACAATATACAATATATGTCATGCCCTATTACTATAGCAAACAACGGAGTCATGTCACGCCTTATTAGCATGGCATGCAATGGACACTAGTCTTGTAACACCCCCACTTTTGGTGTAAATTAAGTAAATTGAGAATAAATTATGAAATATATGGTACTTTGAGGACTTTGATGATATGTGACAAATCCCATAGTTTGAGGTTTTGATTTAAGTTTGATGTTATGTTTATAAATTTATGTGTATGGGATTAAGTTAAATGAATGATTTAAGGTGTGATATTAACAGGGAATGATTTTGTGGTGTTAAACTTGGATTTTTAGAAGTTTTGGAAGCTTAAAATTGCCAACAGGGGAAGATATATTGATACATCCCCCCATGTATTGATACATTTTTAGTATGATGAACAATAAAGACCTCTAGAAGATTTTCTATTGATACATTCAAAAATGTATTAATGGATTTGGCTAAAGATGAACATCTATCAATACATTACCCCAATGTATCAATTCATTTGAAGTAAAGGGTGCCTAGAGGAAGAAGTATCAATACAATTTCCTCATGTATCAATACATGGTTCAGCTATGAGCATTTTGCCTAAAACATATCAATACATTGCCTCAATGTATTGATACATTTGCTCGAAATTAGGATAGATGTATTGATACATTGTCGAATGTATCGATAAATTACTGAGGAAAGGTAAAAATAAAAAAGTTTTCACGAGTATTTTGCCCATATGACAAAAACCCCCAAACTTTTTCTCTCTCTGCCATCTTAAAAGAGTAAGGCTCTAAATGGATTCATGGAGCTATTTAGAGTTAATTTGAGCTTGGGAAACACCTTTAGAGGTAAGATTAAACATTTTTATCAATTATTTCTCAATTTAATCTTTAGATTCTAAGAAATCTACCGCTTCCAACTTTGGTGAATCTCATTTGATTTAGTTAAAATTTGGAGCCAAGATTCATACAATTTAAATTTTAAGGTATGGGTTTATCTCATTAATGAAAAGTTTGAGCTTAAATAGTTGGATTGCTAAAATTTTGTTAATTGTGAAAAAGTTGGCATTTTTCAAAAGTCAAGATTTAATTAACAATTAGATGTTTGATGTATTTTATTGAGGAAGTGAAGTAATTGGACGTGTTGGTAAGCTAAAGGATGATTGGAGGCTAAAGTTGAGCTTAGTGGTGGGACTACCTTTGATTTATCATTATGAGTGGGCTCGAATTAACATACATTTGATGCATGACGCCTAATTGTGTGTGTGCATATATATGTATGTATATGGTTGCCTAGATGTAAGTGCTTACGCTAGAGAACTAAATTGTGGAATGGGTGTTTGCGTGCTGTGATGTGAGCCACATGGGTGGCCTATATTGTGTGTGGTTAGACTAGAATGTCTAGAGGCTTTAATGAACCTTAGGAGTAGATTTCCCTAGGCAAAGGTTTTGTTAAGAGAATTTGATCCAATGACCCTTGGAGATTAAAAGGCACTTAACACCTAATTGAGCTTAAAGATGATTAAAGCTTGATAAATGTGGATTGAGGTTTGATAAGGAAAATGTGAATGATAAAGGCATGATGGCCTTATTTGTGGATTTGTGTTTCCATCCAATGGATGAATTTCGGATGTTGATTGCAATGACCTTCTTCTCTGATCGTTACCAACGTCCAAAACTTGCAAGAGAACCCACCAAAATCTCAAACAAGCCTTAGTTGAGATTCTTGTTAACTAAATCGAACATTTTAATATGTAAATTAAAAGACTTGGATTTCCTTATAACGTTTCGCCCTATAGTGACTATTAAAATTCTATCGAATTATGTAAAAATACAATCATTTACTTAAACCAAATAAGAGCTTTAATTAAAATTCGGCAATTAGATAACATATCGATTCTAGCACGCTTAAGGTACATTCAAACATCACACTTAGAATCCATTACACAACCTCAAAGTTGTTTGGTGATACATTTATGATAAACTAAACATATTTACATACTTTTATAAAAACGACCATTCTACAAAAACATGACTTCTATGCAGCGGAGCGACCCGGAGTGGAAGTCTAAGAGATACCATTACCTACGTCGCAACGAGTCAAAATGCGGTGAGGCAATACACGCAAGCTGATCACTTATCTATAAAAAGGGGAAGGTAAGGGGGGTGAGTCTCATAAACTCAGTGATCATCGATTCTGTGAGCAAGACGTAGAGGGAAACAAGCCAGAGATAGAAAATTTGAATATTAAAAACATATGAATATATAAACAATTTAAACTCAAATGGAACATTTGTGCCTTACATATAAACCCAAGAATTGTGATGCAAAATAACCATTTCAAGTAATATAATATAACCAGTGCAATTAAAAGATTTCTACCATCAAAATCATTTAATGTTCTCTACTTAAAATTGAACTAACATAAGCACGCACGCTCCCATAAAATCAAACAATGCCAATGCTTATACACAAGCATATAAACGAGCTCATACTCGAGGGATTAAACACAAAACCATTGTATAAATAAAGCAGCTATGGAAAAACTTGTACTTCTCACCGTGCAAAAGAATTTTTGTTTGAAAACCCAAAGAGATATCATTCTCGAGTAGGTAATCGTCATAATCAATTTGTGGACCCACTTCCATGTAATGACATTCGGGAGGTCCCCCTCCACCGGATTCCTACAGCTATGGTAGTCTCGACGATGTTGGATGACATAAGAAAAATCATGTGGTCACAACCATGTATATCAACCTGCGGCCTTGCCACATATATGTATCACAGACTGTGGCCTAGCCACGTCTAATAGCCAGTCGGTGACTCAAAGGTTCTCCAGCTATAGCTCACTTGTGCACAAGGGTCACACTATTCCGATATGACATTCAACCTACTTTCGAATCTCCCGATTTGACAAAACCATTTATAACCAAATTGGGTTCTCAAAAGCTTAATTTAAATCTATTTCCAAAATACTAGTCACGACGATGTGATAAATCCATTTGTAAGAATTCATGATGTAAAACCTTTGCATGAGATTTAAATATTAAATCAAAGCATAGTGAACATAAAGTTTATTCATGAATGCACATCACAAAAATAGGAAAGGCACGTTTTGCCATAAACCATGGAAAAGAGCTTGTTTCCCAGTTTCTAAAACCTTTTACATCTATGACTTATATATATATAATGTTTTTAAAAACATGGCATTCACAAGTGCCTAGTATTCAACCAACTCATGTTTTCCACAATAGTAGTACATTTCGATTGCAAATCCATTTAAAAATCACGTACCGAAGATAACAACTCATACTATCCATAATTACGTTTAAAGAAAACCGACAACGTTTGTTATACATATATCATTATATAGTTTATGGAACTTTTGAAATAGACACCCCCTACTTACCTCGCAATGGTGAGATGCTACTTCGCCATTGATTCGGGTGCGTCTCTAGCTAATTTTACTTGCCCATCACCCGTCACCTCCTCGGTACACCACCACGGCAATTGCATATAAACACAACAATTGTGATACAAAAACAGCAATAGTTGTTGTTACAACAATGTTTTAAGAAGAAATTGCTTTTGTTGACGTGATTTCTTTTGGATTTGATGGTTGATCCATTTCAATAACATAATTAATTTTCAATATGGTTAACAAGAATACCATCTTATCCCTCCATCTTGTGAAATTCATTCTATTGAACCTATCGAGTTTGATCACTTCTTAATTTTGGAAGTGAACCTTCACACTTGAATCCAACCCAGTTTCCATTGCAAAATAATTATAAAAAAAATTTGCAAAAAATACCTTAAGATTGTTAGAATATTTAGGAGAAGAAGAATATTTTGAGAAGAAGGAAGAGTATAACTTTCAGAGCGTGAATTAACACTTTCCTTAATGTATTTTTTTCGACCTCCAGGATACAACAAAGTCCTTAACACACTTATCAGAATTGTGAAATTGACAGTGTAAGAAGGTTGTTCATATAATAAGCCAACGTATACATCTTTCAATAAAAAGACTTGCATCCTTTCATAATATGAATGTTCAAATAGTATGAAAAGACCTATTTCTTTTCATAATGTAACTCTTCAAATAGTTGTTTCCTTTCATAATTCTTGATAATTAACCATTTATGCTAATTATGATAAAAAAATTCCACAAACTAAAAGTACGTACATGCCTTAGACATATGACATAAAAAAACTTAAATAACAAACATCATTTACGATAAATTAAACAAACATCAAAATTGCATGTGTTTTTCTCTTCTTAAACCCTTTGTCAATCAATTAACCTTAATGGCCAATAGGTATGTACATAAGGCTGGACCCCATTGTTGGTCATTGGATCCATACGGATATAATAAATATAACAGCCAAGAGTTTGCAAACAGTTCAAAATTCAGACATTGTTCTCGTTTATACACTTTTATTGCTCGTTTGACTTAATCTTCCTCACATCTACCAGCTTGTGTGCTTATCTAAGAAGTTTGCATCAGCAAATCATGGATAATTTCTAAGTTGACTCTATTTTAATGAAGAGCATATGTCTAGTTCTTTTTATTTAATTAATTTTTTTCTGGGTCGACCTTAACCATTTGGTTGTTTAGGATGAGTTTGTTTAATTAAGTTTGATATTGAGTTTTGCCACCTAATTTATTTTTGGGTTTATTATTTGTTGGTCATTGCATAGAGCTGTCACTCTCATTTTGATTTTCTTTTAGATAAATAAAGATTTTATGTTACCTATCATAAATTTTGATTGGTTAGTGCCCTTAACTTCTATGATAAAATTTACTTTGCGTTAGAAAAGAAATTTTCAGTATGCAAACTGGAGCCCTTACCTTCTATAATATTGGCCACAACAACTTGTATGATTAAATTTAGTTTGCCTTAAAAAAAACCTATTCTTATAACGATAGGTGAAAGAGGGCAATACCTGGTCCAATAGACCCGGCTTGGGTTTTAAAATTTAAAGGCAACATGGGAAAAAAAGCCTTGGATGAAATGGACATTTGATTTTTTTTATTCTTGTTTTTCTTTTTCGCCGAAAAAACAAGAGTTTACAAATAATTCAAAACAAGAGTTTGATTCAGAGCAAAAACTTAATCATTTTTGAAATAAATTAAATTATAACATAAAATTTTATTAACATTTTAAATATAAAATTTCAAAGTCATAAATATAAATAGACATAAAGTAAAAAGAAAAATTAACATTAGATTTTCATATTAGGCATCGTAAGCTGTGCTCAACGTGCTTTTATACTTTCACATTCATTAATAAATAAATTCATGTAAGTAGTTTTAGCAAAGCATCTTTTGCTCCATAGGACCATAATATATTATACATCATAATATAAAATATTCTAGTAAAGTTACACAAAAAAAAAAAAGAAAGGTTTTTGAGAAAAGTACATATTGCATAAGTGCTCAAATCGTGCCAACGGATTGAAAGAAAAATCGAAGTAAAAATTTATACTCTTTAGACAATTATACTCTTTAGGTAGTTAAGCCATGTATCTTTTACTCTATAGGAGAAAAAAGGAAAAAAAATAATTCTAAAATTTAGGCAAAAAATAAGGAGAAAAAAGAAAAGAAAAATAATTCCTAGAAAAATAATTTCAAAATTTAGGGGAGAAAAAAGAAAAGAAAAACTCTTTAGGCAATTATTCTTTTTAGGCAATTAGACCGTGCATCTTTTACTCTATAGGGAAAAAAAGGAAACGAAAAATAATTCTAAAATTTAGGCAAAAAAGAAAAGGAAAACAATTTCAAAACTTAGGAAAAAAAAAAGAAAAAAATAAAAAAGGAAAAGAAAAATAATTCCAAAAGTTTGGGAAAAAATAAGCAAAAAGAGAAAAGAAAAATAATTCCAAGAAAAACAACTCCACAATTTAGGAAAAAAAAGAAAAAAAAATAATTCCAAAATTTGGACATAATAGGGGTTGAATTCTAGCCTCCAAAATTTAACTTAGATGATGTACCAATATGCCAAATCAATTCATCTAATTTAAATAAGGGTGGAAAACTTATATATTTGTTATTTGATGCCCATAAAAATAAAAGAAAAATTAAAAACTGAGGGGTGGAGGCCATCACCAAGCCCCGCCTCTCATGTACCTCCACCACTGCATAAAATGATAAATGAAATTAACTAATGACAATTAGTCAATTGTTAGTTATAAAAATATATTTGATTCGCAATAAAAGTATAAAGACTTAATTTAAAATAGTAAAAATTTTGTTTAAAATAATTCAGAGATATTTTATAATATTTTACCCTTTCTTAATATGTTTCACAATGATGTTTTATGCGAAGAAAGGAGCCAGGATCCACACTAACGTTTTTGTGAAGCTCTCTTATTTGGCTTACCGGATGGAGATACGAAACTAATCTTAAAAATTAATCAAGTTGCCCTAATATATACCAAATAGAAAACATTAAAAAAAGACTAGATATTTAATCAAGTCAAGTAGTCAACCACAGAAAAATATAACAAAGAGCATCTTTCCAATGTAATTTTTTGTAAAGAATGTGCTGGCAAGTCAAGGAGATTCGTTAGGTTTTGAGTTAAACAAAGGAGGTACAATTCACTTAAACATATTTTTATCAACTAAATGTCCAAATCTTCGAATTTTATCAATTTAGGATCAAATGTTTCAATTGTAACAATTAAAGGTCAAATGATTTTTGTTCCTTACAATAAAGGGTTAAGATGAGAGGTGTCTAGTGCATGGAGGACATGCATATGATGTGGACATTGACATTTTTCAACATGACATGGCATGTAACATCTTTTTTATCATGGTGTACGACAACTACATTTTCAACATGACGTGCAACAATTAAATCTTCAAGATAATGTGGTACATGCTCCAGTCATCTACTAACTTAACCCTTAATTAAAAGAAATCAAAAACATTTAACTCTTAATTATTACAATTAAAATATTTGGCCCGTAATTGAAAAAGTGCCCAAACATTTAACCTCAATTTGAGAGTCTAGCCTGTTTTTATCTATTATGCCAACAATAGAGCTAAAATTGCTAAAACTTAAATTATTTTTGCTATGCATCTAATTAATTAATTACATTAGTTGATTTTTTATTTATAATTAATGAAAGAATTATTTATATATAAATATATGTATATATATATATATAAACCCTGGACGTGAAGATTTTGAGAGTTTTCACATGTCCATTAAGTTATATTAAAACATGCATGACAAGCATATTAATAACTTTACTACTAAGGCGATAATCATGGAAGGGATAAATAATCAACTAAATCATGGAATATGGAATTTTAATCATTACAATATATCGTGGAAGCACACATAATGAGATAAAATTTACAATTTATTGTCATCTTCTTGTTGAATTTTTGGTTCATATACAGCCTTGATTATTCATTTTGTTAGTAAACGAACAGATCATCGTAATTTAGTTAGTGCATGAATACAAAGATCATTTTAGTTTTCTAATCAAGTGAGAGAATTTTGAAGCCTTCCTGCCTCTTATAAATCATGAACCTTCATTACAAGAAACACGGCTGCAGACTCTGGCACATGATGGCAACTCCACAGGCCGTGGGGGGAAGGAAGTACAGAAACGATAAACCTAAGGAAGATTTCCTTCTCTATCCAATCCGGTTTTCTTTTTGTGTTTCAAAATACAAAACTGTGGCCATGTTTTTCCCTTTTTCTTCAGCTTGAGGTTTTTCCTTTTTGTTTTAGTTTTGTTATCCATTGCTCGAGTTAATGTAAAGATTTAAAAAATTGTTTTGAAATTCCTGTTTCAAAACCATTCCTATACTGTTTGTTTAAAGCAAAAGATTTCAATAGCGTAGTTTGTATATCTGTTTGTATAAGTCATTATGGTTTGAGGGTTATATATATGTAATTACTATATATATAGTGCTGATATATTTTACATAAAGATATATATTACCTTTATAGTATGTACTTATTTACTAATTCAATAAATTCTATTAAAATAGTGCGTTTGTATGTATGTATATATACATATATATATGTATGTATAAAATCTTTATAGTTAAAGATAAATACCTACAATACATTAAGTCCACATTAAGCAAAACCTTCAGGCAACAACTAGTCTTTTTCTTATATATAAATATTTTGCTAATCTTTTTATTTTCTGGTGCTTTGATGTTTGTATATGCTTTCATTATCCAATCTTTAACTCATGCAAAAAATGAAACATATTAAACCATCAAATACATCGTAAATGTTATAACTCACGCAATGAAAAAGATAGAAGCTCATACCTTATAATGGTCAACCAACTGATGGACAATCTGGTCCTCTAGCCTTTGCACTGATTGCTGGATATCCAACTGCATTATTTGCAACTACAGCTACATTTGTCGCTAGATTTCTAAATGCATTGACTGCATATGCATCTATATGTCTCACTACACCTCCATCCGCATGGACTGCATCTGCATTTGCATCTCCATCTACATTGATTGAAAGTCTTTCTTCCATTGCGTCTTCATTCGTTTCACCTCACACTTTAAGCCTATTTGCATCTGAGTACGCAACGGTGGGTTGCGCTCCTAATCATCATCAATAGCAAGAGCAACATCAAGAGCCTCAATAGCACCAAAAGCCTCAATAGTAGTAAATTGGGCATGGACCTCCTTGTCTGTGGTGCAACTCCACTTAACACCTCGTCTTACCACCCTCTTCTCTTTGTGGTCCATTATCTTCCTCTTTTGCTAGGGATCAAATTCTACTTGGCCCTCCAACTTCCATAATGGAATGTATTGTTGCCCTTTAGATCTATTGACATCAATGTCGGTCCAATATGTCTTCAACATCTCTTCCGCAATTATTTCCAAGGGACTCGACTGCATGCAACTGCATCAAAACATACATTACCATTAGGTTGAAAGGTAGTTAACATATGATAAAAAAAATTAAACAAAATAAAACAGTATGGTCTCATTCCTTACCTTGCCTTCTCTCTCCAAACCTACAATATGTATGTGAAAACCAATGGACCTTTCATCACAATGCCATTTCGGCATTCTTGGATAAATTTGTCCAAACTGGCATTACGTTCAAAACTAGCTTTGGATATCAAGAATCACCTCCAACATCAAAAACTACACGTCAATTGTAAAACATTTAATCACCTAATAAAATCATATGCGAAAAGAAAAATGAAAAACCTTAAGGTAGGCCACATTACTTGAAACACTCATACAAATCTGTATAGGTGGTAACGTTTCTTTTCTTCCGCTCCCACTGTTGGAGGTTCGAAACCCCCCAACATGTAATCCGTGGTTAGACTCCATACATAGGTGCCCTATGCAAACACATTCCATTGGTCAATGTTCTTGACCAGCGACAACAACCATAGAATCTTTTCTCATCTATAGTCTTAACTGGATAAAACATTGTTCGCAATTAAGACAAGGGTAATTTTTATCACATCTCCATCTAGCTGAATCTGCCCTTTCTTGAACATTTGTAAAACTTGTTACATCTTCGCCTTGTTCCTTGCCCCCCAATATTGCTTGTGAATTCCCCCGGGGACGGCCTCGTTGGGACTAACCATAATGGCTGACATGGTACCAAACTTTATTCCTGTCACTAGGAAAAACTCATGCTTCGAGAACTGAGCCTTCATCTTACCTATGGCAAACCATAACTCACCTTTAATGGCATTGGGTTGATTGATTTTGTGCAACATTATATTATGCATGAGATTGGTGCAGAATCAACTCTGGTTTGATTCAACATCCATCAAATGCCCAAAGCATATTCTTTTTATTGCTTCCAACTCATTTACTTTTCGTAGCACCTCATGTATAACATGCAACTGTGTCCACTTACAATGGACATTAATGCTAGCGTTGAAGCCCCATTGGTCCCTCGGCACACAAAGCAAAGCTTCCACACTCTCTTGCTCTGTTCCTATTTTGGCCATCTGTAACATAAAACAAATAACATTTCTATTTTAGTAAATATGATCAATGAAGATTAAAAAAAACTATAACGAGTTCTTACACAATAATTTAAGCATGTGTAAAGCATGAATTATTAAGTAAATCAACATATACATATCAAAGCATTAAACTTGAGCCAAGAAATACAAAATCCATGCATTAACAGTCATGCAATGCCATGCAGATAACATTTACGCAATGGCATACATATAACACTCACGCACTTCCATATAGATAATAGTCACACAATGCCCTACAAATAACAGTGACACAATGACCTATACAAAATGATCACGCCATGCAATATAGATAATAGTCACGCAATGCCCTATCAAACAGTCATGCAATTCCTTATCAAGAATCACACTATGACTTACATTCAATCATGCAATGAGCTACCAACAAGTCACGCAATGCCAAAAACCCTTAAACCAATCACGCACACCCTAAGTGGTGCCATGCCTAAAACCAGTCATGCATAAGGTGTCAACCATTCACGTAAACCCTCAATCATGCAATACCTAAACCCCTAAAAACCCAATTCCTATCTACCAATGACACATGCCTATCAACTTGTCATGCATGCCTTGTCACCATTTGAGCAAATAACCACCAAAAATACCAAATTCAAATTTATATTCAACAAATTTAAACAAGAATATCAATACGAACAAGCAATATGCCTATGTTTATGCGTAAAAACCATAAATGAAGAACACGAACAGTAAGAATAGCCCTAAACCTTTCTCCACATGGTTAAAAATAAAAATAAAAATATATGCCTACCTTTCTCCATGGAATGTGAACTTCCTTTCACTACTCAATATGTGAGCTACTTTTGTGCAAAAAACCACTCCAAAATGCTTCTATCACTGCTCAAAATGCTCGACAGTTGACCCGGCAAGGAATGTTTTTGTGAGAATGCTTTGTAGGGAGATGTGTGGTTTGTCAATGAGAATTAAGCAATTACAAAGCTAGTAACCAAATTTGACACGAACATGTAGTCAACAAACTTGACACAAACATATGAGTCGGGTTAAGGTGCAGAGCCTAACATATGGGTCAATTTCATTAAGGGTAATTTTATTCTAATTTAATTTTTCCTACCTAAAAACATTTAAAATTATGATGAGATCTATTTTCAAAAATACCTTATACATAGAGCCTACTTTTAAAAAGAACTCTAAATCAAACAAACATAACAGCCAAGAGTTTAGAAATAATTCTAAATTCAGACATTGTTCTGGTTCACGCACTTTTGTTGCTTGTTTGACTTAGCCAATAAGAAGTTTTATTTTTATGGTTCACGCACTTTTATTTTTAGTGTGTGAACCATTATTTTTTTATGGCTGACCGCTTCACTTGATTACCTTTCTATTCTTTTTTTTAACGTTTCCAACTGGTTTGGCCACATGATTAATTTTTAACATTAGCTTCGTATCTCCATCCAACGAGCGAATAGTCCAATAGAAGAGACAAATAATTAAGAGAGCTTTTGTTATATAAATCATAAATCATAAATTCATGTATTATTTCAGGATACAATTCTCTCTTGGATCAAAAATATGCATGTGTTTCCATTTTATTTCAGGATACAATTTAAAATTCCTTAAAGATTGATTCTCAAATTAAATCCAATAATCCTGGATATTTTAACTATACAATTATTATGCAATTCTTTTGTTGAAAGATTTATTGAACTCTTGTAATTCTTTGATTTTTTTTCCCATCTTGAAGGATTTTTTTAGATAAATTTTATTATTTAGTTTGCATGAGTGCAAGGCAGTTTATTTTATTTTGTTTACATCAATATTATTTTTGTATTGGTTTGAAATAGAGGCATCCACAAGTCAACCTTACTTGACATCTTTAAAGCCTACGTTTTGGTTTAAGCCAGACCATTCCAACCCGCTTAAATTAACATGAGAGTCCATAAAGTCAACCATTCGACGTGAAATGAAGTCCTTATCAATCTTTTTTATTTAAGTGCAATTGACCATCTAGGTGAATATATTTTTCCTAATGAGGTCCTATATATGTTCCAGTCTATAAATTAGACTAAGTTTGAAAGTACAATTACATGTGAGGAAGATATTAGCACCCTCACAATGCACCCTCATAAAATATACTTTATACCTAATTAATTATGTGTTACCTTTTTAGACTTAAACTTTATTTCAATATTCTAATTTATTTCACTTAACTATTCCACTATTTTATTAATGTTTTGAAATAAATTAAAACCTAATTGTTACCTTATCCTTAAAATTGTTTGTTTATTATTCTTGAACTTTAAAAGATAATCATTTGTACAGTTTATTAACCTAATTTTCTTTTTTTTATTATTTATTTTCATTAGCCATTATAATCATAATCTAAAAACAAAATTATTTTCCTTACATTTGTCTGCAATTTTTATTCATGAGATTTTTAAATTAATATTGTTTACCCATTAACCTAATTTTTAATTTTGTACCAATTTGTAGTTATTTCTTACTCTAAATAAATCATCTGTGCTTATTTTTATTATTAATTGGTCATTTCATTGGGTTTATTATTTATGTTTTTCTTTTCTGCATATAAAGATTAGAAGTTACATAGATTTTTCTGGTTTCTGGTTTCTTAGTAGCAGTTTTTTTTAACAATCTTCTTTTCTTCTTGCCATGATGGATGGTCATGTTGAATTATTAGATGCCACTCATAATCTATAAATATAAATATAAATTCTTAATTAAATTGATTTAAATTTATTGTCAACATGTTGGGAACCTAATGAGTCACACACAATAGGATTACAATGTGAAATTAAAATGAGATTGGTATTTAATTAGAAATTAGATATTTCCAATAAAGACTTAATTAAATTGCCTAATTAAGTGGAAGGATTAAAATGCAATAAACAAAACGTTGTATTAGCATTTTAACCTAAATATAAATACCTTTTATATGTGTGTTGCACTTTGTAAGAAAAAAGTGAGAAAAGATGATAGAAAAACAAAAAGAGAAAAAACCCAAGCCTTAGGCGACATTTTCTTAAAAAAAAGGTTTCCAAAAACAAATAATCTTTGAGATGTGAGATTTTTCAAAAAATCTTGAATACTAGCCTAGCATCACGGCGCCACATAATCCCAACCTAGTGTAGGCTTTTCAATTGATATCTATGTGGATCACCATCGGAGGCTGTACACATAGACTACTTTGGTTTGTGACAATTGGACTTTGGTGTACAATCAAGTGGAGCTATTTTGATATGTGATTTTTGAAAATCACTTCTTGAGGTATATGGCTGAACATAATTTTGCTTATTTTTACTTTTAACCGATCAATAGGACAACATAAGTGATCCAATAGTGATTTTGGTTTTGTATATTTATATTCTGATGTGTTATATGAATGTGATTTTTTCTCAAAGCATGCTCGAAACCCTTCACATTTCTCTATCCTTTATTCTTCCCATCCACGGTGTGTGTGTGTGTCTCTTGAAGGGGATTCGAATCATGCTAAGGTGATCATACATAGTGAAATATTATTAAAATTTTAATCCCCTAAGCGATGAATCACTTTAATTGAAACTAATCTAAAAAAAAAAAACGACAAGAGAAAGATTTTGATATATTTGAAATTTGGATGTCTGCTTTCTTCTGTGGAGTCCTCCATGGCTTTTCGTTTTTAACTTTTGTACATTAACTAGGGCTTATCAAATTGTAGCAGCACAATTGTCCTGCCTCTAATGGTGATCCATATAGTGATTTGCCAAAATTTCTTCACTAAGAGTGTGTGAATCCCTAAGCCAAAATTTGTGCTAGCAAACTTTCAACTTTGAGCTCTCTTGTGTTTCTCTCTTTTAGTTGTAAGCCTATCTCAACACATGAAAAAAAAAAAACAAAACTCTTCTATTCATTCAAAAGGTAGCTACAGGATTCTTTTATAGAGTAAATTGACCTACTTTGTATCCAACAAAGATTAAAAAAATGTCTTGGGCTCATTAGGCCTTTATTTAATACTCCATCAAATCATATTTGATTTAGCTAAATATTTAATTTGATTAAGCCTCTATAAATCAAATTAGATCACATCCAATTGAATTCAAATTAATTTCAACAATTCACCTTATGTGTATGACCTATTAGGTTCCCAACATATTGACAATAAACATAAATTAATTCTATTAAGAATTTATATTAATATTTATAGATCATGAGCGGCATCTAGCAATAAATCATGTCCACCCAAATATCAGGAGAGTCAATATGATTTGACTAACCTTTCAATGTATAGTAACTCAGTGTAAATCAATCTTTTCATCATATATCCCAGATAAATAGAAAGTCTGGCACTGTGTCTCCTTTCTAACTTGTCCATATTAGTCTTCTAGTTTCCATATTGACCTATCAAGCTTGCCTTGGGAAGGACTTTTATTTAATATAAGCCAGGAGTAAGTGATATATGTCCCCTTCAAATCACTTGGGTGATGAATCCTCTCTAAACTACTCATTTATCTTTGCATGTTTCATGCTATACCCAAAAACACCCTATTTGGGCATTTGGTCACCTCTAAACCTGTACAGATGAAATCAAAGCATGACAATTCACATACAAGATGACTTAGTATCACAAGTCTAAGGATGACTTACACTAATGATATATGAAAATACTTCCATAGACACTTAAGTAAAATATTAAATGAAACTCTTATAGTGGGTCATGTTCAGTGAACATGTTCCTTAACGAACACCCACATACTATCCCCAAGTATCTTACATACTTTAACCTATGAGATTAGTTGCTTACTTCTAAAGTAAGAAGGCTTAATATGTACCAACTTTTAAGCATTGTCAATGTCTTTTTTTTTTTTGACAATACCATAACGATGAATATATTTAGAAACAAGGCTTCCGATAAATACTTCCTTAACATCTCCAAATCTCTCAAAGATTGGCAGTAACAAACTTCCTTCCACCCTTTCCGGTACATTGTTCAAAGCGCTGACCTTTCCCTTTGGTTCCTCGTTTTTTTTTTTCTTTTCTATTTTGCTAATGATGCTTGCAGCAGAATTAGTGAGAGCCAATGAAATAAGCTCACTGACCAATAAATATGTACAATAAGGCTGGACCTCACTATAAGTCATTCGGTCCTTATAAAGCAAACAAGCATAACAGCGAAGAGTTTAGAAATAATTCTAAATAAATTTAGACATTGTTCTGGTTTCCGCACTTTTGTTGCTTGTTTGCCTTAGTCTCCCTCACATCTACAAGATTGTGTGCTTATAAAGGGTGCGCATAAGGTGTGTTTTTTTGTTATACCAGTAAGAAGTTTGCATCAGCAAATAGTGGATAATTTTCTAAGTTTGAGCAAATGTCCAGTTCTTTTTATTTTATTTATTTTTGGGTTTATAAGTGAAGAAGTATGCAACCTTAATAGTTAGGAAACTTGTTATAGACAGTTGGCGGGTTTCAATTTTGTAAGTGGACATGACGTGGGTTTTCAGCCACCGTGCCTAAAATTGCTCTTCGCACTTGTTATCTTTCCATGGTTCTGTAGTTGACTGTTTCACTTCATTAACTTTCGATTCGTTTTTTAACGTTTCCAACTGGTTTGGCCACATGATTAATTTTTAACATTAGCTTCGTACGTCCATCCAACAAGCCAATAGCCTAATAGAAGAGACAAGTAATTAAGAGAGTTTCACAGAACGTTCCCAAGTGTCATCTATAAATCATTAACAGCTTCAAGAAACACCCAGATAAAGTCAGTATCTCTACACACCGCTGATAGAAGAGACAAGTCACCTCGTTTGCTGACCTGGAATTTTAGCTTTGCAATTATTTAGCAATTGGTAACAATGGAGATTCAGTAGGTTTTGAGTTAAACAAAGGATATATAAGTCTTTCTTATATCATAAATCATGCATGTTTTCTCATTTTATTTCAAGATTTAATTTAAAATCGTAAGCGTTGATTCTCAAATTAAATTCAATAATTATTGAAATCTGTTTCAAGATATATAACTTTTTCAATAGTTATATAGAAATCAAATTATAAGTAAGGGTCTATTTGGTAACCGAAAAATAACTTGCTTGAGAAAATTTTTTTTAGTGTAAAATATTTTACAAGAAAATTTAATATTTTCTAATATTTGAATAAATTGTCGAAAACATTTTCTATCACTTAGATGATTTTATGAAAAATATTTTCCATCACTAGTGGAGTTATTTGGATATTGAAGATTTTAAATAGAAATTGATTACAAAGCAATAGTGTCATTTAGGTTTTACTAATTTAAGATCAAAATTAAGAATATACATAAAAATAAACAAAATAAAAAATAATATTTTTCAAAATATTTAACCACATATTTATAATTAAAATAAACTCTAATTCCAATTTCCATCTCTTCATTTTCTTTATATGCTTGTCTTTGTTTTTAATAATTGAATTACATCATAAAACACTTACAGTAGTAAAATTTTCTTTTCTGTTTTCACTAAGTTCAATTTATTGTTCTTGCTGTCATTTGTCATTAATTCAAAACTAAGTAGCAATCAAGAAAAGGGAAACACAAAACCATGTTCAAAACCCATTAAATAATAATATGGTTGTATAAACACCGAGCCATGTTCAAAACCCATAATATTCTTGCTCCTTACTCTGTTATGGTCTTTTGATTTTGTTCTTTTTTACATATTTTTAAAGATTTTTTTTTTTTTGCGGTTTATGAATAAAGAAGCATGCAACCTTAAACAGTTAGGAAACTTGCCATAGACAGTTGGCCGGTTTCAATATTATAAGTGCACATGACTTGGGTTTTCAGCCACCGTCCCTATAATTGCTCTTCACACTTGTTATCTTTCCATGGTTCTATAGTTGACATGCACATAACAGATAAAAACAAATTACATTAGAAAGATGCATTTTATTTTTAGTGTGTGAACCAATATCTTTTTATGGTTGACTGCTTCACTTGATTAACTTTTTGTTCTTTTTTTAACGTTTCCAATTGGTTTGTCCACATGAATTCCTCTGGGGACGGCATCATAGGGACTAACAATAACGGCTGACGCGATACCAAACTTCAATCTTGTCATCAGGTAGAACTCATGCTTTGAGAATCGAGCTTTGATCTTACTTATGGTAGACCATAACTCAGCCTCAATGGTGTCAGGTTGATTGATTCTACGCAACATTAGTTTGTACACAAAATTGGTGCATAATAAACTTTTGTCTAATTTAACGTCCATCAGATGCTTGAATCATGTTCTTTTAATTGCTTCCAACTCATGTGCTTTCCGTAGCACCTCACGTAAGACATACAGCTGCATTCACTTACAACGAACATTAATGCCAGCATTAAAACCCCATTGGTCTCTTGGTACACAAAGCAAAGCTTCCACGCTTTCTTGCTTTGTTCCTGTTCTAGTCATCAACAACATAAAAACAGAAAACATTTCCATTTTAGTAATTATTATCAATGAAGATTAAAAAAACAATAACTATTTCTCACTATATTTGCATACATAAAAACAAAATACTTTAAACATGTGTGGAGCATAGATTATTAAATAAATCAACATATACATATTAAAGCATTAAACTTGAGCCAAAAAAATACAAAATTGATGCAATGATGATCACGCAATGCCATACAAATAAAATTCATGCAATGCCATACATCTAACATTTACACACTTTCATACAAATAATAGTTATGCAATGCCCGACAAAAAACAACGATGCAATATCCTATGTAAAACGGTCATGTAATGCAATATAGATAGCAATCACGCAATGCCCTACCAAGCAGTCACGCAATAGCTTATATTCAATCACCCAATGAGTTGCCAACAAGGCACGCAATGCCAAAAACCCCTAAACCAATTACACACACTGTAAGTGATGTCATGCCTAAAACCAGTCATGCATAAAGTATCAACCACTCACATAAACCCTTAAAAACCCATTTCCTATCAACCAACCATGCATGCCTTGTCACCGTTCGAGCCAAAAACCACCAACAATACCAAATTGAAATTTATATTCAACAATTTCAAATAACAAGAATATCAATATGAACAAGCAATATGTCTATGTTTATACTCAAAAACAATAAATGAAGAACATGAAGAATAAGAATAGCCCTAAACCTTTCTCCACATGATTAAAAATAAAAATAAAAATATATGCCGACCTTTCTCCATAGAATGTGAACTTTCTCTCACTGCTCAATATGCGAAATACTTTTATGCGAGAAACCACTCCATAATGCCTTTATCATTGCTCAAAATGCTCAACAGTTGACCTACCAAAGAATGATTTCATGAAAATACTTTGCAGGGAGATGTATGGTCTATCGATGAGAACCGAGGAGTTACAAAGCTTGTAAACATACTTGACTCAAACATATAAGTCGGGTTGAGGTGCGAAGTCAAATATATGGATCGGTTTCATTAAGGATAATTTTATTCTAATTAATTTTTCTCATCTAAAAATAGTTAAAACCATGATGAGGTTATTTTCAAAAATACCTTATACATAAGGCCTACTTTTGAAAAGAAATTTAAATCAAACAAGCATAACAGCCAAGAGTTTAGAAATAATTCTAAATTTAGACATTGGTTTACGAACTTTTGTAGCTTGTTTGACTTTGTCTCCCTCACATCTCCCAGATTGTGTGCTTATAGAGGGTGCAAATAAGGTGTGTTTTTTTGTTTTACCAATAAAAAGTTTGCGTCAGCAAAGAATGGATAATTTTGTAAGTTGACCCCATTTTAATAATGAGCAAATGTCTAGTTATTTTTATTTTATTTATTTTTGGTTTATGAATAAAGAAGTATGCAACCTTAAATAGTTAGGAAACTTGTTATAGACAGTTGGCAGGTTTTAATTTTGTAAGTGGACATGACGTCGGCTTCCAGCAACCGTGCCTATATTTATGGTCCTGTAGTTGACATGCACATAAAAGATAAATAAAAATTGCATTAGAAAGGTGCATTTTATTTTTATTGTGTGAACCAATAATTTTTTATGATTGACTGCTTCACTTGATTAACTTTCTATTCTTTTTTTTAATGTTTCCAACTAGTTTGGCCACATGATTAATTTTTAACATTAGCTTCGTATCTCCATCCAACAAGCCAATAGCCCAATCGATGAGACAAATAATTAAGAGAGCTTCCCAAAACGTTTGGTGTTTTTTTTTTCTCCTCATCATGAAGGCTATCCTATCAGTTTCACAAAAAATCTCCCTTTAAGTCTCCTTAAATTTCAAACTAGTTTCAGATTCAAATTGTTCACGGTGAAAGCTCCAATTTTTTTATTAAGACTTGCTTTTAATTATTTACAGTTTTGTTTTAAAATGCTTTATGAAGTTAAAATAAATAAAGAGATAATTTATTTTTAGGTTTATAAAGCAATAGTCAATAATTATTTGGAGTTATTTTTATTTTAATCAAGTTTTTACATAATTGATTAAAAAAAATGCAACATCAATGCTATCAACATTATCCAATACAAGAGATAAATCATACATTCTTTCATTTAAATATTACATTTTTAGATTATTTAATTTTTACTTGCAGACAATCTTGGTATATCTTGACCTAATATGATGTAATTAATTTTTATTTTACTCCCCAGTATCAAAAAAGAAAAATGTTATATATTTTGTTTCCAAAAGCTAAAATAAATTACAAAAATAAAAAAAAATGACAATTAAATTAAATTCCCTAGTATCATGGAATATGGAGTTTTAATCATTGCAATATGCCTACTGCAATTTGTTAATTAGTTAATTAGTTCGTGTATATTATTTAAGGATGTCATTTTTTGTCTTCAAAAACAAAAAGAAGAAAGAAAAACAAACAAAAAAGTGACAATCAAACTACATCTAAGAAATTTCATTTCGCTTAAACATATTTTTATCGACTAAATGCTCGATTTGAAATCAAAACTTTTGAATTTTATCAATTTATGGTCAAATGTTTCAATTGTAATAAGCAAAGATCAAATGTTTTTGTTTTTTACAATAGAGGGTTAAGGTGTGAGTTGTTTGACGCGTGTAGGACACACATATGATGTAGATGCTGACATTTTTCAGCATAACATGACATGTAACAACTTTTTCATCATTGGGTATAACAATTAAATTTTTAACATAGCATATAGCAACTAAATTTTCAACATGACGTGGTATATGCTCTAGCCACCTGTCAACTTAATCTTTAATTGTAAGAAATTAAAAACATTTAGCCCTTAATTATTACAATTAAAACTTTTGGCCCGTAATTAAAAAAGTGGCCAAACGTTTAACCCCAATTTGAGCATTTAGCCTATTTTTATTTATTATACAAACAGTAGAGCTGAAATTGCTAAAACTTACATAATATTCGTTATGTATATTTTAAAATAATTATGTTAGTTGATTTTTTTATTTATAATTAAATGAAAAAATTATTTATATGTATATAAACCTCGGACGTGAAGACTTTGAACTTTTTGGAAGACTTTTGAGAGCTTTCACTTGTCCATTAAGTTATATTAAAATAAGATTGACAAGCGTATTAATAATTTTTCTATTAAGGTGATAATCATGAAAGGGACAAATAATCAACTAAATCATGGAATATGGAGTTTTAATCATTACAATATATCGTGGAAGCACACATAATGAGATAAAATTTACCATTTATTTGTCATCTTCTTGTTGAATTTTTGGTTCATATACAGCCTTGATTATTCATTTTGTTAGTAAACGAACATATCATCATAATTTAGTGAATGCATGAATATAAAAATCATTTTATTTTTCTAATCAAGTGAGAGAATTTTGAACCCTTCCTGCCTCTTATAAATTATGCACATTCATTACAAGAAACACAGCTGATACGGCAGACTCTGGCACATGATGGCAACTCGGCATGGCGTGGCGGGAAGGACAAGAAGATTTCTTTCTCTATCCTATACGGTTTTCCTTTTGTGTTTCAAAGACAAAACTGTGGCCATGTTTTTCCCCTTTTTCTTCAGCTCCAGGCTTTTCTTTTTTGTTTTAATTTTGTTATCCATTGCACGAGTTAATGTAAAGATTTTAAAAATTCTTTTGAGTTTCTGTTTTTAAACGATTCTTCTACTTTTTGTTTAAAGGAAAAGATTTCAATAGCGTAGCTTGTATATCTGTTCGTATAAGTCAATATGGTTTGAGGGTTATATATATGTAATTACTATATATATAGTACTGATATATTTTACATAAATATGTATATATATATATTACATTTACAGTATGAACTTATTTACTGATTCAATAAATTCTATTAAAGTGTGTATGTATGTCTGATTGTGTAAGTCATTATGGTTTTAGGTTGGAAAAGATGAACCCACGGAAGATTTCTTTCTCTATCCTATACTGTTTTCTATTTTTGTTTCAAAAATACAAAACTGTGGCCATGTTTTTCTACTGCTTGAGGATTTTCCTTTTTGTTTTAATTTTATCATTCATTGCTAGAGTTAATGCAAAGATTATAACGTACATTAGATACATACTTATACAGGTCACTGTAAGTTTCAAAAGTTCTTTTGAATTTTTCTTTTTAAAACCATTCTTATACTGTTTGTTTAAAGGAAAATATTTTAAGAGCGTCGCTTGTATATCTGTTTGTATAAAGTCATTATGGATTTTCATTTTCTTCCAAATTTTTATTCAAGTGATCTAAAAATTATTAAAATTCTGTGTGACTGTGTATGTATGTACATGTGTATCTACATGAATGAAGTATAAAAGCTAGTTGAATTGATGAAAAGTATATATTAAATCAATTGGCTAAAGATGATAGATTTGGGTTGAAATGTTTTTTATACAACTACAAATATAAATAGAATGAAAAGATATAAAATGCTAGTATAATTACGTATGGGTAATTCAATAAAAAGATTTGTTTACATGGTAAAAATTTTTTGTGTAACATGAGTTTAAATATGCTTTTTTGAAATTTCATACCTGTTAAGAAGTGCTACACTTTAAATAAATATGATCAAGTTTAGAGAAATTAAATTTAAATATTTTAAACCTTAGAGGTTAAGATAAAAACCTATAATACATTAAGTCCATGTTAAGAAAAAACATCGAGTAACAACAATTCTGTGTTTATATATATATATATATTTAAATATTGCTAATTGTTTTATGTCCTGGTGCATTGATCCTTGCATATACAAGTTCATTAGCCGCTCTTTTTCATCATCCAATCTTTAAGAAAACCATCATTTCTAAAATGTTGAATTCGTATTTTAACGTCTAACAGGGTATACAGGTCTTTGCTGTTCTCCAACGTAACGATGGGACATCAACAAAGCGCCCACTGCCCGTACCTGTTAATGCAACCATTGGACAACTCAAACAAAAAGTGTACACAACTTTGGGCTGTCAAGAAACAATTAGAAGTGTTTCCCACGGCGGACGACAGCTACAAGATCATTGGATAATTAATGGCTGTGGAATTGGTAATGGGGCTGAAATCATTCTGAGTCTGTAAACAGCTAAATAATCCTCTTTGGGAAATTGGTGTTAAAGATGGTAGTACGATAACAGTTGGATGAGTTTTTATTGAAGGTTCAAGCATATGGCTACACCCTAGAATAAGAATAATTTGTGATTGTGATTATGCTGGTCCTAATCTACCATGTGTACTGTAATGGTTGAATAGTGTGCATTTGATTCTCTTTGAATGTTAAATAATAATAATAATAATGTGCTTGTATCTCTTTGAGCGATATATACAGTCTTAAAACAAAATGCACCTACCTTTATAAATTCTCTTCTTGACAATGAAGCAAAAATCCTTTTTCTTCCAACCAGAAAAGACAAACCAGAAAATAAAAAACAGAATATAAGGAACTCTTAACTTCCTGAATTATTTCTCTGGACTTGTGAATTACAACATACAACTTTATGCAGTAAAAACTCATATAAAAGACAGCTATAAAGGCAAAGCATGTGTGGGTTCGAAAACCTAAAGGCCTTGATTAAAATAGGAGTCATCATCAATATTTTTCTTATGGTTGAATACTTGACTTGATTATTTTTTTAGTCTTTTTATATATAAAACACAATAGAATGAGGCAAATAAGTCCTTTCCTCGTATATATAAAACACAAAGAAAGAAACAGAAATATTTAGCTCATCTAAAAGGGATACATTTAGCTTTCATGAGTGCAAGGCTGTTTATTTTATTTTGTTTACATCAATGTTATTTATTTAATGATTTGAAGTAGAGGTGTCCACAGGTAAGGATTAGTGGGCATCTCCAAAACATAAGCTAGGTTCGAGCTCGACTCTACCAACTCAATTAAATTATATTTATTATTAAATTGTTTAAAAATTCTATAATAATATTTAATATTTATAAATATGGCTAAAATCAAATTAAACGAAAATTATTTATTTATTAATATAATAATATCCCGAATTAGATTCGAATTTACAAATCATATCTAAGTTCAACCCAAATCAGATTGAACACACACACACACTTGGTTGAGTAGCTTGGCTAGTGATCACCTCTACTTTAAAATAGCACATTTAATTAGTATATTAATGGGAAGTACTAATCGGAACTGCAGTTATCTTAATTAATTTCCAATGCTCTATGTGTTGCATTGGCGTCTTTTCCTAGACGAAAGATATCCTTTCAAGGCTATCTTATCAGTTTCATAAAAAATTTCCCTTTTTAAGGCTCCTTCAAAATTCAAATGAACTCCAGATTCAAATTGTTCATAGTGAAAGCTATATTTTTATTGATACTTGTTTTTAATCATTTACAGTTTATTTTTTAAAAACTTTATAAAATTACAGTTAAATTAGCATACAACTATATTGTGAGCCCTAGCCGTTTGATGGAGAATCAGATTTGAAGATTAATTTGGAAGTGGCCTGGTGCTCATGGGATGCGTACCTTTTTATGGTTGGCATGCAAAGATTGTCTTTTAACTAACTTGGAAAGGCCACGTTGTCATTTTTTTTAACAATCCTTCTGCTCGCTTTGCAATATAGAAGTTGAGTTCCTTGTTATTCGCGATCGCCCTCTTGCTAAAGCTGTTTGAGATTCTTTAAAATATTGCGCTTCTGTGAAGAAGAACAGCAACGATCAGACATAGAACTTCAGGATCTCAATGAGTTTGGAGAAGTGGACAGCTTTTTTGCATTCCATCTTTGTTGGGGAACTTAACCATTAGGACGACCACGTCAAATTTGAAAGAGTTTTTTTGGCCAGTTCGGTCAGGTGGTAGATATCTTTGCTGCAAATACACGAAAACGAAGGAAAGATTGGTATTCGAAATATGCTTTTGTGCACTACCAATCTGAGAATGAACAGAAAAGAGCTATTGGAAAGGGTGATAACTCCATTTTTGATGGTAGATGTCTCAAACGCTTGCAGAGCCAAGTCTTCTAAAGCGGAGCTTGCACATGGTTTGGTCAAACCAAACAGGAATCAGGATTCTAAACCAAGGTCTTGGAAGGAGGCTTTTGTTACAGTTGAGAAGCCTCCTTCTCCTCTGATTTCCAAGGATCCAGCGCCATCTATTCTTCATGCTGACTCTATGGAACAAAGTTTGAGCTCAAAGGAGACTTCATTACCAGTGAACCTTAATGGAAGAGTTTTGGATTCTAAGCTGAGTCTGATAGTCTCGCTTGATGATCTTGATTGGATTGATTAGTCTGCTATGGGGATTTTGAAACAAGACTTTCGTTTATGTCTCATCGAATCAAGACTTTTTGATCAAGGTGTTTGGGTGCAAATAAGAATCGTGGAAGATAGAAAAGTTTTGCTTACATTTGGTGTAAGAACTAGAATGCTTACTTTGATTAACGATTATTTTGATTTGTTTAACCTTTGGTTTATTTCTATTTCCCCTTATGATAGGTGGCAAATGCTAAAAGAAAATATGGACTGGATCAAGTTGGCTCGTATTCCCATTCATCTTCGGCACGCTAATGTCTTCAAGGCAATCGGTGAATTATGGGGATCCTTTGTGATGGTGGACAAAGAGACTACCAAGAATGCCCATTTCGATTATGTGACATTCCTTATTGAAAAAAAATGATAGGGTTTCAATTTAGTGTGATTTTGATGTCTGTATTAATGGATGGAATTGTCACTTAACAATCTTAATGGTTAATTTGAGCACTGACGATATGTGTTAACTTTTAAGAGAAAAGAAAACAATAAATTTTGAAAATCAACAACGGTAAGCAAAAGCCAAACAAATATAAAGAACTAGACTCAAGAGAAATGAAAGCGGGAAAATTCTTTTGCATATTCACAACAGTTAAAATAGCTGGTTTTTAATTACCAAAGCAAATACAAAATAGTTTAAAATGGACCCCGGACAAGCTGTCTGATGCATTACAAGGAACAAGAAAATAGGCCGCATGGCCATTACATATGCTGAGGCTAACAACCAATGAAATAAAGAAAGACAACAAAAAATAAAAGAAATAAGAACACGTGCATATTACATTGATCAGATAAGTAAATGAAGCATGTGACAATCATGTGATTGTCAGTTTACCAATTGGCTTAAAAGCTTCATGCCTTGCTGCAATTCAAGCTTCCACCTCTAGCACTGTCAGACCCTGTTCTATAAAATAATTATGATATCATTTACATGCTCAATAGAGTGTTTGCATATTTGGAAAATTTGAGAAATCGTTAAAAGACGATATTGTCCCTAATGCTGCCATTAAGTCGATTAAAACTTGAATGAGTTCAAATAAGGATTTTAAGAGTGAAATTGAGAATTTTGCAATCAATGGATTACTCAAAACAGTGATTCGGAGTTCGAGGTCTGATTTGGAGTCAATCGGAAAAATTGACCGATTATGGACAAAACAGTCATTATGATATTTAAAGACAAAATGGAGATTTCTATAAAAGATTTTGATCACACTGGACCAAGAATAATTATATAGAATATAATATGATTATTGGAACATAATATAAAGTTCAGTAGTGAAAAATTTTAATTTTCGGTATATTTGGGACACAAGGGCAAAATGGTAATTTTGCCACTAAAGGTCAAAATAGGAACTTTTAGAGAAGATTTCAGCCCCATTTGATTAAGATTGATTATTTAGACTAGTTAAAACATAGTTTGAGGTTGAAAAGTGGAAAAAGATGTAATTCCAGTACATTTTGGAGTATAGGGGTAAAATCGTAATTTTACCATCGGAGGATCAAATTTAATTTTTTGAGAGAATTTAGATTAAATTTGATAAATTGGCGTGTGGTATGAGTTTGAGGAGTGAAAATTATACCTTTTGGTAATTTTTTAATTTTTGAGGTAAAAATGTAATTTTGTACTTTTTCAGGGGTAAAAGTGTAATTTTGTAAAATTACACCACCAAAATTGTTGGAATGGTCTAGAAACTTTAGGAAAGCTGAACGGATAAGTGTGGAAGCTGATGGTGAAATTTGGGAATAAATGAATGGCTAGAATTTAAGGAATTAATTAAATATTAAAAAAATGAATAAAATAATATTATTTTAAATTTCCTTTAAAAGGCCAAAAAAATTCATTAAATCAGCTTGTGAGGAACGGTTAGAACCAGGCAAGGAGAGGAAAGCTGAAACCAAGAACGCTAACTGAAAATTTAAAGGGAAAACAAGGAAAATCCAAGAATCAAGCTAGAAAAAGGTAAATTTCATTAATTTTCCTTGTGATCTTCACTACCCAAGCCTTATTTTTCCATTTTCATGCACAAATAAAATATGGGTATTGCTGCACCTTGCTGACTGAATATTTTTGGGTGGATTTGATGCTTGAATATGGTGATTTGTAGGTTAAATGGATGTTATTAGTTAGATAATAGTGATAGATTTCAAGAAAACACATTTTTACATGTTAGAAACCCAATTTAACCGAATTTTTGGAGACTTTTTGGTGGCTAGAAATGCAGCAAATTGATATGGCTGAATGGTAATTTTGGTAAATTTGATGAATAGTAAACGTAAGAATTAATTAAGAATTTTTAGAATAAAATTTGAAAATTTTACCCACTAAACGTAAAATCGTAATTTTGTGTTCTTAGTCTAGTAAATTGACCAATAGTTGCTACCATTGGGTAATTGGAATATAATCGAACAATTAGAAACTGAAACGGGTCAAATCGGAGTTAAAATGAGGATTTTAGCAATTTAGACGCATGTAGGCGAGTCGGTCGGATACCGTAAGAAAATGATTGTCCGGACTATTTTTACCCCATTTCATGTATCACATAGAGCCAAAAATTGATTATGGTAAATTGACACAATTTATTGAAATTGGTGTCATATAGAACACATAGGTGGTAGGTCCCCGGATACGAGAAAAAGGCAGTGTAGTGGGAAATTGAAAACAAGAGTATCGAGCACTCTTGCGACGAGGTGAGTGGACAATTTATCGTCTTAATTATCTGGAGCAGATTTTATTAAATTTAATGATTTTATGAAAAATTATTGTATTGGGTGAATTATTGATGTTACGAGAAAAATGTGAAATTTATAAAATAAATTGGATTTACTAAATAAATTGATTTTTTATAAATTGATTTGAAAAATGGAACAATTGGTTTTGAAATTAGAGTAATTGGAGACAGTTTAATTGTGTTATAAATTGTGTTTTAAAGTATATGGCTTATAGCATTATATAAGCATGAATGGCTAGACTAGTTTATGCAAAAATTATATATATTGTGTTTTCAGGCTTAAGAGGCTAGACTGTGATAAATTGCCATATCATGCAAGTTAAGATTTTATAAATAAGGTGGTAGATAAAATAATCACTGAAGTGACACTAGTTCTGTGGGCCAGCCTAAGAGAGGGGGCATAGAATTAGACTTATCTTACCTCCATTGGAGAGCCAAGTGTGGGGGGGGGGGGGGGGGGGGAGGGTTTCTCTAGAGGTAAAGTTTGAGTGCACTTCACGTGGACCACCGCGTGAGAGTGAGACTAAGCCAACATCAAGGTATGGCTAGATACTATTTTCAGATATAAAAATATATTCATGTGTATATGACACTGAATAGCCTTGGCGATCTCGGTCAAATGCTTCAACCGGGACATCCCCGAGAATGATTTTGGCATAAGCCTATTTAAGTTTTTAAGAAATACATAAGCCATATTAAATATTAATTTAATCGAGTAAAATAATTCTATTTTGCTCGATAGAATATTTTATTTGTCTCTACTCAATTGAAATGAGTTGAGATAAGACGAATGGTAGTACAAAAGAAAATTTGAAATTTTGTCTCATTTTACTCGACTTTAAATAATTTAGCTGGTATTTGTTTACTCACTGGGATTTTATAATCTCACCACCCTCTCTTCCACCCATTTCAGGCTCGAGAAAAGCACTAGATAGTTGTGGCATCAAGAACTAGGTGGAGTCGGAATCCAGTACATTTAAGGTACATAGTTGTACATAGTGGGCCCACGTGTCATTGTAAAAGTAATTTTATACTTTGATTATTTGCATTTTAGTATGTATAAATATATTCAATTTTTTTTCGTTATAAAAATTATGTACCGACATTTCAATAAATATTGTTTTATAAAAATATATATAATGTCATTTTATTGAATATTTTTATTATATTCATATATTCAAAATTTTGCTTCAAACTAATGTTTTAAATGTTTAAATTTATTTTCAAACTATGAAAAATGTTTCTTCTACACATTTATTACGTTTTTGGCTAGGTTTTGAGATTTTCAAGAAAAAAAATTTTCACTAAAGGTTGCTCACACGAGAGATGAAAAACTGATACGAGAGCCTTGTGAGGTCTCGATCAGCATTCAGGGGAAAGAGTGTCTATCGGGACGTCGCGGCATTTGTCATGGGCTCGATGGGGAGTTCCAAGTCGTGACAAACACTCCTCCTGGAATTTGATTTTCCAAACTCCAAACTTTATCCTCAAACACTCAAACTTTTGTCTGCTAAGTGTTTTAGTAAAAATATCAACCAATTAGTCATTGATGTTGTAACACTTCACTTGCATCTCATTATTCTTGACAGCTTTTCTTATAGCATGGTATTTAACTCTTATATGCTTTGTTCTTCCATGGTTAACTAGATTTAAAGCAATTGCTATAGCAGACTTGTTATCCAACCAAAGAATAATTGGTTATTCTTGAATCACCTTTAGGTCCAATAAAATCTTTCTGAGCCAGAGTGCTTGATTTGTTGTAGCTAATGTAGCCACATATTCTGCCGCCACTGAGGATTGTGCCACAATTTCTTGTTTATTAGAGTTCTAGGCAAATATAGTAGCTCTAAAAGAGAAGCAATAACCAGTTGTACTTTTAGAATCTTGCCAGCTCCCTGCCCAATTACTATCTGATTAGCCTTATAGTTCCAGCTTCACATTCTTATTGAACTTGAGGCCATAGCATAAGGTTCCTTTAACATATGTGAGGATCTTTTTACCTGCCATTAAATGAACTTCTAATGGCTTCTACATAAATCTAGACAATAGATTAGTAACATGTAGAATATCTAGTCTAGATACAGAAAGGTAAAGCAAACTTCCAATAAGTTTTCTGTAATAAATTTCATTGACTTCTACACCTTCATCATCCAAACGAAATTTATTCTTAGTGACGAATAGTGTTGCTACTACCTTATAATTTTCCATCCTGAATTTCGTCAATAATTCTAAAGCATTTTTTTTTGGTGCAATAGTATACAATTAAACCTTTGCTCAATCTATAAACCTAAAAAATATGGCAATTTCCCTAAGTCATTCATATCAAACTCATTTTGCATTTTTACTTTGAAGTCATTCAATGATTCACCACTTGGCCCTATGATGAGTAAATCATCAACATAGAGAAAAACTATTAGATGGTTCAAGTTACCTGAGGCTTTGACATACAAAATATGTTAATTCTCACATCTTATGAATCCTTGACTAAGTAAATAGTTATCCATCCTTTCATACCAGGGTCGCGAGGCTTGCTTAAGACTATACAGTGCCTTTAGCAACTTGCATACTTTATCCTTTTTCCCAAGTTAAACCAAGCCCTTAAGTTGCTCTGTATAAATATTTTCTTTGATAGTCCCTTTGAAGAAAGCAGATTTGATGTCCGAATGCCATATCTCCCATCCTTCACATGTAACAAGAGCCACTAATAACCTGATTGTATCATGTCTGGCTATTGGTGCAAAAGTTAAAAAAAATCCACTCCATGCACTTGAAAGAAACCTTTCATCACAAGTTTGGCCTTGTATTTGTTGATGGTTTCATTTGAGTTAAGTTTTGTTCTATAAACCCATTTAACTCACATTACTTTTTGATTCTTAGGTTTGTCAACCAAACACCAGGTATTTTTCTTCATCATCACTTCACTCCATAACTTGTCTCCAATGCTCATCTACAGTAGCTTCTACATATGAACTTGCTTCTAAGATTGCAACATATCACCTTGAATAAATGTCTTTAAGAGATTTTGTTTTTTTCAGATGCGGTTCATCAACATTTTCATTTGACTTTGGTTCATCTTCATGTTCTGATATGTAATTTGTCAAAATGTGTTAATTGTGTGAACCTTTTACTGCTTTAATGTCCTAATTCCACTTGATGCTTTCATCAAAAACAACATCTCTACTAATAAAGAACTTCATTGTTATGACATTCAATAGTTTATATCCTTTAGAAACTTCATTATACCTAAGGTGAATTGCAATAACAGACTTTTCATCCAGTTTTGTTCTCTTGACATTTGGTATTTTTGCATAACATATGCAAGCAAATATTTTCAAATGGTTAACAGAAGGCTCCAAATCATACCATGCTTCATAGGGAGTCTTACGCATTAGGGCTTTTGTTGAGGATAAATTAAGCAGATAGTTGCTGTGTTCATAGCTTTTGCCCACAATGTCTTTGGCAAACTCTTCTCAAAGAGTAAATACCTTCCCATTTCTATTAAGGTCTAGTTTTTTCTCTCAAGAACACTATTTTGCTAAGAGTTGTAGACATTGTTAATTGATGTATAAAACCAAACTTGCTTAGGTAACTTTCGAATTCTTTAGCTATGTACTCAGTGCCATTGTCACTCATCAACATTTTAATGGTCAAGTTTGTTTGATTTTCTACTAGTGCTTTATACTTAATAAACACATCCAAAGCATTAGATTTCACTTTGAGAAAATAGACCTAGCTAAATTCAATATAGTCATAGATAAAGAACAAATAATACCTATTTCCATTTAGTGATAAAGTCTCCATGGGACCTCTTAGATCAGTATGCAACAGATGTAATTTTTGCGTAGCATTCCATCTTCTGACTTTAGGAAATGATGCTCATTTCTACTTACCAAATTGACAAATATCACAAACCTTATCAGAGATAGAAATCACTGGTAAACCAACCACCATCTTCAAAAACTAATTTCGCAGAGATAGAAGTCCATCCACGAGAGCGATGTAGGAGACACTCAGATACTGAAGCTTGAATCAGTAGATTTCTCAATGTAACATCAGAAGAAACAGTGGACATAGGGGAAAATGATTGGGACTCGGATGAAGACTCCATCTCGATGATTTATTCAGCAAGAATCCTATCATGATTAGTATATTACCTTGGAATTTAAGAGGTATTTCTAGTGCTGCGATCCAATGAAGAATCAAAAATTATAGCTAAAGTTCAAAATTTTAGGTACTCTCTGTCATCCTTCTCGAGCTCATGTAATTTTGGAGGTCAGGACTATACCCCCTCCCTTGTGTACTTAAATTTCATGAGTATTAATAAAACTTTTACAGGGTAGTTGGGCCCTGCGTGATGTTCCAGCTTTAAAAAAAAAAAAAAACCAACCACCATCTTATCTGTGCTTATCAATTTCAGTGAACCATAGTTCACTTGACCAAATCTTTTATGCCAAAGATCAATTTCAGTCATAGCGCAACTATAAACAATATGATTAACCTTCATCCAATCTAGAAGAAAACATTTGTTCCTCATTCCTACAATCAGTAGCTTAATTCTAGCAAGATCTTTAACTGTGCATGCCTTATCTTTGAACACTAATTCATAATTATCATGCACTAGCTACCTTACACTGAGTAGGTTTTGGCTAACATCTGATGCATAAAAACATTTGGTATTGACTTCAAACCATTAAGTGTCTGCACTTTTACCGTACCAACTCCAAAGATCAAAAGAAAATGTCCATTACCAATATCCTTTTTTGTCCTGAAGCTATCATCAAGAGTAAAAAAATTCTACTTGTAACCAATTAAATGGTTTGAGCAACCATTATTTATGAACCAAGTGTTTTTCTTATCATTAGAATTTGCCTTCATTACCATGAAAAACACTTTATCCTCTACTTGATATTTTTGCCTAGCAATAGCAGCTTTCTCGTTTGCCTTAGTTCCTCAATTCTTATAGACTTTTTCCATATGACCTTATTGATTAGAAGCTTTACATTTAACATTAGGCCTGTACCAATAGAACTTCTCAGTATGGTTGGTTTCCTTGCAGTATGAGTAAGGTGGAAAAGTCCCTTTTTGATTTCCTTGCTTCTTTTCACTAGTTTTCTTTCCTTTGTCTTTTTTTCATCCCCAAACTTTTTGCTATACCCATTGCTATGTTGTTTATTTGCATTTCTTGCCATCAAGGTGTCATGACCCAAATCCAAGAGGCCGTGATTGGCATACTCAAGCTTCGCAAGCAAGCCCACGAAACTCGAAAAAGTCTTCATAGTTAAGTCCTGATAAACACATATATCAAAATCATAATGCCTCATAGCCAACATCATTTCATTAACTTAAATCTCTTAGCATTCAACATTTGCCCTTCAGCTTGTAATAATGTTTAGGACTTAAACATAACATACATATAGCCATACATTGGCTAATTTACCAAGTCATTAAACATCCATTACATAACATAAGGCAACTGCATGCCATCATATATCTTTTATGACATACTTTATTTACATCGTGAAAGTGTACATAAACTAAAACTCCAACTATGGTGCAGCAGAGATTTATAGTCAATGCATAAAATACCACTTGTCAAAATTATGAGTCTGACGTTGACAATGCTAAGTCACCTAATCCTTGATGTCTATTTATCTACACATATACAATTAGAGTGGTTAGTCACACTAGTACTCATTGAGCAGAAGTATAAAACAATTGTAAATGTGAAGGGATAGTTGCTACACATATCTTCTAATCATGCATGCATATCATATATCTAATGCAAGTACGTAATGGGATAAGTCGGATGTCATTTGTCGATCATAGTTAATCATAATCATGGCAACCATGCTATGCTATGTATCTGTGTCTATTAACATACTAAGGTGGTATAACCATCCTCACCTTATTCATTCAACATCATTATCAACATAACCAGTCGTCAATATAATCGACCATATGAACCAGCCCACCATAAGGCCATCTACATACGTGATCGAACATACATACCTAACAATGCTTGCCTTGACATTAAACCATAAGCTCTCTAAGATTTCTTCATATCAATTTTGTATGCAACATTTCATTTCGCTCTTACCTTAAGCCTTTACATTCATCATTGCTTTATAACATCATATAACATAATTCACATTTCAAAAACCTAAGGCATGCCACTACATGGTCGTAGCATCATATCATAGAGTGGTCCTCTTTGGACATAGCATAGTCATGTACAGTGGCAACTGATAGACAATATACAATATCATGCCATGCCCCATTACTATAGCAAACAACAGAGTCATGTCACGCCCCATTAGCATGGCAGGCAATGGAGACTAGTCTTGTAACACTCTCACTTTTTGGTGTAAATTAAGTAAATTAAGAATGATTTATGACATATATGCTACTTTGAGGACTTTGATGATATGTGACAAATCCCATAGTTTGAGGTTTCGATCTAAGTTTGATGTTCTGTTTGTAAATTTATGTGTATGGGATTAAGTTAAATGAATGATTTAAGGTGTGATATTAGTAGGAAATGATTTTGTGGTGTTAAACTTAGATTTTTGGAAGTTTTGGAAGCTTAAAACTGCCTATAGGGGAAGATATATTAATACATCCCCCCATGTATTGATACATTTTTAGTAAGATGAACAATAAAGACTATAGAGGATTTTCTATTGATACATTCAAGAATGTATCAATGCATTTGGCTAAAAATGAACATTTATCGATACATTGTCCTAGTGTCCTAATGTATCGATACATTTGAAGTAGAGGGTGCCTATGGGAAGTATCAATACAATTCCCTCATGTATCAATACATGGTTCGGCTGTGAGCATTTTGCCTGAAATGTATCGATACATTACCTTAATGTATCGATACATTACCTTAATGTATCGATACATTTACTCGAAATTAGGATAGATGTATTGATACATCCCTAAGCAAAGGCAAAAATAAAAAAAAAGGTTCACGAGCATTTTGCCCATTTGACAAAAACCCCCAAACTTTTTCTCTCTTTCTACCATCTTAAAAGACTAAAGCCCTTATTGGATTCTTGGAGCTATTTGGAGTTATTCTGAGCTTGGGAAACACCTTTAGAGGTAAGATTAAACATTTTATTGATTATTTCTCAATTTAATCTATTAGATTCTAAGAAATCTACTGTTTCCAGCTTTTGGTGAATCTCCCTTGATTTAGCTAGAATTTGGAACCAAGATTCATACAATTTAATTTTTAAGGTATGGGTTTAGCTGATTAATGAAGAGTTTGAGCTTAAATAGTTGGATTGCTAGGATTTTGTTAATTGTGAAAAAGTTGGCATTTTTCGAAAGTCAAGATTTAGTTAACAATTAAATGTTTTGATGTGTTATAAAGAGGAAATGAAGCAATTAGATGTGTTGGTAAGCTAAAGGATGATTGGGTGCTAAAGTTGAGCTTAGTGGTGGGATTACCTTTAATTTATCATCGTGAGTGGGCTCAAATTAACATACATGTGATGCATGGTTCCTAATTGTGTGTGTGCATATATATGCATATATATGGTTGCCAAGATGTAAGTGGTTAAGCTAGAGAACTAAATTGTTGAATAGGCGTTGGTTTGTTGTGATGTGAGCCACATGGGTGGTCTATGCTGTGTGTGGTTAGACTAGAATGTATAGAGGCTATCATGAACCTTAGGAGTAGATGTCCCTACGTAAAGGTTTTGTTAAGAGAAATTGATCCAATGACCCTTGGAGATTAGGAGGCACTTAACGCCTAATTGAGCTTAAAGATGGTTAAAGCTCGATAAATGTGGATTGAGGTTCAATAAGGAAAATGTGAATGATAAGGGCGTGATGGCCTTATTTATGGATTTGTGTTTCCATCTAATGGATGAATTCCAAACGTTGATTGTAACGACCCTCTTTTTCGATCGTTACCAATGTCCGAGACTTGTGAGAAAACCTGCCAAAATCCCAAACAAGCCTTAGTTGAGATTCTTGTTAACTAAATCGAACATTTTAATATGTATATTAAAAGATTAGGATTTCCTTATAGCATTTCGCCTTATGGTGACTATTAAAATTCTACCAAATTATGTAAAAATACAATCATTTACTGAAACTGAATAAGAGCTTTCTTTAAAATTCAACAACTAGAAAACAATATTTGATTCTAGCAAGCTTCAGGTACATTCAAACATCACACTTAGAATCCATTACACAACCTCAAAGTTGTTCAGTGATACATTTTTGATAAACTAAACATATTTATATATTTTTATAAAATCGACCATTCTACACAAACATGACTTCCATGCAGCGGAGCAACTCGGAGTGGAAGTCTAAAAGATACCATTACCTACGTCACAACGAGTAAAAATGTGGTAAGGCAATACACACAAGTTGATCACTTCTCTACAAAAAGGGGAAGGTAACGGGGATGAGTCACAAGCTCAGTGATCATTAATTCTGTGAGCAGCGCATAGAGGGAAACAAACCAAGGATAGAAATTTTGAATATTAAAAACATATGAATATATAAACAATTTAAACTCAAATGGAACATTTGTGCCTTACATATAAACCCAAGAATTGTGATGCAAAATAACCATTTCAAGTAATATAATATAACCAGTGCAATTAAAAGATTTCTACCATCGAAATTGTTTAATGTTCTTTACTTAAAATCGAACTAACCTAAGCACACATGCTCCCATAAAAACAAACAATGTCAATGCTTATACACAAGCATATAAACGAGTTCATACTCGAGGCATTAAACACAAAACCCTTATATAAATAAGGGAGTTGTGGAAAAACCTGTATTTCTCACCATGCAAAAGAATTCGTGCTTGAAAACCCAAAGAGACATCACTCTCGAGTAGGTAATCGTAATAATCAACCCATGGACCCACTTCCATATAATGGCATACAAGAGGCCCCTCTCCACCACATTCCCACAGCCATGGTAGTCTCGACGATGTTGGCCGACATCGGAGAAATTATGTGGTCGTAACCATGTATATCAACTCATGGCCTAGCCACATATATCAACCTGTGGCCTTGCCACGTATATATATCACAAACTATGGCCTAGCCACGTCTAACAGCCTATTGGTGACCCAGAGATTCTTTAGCTATAGCTCACTTGTGCACAAGGGTCATACTATCCCGCTGTGACTTTCGACCTACTCTCGAATCTCTCGATTTGACAAAACCATTTATAACCAAATTGGGTTCTCAAAAGCTTAGTTTAAATCTATTTCCAAAATACCAATCACGGTGACGTGATGAATCCATTTGTAAGAATTCATGATCTAAAACCTTTGCATGAGGTTTAAATATTAAATCAAAATATGGTGAGCATAAAGTTAATTTATGAATGCATGGTAAACAAGTAAGGCACGTTTTGACATAAACCATGGAAAAGAGCTTGTTTCCCAGTTTCTAAAACCTTTTACATCTATGACTTATATATATATAAAACGTTTCTAAAAACATGGCATTCACAAGTGCCTAGCATTCTACCAACTCATGTTTTCCACAATAACAGTACAACTTGATTGCAAATCGATTTAAAAATCACCTACCGAAGCTAACAACTCATGCTATCCATAATTGCGTTTAAAGAAAACCGACAATGTTTATTGTACATATATCATTATATAGTTTATGGAACTTTTGAAACAAACACCGCCTACTTCCCTAACAATGGCAAGATGCTACTTCGCCATTGATTTGGGTGCGTCTCTACCTAATTTTACTTGCCAATCACCTGTCACCTCCTCTGGTACACCACCACGGCAGTTACATATAAACCCAACAATTGTGATGCCAAAACAACATCAGTTGTTGTTGCAGCAATGCTTTCAGAAGAAGTTGCTTTTGCTAACGTGATTTCTTTTGGATTTGATGGTTGATCCATCTCAATAACATAATTAATTTTCAATATGGTTAACAAGAATACCATCTTATCCCTCAATCTAGTGAAATTCATTCTATTGAACCTATTGAGTTTGATCATTTCTTAATTTTGGAAGTGAACCTTCACACTTGAATCCAACCCAGTTTCCATTACAAAATAATTATAAAAAGTTTGAAAAAAATACCTTAAGATTGTTAGAAAATTTAGGAAAAGAAGAATATTTTGAGAAGAAGGAAGAGTATGACTTTCAGAGCATGAATTAACACTTTCGTTAAGGTATTTTTTTCGACCTCTAGATACAACAAAGTTCTTAACACACTTTTCAGAATTATGAAATTGGCAATGTAAGAACATTATTTATATTATAAGCCAATGTATACATCTTTCAATGAAAAGACTTGTATCCTTTCACAATATGACTCTTCAAATAGCATGAAAAGACCTATTTCTTTTCATAATGTAACTCTTCAAATAGTTGTTTCCTTTCATAATACAATTATTCAATAATTATATCTAATAACCTTTCAAAAGTTATATTTTACTGAGATAATTATTTATAATTCTTTAATCACAATCTTTCCCAATATTAACAAACTATCAAACATGCCTCTTCAATATAAAACTTGAAAGGATTCAAACTTTCCATTGTCAACATCTCTGGCCTTAAAAGTAAGATGCTACTTGACACCACAACAAGCCTTAAGAAGCTCTAGACACTTGAAATTTGCATGCTGCGCGCAAACGAACAAAAATACCTTTTAATTTTGAAAATTAATTCTTATTCGTAATTGCCTTTTAATTTTGAAAATTAATTCTTATTCGTAATTGTTAATTAACCATTTATGATAATTATGATAAAAAAATCCACAAACTAAAATTACATACATGCCTTAGGGATATAACTTAATAAGAAATTAAATAACAAACATCAAAATTGAATGTGTTTTTCTCTTCTTAAACCCTTTGTCAATCAATTAACCTTAATGGCCAATAGGTATGTACATAAGGCTGGACTCCATTGTTGGTCATTGGATCCATACGGATATAATAAATATCCAGTTCTCTTTATTTATTTATTTATTCGGCTGACCTCAAACCATTTGTTGGTTTTGGCCGACCACAAATCATTCCTTTTTTCTCTGCCAAACAGAAAGACTGTATTAATGATAAGAAGGTGCACAAAAAATGGCGTCCGCTCATGGGTGCTAGAGCACAATAAGTAGTACGTAATCACAGACCTCAAAACATTTAGTAGTTTAGGATGAGCTCGTTTAGTTAATTTTGGTATTGAGTTTCGCCATCTAATTTCTTGTTGGATTTATTATTTATTGGTCATTACATAGAGCTGTGACTCTCATTTTGATTTTCTTTTGCATATGTAAAGATTTTAAGGTACATAAAATGATCATACTACTGTACTTTAAGCAGATCAGAGCCATGCTCAAAACCCATATATAATTATTATATTTTCGTTTGTTTCTCTTTCATGCTTATGCAAAGAAGTTAATCCCATCTTAAGAGGGAAACAAATTAAGCTTGATGACGCTTTTGGCTAAAAGGGGGTCAACCGCCGCTCCTGGTTTAACAAGGTTGTAGGAGCTAGTTCCTCTTTCTTAGTTGGATTTAATTTTGATGCCTCTTTTTGAGTTGGATTTAATTTTGATGACTGATTTATGCTGCCTTAAAAAGTTAAGGAAATTTGTTATAGACTATCCATGAAATTGCTTTTCACATGAGTCATCTTTCCATGATTCTGTAGTTGACATGCATGTATAGTGGCGGATCCAAGATTTTATATCATGGGTGGCTAAAGAGCATTCATACAAAGTCACAGAACAGGTCAATGATTTGATTCAAAGTAAAAAATTAATCATTTTTTAAATAAATTAAATTATAGCATAAAATTTTATTAAAAATTTAAATATAAATTTTCAATTTCATAATTATAAATAGACAAAGTAAAAAGAAAAACTAACATTAGATTTTCATATTAGGCATCGTAAGCTGTGTTCAACGTGCTTTCATACTTTCAAATTCATTAATAACTAAATCTATGTAAGTGGTTTTAGCAATGCATCTTTTACACCATAGGACCATAATATATTATACATATTAATATAGAATATTCTAGTAAAGTTACACAAAAAAAAAATGAAAGGTTTTTGAGAAAAGTATATATTGCATAAGTGCTCAAATCGTGCCAATAGTTTGAAAGAAAAATTGAAGTAAAAATTTATACTCTTTAGACAATTATACTCTTTAGGTAGTTAAGCCATGTATCTTTTACGCTAAAGGAGAAAAACAGAACAGAAAAATAAATCTGAAATTTAGGCAAAAATAAAAAGGAAAAAAAGAAAAGAAAAATAATTCCAAAATTTAGGGGAAAAAAAAAAGAGAAATACTCTTTAGGCAATTACACTGTGCATCTTTTACTCTATAGGGAAAAAATGGAAAAGAAAAATAATTCTAAAATTTAGGCAAAAAAGAAAAGGAAAGCAATTTCAAAATTTAAGAAAAAGGAAAAAAAATAATAAAAAAGGAAAAGAAATATAATTCCAAAAGTTAGGGAAAAAAGAAGCAAAAAGAGAAAAGAAAAATAATTTCACAATTTAGGAAAAAAAATAATTCCAAAATTTGGACCTAGTAGGGGTTGAAGTCTAGCCTCCAAAATTTAACTTAGATGATTTACCAATATGCCAAAAGAATTCATCTAATTTAAATAGGGGTGCAAAACTTATATATTTGGAATTTGATACCCATAAAAATTAAAAAAAATTAAAAACTAAGGGTGGGAGGTGGTCGCTAACCCCCCCTCCTCTTGTACCTCCGTCACTGCATAAAATAATAAATGAAATTAACTAATAACAATTAATCAACTGTTAGTTATAAAAGTGTATTTGATCCGAAATAAAAGTATAAAGATTTAATTTAACATAGTAAAAAAATTGTTTAAAATAATTCAGAGATATTTTATAATATTTTATTGTTTTTTTATATGTTTCACAATGATGTTTTATACGAAGAAAGGAGCCAGGATCCACACTAACGTTTTTGTGAAGCTCTCTTATTTGGCTTACCGGATGGAGATACGAAGCTAATCTTAAAAATTAATCAAGTTGCCCTAATATATACCAAATAGAAAACCTTAAAAAAAGACTAGATATTTAATCAAGTCAAGTAGTCAACCACAGAAAAATATTGGTTCACACACTTAAAACAAAGAGCATCTTTGTAATGTAATTTTTTATAAAGAATGTGCTGGCAAGTCAAGGAGATTCGTTAGGTTTTGAATTAAACAAAGGAGGTACAATTCTCTCTTATATCATAAATGATGCATGTTTTCCCATTTTATTTTCAAGGTATAATTTAAAACCTTAAAGACTGATTCTCAAATGAAGTTCAATAATCATGTAAATGTGCTGTTGGGTATTTAACTATGCAATTGTTATGGCATTCTCTGCTTAAAAGATTTATTGAACTTTGCTTCTTTGATTTTTCCCCCTCCTCGTCTTGAAGGGTTTTTCATATAAAAGATTTCACTTAGCTTTCATGATTGCAAGGCTGTTTATTTTATTTTGCTTGCATCAATATTATATATTTATTAATTTGAAACAGAGATCTCCATAGGTCAAGTTTAGTTTACGTCTCTAAAGTCTAAGAGTAGATTCCAATCTCACTCAGCCAACCATCTCTAAAATCTAAATATTTAAAAATTTTATAATAATATTTTATTACTTAAAAATATATATTAAAATTAAAATTAAAAAATTATTTATTAATATAATAATATCTCGAGTCAAGCCTAAATTTAAATCATATATAAATTCAACTCGAATCAAATTGAATCTATGACTTGGACAAGTAACTTGGTCCGTTATTACCTCTACTTTGAAATAACTCGTTTAATTTGTATATTAAAGTGAAATAGTAATTGGAATTGTGGTTATCTTCATTAATTATGTCAAGCTCGACCTTACAGAGTATTTGCCATGTCATACATATGAGTATAGAATGCCTGCATACTTGGAAAGCCCCGAAAAATTGACAAATGTCTGTAATGTACCTAGAGGTATAACAAAGTTGATTTATGCCTCGAACTAGTTAAAATAGGGATTTTAAGATGAAATTGAAAATTTCAAATTCCAGGAATGACTTAAAATGATGATTCGGAGTTCGAGGACCGATTTGCAGTCAATATGAAATTTTCATGATCTAGGGGCAAAATAGTAATTTTGCCACCCGAGGACAAAATGAGAATTTTTAGAAAAGATTTTGATCACATTTGACTAATTGGAATATGATTTGAAGTTGACAAGTGAAAAATTTTAATTCCGGTATTTTTCGGAGCATAAAGGCAAAATAGTCATTTTACCACCCGGGGGCAAAATTGTAATTTTCACCACCTAATACTTGTCAAATTTATGGATTTTACTCATTTTTGGAATGAATAATTATGGTATTTTATGTGGTGGTGAATTAAAATTTAAAAGATAAGTATTTAAATTATGGACCAATGAAATCATGACACGTGGCAAGTTTAGATTATTTTATTATTTTGCTATTAAAATCAGCCCACACCATCCCATTCTCTTCATCATGGTTGGCCAAGCAAGAACAAAAGAGGGAAAGAAAGAAAAGAAACCCTAGGAGGAAAAATTAAAGAAAAAGTGTGGGATTTCAAGGGATTTAGCAAGTAAAGGTAAAATTTCTTGATTTTTACTTGTGATCTACTTTCCTCATGATTTCTTTCTCATTTTCCATGCTTAGAACTCAAGTTTGCATGATGAACCCATGCTGGCTGAACATGTAGAGAGAGAGAGAATGATGGTTGATTTGGTTAGATTTTAGTGTAATCTAGTGTTTTTAGTTAGTTAGTAATGTGTAGCCTAAAAATCAAGCATGAAAATTTAGCAAGAAAATAATTTGTTCTTCATTAAATCCTTTATAGCCGAATTTCATAGAGAGAATATCGAGGCTGGAAATTGTGGTATTTTATGGTATTTTGATGGAATTTGATGATTGGTGATGTTAAAAATTAAATGAGAAAATTTAGCATGAAAATCTGAATTTTTACCTAATGTATAGACATATGTGTTTTATGGTTCAGGACTGATAAATTAAATTACATTTATAATCATTGAGGTATTTTGGATATAATTGGAGTATTGACAGTGAAATGAATCGAATTAGAGTTTAATTGAAGGTTTTAGCAATTTAAGCCGTGTATAGGCAAGTTAGGTCAGACACCGTAATTAAGCGATTGTCTCGAACCTTTCACATCCTATCTCATGCATATATATAGATAAGAGATTGAAATAGTTTATAATGGTTTAACCTAAATTATTGAATTCCGTGTTATGTATTATGAATAGGTGGTAAGCCATCTGATACGGGTAAGAGATTGTACCCGAGAACCGAGAATAGGAGCATTTCGAACTTATAGTACTGTGAGTAAACTTATTATTATCTTAATTATCTAGAGTAATTTTATTCAATGTGGTGATTTTGTGGAAAAATGATTTTAAATGGTGAATTGCTTGTTTTATTGGAAAAATGTGAATTTATAAAATAAATTGAATTGAAATTTGGATGATTTTTTTGAAATTAGAGTAATTGGAGACCACACGTTGTATTGTAAATTATGATTTGAATCAAATGGCTTATGATATTATGGCATGATTGGCTGAATTGATAATTGTATTGAAAAATGTGAATTGTTTGCTTTGTCCTGATAAATTGGTTAGTAATGAAATTGCCAAGTCATGCTATTGAAACTTTTATTGAATTGGTGGGATATTAACTGCTGCAGTGGTCGAGTTTCCATGGACCAGCCTATTTAAAGGGGGCACGGTAAACCCCATTATATATATCTTTATCTCAATTGTAGAGGCGTAAAGGGTATGTCCTGAGGTATGACAGAGTTCACTTCACGCCAAACTACCATGTGAAGGCGAACTCAGCCAGCGCCAAGGAACGACTGTGTTTCCAAATGTAAAAATATGTTTAATGCATATATGAAACTTTTACAACCTTGGCGGACTCGGTCGGACTTTGATAATGATCAAGTGTCCTCGAGTATTGGCTTTGGCATGAGCCAAGTTTTAAAGAAAATCATAGGCCTTATTAATTGTTTGGACAAAACACAATTATTTAAATGGGATGGGATAGGATGAATTTTCATGCTATGAAACCTATTGTGATGGGAAGTTTTCATTGTCTCCTTTTACTCGCTTTTAGATATTTTTTATTATGTTTGTTTACTCATTGGGATTTTATAATCTCACCATCCTCATTTCCATCCATTTCAGGCTCAAGATAGTTAGTAGTTAACCGATATCGTCGAGAGACGAATTTTGGAGTTGCAACCTTGGAAGTCAAAGGTTTTTTCGACTCATAGCCTTGGATCAATTTCGTCGTTTGAGGACCCATTTGGTCAATGTACATTGAATTGCATACTTTGGTTATTCTTACCACTATATGTATGAATTTATTATGCTTTTACGTCCCAAAAACTATTTACCGATACTCCTATAAAAATTGTTTTATAACAAAATAGATTATTTTATTGAATATTTTTATTATATTCAAGAAGTCACAATTTCACATCAAACAGACATTTTAGACATCTGAATTTATTTTTAATCACGAAATATGTGTTTTCTACTCATCTATTACGTTTTTAGCCGGTTTCTAGATTTTTGAAGAAAAATGACCAAAATACCCCTGTGAGACAAAATTTAAAGATTTTTCAAGCTAGTAAGGGAAAACATTCTCTCTCTCTCTCTCTCTCTCTCTCCACACATTCAACTAGTGAGACTAAGTATGGGAGCATGACTTTTGAAAGTTTTTAAGGTGAAAGAGTAAAAGGGTATGAAAGACCCTATGATAAGGTGGTTAAAAGCATGAAATTTAAGGTTCGTTTGTAAGAGTGATGGAAGCTTGGAGAGAAGCTTTCATGGAGGTAAGAGAAACGTGAGATCGGAGGAAAAAGAAGAATAAGTTGTTGGAGAAATGAAGAAGCTGCTGGAAAAAATCGATATTTATAGCTAAACCTTATCCAACTTTACTTAAATTATGAAAATGCCCTTAACAAGTTAGCTTCTCTTTCTCCATTTCTTTGTGCAATCTTTTCACTCTTTTGACATTAGGACTAAGCCCATAATAGTCTAGAAATACTTGGGTTCATGAAAAACTCAAAAATTTTGACTTAAGATGAAAAATGACCATTTTGCCACTATTATGAAAATCCTCACTATTTGTATGTCTTTCATTATTTTACCCTTATTTTCATCAATCATTTATGCCTTAGGCCTACTTAGACCTTAATATTGTTTGAAACTTCTAGGAGCTCACTAAGAAAAATGATGAAATTACCCTTGGTCTATGTTATCTTATCTACTTTTCATTACAGGTCTATATAGGTCGAGGTCTCATACATTCTTTCCCTTAGATTATTTGTTATTTCTTCATCAAATTCCCTTTTCATTCTCAACTGATTTTTTAGATTATTATTCTTATTTCTCTTGGCTAGATCAAATGTGAGTTTGAGAACTTTGTTTCCCCCATCTGAAGACCCTAAATCCCTATATTTTCTCCACCATTCAGATCACCATGGTTTCGTGGTGATTAACCCCAAGCTCAACTCCACCAACTATGTTACCTAAAGTCACCAATTTATGCTCGCACTCTCAATCCGAAACAAGGTCGGGTTCATGGATGGGACGATTAAGGAACCAGAGATTACTGATGATTTGCATGTTTCATGGATGTGCTGTAACAACCTTATTGGTGCATGGTTGGTTAAGTCGATTTCTCCTCCAATCGCCTCCACCATTTTCTACATTAACTCAACTTGTTAAATCTGGCAAACCTTGAAACGAAGATTTTCTCAACCTAATTATACTCAAATCTGTCATCTACAGTTCACCCTGTCAAATGAAAATCAAGATAAAAAAAGTATTGATGCTTACTTTACCAAGTTGAATGTTGTATGGGAAGAATTAAGAATATTTAGACCCTTACCTAGTTGTGCTTGTGGAACCTGTAATGAGAGATGCTTTGAAAGATATATTAGTCAGTATGAAAAAGACATGGTATTTAAATTCCTTAATGGTCTTAATGGGTCTTTTGTTGTGTTGCGATCATAGTTGCCGTTGATGAAACCTTTCCTTTCTCTAAAAGAGGCTTACAACCTTGTTCTCAAAGAGGAGAGTCAACGATCCATCAATCACGCACAAGTCTTTCATGTTTTCTCAACCATGATTACAATCTCTGATGGAAGGAAGAAAGAAAAATCTACATTTGCAGTTATTTGTACCTACTATGGTAAGTCTAGCCATAATAGGGAAAAGTGTTACAAGCTTATGGGTTTTCCACCTAATTTCAAGTTTTCAAAGGGAAAAGGGAATCTCAACTCTCCACGAACAGTCCTTCGAGCTAATACTTTTGTGGCTAATTTACAAGCAAATCAGTGTAAGGAAATTGCAGATTCTTTATCTAACATATCTCTCACTAAAAATTAAATTCAAAAACTCATGGTGTTACTCAGTGATCAGGAGACAAACTTGGTTGATAATCTACCCTCAAATAATAACTGTGTCAAGTCCAGTTCTACAATATATTTATTATGTCATTTATACATTAGAAAGCATGTTTGCATACTTGGATACCTCATAAATCATTAAAAATTGGTAATGTACCTAGTATTGACTCCATTAGTTTTTGATGATTATAAAACATTCCCATCCTTGTGTGTCTAATATTTCTACCTAAGTGTGTAGGGCAAATGTTTATGAGGAAACTATGAGTCAATCTTTCAAATATTCTCATAAGAAGTTCATATGGATAAGGAAAAAGATTGACCAACTTAAAGGAAGCTCTCTGGTTGAATAATGAAGATCATTGGTTGGGAAAAACTCAAAGTGGAGAAGTGGAAGGCTGAAGATGAATGAGAAACAGAACCAAGTTAGTCGACCAAGAAAATGGGTTAGTAGACTAAGTGCTCTCTCGAATTTGTGACCAAGACATAACCAACTTAGTCGACCAAGGGAAAAATTTTAGTCGACTAAGTGCTCTCTGTATGCAACATACACCAGGCCATTACAAGACAGATTAATGGCTAGAACCTTCCCTAAACTGTTTCTAGCAGTCAAAAACTGCCACGACCCAAATTTCACGAGCCATGACCGGCGCATGGGCCCAATGGGCATAGCCCACTAAACCCAAGCAAGCTTTTTTCCTTCACTTTACTCCATGTATGATCGTGTGAGGCATCCACACGCAATGCACCCAGTGCACACAAAGCCAACTCATATTGGCATTATCAATAAAATATGCATATACATACTGGTCAAACATAAAATTTACAATGTACATTACATGTACATAATCACAATACAAAAGGCCCATGACTTTCAGAAGAGAATTTACAAAATATGAGCAACTATTGAATGCTAGACACCTACCAGGAGACGAACTACAGTGATCCTTCGATCTAGGATTCAATAATCTCCTGATCTGAAAACATGAATTTTTGAAAAACAGTGGGTACAATACTCAATGACCGAACATTAGGTGGGAACAAGCAATAATATCTAGGGAGGATTTAAAACCATGATGCACACACTTGGAACAAACCATTTTGATTCAGTTCAATATCAAACCCTTTCCCTCAATTCAAATTAATTTACAATGAAAAAGTACTAAAGTTCACGCATATTTACACATAGATAAAAATCACACACGATTACATACACCACACCCTTTTTCTTTCAATCTAGTCCACTCTCTACTCGTATAGGCATATATAAACACATATATAAACACAAATACCACCACTATCTCACCAGCTCATCTGCAACCCCCACAAAGCTCACATAGCTGGAGTTATCGTGTGCATCAACTCACATCATGCACAGACAATATCATTATCCATATCTCCACACCCATCATCACCGACATGCGCTCCCCCACATCGTGCACATGTACGATTATTATTCTCACACAATATTACTTGTCAATACATATCACACATCTACACATATATAGCAGCATAATATAAGGGCACATGAATTCATGCCTTTATGCATATCACCATTCACAACATCAAAACATTTTTATCAAGGGCTTGTTCCCCGGTACGCATTTTAAGAAAATTTGGATAAAATCATCCAAATATTTGATCTCAATACATGTACATTTCCCAAAACAATTTGAAATGCAAGTTCACTCACAGTATTAGGAGTGGAAATACTCCTATTCTCGGTCCACAGGTGCAATCTCCTACCCGTACCAAATGGCTCACCACCTATCCATAGTACATGACACAGAATTCAAAAATTTGTGTCAAACCATTATTAATTAATTCAGGCTCTACATTGATGCATGTAATGAGATGCACAATGCTCGGTAATTATCTAAACTCGATGTTCACTATAAATTTAATTATGTACCTCAATAAATCGGTATTGGGCTATTTTGATCCATTACCCGATTAATTGGCCAATACGCCTAATTTAACTCCAAATTGATTTCTTTCACTTTCTATACTCCAAATATATTTCTCATACTCCCAGTGTCCTATAATGAACCAAAGTGCTCTAATGCACTTAACTTTCCCATTGAAATTTTTTTTTCTTGTTAAAGACACTATGCTTAAAATTTACTATTTTTCGGTTTCCATTGCCTATTTCAGTGTCCATTACCACAGTCCATTAAATTCTATCTATTTAGCATAAAACATCACAAAAATCTTTACCACTAATTTCACTATAAAATTCAGCCATATATGGGTTCTTGAACAACATGAAATTTTTCCATAATAAACATTATCACTTTCGGTTTCTCCCACCACAAACAACTTAGATATCCAATTAATTTCATTTCCTTTCTAATACTTCAAAATCAAACCAATTTCATCGTCAATTTCTTTCCAGTTCACTTGAAATGAAATCATTTCATTATCAACCCATTCTCCACAAAATTTGGCCATGGTGGGTATTAACCATAAAATTTTCCTATTTAACTTTTTCATCTTAATTCATCATTTTCCAAGCCATTTCCCTTGAAATAAAAGCATTCCCTCACACACACACAACATGCTAGGTTCGGCCAAGGAAGATTCATGGGGAAAATGAATTCTTTTCTTACGGTTTTGCTTCTAAACATGCTTAACTATCTCTAAACATCAACATATCTCAAAATCAAACAATTTCAACATCATTTCTCTCTCCATACCCATTTGACCAGCCATGGTTTCCCCATGAAAGCATGCTTTTTAACCATAGAAAGTGAAAAGAAATGCATGGAAAACATAGATCTTAAGCTAAATCAGAGAAATCTTACCTTTTTCACTTGATTTCCTTGAAAATCAACACTTTTCTCTTGAATTTCTTTCCCCCTAGGGTTTGTTCTTCTTTTCCACTTTTTCCCTTGCCAAAACCGATCCTGATGAGAGAGAAATGGTGGTGTGGATTGATTTTTATGCCTTTTTATAAAGAATTAATAAAATATTAAAAGTATGCCACATGGCATTTTTTAATTGCTTTCAATTTTAAATATTTGACTTTTATTCCATTTATTCTCAACCACACATTTCTCATGTTTATCCATTTCTATGATGGATAAAATCCCTTGGTCTTGACAAGTGTCGGGGGTGAAAATTACCGATTTGCCCTCAGGGTAGAAAAATTACGATTTTGCCCCTATGCTTCGAAATGTACCGAAATTGCATTTTTCCCATTTTTCAACCTCAAATAACACTTCAATTGATTAATCTACATCAAATGGGGCCAAAAACTTTTCTATACATTCTCATTTTATCCTCAAGTGGCAAAATTACCATTTTACCCTTGTACTCTAAAAATACCGAGAAATTAAATTTATCACTACTAAACTTCATATTGTGCTCCAATAATCATATTATACTTCCAATAATTAATCTTGGTCAAATATGATCAAAATCTTTTATAGAAATCTCCATTTTTATGGGCTAAACTAATATGGTGATTCGGAGTTCGATGATTGATTTAGAGTCAAATTGGAATTTTCATAACATAGGGGTAAAATGGTCATTTTGCCACATAAGGGCAAAATTGGAATGGTGGATGAAATTTTGATCAAGTTCTACTATATGGAATATAATTTGAGCTGAGAAGTGAAAATTTTCAATTTTGACATTTTTTGAGTATAAGGGCAAAACGGTCATTTCACATGACCATGAGGACGTAATTGGAAATTTTGAAATTTTACACCAGCATACACTTGTCAAGCTCATGAAATTCATCTATTATTATTTTATACTAAGGATAAATGAGGTATTATGTGTGGTGGTGGGAGAATACTTAATTATTAAGTTTTGATTTCGGACCAATTAAATGGTGACAAGTGGCAAGCTTTAATTCTTTTAATATTTTCTTTATAAAGCCAACTTAAACTCTCCCATATTCACTCTTCATGGCCAACCAAAACAAAGAAGAAAGGGAAAAGAAAAGAACAAACCCTATTTAAGAGAAATTCAAGAGAAATTGGTGGATTTCAAGGAATCAAGCAAGTAAAGGTAAAATTTCTTGATTTTAGCTTGTGATCTACCTTTCCCATGCATTTTTTTTCAATTACCATGATTGAAACTCAAGATCTCATGAAGGATTCATGGCTGACCAAATTTAGAGAGGGAAGATTTGATGATTTATTTGGTTATATTTCAAGATATCTTAGTGTTTTTAGTTGTTTGGTGATGTTTAGCATGAAAAATAAGTAAGGAAATTTCATGCCCTTCACCCACACTCATTGGCTGAATTTTTTACGAGAGAAATTGGATAATGGACTTTGATGAATTTCATGCTATTTAGGTGTGTTTAGTTGGTTGTGATGTTAGGTGTAAAAATCAAGTATGAAAACCACATATTCTTCATGAACCGTCCATGGCCGAATTTCCCAAAAGAAAATGTTGATGATGATTTTGCTATATTTCATGTCATCTAATACATATTTGATGATTTGGAGTATTGGAAGTGGAATGAAGTTATTTGGAGTTGAATTGGATGTATTGGCCAATTAACCGGTGTATAGATCGAATTAGTCCAAGACCATTTTATTTTGATAAATAATTGAACCTACATAGAACACCGTATTTAGATAATAATCCGAGCATTTAACATCCCATTTCATAGAGCCTAAATTAGTTTTATAACGGTTTAGCACAAATATAGTAAAGTGCTTGTTGTGCATTATGTCTAGGTAGTGAAACTTTCGATAAGGGTAAGGAGATTGCACCCAAAGATCGGGACTAGGAGTACTTTGACTGCCGATATTGTGAATAACCATATTATCATCTTAATTATCTAGAGTAATTTTTATTCATTTTGTGGTTTTAAAGAAAAATGAACTTTAATTGTAAATCTTTATGTTTTATGATTGAAATGTGACTAAATGAAATGAGTTTTATAAATCGTTTTGAAATTGAATGATGATTTTAAAAATTGAGTAATTGGAGACTTTATTTTACTTGTGAAATATATACATATAAACTTGGTTTGAGTTGATGGCTTATGATAATACAATGACATGAATGGCTAAATTTGTGAATTTGTGGAATATTTGGGTTGTTTGGTGTTGTTTTGACAACTTGGGTAAAATTATAATTGCCATGTCATGTTGCTGAAATTTTATTGAATTGGTGGGATATCGATTAGCTTACTGCAGTGGGCTGGTTTTCGTGGACCAGCCTATTAGAGGGGCACGGTAAACCCCGTTATATTTTACCTTGGTATGAGAGGCGCATAGGGTATCTCTTGAGGTAAAGCTTTAGAGTTCACTACACGCTAAACCACCACGTGATGGTGAACTCAGCCAACGCCAAGGAATGGCTATGCTTTTAAACCTAAAAATGTGTTTTATGCGTATATGAATTTTTCTTTAACAGCCTTGGTGGACTTGGTTGGATGCCCCGACCAAGGTATCCTCGAGAATGAATTTTGGCACGAGTCAAGTTTTTAAGAAATTCATAAGCCTTGCTGTATACTTTGAATGAAATGTAATTGGTTTAGATGGTTTGAAATGTGATTTGATGTTATGAACCATTTTATGATAAGCTATTTTAAGCTGTCTCCATTTACTCGGCTTTAGATATTTTAGATGATGTTTGTTTACTCACTAAGTTTATAAAAACTCATCACCCCCCTTTCCACCCATTTCAGGCTCAAGACAATCTATAGATAGCTGATTACGTCGAGGGTTATTATTGGACTCGCCTCCTCAGAAATTGTAGGTCCATAGCCTTTGTTACTTTTGGTCATTCGGCGGCCCACATGTCACTGTAAACTAAATTACATACTCTGGTTATCTGTGTTACTGTATGTATGAATTTATTTTGCTTTTACGCTGCAAAAATTATTTACGGATAATTCTATAAATATTATTTTATGAGAAAATGAAATATTTTATTTAATATTTTTATTTATTCTAATAGCTATAATTTCACTTTAAATGAAAGTTTTAGATATCTAAACTTATTTTTGGTTATGAAATGTGTATTTTTCACTCATATACCACATTTTTAGCTGGTTTCGAAATTTTTGAGAAAAATGACCAAAATGCCTCTATGAGACAAAATCTATATTTTTTATTTTATTTATTGTTTTGATTTGGAAATAGCCTATAATCTTTTAAAACATGACATTTAGTAATTGTTGCTCATAAGGGAGGTGAGAAAACTGATATTAAAGCCTTACAAGATTTCGGTCGGCATTTCAGGTAATGAATGTCTATATGGACATCGCGGCGGTTGTCACGGGCTCGAGGAGAGTACCGGGTTGTGACAAACTCTGAGATGGATTCTCTTCAGCATAATCCCTCAATTGTGAATTTTGCTATGGTAGGGCTAATCTTAGCCTCAAACCTTTCTTTATCACAACATTTATCTTCGGTTAATCCTATTATTATGTTTGATCATCATACCCGGATTGTTGACTCTGGTGCGATAAATCATATAGCATGTTCTTTAAGGTCATTCATATATTCAAAAGTTGTCAAAATGTTTATGTTTAGATGCCTAATGAAGCAAAACCTGTTGTGTCTCATATAAGAACAGTTAAGCTGTCATTATTTTTAATTCTACATGATGTGTTGTGTGTACCAGATTTTAGATTCAATCTAATCTCAATGAGTAAGCTTACAAATTCTAAAGCATATCATTTGAAATTTACTAATAATAATTGTCAAATTTAGGACACAAGCTCATTGAGAATGGCTAGTCTTGCTTAGACTCAAGCATGCCTATATATATTGCAAAGTCAGTTTCATACCACTACAGTTGAGCATTATGCCCTTGAAGACTCTGTTTTCAACTCCTCTCACTGCTCTGCTCAGAAGATTTCAAAAACTTCTTAAATAGTTTGGTTTATAGTAATTTCAAAGTTTTGAATGTCAATTGTAACACGGTCCCAAAAAACTTTGATATTTGGCATTTTTGTTTGGGACATCCTTCATCAAATAGGTTATCTGTTATTAAATAGTTTTGTTCTAATGTAAGTGTTTCTAATGATACAATTTGTGAAATTTGTCCACTTGCAAAACAAAAAAGACTTCAATTTTCTTTACATGAAAAATCAACTCTCTATTGTTTTGAGTTAATTCATATGGACATGTGGGGTCCATACCATGTTGCTGTTTTTAAAAGCTATAAATTTTTCCTCACCATTATGGATGACTATAGTAGATTTACTAGGACCTTTCTCATGAAAAATAAATCAGAAACTGTTACTATAGTACCAAGTGTTTATAGTATGATTGAAACACAATTCAACCATAAAATAAAACAGGTTCGGTCTAATAATGCACCTAAATTTAATCTTTTTGAATTCTTTTCTTTGAAGGGCATAATACATCAGCTATCATGTGTGGATACACCCCAACAGAATGGGGTTGTTGAAAGAAAACATCAACATTTGCTAAATGTAGCTAGATCACTAATGTTTCAAGCTTCCATGCCTTTACAATTTTGAGGCGATTCAATATTAGTTGCATCTCACCTTATAAATAGGATACCATCCCAGTTCTCAAAAATAAGACCCCATATGAACTTTTATTCAATAAATTCCCTTCATATAGTCATTTAAGGGTATTTGGTTCATTGTGTTTTGCATCCACACTAGCACAACATAGAAGAAAATTTGACTCGAGAGATAGAAAATGTGTGTTTATTGGGTATCCCATTAGAATAAAATGATATAGGTTGTATGATTTGAATATACATTAGATCTTCAATTCTAGGGATGTTGTTTTCTATGAGCATATTTTTCCCTTTAGAATAGAAAAACTTTCTACTAATCTTGAAACTTTATTTCTAGATGACAACATTTTTTCATTCTTTCCCAAAAACAATACTGATCAGCACACCTATCCATCAGACTCATACCCAAATATACCTCCTCATTCAACAACCACTTATCCAAATTCACCCATACATCCTATTTCTCCCATTGATACAATTGCCATAAACAACAATTCATAAAGGGATAATGTTGATGATATATATCTTCTTCACCAATTCCAATTATTCTTAATACTGATCCTAATACTTCATTCCAACCTAAGAAAAGTACAAGCATAAGACAAAAGCCAAAGTACCTAGACATTTATCATTGTGATTTCCTAAGCCATACTAACAGTGTTTCCCATTATCCTATTGCTAATCACATCTCTTCAAACAAACTTTTTTCCTCCTTCAAGGCTTTTACCGCTTCACTTAGCCATATACCTCAACCATATAGTTATCGACAAGCTATCTTACATGATCAGTGGAAAAATGCCATGGAATCTGAACTTGAGGTCTTAGAAGAGAATGAGACTTGGTCTGTTGTTCCCTTGCCTGATAATGCTCATATTGTGTGTTGCAAATGGGTGTATAAGGTGAAATTAAATGCATATGGGACTATTGAGAGATACAAGGCACAACTGGTTGTAAAAGGGAATAGCCAAGTGGAAGGTTTTGATTATATTGAGACCTTTAGTCCAGTAGCCAAGCAAACAATAGTAGGTACATTCTTTGCATTAGTAGTAGTTAAGGCTTGGCATTTATGCCAATTAGACATCAACAATGCCTTCCTAAATGGAGAATTAGATGGGACAGTGTATATGGATCTACCGTAAGGATATGAAGTAAAAGGTGATTATCCAAAAAATTGCAAGCTTGTATGTAAATTGAAAAAGTCATTATATGACCTTAAACAATCCTAAAAGAAATGGAATTCAAAATTTACAGATTCTTTAACTAGTTTTAGTTTTAAGCAGTCCAAGAGTGATTATTCATTATTTACCAAAACTACTGGCAAAAGGGACTTTATTGCTCTATTAGTGTATGCGGATGATATTGTGATTGGGAGTACATTATTAACTGCTTCAGCTACTGTAAAGGATTTTCTCAGTTCCAAATTCAAGTTAAAGGATCTTGGAACACCAAGATATTTCCTAAGCTTTGAAATTTCTAGATTAGAAAGAGGAATTTTTCTATGTCAACACAAATATATGTTAGAATTGATTAATGAATGTGGTTTCCTTGGTGAAAAACCCATCACCACTCCTATAAATTACAACAGTAAGTTAACAAAGGATGATGGTGCATAATTACTACAAGATGCCACAAGCTATAGAAAGCTAGTTGGTAGACTTCTTTACTAAACTTTCACCAGACCTGATATATGCTTTGTCGTGCCATGTCTTTCTCAGTTTATGGATGTGCCTACAATTACACATTTACAAGTTGCATATAGAGTTTTGAGATATTTAAAGATAGCTTCAGGTCAAGGAATTTTATTATCAGCTAAGTCCAATTTGCAATTACAAGTGTATACAAGTAATGATTGGGTAGGATGTAGAGATACAAGGAGGTCTATATATGGATTTGGAGTATTTCTTGGAAACTCCATCATCAGCTAGAAATCGAAGAAACAATCTGTGCTTGCTGGGAGTTCTACAAAGGCAGAATATCAAGCATGGCTTTAGCATGTTGTGAGGTACTGTGGCTTTTGTACTTGTTGTATGATTTTGGCATCGAACATAAAGACTCTGTGTTTATGCATTGTAATAATCTGTTAGCCATCTATATATGTAAAAATCTAACTTTTCATGAATGGACTAAGCATATTGAAATCGACTGTCATTTCATACTAGACAAGGTGCTGAATGGGACCATCAATCCACAACATATTGGTACTAGGGATCAAATTGCAGATCTCTTTACTAAGGCATTGCATCCATTTTAGTTTCAATTTTTCAAAAGCAAGCTGAGCATAGATGACATCCATGCTCTCCTTGAGGAAGGGTAATAAACATTAGTATTGTAATTTGTAATATTTTTAGGATAATAGCAGTAATTAGTTGTAACAATGTTATTTTTGTAAATACTCATACTTTTGATACCAACATATAAATACTAGAATATTGTAAATATTCAGAATAGAGAAAAACTGCAATAATCATTTCAGCTTCTCCTTCCCGAATGTTCGTCACCATGCTCGTCTCCTATTTGAGATTCATCAATATAATATTGATATATTTTATATAAAAATATATATTACCTTTATAGTATGAACTTATTTACTGATTCAATAAATTCTATCAAAATAGTGTGTATGTATGTATGTATGTCTGTATGTATATATGTACGTATAAGATCTTTATAACTAAAAATAAATACCTACAATACATTAAGTCCACGTTAAGCAAAATCTTCAAGCAACAATTAGTCCTTTTCTTATATATAAATATTTTGCTAATCTTTTTATGTTCTGGTGCTTTGATGTTTGTATATGCTTTCATTATCCAATCTTTAACTCACGTAAAAATGAAACATATTAAAACATCATATACATCCTAAATGTTATAACTCACGCAATGAAAAAAGATAAAAGCTCCTACCTTATAATGGTCAAGCAACTGATGAACAATCTGGTCCTCTAGCCCTTGCATTGATTGATGGATATCAACTGCATTGTTTGCATCTATAGCTACATTTGTCACTGGATCTCTAACTACATTGATTGCATATGCATCTATATGTCTTGCTGCACCTCCATTTGCATGAACTGCATTTGTATTTGCATCTCCATCTACATTGATTGAAAGTCTTTCTTCCGCTGCGTCTTCATCCGTTTCATCTTGCACTTTAAGCCTATTTGCATTTGAATACGTAGCGGTGGGTTACGTGCCTGATCATCATCAATAGCAGGCGCAACATCAAGAGCCTTAGTAGCACCAAAAGCCTTAATAGTAGCAAATTGGGCATGGACCTCATTGTCCATGGTGCAACTTCGCTTAACGCCTTGTCTTACCATTCTTTTCTCTTTGTGGTCCATTATCTTCCTCTTTTGCTAGGGATCGAATTCTACTTGACCCTCCAACTTCCATAATGGAATGTATTACTGCCCTTCAGATCTATTGACATCAATGTCGGCCCATTATGTCTTCAACATTTCTTCTGCAACTGGCTCCAAGGTCTCAACTACACACAACTGCACCAAAACATACATTACTATTAGGTTGAAAGGTAGTTAACATATGACAAAAAAATTAAATAAAATTAAACAGTATGGTCTTATTCCTTACCTTGCCTTCTCTCTCCAAACTTGCAATATGGATGTGAAAACCAGTGGGCTTTTCATCACAATGCCATTTTAGCATTCTTATATAAACTTGTCCAAACTAGCATTACGTTCAAAACTAGCATTGGATATCAAGAATTGCCTTTAACACCCAAAACTACACGTCAATAGTAAAACATTTTAATCACCTAATAAAATCATATGCAAAAAGAAAAATGAAAAACCTTAAGGTAGGGCACATTACTTGAAACACCCATACAAATCCGTATAGGTGGTAACATTTCTTTTCTTTCGCTTCCACCGTTTGAGGTTCAAAACCCCTCAACATGTAATCCATGGTTAGACTCCATACATAGGTGCCCTATGGGAACACATTCCATTGGTCAATGTTATTGACTAGCGACAACAACCATAGAATCATTTCTCGTTTATAGTCTTGACTGAATAAAACATTGTTCACAATCAAGACAAGGGCAATTTTTATCGTGTCTCCATCTTGCTGAATTTGCTCTCTTTTGAACATCTGTAAAACTTGTTGCATATTCACCTCGTTCCTTGCCCCCCAATATCACTCGTGAATTCCTCTAGGGACGGCCTTGTAGGGACTAACAATAATGGCCGACATGGTACCAAACTTTAGTCCTGTCACCAAGAAAAACTCATGCTTCGAGAATCGAGCCTTGGTCTTACTTATGGCAAACCATAACTCACCTTTAATGGCGTTGAGTTGATTGATTCTATACAACTTTATGTTATGCATGAGATTGGTAAATAATAAACTCTAGTCCAATTCAACGTCCATTAGATGCCTGAAGCATGTTTTTTTTATTGCTTCCGACTCATTTACTTTCCGTAGCACCCCATGTATAACATGCAGCTACGTCCACTTATAGTGGACATTAATGCTAGCGTTGAAGCCCCATTGGTCCCTTGACACACAAAGCAAAGCCTCCACATTCTCTTACTCTGTTTCTATTCTGGCCACCTACAACATGAAACAGATAACATTTCTATTTTAGAAAATATGATCAATGAAGATTAAAAAAAATAACGAGCTCTTACTATCTTTACATACACAAAACAAAATAATTTCAGCATGTGTGAAGCATGGATTATTAAGTAAATCAACATATACATATTAAGGCATTAAACTTGAGCCAAAAAATACAAAATCCATGCATTAACAGTCATGCAATGCCATACAGATAAAATTCAGGCAATGGCATACATATAACACTCACGCACTTCCATATAGATAATAGTCACACAGTGCCCTACAAATAACATTGACACAAAGACCTATACAAAACAATCATGCAATGCAATATAGATAATAGTCATGCAATGCCCTATCAAACAGTCATGCAATTCCCTTTCAAGAATCACACAATGACTTACATTCAATCATGCAATGAGCTACCAACAAGTCACGTAATGCCGAAAACCCTTAAACCAATCACGCACACCCTAAGTGGTGCCATGCCTAAAACTAATCATGCATAAGGTGTCAACCATTCACGTAAACCCTCAATCATGCAATACCTAAACCCTTAAAAACCCAATTTCTATCTACCAATGACACATGCCTATCAACTGGTCATACATGCCTTGTCACCATTTGAGCAAAAAACCTCCAACAATACCAAATTCAAATTTATATTCAACAATTTCAAACAACAAAAATATCAATATGAACAAGCAATATGCCTATGTTTATGCTTAAAAACCATAAATGAAGAACATGAAGAATAAGCATAGCCCTAAACCTTTCTCCACATGGTTAAAAATAAAAATAAAAATATATGCCTACCTTTCTCCAAGGAATGTGAACTTTCTCTCACTGCTCAATATGTGAACTACCTTTATGTGAAAAACCACTCGAAAATGCTTCTATCACTGCTTAAAACGCTCGACAATTGACTCGGTAAGGAATGTTTTTGTGAGAATGCTTTGTAGGGAGATGTATGGTCTATCGATGAGAACTGAGCAATTACAAAGCTAGAAACAAACTTGATGCAAACATATGAGTCAAGTTAAGGTGTGGAGCCAAACATATGGGTCGATTTCATTAAGGGTAATTTTATTCTAATTTAATTTTTCTTACCTAAAAACAGTTAAAATTATAATGAGATCTATTTTCAAAAATACCTTATGTGTAGAGCCTACTTTTAAAAGGAACTTTAAATCAAACAAGCATAACAGCCAAGAGTTTAGAAATAATTCTAAATTCAGACATTGTTCTGGTTCACGCACTTTTTTTGGTTGTTTGACTTAGCCAATAAGAAGTTCGCATCAGTAAATAATGAATAATTTTCTAAGTAGACCCGATTTTAATAATGAGCAAATGCCCAGTTCTTTTTATTTATTTTTGCTTTATGAGTAAAGATGTATGCAACCTTAAATAGTTAGGAAACTTGTTGTGGATAGTTGGCGGGTTTCAATTTTATAAGTGGACATGATGTGGGTTTTCAGCCACCGTGCCTAAAATTGCTCTTCGCACTTGTTACCTTTCCATGGTTCTGCAGTTGGCACGCACATAAAAGATTAAAATAAAATTACATTATATTTTTTTATGGCTGACTGCTTCAATTGATTAGCTTTCTATTCTTTTTTTAACGTTTCCAACTGGTTTGGCCACATGATTAATTTTTAACATTAGCTTCATATCTCCATCCAACAAGCCAATAGCCCAATAAAAGAGAAATAATTAAGAGAGCTTTTGTTATATAAATCATAAATGTAACGACCCCTCATTGGCCGCTACCGGCGTCCAAGACCTCTGGGAGATCCCGCCAAGTCCCGAACAAGCCTTTACGAAATTCTCAATACATTTATTAAATATGCTAACACGTACATAAATGATTAATAATAAAAATAATTGCACTATTGACATTCTATTTCCAATAATAGCAATTAAATTTAAAACACAAAGTTTTTAACAATACATATTTATAAATTTACAATACTGATAATATGTAGAAATTTCATGTGACTAAACTCTATACAACGGACCAACTTGGAACGAGGCTAAGAGATGCCTTTACCTATCCGCAGGAAACTGAGCACACTGATAATTACACGCTAAGTCGATCCCTATCTGCAAAAAGAAAAATAACAGGGGTGTGAGTCTCACAGACTCAGTGATCATCAGCTCAATGAGTTGGGCGTAGATGGGAAACAAGTAAGCAGCAGATCAGTTAAATATAAAAATACAGGATTATAAAAATAATTTGTTTCAAACGGGGGTTTGTGCCTTATATAAAAATTGAGAATTTCTTATGCATTGTAATCACTTCAAGCAATAAATCATCCAAGGTGGATAAAATTTTTCACTACAAAACATACCAATAACTTTTTTCAAGTCAATCATTTGAAATATTGATTTAAAACCATTTTACATAAAAGATTTCCGTAGTCGAAATCAATTGGCATTTTATTAAAATCAAATCAATAAATTCAGACAAGTTCCCATGAAATCTAATGTTAATCAAACTTATACATAAATCACAAATTACCTCGTACTTAAGGGGTTAAAATTCATTTCACCATAAAAATAGGAAAGCTGCAAAAAACCGTTTAATTCCATTTTCACCATGCAAAGAAATATGATTCATAACCTTTAAAACTCATTTCAACCCATATAAAACAATTATATTTCATCAAAAATAATCAACAAAGCTTATGACTTTCTTAAAAACTTGGCTCGTGCCAAAACCTGTACTCGGTGACACCTTGTGTAAGGGCATCCAATCGAGTCCGCTAAGGCTGTTAAAACAACATATACACATAAAACATATTTTTACGTTTAAAAACATAGTCGTTCCTTGGCGTTGGCTAAGTTTCGTCTTCACGTGGTGGTTCGGGCTGAAGTGAACTCTAAACTATACCTTATGAGATACCCTCTGTGCCTCTCGTACCAAGGTATAATATAACCGGGTTTACCGTGCCCTTCTTATAGGCTAGTCCACGGAAACCCGCCCACTACAGTGAACTAATCACATAACCCACCAAATCAATAAAATTTTGGTAGCATGGCATAACTAATATTATTTTACCCAGTCTGTCAAAGTAAAAACAAAATAGTTCAGGTAATTCACACAAACACAAATCCAGCCATCCATGCTATCACATTGTCATAAGCTATCAATTCAAACCATATATATATAACACAAATATATATTCTCTACTTACTCTTGAATCTCTTGGTTAAATAAAATCACTTTTAAAAGAATCCAAATTTGATTTTCAAGGGGATATTTTAAATCCTTCTCAAAATATTGATCCCCGTATCACGTTAAAACTCTTTTTTCATAAAATATTCATTATAAATATTTGCATGATATTTTTATATCAAAGTAACATGGTGAATATGTAATAAATTTCATGAATGCACACCACACAAACAATAAGGCATAATTTTCCTTGATGTAAATCGTTTCAAAAAGCTTGTTTCTCAGTTTAAAACACTTTACGTATAATTTATATATGGATATTCAAAACAATTTCTAAAAATAACTTGCATTCACAATTTCCTAAAATTTCCACCAGCGCATGCTATCTATAAATTTTGCACTTTACGTAAAATATACGCACATGTATATATATACGAAATTTTTAAACTTGACACCCCCTACTCACCTCGAAATAGCAAGATATTACATCACTATTTTCTACTTGCCGATAGCTCGTTAATTCCTCTGGCACGCCACTATAGTGCACTATATTCACTGAAGCACTTCCAAATTTCCAAATTTATTTTCTCTTTTGGACTTTTCTTTTCCTTGTTGCCATTGGGCCTTTTCCATGGGCTTTTTCATTTCTTCCTGTTGGGCCATGCCCATTTTTGTTTCATATTTTTTTTTCATTTTTCTTTTTCTTCTCTCTTTTCTTCCTTTTTTTTCCCTTCCTCTTTCACCGCCTGCAACTCTTAAAACCGCTACAATTTCTACACCTCTCTCCCAAACAAAATTAGCAGTTGTACTACCCATATAAACCTCAAAATTTTCAGCTCTAAACCTTTAAATTTCAACAGCAAAATTAGCTCCTATCCTCCCTTAAAAGAGTAGAAAAATAAGCTTTCTATCCCTCTTAAAACCTGTAGAATTTTTACCTTTCTTCTTCAAAATTTTTGGCAACACAAAGCTACCCTTTGTCCTTCACAATTTTGCAACAAACATCCCCCAAAACCAGCAGCTTATCCTCAAAAGTTTCAGCCACAAAAACCTAAAAAATTTCAGCAATTTAAACCTTAAAAGTTTCAGCAACTAACCCCAAATTTCTAGCAATAAAACCCCTCCAAAAAAGCATCGAATTTTCTCTCTTTTCTTACCCTTCTACTGCCATTTTTCATTTTTAAAATTAGTTCCTTTTCTCCTTCAAAAGTAGCAGCAAACTCACAAATTTCAACAACAAAAACCTTCAATTTTTCAGTAGCTAAACCTCCCCAAAAAGGCACAGAATTTTTCTGTTCTTTTTCTTGGTCTTTCTCGGCTGCCTTCTTATTCTTTTTCTTTCCTTTTTCTCTCCATTTTCTCGGTCTTTCTCAGCTGCCTTCTTATTCTTTTCTGTCTACTTTATCCTTTCTTCTTTCTTTCTTTGGACATGGCAACTACTTGAAGGCCAAGCCTTGGAAAAAAATTCACTTTCTTTTGCTTGTTTTTACTCACATGAGCGGCTTGCCCTATACTTATCTTTTCTCCTTATTATTATTTTTTCTTTACTTTTATTCATGGCTTTTTGGCTCATTCCTTATTACTCATATGTGATTGAAATTGAAAGTCAAAAAGCTTGTGCACCATTCCCATCCGCCACTTTTCTTGAATATTTTCTTTCTTCATCATTTACCTTTCCTTTTTCTCCATCCTATGCATGGCCGGATGGCCCATGCTTCAGTGGTTGTTGACTTTTCTTTTCATGCAGTAAGATTGCAAGTCTAAGATGCCTTGGAACCATTTACTCGCCCATCCTTCCATTCTTTCTTCATTTCTTCTTTTTACTTTACATGTCATGCCACTCCGTTAGCTTTCTTTGTTTTCTTTCCACAAATGTTATATTTAAACCTTTTTCTCATCAAATCACATCACTTTTCTTACTTGTTTACCATGGCCCATCCTTGCCAAACCATGGTTTCCTCCATTGACCTCTAAATATTAAAATTATACATAAGTTTTCAAATTTTTTCTTTATTTACCGTGTAACTCTCTAAACTTTTATCTTTTACAATTTGATCCTTCCAATACATTTTAAATTTCAATCTCCTTTTTATCTTTCCTCCTTTACACGCGTACAACCAAAATGTCAAACTTATGTTTTAATGCGGTATCACCATAATATTTAAATATTTACTTACCCGCGCTAACTCGATTTAATAAAATCACGCGAGCACAATTATCGTTGTTTCTCTCCAGAATTCTTCCTTACTTCTTCTCCCCCACTTGGATTAACCACATAGTCCCTTTTTCATGACTAATTCCAATGCTCGATTAAATTTTAATATTTTAATATTATTTTATTAAATAAAATATTATTTTATTTTAAAAATGTTCATTTATCTTTTTCGGTCCCAAAACGCATTATTATGTCTCGGTTTACTTCCAAATCATCATTTAGCTTACTAATTCATCACCGATGAAAATATTATTATTTGATTGTTGTTTCTGCGCGTGCGAAAGATTTTACTCTTGAGCGTTCCTTTCATCCTTTGTCGTTCTTTAGCACGCCAATTCCCATCAATCACTCTTTCATCTTTCTAGGAAGGTTACGTTGACTACTATACGAGGGTACGAGGTGTTACAATAAATTCATGTATTATTTCAAGATGCAATTCTCTCTTGGATAAAAAATATGCATGTGTTTCCATTTTATTTCAGGCTACAATTTTAAATTCCTTAAAGATTGATTCTCAAATTAAATCCAATAATCATGGATAGTTAACTATACAATTATTATGCCATTCTTTGTTGAAAGATTCATTGAACTCTTGTAATTCTTTGATTTTTCTCCCCATCTTGAAGGATTTTTTTAGATAAATTTTATTATTTAGCTTTCATGAGTGCAAGGCTATTTATTTTATTTTGTTTACATCAATATTATTTTTGTATTGGTTTGAAATAGAGGCATCCACAAGTCAAACTTAGTTGACATCTTTAAAACCTAAGTTAGGTTTAAGCCAATCTATTCCAACCCGCTTAAATTAACATGAGAGTCCATAAAGTCAGCCATTTGACGTGAAATGAAGTCACTATCAATCTTTTTATTTAACTGCAATTGACTAGCTAGGTGAATATATTTTTCCTAATAAGGTCCTATACTTGATTTAGATTCATTAAAAAGAATAGGTCCCAGTCTATAAATTTGACTAAGTTTGAAAGTACAATTATGTTTGAAGAAGATATTAGCATCCTCAAAACGCCCATTCAAAATATACGTAATTAATTATATGTCACCTTTTTAGACTTAAACTTTATTTCAATATTCTAATTTATTTCACTTAACTATTCCATTATTTTATTACTATTTTGAAATAAATTAAAACCTAATTTTTACCTTATCCTTAAAACTGTTTATTTATTATTCTTGAAGTTTAAAAGATAATCATTTGTACATTTTATTAACCAAAGTTTCTTTTTTTTATTATTTATTTTCATTAGCCATTATAATCATAATCTAAAAACAAAATTATTTTCCTTACATTGTTCTACAATTTTTATTCATGAGATTTTTAAATTAATATTGTTGACCCTTTAATCTAATCTTTAATTTTGTACCAATTTATACTTATATCTTACTCTAAATAAATCAATTGTATTTATTTTTATTATTAATTGGTCATTACATTGGGTTTATTATTTATGTTTTTCTTTTCTACATATAATGATTAGAAGTTACATAGATTTTTCTGGTTTCTGGTTTATTAGTAGCACTTTTTTTTAACAATCCTCTTTTCTTCTTGCCATGATGGATGGTCATGTTGAATTATTAGATGCCACTCATAATCTATAAATATAACTATAAATTCTTAATTAAATTGATTTAAATTTATTGTCAACATGTTAAGGACCTAATGGGTCACACACAATAGGATGACAATGTGAAATTAAAATGAGATTGCTATTTAATTAGAAATTAGAAATTTCCAATAAGGACTTAATTAAATTGCTTAATTAAGTGGAAAGATTAAAATGCAATAAACAAAAAGTTGTATTAGCATTTTAACCTAACTATAAATACCTTTTATATGGGCATTGCACTTTGTAAGAAAAAAGTGAGAAAAGATGACAGAAAAATAAAAAGAGAAAAAACCCAAGCCTTCGTGACATTTTCTTAAAAAAGAAATTTCCAAAAACAAATAATCTTTGGGATGTGAGATTTTTCAAAAAAATCTTAAATACTAGCATAGCATCACGACACCACATAATCCCAACCTAGTGTAGGTCTTTCAATTGACATCTATGTAGATGACCATTGGACGTTGGACACATAGACTGCTTTGGTTTGCGACAATTGGACTTTGGTGTACAATCAAGCGGAGCTATTTTGATATGTGATTTTTGAAAATCACTTCTTGATGTATATGGCTAAACATAATTTTGCTTATTTTTACTTTTAACCGATCAATAGGACAACATAAATGATCCAATATTGATTTTGGTTTTGTATATTTATATTCCAATGTGTTATATGAATGTGATGTTTTCTCAAAGCATGCTCGAAACCCTTCACATTTCTCTGTCCTTATTCTTCCCATCCATGGTGTGCACGTGTGTCTCTTGAAAAGGATTTGAATCATGCTAAGGTGATCATATGTAGCGAAATATTATTAAAATGTTAATCCCTTAAGCCATGAATTGCTTTAATTAAAACTAATCTAAAAAAAAATGACAAGAGAAAGATTTCGACATATTTGAAAGTTGGATGTCTGCTTTCTTCTGTGGAGTCGTCCTTGGCTTTTCATTTTTGACTTTTGTGCACTAACTAGGACTTATCAAATTGTAGCAGCACAATTGTTCTACCTCTAATGGTGATCCATATAGTGATTTGCCAAAATCTCTTCACTAAGATTGTGTGAATCCCTAAGTCAAAATTTGTGCTAGCAAACTCTCAACATTGAGCTCTCTTGTGTTTCTCTCTTTTGGCTATGAACTTATCTTAACGCATGAAAAAATAAAAATAGAACTCTTCTATTCATTCAAAAGGCAGTTGCAGGATTCTTTTATAGAGTGAATTGACCTACTTTATATCCAACAAAGATTAGAAAAATGTTTTAGGCTAATTAGGCTTTTATTTTAATACTCCATCAAATCATATTTGGTTTAGCTAAATATTTAATTTTATTAAGCCTCTATAAATCCAATTAGATCACATCCAATTGAATTCAAATTAATTTCAACAATTCACCTTATGTGTATGACCCATTAGGTTCCCAACATGTTGACAATAAATATAAATTAATTCTATTAAGAATTTATATTAATATTTATAGATCATTAGCAGCATCTAGCAATAAATCCTGGTCACCCAAATGTTAGGATAGTCAATATGATTTGACAAACCTTTTAGTGTATAGTAACTTAGTGTAATTCAATCTTTTCATCATATATCCTAGATAAATAAAAAGTTCGGCACTATGTCTCCTTTCTAACTTCTCCATATTAGTCTTCTAGTTTCCGTATTGACCAATCAAGATTGCCTTGGGCAAGGACTTTTACTTAATATAAGACAAGAGAAAGTGATATATGTCCCTTTCAAATCACTTGGATGATGAATCCTCTCTAAACTACTCACTCATTTTTGCATGCTTCATGTTATACCCAAAAACACCCTATTTGGGCATTTGGTCACCTCCAAACCCGTACAGGTGAAATCAAAGCATGACAATTCACATACAAGGTGACCTAGTATCACAAGTCTAAGGATTACTTACACTAATGACACATGAAAGTACTTCCATAGACACTTAAGTAAAATATTAAATGAAACTCTTATAGCGGGTCATGTTCAATGAACATGTTCCTTAACAAGCACCAACATATTATCCCTAAGTATCTTACATACTTTAACCTATGAGATTAGTTGTTTACTTCTAAAGTAAGGAGGCTTAGTATGTACTAACCTTTAAGCATTATCAATGTGTTTATTTTTGACAATACAATGACCATGAACATATTTAGAAACAAGGCTTCCGATTAATTGCTCTTCGCACTTGTTATCTTTCCATGGTTCTGTAGTTGACTGTTTCACTTGACTAACTTTCGATTCGTTTTTTAACGTTTCCAACTGGTTCGGCCACATGATTAATTTTTAACATTAGCTTCGTACGTCCATCCAACAAGCCAATAGCCTAATAGAAGAGACAAGTAATTAAGAGAGTTTCACAGAACGTTCCCAAGTGGTTTGGCCACATGATTTTTTGTTAATTAGTTACGGAACATATGTCATTGTAATTATAATAGTTATAAATCATTAACAGAGAGTCTGCAACCTCGTTCGCTGACCTGGGAATTTTAGCTTTGCAATCATTTGGCAATTGGCAACAATGGAGATTCATTAGGTTCTGAGTTAAACAAAGGATATATAATTCTTTCTTATATCATAAATCATTCATGTTTTTTCATTTATTTCAAGATTTAATTTAAAATCGTAAACGTTGATTCTCAAATTAAACACAATAATTATTGAAATCTGCTTCTAGATATATAATTTTTTCAATAGTTATATAGAAATCAAATTATAAGTAAGGGTCTATTTGGTAACCGAAAAATAACTTGCTCGAGAAAATTTTTTTTAGTGTAAAATATTTTACAAGAAAATTTGATATCTTTTAATATTTGAATAAATTATCGAAAACATTTTCTATCATTTGGATAATTTTATGAAAAATATTTTCCATCACTAGCGAAGTTATTTGGATATTGAAGATTTTAAATAGAAATTGATTACGAAGCAATAGTGTCATTTGGTTTTACTAATTTAAGATCAAAATTAAGAATATACATAAAAATAAACAAAATCAAAAATGATATTTTTAAAAATATTTAACCACATATTTATAATTAAAATAAACTCTAATTTCCAATCACCATCTCTTCATTTTCTTTACATGCATGTCTTTGTTTTTACTAATTGAATTACATCATAGAACACTTACAGTAGTAAAATTTTCTTTTCTGTTTTCACTAAGTTCAATTTATTGTTCTCGCTGTCATTTGTCATTAATTCAAAACTAAGTAGCAATCAAGACAAGGGAAACGCAAAACCATGTTCAAAACCCATAAAATAATAAGATGGTAGTATAAACACAGAGCTATGTTCAAAACCCATAATATTCTTGCTCCTTACTCTGTTATGGTCTTTTGATTTTGTTCTTTTTTATATATTTTTAAAGTTTTTTTTTCTTTTGCGGTTTATGAATAAAGAAGCATGCAACCTTAAACAGTTAGGAAACTTGTCATAGACAGTTGGCGGGTTTCAATATTATAAGTGGACATGACTTGGGTTTTCGGCCACCGTCCCTATAATTGCTCTTCACACTTGTTATCTTTCCATGGTTCTGTAGTTGACATGCACATAAAAGATAAAAACAAATTACATTAGAAAGATGCTTTTTATTTTTAGTGTGTGAACCAATAGCTTTTTATGGTTGACTGCTTCACTTGATTAACTTTCTGTTCTATTTTTTACGTTTCCAATTGGTTTGTCCATATGAATTCCTCTGGGGAGGGTATCATAGGGACTAACAATAACGGCTGACGTGATACCAAACTTCAATCTTGTCATCAGGTAGAACTTATGCTTTGAGAATCGAGCTTTGGTCTTACTAATGGTAGATCATAACTCATCCTCAACGATGTCAGGCTGACTGATTTTGGGTAGTATTAGGTTGTGCACAAGATTAGTGCAGAATAAATTTTTGTTTAATTTAACGTCCATCAGATGCCTGAACTATGTTCTTTTCATTGCTTCCAACTCATGTGCTTTTCGTAGCACCTCACGTAAGACATACAGCTGCATCCACTTACAGTGGACATTAATGCCAGCATTAAAACCCCATTGGCCCCTCGGTACACAGAGCAAAGCTTCCACGCTTTCTTGCTTTGTTCCTGTTCTAGCCATCAACGACATAAAACATTTAACATTTCTATTTTATTAACTATGATCAATGAAGATAAAAAAAATGATAACTATTTCTCACTATATTTGCATACATAAAACAGAATAATTCAAACACATGTGAAGCATAGATTATTAAGTAAATCAACAAATACCTATTAAAGCATTAAACTTGAGCCAAAAAATACAAAATTAACACAATGATGGTCATGCAATGCTATACACATAAAATTCATGCAATGCTATACATCTAACACTTATGCACTTTCATACAGATAATAGTTACGCAATGCCCTACAAATAACAACGACACAATGACCTATGTAAAATCGTCAGATAATGCAATACAGATAACAGTCACATAATGCCATATGAAGCAGTCACGCAATGAGCTACCAACAAGTCACACAATACCAAAAACCCCTAAACCAATCACACACACTCTAAGCGACTCCATACCTAAAACCAAGCATGCATAAAGTATCAACCACTCACATAAACCCTTAAAAACCCATTTCGTATCAACCAATGATGCATGCTTATCAACCAATGATGCATGCCCTATCACCGTTCGAGCCAAAAACCACCGACAATACCAAATTCAAATTTATATTCAACAATTTCAAATAACAAGAGTGTCAATATGAACAAGCAATATGTTTATGTTTATACTCAAAAACCATAAATGAAGAACATGAAGAATAAGAATAGCCCTAAACCTTTCTCCACATGATTAAAAATAAAAATAAAAATATATGCCTACCTTTCTCCACGTAATGTGAATTTTCTCTAATTGCTCAATATGTGAACTACTTTTATGCGAAAAACCACTCCATAATGCCTCTATCACTGTTCAAAATGCTCAACGGTTGACCTACCGAGAAATGCTTTCATGAGAATGCTTTGTAGGGAGACGTACGGTCTATCGATGAGAACTGAGTTACAAAGGTTGTAAATATATTTGACACAAACATATCAGTTGGGGTTGAGGTGCGAAGCCAAATATATGGATCAGTTTCATTCAGCATAATTTTATTCTAATTAATTTTTCTTATCTAAAAATAATTAAAATTATGATGAAGTTATTTTCAAAAATACCTTATGCATGAGGCCTACTTTTGAAAAGAAATTTAAATCAAACAAGCATAACAGTCAAGAGTTTAGAAATAATTCTAAATTTAGACATTGGTTTACGTACTTTTGTAGCTTGTTTGACTTTGTCTCCCTCACATCTACCAGGTTGTGTGCTTATAGAGGGTGAACGTAAGGTGTGTTTTTTTTCGTGTTTGACTTTTCAATTTTGTACGGGTTTCAACCTTAAAAATTTTTTCGTGTAACATGAGTTTAAATATGCATTTTTGAAATTTCATACCTGTTAAGAAATGTTACACTTTAAATAAATATGATCCAGTTTAGAGAAATTAAATTTAAATATTTTAAACCTTAGAAGTTAAGATAAAAGCCTATAATACATTAAGTCCATGTTAAGAAAAAACATCGAGTAACAACTATTCTGTGTTTATAAATATATATATATATATATATATATAAGTATACCACCATTTCTAAAATGTTGAATTTGTATTTTAACGTCTAACAGGGTATACAAGTCTTTGTTGTTCTCCAACGTAACCATGGGACATCAACAAAGCGCCCACTGTCCGTACCTGTTAATGCAACCATTGGACAACTCAAACAAAAAGTGTACACAACTTTGGGCTGTCAAGAAACAATTAGAAGTGTTTCCCACAGCGGACGACAGCTACAAGATCATTGGATAATTAATGACTGTGGAATTGGTAAGGGGGCTGAAATCATTCCGAGTCTGTAAACAGCTAAATAATGCTCTTTGGGAAATTGGTGTTAAAGATGGTAGTATGATAACAGTTGGATGAGTTTTTATTGAAGGTTGAAGCATATGGCTACACCCTAGAATAAGAATAATTTGTGATTGTGATTGTGCTGGTCCTAATCTACGCCCTAGAATAAGTATGATTGTGCTGCTTTTATAAATAAGAGAATTTATAAAGGTAGGTGCATTTCGTTTTAAGACTATTCAAAGAGAATTTACATCGCTGAAAGAGATATAAGCACATTATTATTATTATTGTTTAACATTCAAAGGGATTCAAATGCACACTATTCAACCATTACATTCATTAATCACATTGGTAGATTAGGACCAGCACAATCACAATCACAAATTATTCTTATTCTAGGGCGTAGCCATATGCTTCAGCCTTCAATAAAAAGTCATCCAACTGTTATCGTACTACCATCTTTAACACCAATTTCCCAAAGAGGATTATTAAGCTGCTTTCAGTCTGAGAGCGGACTCAGAATGATTTCATCCTCATTACCAATTTCACACTCATTAATTATCCAATGATCTTGTAGCTGTCGTCCGCCGTGGGAAAGACTTCTAATTGTTTCTTGACAGCCCAAAGTTGTGTACACTTTTTGTTTGAGTTGTCCAATGGTTGCATCAACACGTACGGACAGTTGGTGCTTTGTTGATGTCCCATCGTTATGTTGGAGAACAACAAAGACTTGTATACCCTGTTAGACGTTAAAATACAAATTCAACATTTTAGAAATGGTGGTATACTTATATATATATATATATATATATATAAACACAGAATAATTGTTACTCGATGTTTTTTCTTAACGTGGACTTAATGTATTATAAGTTTTTATCTTAACCTCTAAGGTTTAAAATATTTAAATTTAATTTCTCTAAACTTGATCATATTTATTTAAAGTGTAGCACTTCTTAACAGGTATGAAATTTCAAAAAAGCATATCTAAACTCATGTTACACAAAAAAAATTTGCCATGTAAACGAATCTTTTTATTGAATTAACCATACGTAATTATAGTAGCATTTTATATCTTTTCATTCTATTTATATTTGGAGTTGTATAAAAAAACATTTGAACTCAAATCTATCATCTTTAGCCAATTGATTCAATATATACTTATCATCGATTCAAATAGCTTTTATACTTCATTCATGTAGATACACATGTACATACATACACAGTCACACACAACTTTAATAATTTTTGGATCACTTGAATAAAAATTTGAAAGAAAATGAAAATCCGTAATGACTTTATGATAATTCTATTTTATAGAATTATTTTATTCCAATTTTGTTATTAAATTTTAGCTAAGTCCTTAGTTTTTAATTGTAATTTACTTAATTTTTAGTTATTTTTATATTAAGTTTATTTTTCAGTAAGTTATTTAATTTTATGTTATTTCCTTTAATTTGGTTCATATTTATTAGTTTTTATATTTTTGGTAGGACCTAAAGTCATTGAGTTTAATTTTGGAAAGTAAGGTGCTGAAAGATCTAGAAATCTGCTTGCATAAGCTTTAGTGTTTTAGCCATATCTCTAGCTACAAAACTCCAATTGCTGCGATTCTTGGACCATTGGAAAACTAAGAGACAGAGCTACAACTTTTGTGAAGATCACTTTACCCAGTTCTACCTTGACGATAGAGAAAATCGCATCGTAAAGTTACTGGACGTACTGTGCCGGGAATGGAAATTTGGAAAGACTAACAAGTGATTTTTGGGGTTGTCATTATGTTTTTAAGCCCAATTAAACCCTAGGTCAACTTAAGTAAATTTAAGTTAAGTTTGTTAGTATAAATAGGATGTTTTTGAAGAATTTAAAGAGAGAACCTTTGGAGATTCAAGAAGTTAGAAGTTGAAGCGGAAACCCGAAGATCAGAGCGGCAATTATTTTGTTTCCTTCCTTAGCTTTTATTCTTCTTGTTATTTTCAATGGTTGAACTTTATACAATATTATTTGATTTTTGCAATTATGAGTAGCTAATTTTCTTTTTCTAGGATTGCAATTGAACTCACATGTAGTTTAAGTTTTTAATCTCTTTCTTACTTATTTTCAATGGAAATTGAATTGTTTATTTCAATTTGTTCTTAATGCTTTTAATTGCCTGATCACCAATTAAATTGATTTAGGAACCTAAACAAACTTGGGAGAAGGAGTTTAGAGTAGACTAAAATTGGGATAGCATATGATCATATTAAATGATTTGCGTATAGGATAGGGATATACCTATAGGCCATATGTAGCCAGATTAGAGCATGAACTTAATGAGTCTGTTTTAATTTCAAATCGCATAGGGATATAGTGTTTTGGTTAAAATAGATATTTTTATAGGACGAGTCGAGAGACCCTTATAAATAATTTAGGACTCTAGGTTAGCAATTCAACCCATTGAAATAAGTTAGGGATGAGAGGTAAAATTTAGATGAAGTGTGAGGGATATTGTAATCCTAGGCTTGTTTAATCTGATATTTTCTCCAGTTGTTATTATTTTGATTTTTCTTGTTATTTTAAATTCTAGTTTATTAGTTTTAATTAATTAATTAATTTAGATTATTTGGATAAAATTAAATTGTTTTAATTTTAGTAATTAGTAAAGTTTTAGATCAATTCTCCGTGTGAACGATACTCTACGTGCTAATAAACTGTCTATTCGATACGTATACTTGCGTAGTGGATTTTTAACTGACAAGTTTTTGGCGCCATTACCGGGGAATTGTTTTTAAAATTTTTATTAATACTAATACCAAGCAATTTAGTCTTACTTCAAATTTTATTTTTCTTGTTTTAATATTAGTTTTTGTTTGTTTGCAAGTATCGTTGGTCATTGTATGCAAAGAAAAAACAACTTGAATCTTGTTCCTTTTGATCCTGAGATAGAAAGAACTTTCAGAAGACGTCAAAGGGAGAATTTGCAAGTTGCAACTTTAAATCAGACAATGGCTGAGGATAATAATAACGATGGCAATATTGCCATTAATCTGGTTCCTGAAGCAAATAGAGCACTCTGAGATTATGTTGTTCCACTTTTGCAAGGTTTACACCAAAGCATTAGGAGACCTTCTATCAATGCGAATAATTTTGAAATTAAACCAGCTTACATTCAGATGATTCAGTCTTCAGTCCAGTTTGGTGGGTTACCTAGTGATGATCCTAATTCTCATTTAGTGAATTTCTTGGAGATTTGCGATACCTTTAAATACAGTGGAGTAACCGATGATGCTATCAGATTGAGACTGTTTCCATTTTCTCTGAGGGATAAAGGAAAAAGCTGGCTTAATTCACTATCTAATGGGTCTATCACTACATGGGAAGACTTGGCTCAAAAGTTTCTTGCAAAATTCTTCCCCCTTGCAAAGACTGCAAAGATGAGGAACGATATTACCTCCTTCACACAATTTGATGGTGAGTCCTTGTATGAAGCTTGGGAAAGGTTTAAGGAATTATTGAGAAGATGTCCACATCATGGGATTCCTGATTGGTTGCAAGTTCAGACATTCTATAATGGGCTGGTTGGGTCAATTAAAACTACAATTGATGCTGCTGCTGGTGGGGCGTTAATGAGTAAGAATGCTGCGGATGCCTATAACTTGTTGGAAGAGATGGCCTCCAATAATTATCAATGGCCTTCAGAAAGGTCGGGACCGAGAAAAGTGGTTGGAGCTTATGAAATTGATGCACTTGGCAACTTAACTGCTCAATTAGCTTCACAAGTGGCTACACTTACCAAAAAGTTTGACACACTGAGAGTCCATGCAGTTCAAAATTCATCAGTAGTTTGCGAGATGTGTGGAGATGGCCATTCACATGATCAATGTCCATATAATTCTGAATCAGTCCAGTTTGTGGGGAACTTCAATAGACAGCAGACTAATCCTTACTCCAATACTTATAATCCTGGTTGGAGAAACCACCCAAATTTTTCATGGAATAATGTAGGGCCTTCCAATCCAAAACCCATCATGCCTCCTAGTTTCCAACAACAAGTTAGACCACTAGTTCCTGAAAAGAAGCCCCACTTGGAAGAACTTCTCTTGCAATATATGTCCAAGACTGATGCTTTAATTCAAAGTCAAGGAGCTTCGTTGAGAAATCTTGAGACCCAAATGGGGCAGCTTGCGAATTCCATCAATAGTAGACCCCAAGGTGCCTTACCAAGAGATACTGAGTCCAACTCAAGAAGAGAAGGTAAGGAACATTGTATGGCAACCTCTCTCCACAATGGAAAAGAGGTAAGTAATCAAGCTTGAAATTTTGAGATTTCAATTCAAGTTGATGAGAAAGAAATTGAAAAAGAAGCTAAAAAAGAAATTGTGGTTGAAAAATCTGTTGAAAATTCTAAAGGTAAATCACCATCTACGCCCCACACCTCCACCACTTTTTCCTCAACGTTTTCAAAAGCAAAAACTGGACAAACAATTCCAAAGATTTCTTGAGGTATTTAAAAAATTGCACATTAATATTCCTTTTGCTGAAGTTTTAGAACAAATGCCAAGTTACCTTAAATTCTTGAAAGACATCCTGACCAAGAAGAGGAAATTGGAAGAGTTTGAGACAGTTGCACTTACTGAGGAGTGCAGTGCTATAATCCAGAATAAGTTGCCACCAAAGCTTAAAGATCCAGGGAGTTTTTCTATTCCTTGCACTATTGGTAGTTTTAAAATTTCTAAAGCTTTATGTGATTTAGGTGCTAGTGTTTCAATAATGCCTTTGTCTATTGCCAAGAAACTTAGATTTCAAGATATACAACCTACTACCGTTACCTTGCAATTAGCAGACAGAACAATCAGGCACCCAGTTGGAATTATAGAGGATGTTTTGCTTAAAGTTGGGCATTTATACATTCTGATGGACTTCATTGTGCTTGAGATTGAAGATGATGTTGAAATTCCTCTTATTTTGGGAAGACCATTCTTAGCTACAGTTGGAGCAATAATTGATGTGAAGAATGGCAAAATAACTTTCAATGTTGGAGAAGAGGAAGTGATATCTAATTTGTTCAATTCAACTCAGTATCCCTATACAGATAGTTGTTATAAAGTGGTTTTAGTCAATGAAGGTAAAGGCAAGCCTATTCCACCACCTTCAATTGAGCATGCACCAATCTTTGAGTTTAAGCCACCACCTACGCCTGTGAGACCCAAGCAGTCAGCAACTGAGCATCCTCCGCCACCATCTAATTGTCCTTTTGAGATTGGACAACAAGTAATGATGCTTTCTAGATCATACTTCAAGCTTTTTCCATGGAAACACAAAGAAAGATGGTGGGGTCCTTTCAAAGTGGTCAACGTTTATCCGTGTGGAATAATTGAGATTGATGGTGAGGATACGGGCACATTCATGGTTAATGGGCTGAGCCTTAGACCATATTTCGATGATGAAGAACTGAAAAAATGGGTGCTATAGTCAAGCTAGTGACTGTAAACGAGCGCTTTTTAGGAGGCAACCCAAGTTCCTTAACTTTAATTACTTTCGTTATTTTTTTTTATTTCATGAGTTTTTATTTTATTTTATTTTACTACTTATTTATTTAGTAGTTGTTTTTATTATTTATTTTAATTTTTTTATCTCCTTTTGCAGATAATTGATTTTCAAAAAAAAAACATTCAAAAAAAAAATTAGAGCCGCAGCCCTCAAATTGAGTGCCGCGGCCCTCAATTGTGCTGCAAAAGCAGCAAGAAACAGAATGTTTCAGCGCTGCGGCCCTCAAAGGGAGAGCCGCGACGTTGAATGGAGCACACACTGTAGAAAACACTATAGAAACAATGTGTAACAGTGCAGAAAACACGGTAGACACAGTGCGGTAACAGTGAAAAACCTGTAGAACAGTACCGTAACAGTGAAAAAAACACTGTAGAAACAGTGCAGTAGGGGCCCAGCCCCAACCCTTTAACTTTTTTTCAGCCGCACAAATTCATTTATTTTTTTTAATTTTTCTGCATCATTTTCTTGTCTTTTCCGCCACACTATCCTTCTTTTTATTTTTCTACTTCTTTCTCTTGTGTCTCCAGCCCCAACGCACATCCTGTTAATTTTTTTTTTCTTTCACTCTCATTCTTTTGTCTTGTTTAGCCGCACCATCATCTTAAATTTTTTTTCTTTTTCTTTTTCTACTTCTTTCTATTGTTTTTGTTTTAACCACACAATTTTTCTTTTATTTATTTTTACTTCTTCCTCTCTTGTCTTCTCCCACCGTAATACTTCTTTCAAATATTTTTTTTTCTTTTCTCTTTCTTTTACCATTTCACTTCACTTTTCTGCACATAGTTCTACTTATTTTTTTATAATTATTTTATTTTAGTTTTTTCTTTTCTGCAATCACCCAATTCACTCTCCTTTAAGAAAATTTTGATGATTGGTGTCAAATTTTTGTTACTCATATACTAGATTTATGGACTATTTGTTTGCAGAAAATTTAATTAATAAATGCTCTGTGAATGATTTTAGAGGTGACGACGCAGCGAACATGTAGTCTGCTGCTTCGAAGTTAGGGGAGTATTCTTGTCCTTGTTCTTTTATTTTCTTTTATCACATTGAGGACAATGTTCATTCTAAGTTTGGGGGTGGTTTACCATTTAGTGATTTTAAATTTTGTTGAATTAATTTTTTATGATTAGTTAGCTTTAGTTTAGAATTTATCTTGCATGTTATTGATGTTTTGCATATTTCATTTGTGTTTAAAAAAAAAAGAAAAAAGAAAAAAATATTTTGAGATAAATGCGCCTTATTCATGATTGTCCTAATCCTAGGATGATATTTTAATTATCTGTTGATTCTTAGCTTTTGGGAAACATATAGTTACGATTTAATTTTATGTGATATTCATTTGTTAATTTTATTTTAGAATGTGACTTCTAATAATTTGAGCACTATACTCTTTTATTTAGAATTTTTATGTGATTTAGAAAAAGTTTATGTTGATGAAAAAATGTAGTGAAGTCATGAATTCCAGAATTTGTTTGATTCTCTCTTGAGGCAAAATCTTAGATAACACTTGTGATAGGAAGTGATTTAGGCCATCTTTGGACCGTTTGAGCCTTTTGAGCCTACCTTGTTATATTTATCCTTAGTCACCCTTTTTGAGCCTAACTTACCTTTTCTTTGTAATTACCTAATTATGTTAGCCATGGCCTGTCCATTTAAATCCAACAATTTGAACCTTTCACCTTTTAAGTATTTTAATTTTTCTAAAGAATGATTTGAGCTTAAAGAATAAATTGAAAAGAAAGGTGTGAAAAAAAGAAGAAAAAAAAAGTTTGTTGGAAAAATTACCCCTTGTTATAATTGTCAAAAATAAGTTTGGGGGTTAAAAAAAAAAGAGAAATAAAATGTGTGTAATAAAGGAAAGTTTACTTCAAGTTTGGGGGTGATACAAAAAAAAATTTGAGCTCTTTATGTGTCCTAGATTGATTAAGTGCTTATGGTGAATTTGAGCCTAAATATATCCTTTATCATACCTTGACCCTAGCCTTACATTACAAGCTTGATAAAGACCTATTGATTCTTGAATAAGTGTTAATCTACATTAGTGGAGAGAGAGATGAAAAGCAAACTTATGGGATCCAAGTACTAATCTATGCTTAGATTTGGCATGAACTAATTTGAATTGCATGATATTCTTTGTAAAAGAGCATTCACACACACACGGAAGTCCATTCAAAAAATAAAGTTTCGCTTGAATTGATGCATGAATTTAAGGATTAGTTGTATGTTACCTTAAGTTAGAATTTGAGTTAATTTCCGAGGAAAAATTGAGAAATCATGATTTGGTATTTCTATCTCTCGTTCAAGGACTTTCATGTTTGCGTTTTCTTTTTGTGATTCTTTTCTTTTGCTTGAGGACTAGCAAAATCTTAAGTTTGGGGGTGTGATAATTCTATTTTGTAGAATTATTTTATTCCAATTTTGTTATTAAATTTTAGCTAAGTCCTTAGTTTTTAATTGTAATTTACTTAATTTTTAGTTATTTTTATATTTAGTTTATTTTTAAGTAAGTTATTTAATTTTATGTTATTTCCTTTAATTTGGTTCATATTTATTAGTTTTTATATTTTTTGTAGGACCTAAAGTCATTGGGTTTAATTTTGGAAAGTAAGGTGCTGAAAGATCTAGAAATCTGCTTGCATATGCTTCAATGTTTTAGCCATATCTCAAGCTACAGAACTCCAATTGCTGCGATTCTTCAACCATTGGAAAGCTAAGAGACAGGGATACAACTTTTGTGAAGATCACTTTACCTAGTTCTACCTCGAAGATAGAGAAAATCGCATTGGAAAGTTAATGGACGTACTGTGCCGGGAATGGAAATTTGTAAAGACTAACAAGTTATTTTTGGGCTTGTCATTATGTTTTTAAGCCCAATTAAACCCTAGGTCAACTTAAGGAAGTTTAGGTTAAGTTTGTTAGTATAAATAGGATGTTTTTGAAGAATTTAAAGAGAGAACCTTTGGAGATTCAAGAAGTTAGAAGTTGAAGCGGAAACCCGAAGATCATAGCGGCAATTATTTTGTTTTCTTCCTTAGCTTTTATTCTTCTTGTTATTTTCAATGGTTGAACTTTATACAATGTTATTCGATTTTTGCAATTATGAGTAGCTAATTTTCTTTTTCTAGGATTGCAATTGAACTCACATGTAGTTTAAGTTTTTAATCTCTTTCTTACTTATTTTCAATGGAAATTGAATTGTTTATTTCAATTTGTTCTTAATGCTTTTAATTGCCTGATCACCAATTAAATTGATTTAGGAACCTAAACAAACTTGGGAGAGGGAGTTTATAGTAGACTAAAATTGGGATAGCATATGATCATATTAAATGATTTGCGTATAAAATAGGGATATACCTATAGGCCATATGTAGCCAGATTAGAGCCTAAACTTAATAAGTCTGTTTTAATTTCAAATCACATAGGGATATAGTGTTTTGGTTAAAATAGATATTTTTATAGGACGAGTCGGGAGACCCTTATAAATAATTTAGGATTCTAGGTTAGCAATTCAACCCATTGAAATAAGTTAAGGATGAGAGGTAAAATTTAGATGAAGTGTGAGGGATATTGTATTCCTAGGCTTGTTTAATCTGATATTTTCTCCAGTTGTTATTATTTTGATTTTTCTTGTTATTTTAAATTCTAGATTATTAGTTTTAATTAATTAATTAATTTGGATTATTTGGATAAAATTAAATTGTTTTAATTTTAGTAATTAGTAAAGTTTTAGATCAATTCTCCGTGGGAACGATACTCTACTTGCTAATATACTGTCTATTCGATACGTATACTTGCGTAGTGGATTTTTAACTGACACTTTATACAAACAGATATACAAGCGACGCTATTGAAATATTTTCCTTTAAACAAACAGTATAAGAATGATTTTAAAAAAGGAAATTCAAAAGAATTTTTTAAACTTACAGTGACCTGTATATGTATGTATCTAATGTATGTTATAATCTTTGCATTAACTCGAGCAATGAATGATAAAATTAAAACAAAAAGGAAAAACCTCAAGCAGTAGAAAAACATGGCCACAATTTTGTATTTTTTAAACACAAATAGAAAACAATATAGGATAGAGAAAGAAATCTTCCTTAAGTTTTATCTTTTCTTTCTTTCCCCCCACGTCCTGTGGACTTAACATCATGTGCCAGAGTCTGTCGTATCGGCTGTGTTTCTTGTAATGAAGGTGCATAGTTTATAAGAGGGAGGAAGGGTTCAAAATTCTCTCACTTGATTAGAAAAATAAAATGACTTTTATATTCATGCACTAACTAAATTATTATGATATGTTCGTTTATTAACAAAATGAATAATCAAGGCTGTTTATGAACCAAAAATTCAACAAGAAGATGACACATAAATGGTAAATTTTATCTCATTATGTGTGCTTCCACGATATATTGTAATGATTAAAACTCCATATTCCATGATTTAGTTGATTATTTGTCCCTTTCATGATTATCACCTTAATAGTAAAATTATTAATATGCTTGTCATGGATGTTTTAATATAACTTAATGGACATGTGAAAACTCTCAAAAACTCTTTCAAAAAGTTCAAAATCTTCACGTCTGGGGTTTATATATATATATATATAAATAATTCTTTCATTTAATTATAAATAAAAAAATCAACTAACATAATTAATTAAGTAGATACATAGCAAATATTATGTAAGTTTTAGCAATTTCAGCTATACTGTTTGTATAATAGATAAAAATAGGCTAAATGCTCAAGTTGGAGCTAAACGTTTGGCCACTTTTTTAATTACAGGACAAACGTTTTAATTGTAACAATTAAGGGCTAATTGGTTTTGATTTCTTATAATTAAAAGTTAAGTTAACAAGTGGCTAGAGCATGTAGCACGTCATGTTAAAGATTTAGTTGTTACATGTTATGTTGAAAATTTAGTTGTTACATGTCATGTCATGTTAAAAAATGTCAGCATCTACATCATATGTGTATCCTACACACGTCAGACACCTTGCACCATAACCCTTTATTGTTAAAAACAAAAAATGTTTGGCCTTTACTTGTTACAATTGAAACATTTGACCCTAAATTGATAAAATTCAAAAGTTTTTATTTCAAATCGAACATTTAGTCTATTAAAATATGTTTAAGCGAAATAAAATTTCTTAGGTGTAATTTGATTGTCACTTTTTTGTTTGTTTTTGTTTCTTCCTTTTGTTTTTGAAAACAAAAAATTGACATCCTTAAATAATATACAAGAACTAATTAACTAATTAACTAATTGCAATAGGCATATTGCAATGATTAAAACTCCACATTCCATGATACTAGGGAATTTAATTTAATTGTCACTTTTTTTTATTATTTTTGTAATTTGTTTTAGCTTTTGGAAACAAAATATATAATATTTTTCTTTTTTGATACTGGGAAGTAAAATAAAAATTAAGTACATCATATTAGGTCAAGATATACGAAGATTGTCTGCAAGTAAAATTAAATAATATAAATATTTAATATTTAAATGAAAGAATGTACGATTTATCTCTTGTATTGGATAATGTTGATAGAATTGATGTTGCATTTTTATTTTAATCAATTATGTAAAAAATTGATTAAAATAAAAATAACTCTAAATAATTATTGACTATTGCTTTATAAACCTAAAAATAAATGATCTCTTTATTTATTTTAACTTTATAAAGCATTTTAAAACAAAACTGTAAATAATTAAAAGCAAGTCTTAATAACAAATTGGAGCTTTCACTATGAACAATTTGAATCTGAAACTAATTTGAATTTTAAGGAGACTTAAAGGGCGATTTTTTGTGAAACTGATAGGATAGCCTTCATGATGAGGAGAAAAAAAAAAACCAAACGTTTTGCGAAGCTCTCTTAATTATTTGTCTCTTCTATTGGGCTATTGGCTTGTTAGATGGAGATAAGAAGGTAATGTTAAAAATTAATCATGTGGCCAAACCAGTTGGAAACGTTAAAAAAAGAATAGAAAGTGAATCAAGTGAAGCAGTCAATCATAAAAGAATAACAAAAAAAAAAAGAAGAAGCATCTTTCTAATGTAATTTTTATTTATCTTTTATGTGCATGTCAACTACAGGACCATGGAAAGATAACAAGTTCTATTTAAAAACAATTATAGAAAATTATCCGTTCTATGCTGACGCAAACTTTTTATCGGTATAACAAAAAAAAAAACACACCTTTGTAATCAATTTCTATTTAAAATTATCCAAATAACTCCACTAGTGATGAAAAATATTTTCATAAAATCATCCAAATGATAGAAAATGATTTCAACAATTTATTCAAATATTAAAAAATATTAATTTTTTTTGTAAAATATTTTACACTAAAAAAAATTTCTCCAGCAAGTTATGTGAGCGGCTGATACTTTATGCATGACTGGTTTTAGGCATGGCATCACTTATGATGTGTGTAATTGGTTTAGGGGTTTTTGGCAGTGCATGACTTGTTAGCAACTCATTGCGTGATTGAATATAAGCTATTGCATGACTGCTTGATAGGACATTGCGTGACTGTTATCTATATTGCATTGCATGACCATTTTACATAGGTCATTGTGTCGTTGTTATTTGTAGGGTGTTGCATAACTGTTATATGTATGAAAGTACATAAGTGTTAGATGTATGGCATTGCATGAATTTTATTTGTATGACATTTTGTGACCATCATTGTGTCAATTTTGTATTTTTTTGGCTCAAATTTAATGTTTTAATATGTATATATTGATTTACTTAATAATCTATGCTTCACACGTGTTTAAATTATTTTATTTTTATGTATGCAAATATAACGAGAAATAGTTATTGTTTTTTTAATCTTCATTGATCATAGTTACCAAAATAGAAATGTTATCTGTTTTTATGTTGCTGATGGCTAGAACAAGAACAAAGCAAGAAAGCATGGAAGCTTTGCTTTGTGTACCAAGGGACCAATGGGGTTTTAAAGCTGGTATTAATGTCCACTGTAAGTGGATGCAATTGTATGTCTTACGTGAGGTGCTACGGAAAGCACATGAATTGGAAGCAATGAAAAGAACATGGTTCAGGCATCTGATGGACGTTAAATTAGACAAAAGTTTATCATGCACCAATCTTGTGCACAACCTAATGTTGCGTAGAATCAATCACCCGACAGCATTGAGGATGAGTTATGGTCTATCATAAGTAAGACCAAAGCTCAATTCTCAAAGCATGATTTCTACCTGATGACAAGATTGAAATTTGGTATAAAGTCAGCCGTTATTGTTAGTCCCTATGATACCGTCCCCAGAGGAATTCATGTGGACAAACCAATTGGAAACGTTAAAAAAAAAAACCGAAAGTTAATCAAGTGAAGCAGTCAACCATAAAAAGATATTGGTTCACACACTAAAAATAAAATGCATCTTTCTAATGTAATTTGTTTTTATCTTTTATGTGCATGTCAACTACAGAACCATGGAAAGATAACAAGAATATCATGGGTTTTGAACATAGCTCTGTGTTTGGACTACCATATTATTATTTTATGGGTTTTGAGCATGGTTTTGCGTTTCCCTTTTCTTGATTGCTACTTAGTTTTGAATTAATGACAAATGACAGCGAGAACAATAAATAGAACTTAGTGAAAACAGAAAAAGAAAATTTTACTACTGTAAGTGTTTTATGATGTAATTCAATTAGTAAAAACAAAGACAAGCATATAAAGAAAATGAAAAGATGGTGTTTGGAAATTAGAGTTTATTTTAATTATAAATATGTGGTTAAATATTTTGAAAAATATTATTTTTATTGTGTTTATTTTTATGTATATTCTTAATTTTGATCTTAAATTAGTAAAACCTAAATGACACTATTGCTTTGTAATCAATTTCTATTTAAAATCTTCAATATCCAAATAACTCCACTAGTGATGCAAAATGTTTTTCATAAAATATCCAAATGATAGAAAATGTTTTCGACAATTTATTCAAATGTTAAAAAATATTCAATTTTCTTATAAAATATTTTACACTAAAAAAAAATTTCTTGAGCAAGTTATTTTTCAGTTACCATATAGAACCTTACTTATAATTTGATTTCTATATATCTATTGAAAAAGTTATATATCTAGAAGCAGATTTCAATAATTATTGGATTTAATTTGAGAATCAACGCTTACGATTTTAAATTAAATCTTAAAATAAATGAGAAAACATGCATAATTTATGATATAAGAAACAATTATATGTCCTTTGTTTAACTCAAAACCTAATGAATCTCCATTGTTGCCAATTGCCAAAAAATTGCAAAGCTAAAATTCCCAGGTCAGCGAACGAGGTTGCAGACTCTCTTGCCAAATCAGCGGTGCGTAGAGATACTGACTTTATCTGGGTGTTTCTTGAAGCTGTTAATGATTTATAGATGACACTTGGAAACGTTCTGTGAAACTCTCTTAATTACTTGTCTCTTCTATTAGGCTATTGGCTTGTTGTATGGACGTACGAAGCTAATGTTAAAAATTAATCATGTCGCCAAACCAGTTGGAAACGTTAAAAAACGAATCGAAAGTTAGTCAAGTGAAACAGTCAACTACAGAACCGTGGAAAGATAACAAGTGCGAAGAGCAATTTTAGGCACGGTGGCCGAAAACCCACGCTATGTCCACATACAAAATTGAAACCCGCCAACCGTCTATAACAAGTTTCCTAACTATTTAAGGTTGCATACTTCTTCACTTATAAACCCAAAAATAAATAAAATAAAAAGAACTGGACATTTGCTCAAACTTAGAAAATTATCCACTATTTGCTGATGCAAACTTCTTACTGGAATAACAAAAAAACACACCTTATGTGCACCCTTTACCCTTTATAAGCACACAATCTTGTAGATGTGAGGGAGACTAAGTCAAACAAGCAACAAAAGTGCGCAAACCAGAACAATGTCTAAATTTATTTAGAATTATTTCTAAACTCTTCGCTGTTACGCTTGTTTGCTTTATAAGGACCCAATGACTTATAGTGAGGTCCAGCCTGATTATGCATATTTATTGGTCAGTGAGCTTATTTCATTGGCTCTCACTAATTCTGCTGCAAGCATCATTAGCAAAATAGAAAAGAAAAAAAAAACGAGGAACCAAAGGGAAAGGTCAGCGCTTTGAACAATGTACCGGAAAGGGTGGAAGGAAGTTTGTTACTGCCAATCTTTGAGAGATTTGGAGATGTTAAGGAAGTATTCATCGGAAGCCTTGTTTCTAAATATATTCATCGTTATGGTATTGTCAAAAAAAAAAAAAAGACATTGACAATGCTTAAACGTTGGTACATATTAAACCTCCTTACTTTAAAAGTAAGCAACTAATCTCATAGGTTGAAGTATGTAAGATACTTGGGGATAGTATGTGGGTGCTCGTTAAGAAACATGTTCACTGAACATGACCCGCTATAAGAGTTTCATTTAATATTTTACTTAAGTGCCTATGGAAGTACTTTCATATGTCAGTAGTGTAAGTCATCCTTAGATTTGTGATACTAAGTCATCTTATATGTGAATTGTCATGCTTTGATTTCACCTGTACGGGTTTAGAGGTGACCAAATGCCCAAATAGGGTGTTTTTGGGTATAGCATGAAACATGCAAAGATAAATGAGTAGTTTAGAGAGGATTCATCACCCAAGTGATTTGAAAGGGACATATATCACTTACTCCTGGCTTATATTAAATAAAAGTCCTTCCCAAGGCAAGCTTGATAGGTCAATATGGAAACTAGAAGACTAATATGGACAAGTTAGAAAGGAGACACAATGCTAAACTTTCTATTTATCTGGGATATATGATGAAAAGATTGATTTACACTGAGTTACTATACACTGAAAGGTTAGTCAAATCATATTGACTCTCCTGACATTTGGGTGGATATGATTTATTGCTAGATGCCGCTCATGATCTATAAATATTAATATAAATTCTTAATAGAATTAATTTATGTTTATTGCCAACATGTTGAGAACCTAATGGGTCATACACATAAGGTGAATTGTTGAAATTAATTTGAATTCAATTGGATGTGATCTAATTTGATTTATAGAGGCTTAATCAAATTAAATATTTAGCAAAATCAACGTTTATGATTTTAAATTAAATCTTAAAATAAATGAGAAAACATGTATGATTTATGATATAAGAAAGAATTATATGTCCTTTGTTTAACTCAAAACCTAATGAATCTCCATTGTTGCCAATTGCCAAAAAATTGCAAAACTAAAATTCCCAGGTCAGCGAACGAGGTTGCAGACTCTCTTGCCAAATCAGCGGTGTGTAGAGATACTGACTTTATCTGGGTGTTTCTTGAAGATGTTAATGATTTATAACTACTATAATTACAATGACATATGTTCCGTAACTAATTAACAAAAAATCATGTGGCCAAACCACTTGGGAACGTTCTGTGAAACTCTCTTAATTACTTGTCTCTTCTATTAGGCTATTGGCTTGTTGGATGGACGTACGAAGCTAATGTTAGAAATTAATCATGTGGCCGAAACAGTTGGAAACGTTAAAAAACGAATCGAAAGTTAGTCAAATGAAACAGTCAACTACAGAACCACGGAAAGATAACAAGTGCGAAGAGCATTTTAGGCACGGTGGCTGAAAACCCACGTCATGTCCACTTATAAAATTGAAACCCGCCAACTGTCTATAACAAGTTTCCTAACTATTTAAGGTTGAATACTTCTTTACTTATAAACCCAAAAATAAATAAAATAAAAAGAACTGGATATTTGCTCATTATTAAAATGGGGTCAACGCAGAAAATTATCCACTATTTGCTGATGCAAACTTCTTATTGGTATAACGTAAAAACCAGAACAATGCCTAAATTTGTTTAGAATTATTTCTAAACTCTTCGCTGTTATGCTTGTTTGATTTATAAGGACCCAGTGACTTACAGTGAGGTCCAGCCTTATTGTGTATATTTATTGGTCAGTGAGCTTATTTGATTGGCTCTCACTAATTGTCGCAACGTGCGGGTGCGGGGACCCATCCGCTAGACGTGAATAACTTGAGGAGTCGCCACCAATCTTTTTTGTTTAGGTGTGATTGGCCACCCAATCAAATTTGTTCTATTCGACGGAGTACTAAATTAATTTTAGGACCGTCGGAAGAACGATAAACTGGTTTACGTGTTTTTTAGAGTTTGGGTTCGGGAGTACGGTTACGCACGGGGAAAGATTAGCACCCCCGTGGCGCCCGTTCCACGAACGGTACCATTTAATCATTTATTGTCTTAATCCCTTTATTTTGTTCTAATGTTTCCTTTGTCATTATTTTATTAATCAAGTTAAAATATTTTACGCGTTTGACGTACATGTGATGCAATGGTGCAATGCATGGCATAAAATCGAGAATGTCAAACAAAGACCTTTTATTAAGTGTACTTTCCGAATCCGCCCATCAAACTGATGGGATCCGAGAGTATCCTCTCACCTAGAGAGATACCTAAGAAACTCGCCTTTGCAAGTTCACTAGGTAAATCCCATCGTCGGGGTAATCATTTGTGACAAAAAACGGTGTTTTCGTGAATGCAAAATCCTAATACGGGTAGAAACCTTTTATTAAAGATAACTCTCCGAACCCTCCCATCATACTGGTGGAGTTCGGAAGTATCTTTTCACCTAGGGAGTTTATCAATGAAACTCGCCTTCGCAAGCTTCCTCGAAAAGTCCCATCATCGGGGTTTATATCCGTATACAAAATAGGTCTATATGCCATGACAGTTAACAATGCAAGCATGATACGCAATACACTCGCAAATTTCTTGCTTATTGTTTTCCTTTTGTGAAATTTGTTTGTTTACTTATTGTTCTTACAGTTTGTTTTGATTTCTCCGTATATTCAAAGTGTGGGTGCTTATTTTTTACCGCGTGAAACTTTCTTATAGTCATAATTCTTAGATCAAAATTTATTATTATTTTATGCACATGTATTTTTATTATATTTTTTGCTCTCTTTTTTTCGTGTTATCATCATTTATTGATTTTCATTCATCTTATTTACTTTATTTATGATTTTCTTCATTAATGATTAAATATACCTAAAGGTTTTTATTTATTTATTTATTTATATTTTCTTATTCATTTTTTTTATCTTTTTATTATGACCATTGAAATTTGGAATTAGGACCCTCCCATCATACTGGTGGGATCCTAGTTAAAATTCCTAACCTAAGGAAGTTCACTTAGAATTACGACTTCTCGCGTTCCGGATGAAAATCCTATAATCGGTACTAGCTTTAAAATAATTGTTTAATTCTTCAAAATCATTTTTTGCCATTATTTATTATTATATATATTTATGTATATTTTATTATTTATTTATTTATTTTTATATTTCATTTTTTATTTTTTTATTTTTTTATTTTTTTGTGCTTATTACTAAAATAGATACTCATATTTTATGTGTTTTTGAATTGATTTTTGATTTGATTTTTTTAAAAATAATATTTAAACTAAATAAAAGTGCTTTAAAATTAAAAATAGATTTAAAACAAAACCAAAAGGTAGGAATTACCTATCTGGGCTTGAGTTAGCCCAGATCCGCGGCCCAACAGGAGGTCCGCAGTTGCCCCGGATGGTCCGCTTAGCAGGCCCGCAGTGGGGAGGTCCAAAACGCACCGTTTTTGGGCCCGTGGAGTCACCCAAAACGGCGCCGTTTTGGCATTGGACGCCTCAACTTCCCCTGTCTCCCAAACGACGTCGTTTTGGACCTTTTCTTCCCACTATAAAATCTTCTTTTTTTTTTCCTTTTTTCTTATTTTCTGCCCTTTTTTCTCTCTCTAGTTTCAAATCCCTCTGCCTTCTCTCTAACCCGCAGCCCCCTCTCCCTACCGGTGCCGCCTTGCCGATCGGCAGATCTGGGTCCCTCACCCCCGATCTGCTGGTTACCGATCGGCAGATCTGGGTCCCTCACCCCGATCTGCTGGCTATCGATCGACAGATCTGGGTCCCTCACCCCTGATCTGCTTTCCTTCTACTTCCGATAAGCCCTTTCTCCCCCCCACTGGTGCTGTCCAGACCACCAGATCTGCCTCTCTTCCTCTTCGCCGATTTGCCTCTCTTCCACCGAACAGATCTTCTTTTTTTGTTGATTTTTTTTATTGTGGTTAGGGTAGCTGTTTGTTAGAATTTAGGATTTTTTTTGGGTGATTTTTGGTTGTTGAAAGATTGGGTTTTTTGGTTGTTGGAGGATATTATTTTTTACTCTTTGTTTGTTTTCTTCTTTTTTTTCGTTTGAAATCCTTCCCCCCTTGATTTCTGAAAATGCCCCCCTTTTAGTAGTGGGATTGTCCAATTTCTTGGACAATCCGAAATGGAGGGGGGCTGATCATCGGATTTGGGCAATCCCCCAAGATCCGGTGATCTGCAGGGGGTTTGGTAACAGGGCCATACCTCCTGCTTCCTGCTTTCTTTTTTTTTATTTATTATTTATTATTTATTTATTTATTTTATTATTTTATTTTATTTTATTTTAGGTGTCTACAGCTGCCCCTCTTTGCACATTCTTGAGGATCAAGAATAGTGCAAAGACGTAGACACCGCTTTCAAACCAAATTGAATCCGCCTTTTTTTTTTAATAACATAACCAGAAAAGTTCCTCATCTCAAAACGAGGCTACAAAATTTTTTTAAAAAATCTTGAAGCTAATTACCTGGAGTTTTTGAAGAATGCACTCGGAGGTTTTTGGAATGTACCTCGAGGTTTTAGAAAATGTACCCTGAGGATTTGAGAATGTACCCGGAGGTTTTGAAAAGAAAAAAAAAAGAGTGTTCCTCATCTCAAAATGAGGTTACACTACCCGAAGGTTTTGAAAATGTACCCGGAGGTTTTGTAAAGAAAAAGAATGTTCCTCATCTCAAAATGAGGTTACACTACCCGGAGGTTTTAAAAATGTACCCTGAGGTTTTAGAAAATGTACCCGAAAGATTTGAGAATGTACCCGGAGGTTTTATAAAGAAAAAGAGTGTTCCTCATCTTAAAATGAGGCTACACTACCCAGAGGTTTTGAAAATGTACTCGGAGGTTTTAGAAAATGTACCCGGAGGATTTGAGAATGTACCCAGAGGTTTTAAAAAGAAAAAGAGCGTTCCTCATCTCAAAATGAGGTTACATTACCCGGAGGTTTTGAAAATATACCCGGAGGTTTTAGAAAATGTACCCGGAGGATTTGAGAATGTACCCGGAGGTTTTAAAAAGAAAAAGAGCGTTCTTCATCTCAAAATGAGGTTACGCTACCCGGAGGTTTTGGAAAAAGGATTCCTCATCTCAAAACGAGGCTATGTAGCTTAAATTCTCTCGTGCCAAGATAACTGGGCTTAAACATCTTGGATGTCAGCTAAATTGGGCTTAGTTGTCATGTTTGGTTTTTTTTTCAATGAAAGACTCAAATCTTTGTTCACTTGATTGTCTGAAAACTGTATTAGTTTTTGACATTTGTTTGAAAACTTTCATTTTGATGATACATGGTCATGTGCATGATTGGACATGTATGGATGATTGAGTGATGGACAAATGATGCATTGCTTCTTTTGTTTTGCAGCACATATTCCTTGCTGGCAAGATCATTTTCTTCCGCTCCTCATTCTTTGACATTGTTTTTGTGCAACTGCCAATTTCTTTGTCAACTAAAGACCACCAATCAAATTGGGTTTCAATGCATTGATGCCTTTGATCCTGAAAGCTCTTATTCACATTGCTTTTTCTCACTTTTTCTTGAGAAATGAATTTGTCTTTTTCAAAAGTGCTTGTCTTATCTCTCAGTGATTAAAGAATTTTCCTCACAAAGATCGTAAAAACTTTCATTTTTTCTTTTCCTTTTTGTTTTCAAGAACATCTAGATTTTAATAAAATCACAGCAAAACTGCCCCACACCATTATTTTCATGATCAAAGACAGTTGAATCTTGGAGCAAAAATGTATCATTCCACACTTTTCTTGTTAAAGTGATAAAACATCCAAGTTAGAAAAACATGTGACATTTGAATCTCTTGAAAATTGATGATTACTGTTTGAAATGATTTTGGATGAGCTAAATGACAATCTGGCCTTTTTAAATAGGTAGGATAGTCTAACTCATCAAGGTCTTGGTCAACAATAAAAGTTTCTCACCATTTCATGGGAAAAGAAAGAGTTGAAATTTCTTTGTCTGGGCTCACAAACATATGGTGATTTAAAATCAAATTTTGTAAAATGATTTCTTTTAAATCACAATCAAATCTGACATTCTCTAAGCCTCATGACATGTGGCAAGATGATAAATGTCAAGACTAGCCATTACAGGTTTTGCATTGCAGAATGCTATTTTAAAAGAGATAGGCTCAAAATTTAACATGGATTTTTCCAATAGATCTTGAATCTTTAAAGTGCTTGAGAGTCTTATACTCTTAAAAAAATGTCCAACGAATTCTAGTTGCCTTGAAATGGCCTCTCTCTCTGGTGCTTCTTGTTATCACCTTAGTTAAAATCACGAGTGGCTTCATAAGTTCTCAACTTCGCTCTAAACTACCCTTTCGGGTTTTCACCCTAGAGTTTCGTCTTTTTCACTCGTTTTTTCTTCTCTTTTTTTTTCTTTCTTTTTTTTTCATTGATCGTTCCACCATGCATTTGAGAAAATTTAAACTCTATCCAATAATGGATTGAGGGATTCAAAAATATAATTTTGGCAAAGAAAAGAGGTCAAAGTCTCACTCTCCTTCTATAAGGTAGCTCTTCAATTTAAGTATCCACACTTGATCAAAATGAACTTCTTCAAGCATGTAATATAGGCTATGGTTAAGGGTTTTGAAAAAATGGATACAAAGGCTCAAAACATGTATTTAAAGGTGATTAAACAAGGATCATTTATTGCCGCCTAAAAGACTCTTTAAAAAGATTTGTCTTTTTTTTTTTTTTCAAAGCATGCTTTTTCAGTTTTCCTTCTATGCCTTTTTCTTTTTTTTTTCTCTTTTTTTTTCAAATTTTCATATTGATCGATTGAGTTCTAAATCTTCAAGAACTCAAATTTGCTTTTACCCCCATTGTATATCAGATGTTCACTTGTCATTTGGAATGAATCTTCCCTCCTTTGTGCTTTTGGCAAAAATTTTTCTTCATAATTGCCCCTAATATGGGAGGTGATCCTTGGTTAAGGTGCATTTAGAAAAAATATTCGATAGGCTCAAAGGGGTAGCAAGTGGATAATTTTTCATTTGTGAAAGGAGTGCAAAACATGGTCATTTATCCTCTCAATTATGGTTACTTATATTTGAAGAACAATCCCTAAAAAGGAAGAATTTAAGATCAAAGGTTGACTTTTCTTTGTTTTTCCACTTTTAGCATCATTGGAAGATCTCAAGTGCATAATGTCACTTTCTTATTTCTTTTTTTTTTCTTTTTCTTCTTCATTTTTCTTTTTTTTTCCTTTTTTTTTGCTTCACAACTCAAGATTAGAAGCCTTCAAAGATCAGAATATCTTGTCATGATTAACTCTTTATAACAAGAAATGAAAGAGGAAAAAGGGCTATTTTAAAACCGATGTGTCTTGGAGGAATTGGGCAATCTTGCTTTTTCTTTTTTTTTTTCATCATGCCTCAGAACATGGGTAAAGAAAAGTTTTAGACAATAAGTTCAAGGTTCACATTTGGCATCCAAATTGAAAGAATTTGAAAGGTATTGGCATATTTGGGACTTCAGCATAGTCTTGACATTTATTAACCTACCACATTCAGAGTCTTTATGAGAGTGTCTGATTTTTCTTGCTTTCTAAAGAAAAACTTTTGCAAAACAATTAATTACAACATCGATCATTGCCTAGACAAAGATCATTGGCCCTTGGTATCATCAGGTGGGGTTAAAGCATTTTCAAAACTTTGCTTCTATTCGAGTGATTATGGGTTCCCAAGTGTTTGGAGAAATGGTTAGAAAATGTTTACAAGGACAAGTTCATTCCAAATAGTAACCATCAATTCTTTCGAGAACGTGTGTGCACTTTATTGCCTAAATTCTTTTTTTTTGTTTTTTTTGTTTTTTGTTTGTTTTTTTATTTTTTTTTTGAAACCATGTTATAGAAACTTTGGCCAAACCAATTGTGTCATGTCCTTTTGCAAAGTAAACACAAAGTTGCAAAAAATTTCAATCCAATAAAAACATTAAAGCTTCAATTACAAGTTCTGAAGTTTATGTTCCTTAGCAAAATCCTACTTCTGCCATGCCCTTGAAAGGCTCCAAATCAACCATTTTTCATGCAAGCAATTTGTTCAAGACTCAAAGCATTTCTAAGAGCCTAATCTATGACAAAGTCGATTTCCAATATTCCATAAGCTCAAAAGTCAAAGTGCCATCCTTGATGAGATTTTCAATTTTCTCTTTTAATTGCCTACAGTTCTCTGTTGAGTGTCTGATTGCCCCCATGTGATAGTCATATTTAGCATTAGGGTCATAATTCCTTGCCAATGGGTTTGAAATTGTTTTCATTGGCACAAGACTAAAGTATTGATTCTCAATTAATAGAGGCAAAAGCTTAGAGATTGGCATGGGCAGTTGGTAAAGGTTGAGTCTTCGCCATGATTGAGGTGCAAGTGGAAGCGTGGTTGCTCTTGAATGGGAAATTGGTTGTGAAACCCATCGATGGGGATATAGGTTATGGGAAATATGATTCAGAGTGGGGTAAGAAGGTTGGTATGTGGGATAAAAATGGAAATAAAAATTTTCTTTTTTTATTTTCAGATGAAAAAATTTATTACGAGTGAAATGCATTTATGAATGATACACTAGGAGTATTTGTCATATAACAACCATCAACAAAGTAATTCGTTGCATAAGATATTCTCCTTGACTACATCTACTCCGTCAATGGCTATCAGGTGACAAATAATTTTCCTATATGCAAAATTAAAATGCAAATGTGCAAAAATAAAAATGACCAAAAATTCAAATCAGTAAAAAAAAAATGAATGAAAATAATTAGTAAGATGGGTATACATGATACATTCATTATTTTGCGAGAAAAATTTAGAGTAGGCGGATGTGAAGAGATTCCTTCATGTGTACCTAGTTAGAAGGTATTCTCTCACGGGTGAAGCTCTACCTAAGCAAAGGCTACTCACGGTGTTTTATATGTTGAGTTCGGGTTGAAAATAGAGCTAAAGGTTCTCAAATCGTTCCTCACTGTCGTCCACACGGACTAGTAAGGCACCCCGGTCCTCACCCATTACAGGTTTCAAACGGACTAGGTTCAATCTGAGCGGGAGTGTTCACTAGCCCATGCGGAGGTTAACACCTCACGAGAACGTAGCTACTAAACTCCCTCCTATCAAGGACAAAGCCCGAGTAAAAGGCTTATGCATGAATGCAACACGTGTTGTGTGTGTGAAGGAAACATACCAACCTTTTACGAACACTCTCACATCCCTCTATCATAAATCCCCCACAATTCAAATACAATAAATTAATTATTACAAAATGATTATTGCATAGATTACAATGCACAAAACAAATGCTCAAAATTGAAAAAAAAAGACACTAAATTATTTAGGGCTTAAGACAATTTATGATTAATTATGGCTCGACTCTCTTTCGTCCCCAGTGGAGTCGCAAGCTGTCGCAACGTGCGGGTGCGGGGACCCATCCGCTAGACGTGAATAACTTGGGGAGTCGCCACCAATCTTTTTTGTTTAGGTGTGATTGGCCACCCAATCAAATTTGTCCTATTTCACGGAGTACTAAATTAATTTTAGGTCCGTCAGAAGAACGATAAACTCGTCTACGCGTTTTTTAGAGTTTGGGTTCGGGAGTACGGTTACGCACGGGGAAGGATTAGCACCCCCGTGGCGCCCGTTCCACGAACGGTACCATTTAATCATTTATTGTCTTAATCCCTTTATTTTGTTCTAATGTTTCCTTTGTCATTATTTTATTAATCAAGTTAAAATATTTTACGCGTTTGACGTACATGTGATGCAATGGTGCAATGCATGGCATAAAATCGAGAATGTCAAACGAAAACCTTTTATTAAGTGTACTTTCCGAATCCGCCCATCAAACTGGTGGGATCCGAGAGTATCCACTCACCTAGAGAGATACCTAAGAAACTCGCCTTCGCAAGTTCACTAGGTAAATCCCATCATCGGGGTAAATCATTTGTGACAAAAAACGGTGTTTTCGTGAATGCAAAATCCTAATACGGGTAGAAACCTTTTATTAAAGATAACTCTCCGAACCCTCCCATCATACTGGTGGAGTTCGGAAGTATCTTTTCACCTAAGGAGTTTATCAATGAAACTCGCCTTCGCAAGCTTCCTCGAAAAGTCCCATCATCGGGGTTTATATCCGTATACAAAATAAGTCTATATGCCATGACAGTTAACAATGCAAGCATGATCGCAATACACTCGCAAATTTCTTGCTTATTGTTTTTTTTTTGTGAAATTTGTTTGTTTACTTATTGTTCTTACAGTTTGTTTTGATTTCTTCGTATATTCAAAGTGTGGGTGCTTATTTTTTACCGCGTGAAACTTTCTTATAGTCATAATTCTTAGATCAAAATTTATTATTATTTTATGCACATGTATTTTTATTATATTTTTTGCTCTCTTTTTTTCGTGTTATCATCATTTATTGATTTTTATTCATCTTATTTACTTTATTTATGATTTTCTTTATTAATGATTAAATATACCTAAAGGTTTTTATTTATTTATTTATTTATATTTTCTTATTCATTTTTTTTATCTTTTTATTATGACCATTGAAATTTTGAATTAGGACCCTCCCATCATACTGGTGGGATCCTAGTTAAAATTCCTAACCTAAGGAAGTTCATTTGAAATTACGACTTCTCGCGTTCCGGATGAAAATCCTATCATCGGTACTAGTTCTAAAATAATTGTTTAATTCTTCAAAATTATTTTTTTACCATTATTTATTATTATATATATTTATGTATATTTTATTTATTTATTTTTATATTTCATTTTTTATTTTTTTATTTTTTTGTGCTTATTACTAAAATAGATACTCATATTTTATGTGTTTTTGATTTGATTTTTTTAAAAATAATATTTAAACTAAATAAAAATGCTTTAAAATTAAAAATAGATTTAAAACAAAACCCAAAGGTAGGAATTACCTATCTGGGCTTGAGTTAGGCCAGATCCGCGGCCCAACAGGAGGTCCGCAGTTGCCCTGGATGGTCCGCTTAGCAGGCCCGCAGTGGGGAGGTCCAAAATGCACTGTTTTTGGGCCCGTGGAGTCACCCAAAACGGCGCCGTTTTGGCATTGGACGCCTCAGCTTCCCCTGTCTCCCAAACGACGTCGTTTTGGACCTTTTCTTCCCACTATAAAATCTTCTTTTTTTACTTTTTTCTTATTTTCTACCTTTTTTTCTCTCTCTAGTTTCAAATCCCTCTGCCTTCTCTCTAACCCGCAGCCCCCTCTCCCTACCGGTGCCGCGTTGCCGATCGCCAGATCTGGGTCCCTCACACCCGATCTGCTGGTTGCCAATCGACAGATTTGGGTCCCTCACCCTGATCTGCTGGCTGCCGATCAGTAGATCTAGGTCCCTCACCCTCGATCTGCTTTCCTTCTACTTCCGATAAGCCCTTTCTCCCCCCACTGGTGCTGTCCAGACCACCAGATCTGCCTCTCTTCCTTTTCGCCGATTTGCCTCTCTTCCACCGAACAGATCTTCTTTTTTTGTTGATTTTTTTTTATTGTGGTTAGGGTAGCTGTTTGCTAGAATTTAGGATTTTTTTTGGGTGATTTTTGGTTGTTGAAAGATTGGGTTTTTTGGTTGCTGGAGGATATTTTTTTTTGCTCTCTGTTTGTTTTCTTTTTTTTTTCGTTTGAAATCCTTCCCCCCTTGATTTCTGAAAATGCCCCTCTTTTAGTAGTGGGATTGTCCAATTTCTTGGACAATCTGTAATTGATGGGGGCTGATCACCGGATTTGGGCAATCCCCCAAGATCCGATGATCTGCAGGGGGTTTGGTAGCAGGGCCATACCTCCCTACTTCCTGCTTTTTTTTTTATTTGATTTTTTATTATTTATTTATTATTTTATTTTATTTTATTTTAGGTGTCTACACTAATTCAGCTACAAGCATCATTAGCAAATTAGAAAAGAAAAAAAACAAGGAACCAAAGGGAAAGGTTAGCGCTTTGAACAATATACCGGAAAGGGTGGATGGAAGTTTGTTACTGCCAATCTTTGATAGATATGGAGATGTTAAGGAAGTATTCATCCGAAGCCTTGTTTTTAAATATGTTCATGGTCATTGTATTGTAAAAAATAAAGACATTGACAATGCTTAAAAGTTGGTACATACTGAGCCTCTTTATTTTAGAAGTAAGCAACTAATCTCATAGGTTAAAGCATGTAAGATACTTGGGGATAGTATGTGAGTGCTTGTTAAGGAACAAGTTCACTGAACTTGACCCGCTATAAGAGTTTCATTTAATATTTTACGTAAGTGTCTATGGAAGCACTTTCATGTGTCAGTAGTGTAAGTAATCCTTAGACTTGTGATTCTAGGTCATCTTGTATGTGAATTGTCATGCTTTGATTTCACCTGTATGGGTTTGGAGGTGATCAAATGCCCAAATAAGGTGCTTTTGGGTATAACATAAAGCATGCAAAGATGAATGAGTAGTTTTAAGAGGATTCATCACCCAAGTGATTTGAAGGGGACATATATCACTTATTCCTAGCTTATATTAAGTAAAAGTCCTTGCCCAAGGTAATCTTGATAGGTCAATATGGAAACTAGAAGACAAATATGAACAAGTTAGAAATGAGACACCGTGCTAGACTTTCTATTTATTTGGGATACATGATGAAAAGATTGAATTACACTAAAATGTTAGTCAGATCATATTGACTCTCCTAACATTTGGGTGGATATCATTTATTACTAGATGTCACTCACGATCTATAAATATTAATATAAATTGCTAATAGAATTAATATATGTTTATTACCAACATGTTGGGAACCTAATGAGTCATACATATAAGGTGAATTGTTGAAATTCATTTGACTTCAATTGGATGTGATCTAATTGGATTTATAGAGGCTTAATCAAATTAGATATTTAGCTAAATCAAATATGATTTGATATAGTATTAAAATAAAGGCCTAATTAGCCTAAGACATTTTTCTAATCTTTGTTGGATATAAAGTAGGTCAATTCACTCTATAAAAGAATCATGTAGCTACCTTTTGAATGAATAGAAGAGTTCTGTTTTTATTTTTTCATGTGTTGAGATAGGATCACAGTCGAAAGAGAGAAACACAAAAGAGCACAAAGTTGAGAGTTTGCTAGCACAAATTTTAGCTTAGGGATTCACACACTTTTAGTGAAGAGATTTCGACAAATCACTATATGGATCACCATTAGAGGCAGCACAATTGTGTTACAACAATTTGATAATTCCTAGTTAGTGTACAAAAGTTAAAAATGAAAAGCCAAGGAGGACTCCACAAAAGAAAGCAAACATCCAACTTTCAAATATGTCAAAGTCTTTCTCTTGTCGTTTTTTTTAGATTAGTTTCAATTAAAGTGATTCATGGCTTAGGAGATTAAAATTTTAATAATATTCTGCTATGTATGATCACCTTAGCATGATTCGAATCCTCTTCAAAAGACACACACACATACACCATGGATGGGAAGAATAAAGGGCAGAGAAATGTGAAGCGTTTTGAGCATGCTTTGAGAAAAAAATCATATTCATATAACACATCGGAATATAAATATACAAAACCAAAATCACTATTGGATCACTTATGTTGTCTTATTAATCAGTTAAAAGTAAAAATAAACAAAATTATGTTCAGCCATATACCTCAAGAAGTGATTTTCAAAAATCACGTATAAAAATACCTTTGCTTGATTGTACACCAAAATCCAGTTGTTGCAAACCAAAGCAGTCTCTATGTACAACCTCCAATGGTGATCCACATTGATGTCAATTGAAAAACCTACACTAGGTTGGGATTATGCGGTGTCATGATGCTATGCTAGTATTCAAGATTTTTTGAAAATCTCACATCTCAAACATTATTTGTTTTTGGAAAAAAATTTTTAAAGAAAATGTAGCCTAAGGCTTGGGTTTTCTCTCTTTTTAATTTTCTGTCATCTTTTCTCACTTTTTTCTTACAAAGTGCAACACACATATAAAAGGTGTTTATAGTTAGGTTTTTTTTTTTGAAAGTGCTTATAGTTAGGTTAAAATGCTAATACAACTTTTTGTTTATTGCATTTTAATCTTTCCACTTAATTAAGCAATTTAATTAAGTCCATATTGGAAATTTCTAATTTCTAATTAAATACCAATCTCATTTTAATTTCACATTATAATCCTATTGTGTGTCACCCATTAGGTCTCTAACGTGTTGACAATAAATTTAAATCACTTTAATTAAAAATTTATATTTATGTTTATAGATTATGAATGGCATCTAATAATTCAACCTGACCATCCATCATGGCAAGAAGAAAAGAAGATTGCTAAAAAAAAGTGCTACTCAGAAACCATAAACCAGAAAAATCTGTGACTTCTAATCTTTATATGTAGAAAAGAAAAACATAAATAATAAACCCAATGTAATGACCAATTAATAATAAAAATAAATACAAATGATTTATTTAGAGTAAGAAATAACTACAAATTGGTACAAAATGAAAAATTAGATTAAAGGGCAAGCAATATTAATTTCAAAATCTCATGAATAAAAATTGCAGAAAAATGTAAGGAAAATAATTTTGTTTTTAGATTATGATTATAATGGCTAATGAAAATAAATAATAAAAAAAGAAAATTAGGTTAATAAAATGTACAAATGATTATCTTTTAAAGTTCAAGAATAATAAATAAACAGTTTTAAGGATAAGGTAAAAATTAGGTTTTAATTTATTTCAAAATAGTAATATAATAGTGGAATAGTTAAGTGAAATAAATTAGAATATTGAAATAAAGTTTAAGTCTAAAAAGTTGACACATAATTAATTAGGTATATTTTGAATGGGCGTTGTGAGGGTGCTAATATCTTCCTCACATGTAATTGTACTTTCGAACTTAGTCTAATTTATAGATTAGAATATATTCTTTTTAATGAATCTAAATCAAGTATAGGACCTCATTAGAAAAAATATATTCACCTAAATTGACGGTGACTTCATTTCACGTCAAATGGTTGACTTTATGAACTCTCATGTTAATTTAAGCGGGTTGGAATAGTCTGGCTTAAACCTAAACTTAGGTTTTAAAGATATCAACTAAGTTTGACTTGTGGATGCCTCTATTTCAAACCAATACAAAAATAATATTAACATAAACAAAATAAAATAAACAGCCTTGCACTCATGAAAGCTAAATAATAAAATTTATCTAAAAAAATCCGTCAAGATGGGGCAAAAATCAAAGAATTACAAGAGTTCAATAAATCTTTCAACAAAGAATGGCATAATTAAATATCCAGGATTATTGGATTTAATTTGAGAATCAATCTTTAAGGAATTTTAAATTGTATCCTAAAATAAAATGGAAACACATGCATATTTTTGATCCAAGAGAGAATTGTATCCTGAAATAATACATGAATTTATGATTTATGATTTATATAACAAAAGCTGTCTTAATTATTTGTCTCTTCTATTGGGCTATTGGCTTGTTGGATGGAGATACGAAGCTAATGTTAAAAATTAATGATGTTTCTATAACAAGTTTCCTAACTATTTAAGGTTGCATACTTCTTTATTCATAAACCAAAAATAAATAAAAAGAACTGGGCATTTGCTCATTATTTGCTGATGCAAAATTCTTATTGGCTAAGTCAAACAAGCAACAAAAGTGCGTGAACCAGAACAATGTCTGAATTTAGAATTATTTCTAAACTCTTGGCTGTTATGCTTGTTTGATTTAGAGTTCTTTTTAAAAGATAGGCTCTATGCGTAACGTATTTTTAAAAATAGATCTCATCATAATTTTAACTGTTTTTAGGTAAGAAAATTAAATTAAAATAAAATTGCTCTTAATAAAATTGACCCATATGTTTGGCTCCGCACTTTAACCCGACTCATATGTTTGTGCCAAGTTTGTTTTCTAGCTTTGTAATTGCTCAGTTTGTAACACTTGACCCTAAATTATCTGTGACATGTCATTCACATGCATTGGATAGCATGTTTGCCCATTGAATTGTTCTGGAAAACTAGTTAAATAACTATATTGCCCCTAGTAATACCATTGAGTCGATTAAACCTCGAACAAGTTCAAACAAGGATTTTAAGAGTGAAATTGAGGATTTCACAGTCCAAGGATTACTTAAAACAGTGATTCGGAGTTCGAGGTCTAGTTTGGAGTCAATCGAGAAAATTGACCGATTAGGGACAAAACGGTCATTTTGCTATTTAAGGACAAAATGGAAATTCCAATAAAAGATTTTGATCACATTTGACCAAGATCAATTATTTGAAGTATAATATGATTATTGGAGCATAATATGAAGTTTAACAGTGATAAATTTAATTTCTTGGTAGTTTTGGAACACAAAGGTAAAATGGTAATTTTGCCACTAAAGGAAAAAATGGGAATACTTAGAAAATATTTTGGCCCCATTTGATTAAGATTGATCAATTTAAGTGTAATTTGAGGTTGAAAAGTGAAAATAATAAAATTTCGGTACTTTTTGAAGTATAGGGGTAAAATGGTAATTTTACCACCGGAGGACCAAATTTAATTTTTCGAGAGAATTTAGATCAATATTGATAAATTGGAGTATGGTATGAGTTTGAGGAGTGAAAAATATGCCTTTTGGCAATTTTTTCAATTTATGGGACAAAAATGTAATTTTTGACTTTTACGAGGGTAAAAGTGAAAATTTTGAAAATTTTTTCCACCAAGACCTTGGATATGTCTAGAAATTTTATCTAAGCTGTGGATAAGTGAGACAAATATATGGTGGAGAATGGAAATCAAATGAATGGTTAGAAAAAAATAAACTAATAAAATATTCAAGAAAATGAATAAAATAATATTATTTTATTAAGCCTTGAAAAAGGCCAAAAATTTCATTAAAGAGAGCAAGTGAGGGTCGGCTAAGGCAAGCAAGAAGGGGAGAAAGGGAAAGGAATAACCCTAGGCTGAAAATTTGGGAAAAAGTAAAAGAATCCAAGCAAAATCATAAATCAAGGTAAAATTTCTTTAAATTTCTTATAGATTTATCTTACCCATGCCTTATTTTCTATTTTTCCATGCAAAATCACAAGTGGGTATAACCCACTCATGCTGACCGAACATCTATGGGAGGGTTTTGAGTTTGGATTTTGTTTGATTTCAATGAATTTAGGAGTTTTTAGTTAGTTAGTAATGAAATATACCAAAATTAGCAAAGAATAATTTTATTCTTGAATTTTCTCATTTATATCGAATATTATGGAGAGAAAATTGCTGCTGATTTTGATATTTATTTGGGGTATTTTGAGGAATTATGGTGAATTATGGATATACGAAAATTATGAGAATTTTTAGAGCAAAAATCAAAATTTTTGCCCACTAGGGGTAAAATCCTAATTTTCAGTCTAGGACTGATACATTGACCCATACTCACTATAATTGAGCATTATGGACATAATTGAACCATTAGAAACTGAAATGGGTCAAATCGAAATTTAATTGAGGATTTTAGCAATTTAGACACGTGTAGGCGAGTCGATCGAAGACCGTAATTTAACGACTGTCCGAACCATTTTTACCCAATTTCCAAGCATGTAGAGCCTGAAATAAATTATAATGGTTGGACACAAATAATAGAATTTGTGTCGTGAATCGTGTATAGGTGGTGGGCTCCCGGACGCGAGAAAAATACGGTGTAGTGGAAATTGAAAACATGAGTATTATGCGCTCCTGACGAGGTGAGTGGATAAATTATCGTCTGTAATATCTAGAGTGGTTTTTATTTATGAATTTTTTGCTTTAAAGGCATGATAAATTTTAAAGTAAAAAATATCATGATTTTCAATTAAAATGTGTTTTGATGAAAAATGATCTGAATAATGAATTTTTATAAACTATTCTAAAGGAAATACTACCTTGAAATTGAACATTTATTTTATTCAAATAGAGTACATGGAGACTTACCCGGTTAATCGTGAATTTTATGTACGATTAAAATTGCGGCTTATGATATTATGTTAGCATGCTGGTTGAGCTTTTATATTATTGTGAAATATGTGCACTATGATTTATTTGGATGTGTTATATAAAACTGTAGTTGCCATGTATGCCACTTAAAAGTTTTGGTAAAATGGTGGGTTAACTAGTCGCTGCAGTGGCGAGTTTTCATGGACTGCCTTTAAGAGGGGCATAGTAAACTCAAGATTTATATCACCTCGGTGGTAGAGGCGAGTAGGGTAACTCCTGAGGTGACACTTAGAATTCACTCCATGTCTGATCTCACATGAGAGTGAGTTCGATTAGCGCCAAGGAACGGTTGCATTTCTAAACGAAATATGATTGTAACAGCCTTGGCGGACTCGGTTAAGATGCCTCGGGCCAAGGCATCACCGAGTAAGAGTTTTGGCATAAGCCTGGTTTTAAGGAAAATCATAAGCCTTGTGTTTGATTAAATGAAATTATTTGATATGATTTCGCTAAACTTGATGTTATGAACTATATTATGATATTGTGTTTTATTATTGTCTCCATCTACTCAACTTTAGATGTCGTAGATGATAATTATCTAACTCACTGGGTTGCAAAACTCATTAGCCTCTCTCCCCCATTTTAGGCTCGAGATCACTAGTAAGCACTCAGAGTGCGTATAGAGGCTTGATTGAAGCCGCATCCTTAGCATACAAAGGTACATAGTTGTACATAGTAGGGCTCATGTGTCATTGTAAACTGATATATATTTTAGTTATTTACATGTTAGTATGTATAAATTTATTCTACCTTTACGTTTAGAAAACTGGATTTCGATATTTCTAAAGATATTATTTTACAAAAAAATGTAATATTTTATTAAATATTATTATTTTATCTTATTATCTGAAATTTTATTTTTATAAGGGTTTTAGAGATCAAAAAATTCTTTTTGATTACAAATTTTGCACACTCTACCTGTATACTACATTTTTACAAATTTCAAAATTTTGAATAAAACAAAAGACGAAAATGCCCTTGTGTGGTTAATTACGCATTTCGACTGTTTTAATCTAAAATATAAATTTTATTCTTTGAAAAATATTTCTTGGAAATTATTAACCACGGGAGAGATGGAAAACTGGTACGAGATGCCTTGCGAGGTCTCGATAGAGTACTCGGGGATTGAGTGCTTATCGGGACATCACGGCGGTTGTCACAGGCTCGATGAAAGTTCTGGGTCGTGACACAGTTATCATCAACAGAGCATACATCTCCTTACAAGGCATTCTCACAAAAATATTCCTTGCCAGGTCAACTATCGAGCATTTTGAGCAGTGATAGAAGCATTTTGCAGTGGTTTTTTCCATAAAGGTAGTTCACATATTAAGCAGTGAGAGGAAGTTCACACTCTGTGGAGAAAGGTAGGCATATATTTTTATTTTTTATTTTTAACCATGTGGAGAAAGGTTTAGGGCAATTTTTATTATTCATGTTCTTCATTGATGGTTTTTAAGCATAAACATAGGCATATTACTTGTTCATATTGATATTCTTGTTGTTTGAAATTATTGAATATAAATTTGAATTTGGTATTGTTGGTAGTTTTTTGCTCAAACAATGACAATGTATGCATGACTAGTTGATAGGCATGTGTCATTGGTAGATAGGAATTGGGTTTTTAGGGGTTTAGCTATTGCATGATTGAGGATTTACGTGAATGGTTGACATCTTTTGCATGACTGGTTTTAGGCATGGCACCACATAGGGTGTGCGCGATTGGTTTAAAGGTTTTCAGCATTACGTGACTTGTTGGTAGCTCATTGCATGATTGAATGTAAGTCATTGTGTGATTCTCGATAGGGAATTGCATGACTATTTGATAGGGCATTACGCGACTGTTATCTGTATTACATTGCATGATCGTTTTATATAGGTCATCGTGTCACTGTTATTTGTAGGACATTGTGTGACTACTATCTATATGAAAGTGTGTGCGTGTTATATGTATGCCATAGCATGAATTTTATCTTTATGGCATTGCATGACTAGCAATGCATGGATTTTGTATATTTTGGCTCAAGTTTAATGCTTTAATATGTATATGTTGATTTACTTAATAATCCATGCTTCACACATGCTTAAATTATTTTGTTTTCTATATGCAAAGATAGTATGAACTTATTATTTTTTTTAATCTTCATTGATCATATTTACTAAAAGAGAAATGTTATTTGTTTTATGTTGCAGACGGCTAGAGCAAGAAAACGTGGAAGCTTTGCTTTGTGTGCTGAAGGACCAATGGGGCTTCGACGCTGGCATTAATGTCCACTATAAGTAGATGCATCTGCATGTTATACATGAGGTGCTAAGGAAAGTAAATAGTTGAAAGTCATAAAGAGAACTTGCTTCAGGCATATGATAGATGTTGAATCAGACTAGAATTTATTTTGCACCAATCTCATGCATAACATAATGTTGCACAGAATCAATCAACACAACGCCATTGAAGATGAGTTATGGTTTGCCATAAGTAAGACCAAGGCTCAGTTCTCGAAACATGAGGTTTTCTTAGTGAGAGGACTAAAGTTTGGTACCATGTTGGCCATTATTTTTAGTCCCTACGAGGCCATCCTTGGAGGAATTCACGAGTGATATTGAGGGGTAAGGAATGAGGTGAAGATGCAACAAGTTTACAGATGTTCAAGAGAGGGTAGATTTAGCAAGATGGAGACATGATAAAAATTGCCCTTGTCTTGATTGCAAATAATGTTTTGTTCAATCAAGACTATAGACGAGAAATGATTGTGTGGTTGTTGTCACTGGTCGAGAACATTGACTAATGGAATGCGTTCCCATAGGGCACCTACGTATGGAGTCTGACCATGGATTACATGTTGAGGGGTTTCGAACCTCCAACGGTGGGAGCGAAAGAAAAGAAATGTTACCACCTATACAGATTTGTATGGGTGTTTCAAGTAATGTGCCCTACATTAACGTTTTTCATTTTTCTTTTCGCATATTGTTCTATTAGGTGATTAAAATGTTTTACAATTGACGTGTAGTTTTGGGTGTTGGAGGCGATTCTTGATATCCAAAGCTAGTTTTGAAAATAATGATAGTTTGGACAGGTTTATCCAAGAATGCCGAAATGGCATTGTGATGAAAGGCCCACTGGTTTTCACATCCATATTATAGGTTTGGAGAGAAAAGGCAAGGTGAGGAACGAGACCATACTGTTTTATTTATTTAATTTTTTTTCAATTGTTAACTACCTTTCATGTAGCGACTCCTCTCGGATCGTTATCGGCGTTCGAGAACTCCGGGAAAACCCGTCAAGTCCCTAACAAGCCTATCTAGAATTGCCCGTCAGTTAACTATATACGATCACTATTTCATATTAAATGCACAAATATTATACTTTCATAACATGGATTGAAACATACATATACTTATTTATTCAAACTTTCAAGCATTTAATCACAAGTTTATACATTGAAATTCACAGTATTCAATTATTTACTTATAAGAAAATCAATATCCTTTACAACTTAATAAATAAAGTATTACGACTTGACCTCTAACAGCGGAGTGACTCAGAATGGAAGGCTAAGAGATGCCTTTACCTATCTACGGTGGACCGTATGTGCCGATGATTATACACTTGGCTGATCCCTGCCTGCAAAAGGGAAAAAAGAAATGTATGAGCTCACAAACTCAGTGATCATCGGCTCAGGGAGTAGAGCATAGATGGGAAACAAGCAAACGGTAGATTAGTTGAATATAAAAATGCAGGATTATAAAAGCAATTTGTTTCAAACGAGGGTTTGTGCCTTATATAAAAATCGAGAATTTCTTATAACGTATAATCAACCAAGGAGCATATCAAATCAAGTAATTAAAATTTGTGCATTGAGAAAGTTAATAACCATTTTCAAACAAAATCAGTACAATAGCATTCTAAACCTCATGTTCGTAAAAGATCTTTGCAGTCGAAATTATCTCATGTACTGCTCAAAGTAAATCAATAAAATTCGATAAACTCCCGTGAAACCAAACATTAATCGGGTGTATACATCATTCACAAATCGCCTCGCACGCAAGGGTAAAATTCATATAATAGAAAAACTAGGGGGAGCTGCAAAAAATCGTTTAATTACATTCTCACCATGCAAAGAAATATAATTCATAATATTAAAACTTATATCAACCCATATAAAACAGTTACATTTTGTCAAAAATAATCAACAAGGCTTATGACTCTTTTAAAAACTTGGCTCGTGCCAAAAACTCATACTCGGTGACACCTTGCACCAGGGCATCCAACCGAGTCCGCCAAGGCTATTAAAAAAAATTCATGTATGCATAAAAAATATTTTTACGTTTGAAAACATAGCCATTCCTTGGCGTTGGCTGAGTTCACCCTTACGTGATGGTTCGGTGTGAAGTGAACTCTAAAGCTTTACCTCAAGAGTTACCCTTCGCACCTTTCGTACCGAGATAAAATATAACCGGGTTTACCGTGCCTCTTAATAGGCTAGTCCACGGAAACCCGCCACTGTAGTGACTAATCAATATTCCACCAAATCAATATAAATTTTAGTAGCATGGCATGACAAATCTTATTTTACCCAGTTTGTCAAAGTAAAAACAAAACCGTTCATATAATCCATACAAACACAATTCCAGTCATCCATGCCCTTACATTGTCATAAGCCATCAGTTTAAATTACATATATATAACCTAATTACATATTTTCCGCTTACTCTTGAATCTCTTGGTTAAAATAAAATCACTTTTTTTTAAAATTCAAATTTGATTTTTCAAGGGATATTTTAAATCCTTCTCAAAATATCGATCCCCGTATTATGTTAAAATTCTCTTTTCATAAAATGCCCATTGTAAATATTTGCATGATATTTTTATATCAAAGTAACACAGTGAATAATATGTAATAAATTTCATGAATGCACACCACACAAATAGTAAGGCATATTTTTCTTTGATGTAAATCATTTCGAAAAGCTTGTTTCCCGGTTTAAAACACTTTACGTATAATATATATATTTATTTCAAATGATTTATAAAAATAATTTTCATTCACAATTTCTTAAAATTTCTACCAACTCATGCTATCCACAAATTTTGCACTTCACGTAAAATATATGTACATGTATATATATATATGGAATTTTTAAAATTGACACCTTCTACTCTCCTTGAAATAGCGGGATATTACATCGCTATTTTCTATTTATCGATCACTCGTCAATTCTTTCGACACGCCACTATAGTGCACTGTTGTCACTTTAGCACTTCTAAATTGGGCTAAATGGGCCCAAATCTTCACCTTTATTTTTCACTTTTGGGCTTTTCTTTTCTTTGTTACCTTTGGACCCTCTCCATGGGCTTTTCCATTTTTTTCCTATTGGGCCATGCCCATTTTTTTTGCTATTGGGCCATGCCCATTTATTTCTTATTTGGGCTACGTTTATTTTTTTTTCCTCTCTAACTCGTCGCCCTCTTTCTTTTTCTTTTCCTTTCCAATTGAGCTTTCCCATTTTTCTTCTCTTATTTGACTCATCTTCTTCCTCCTCCAGTGGCAGCACCAAGCTGCCTTTCATTCTCTCTCTTTTTCCCTTTCTTTTTCCTTCTTTACACTCCTAATCCGTCTACAATTTCTGTACCTTTCCCCCAAACAAAATCAACAACTGCACTGCCCATATAAACCTCAAAATTTTCAGCTTTCCAACCCCAAAAACCAGCAACTAATCCTCAAGATTTTTCAGCAACTAAACCTCAAAAATTGCAACACCTAGTCTCAAAAATTTCAACTGCCACATAGCCCATTTCAACCTCCAAAAGCAGCAGCAAATTCACAAAATTTCAGTAGCAAAAACCTTCAAAAATCAGTAGCCAAAATTGCTTCTTCCAGCCTAAAAAATCAATAGCCAAATTACTCCCTTTCAATCTCAAAACCGGTAGCCAAAACTTAAAAAATTAGCAACCATAGCTGCACCTTTCAGCCTCCAAAATCAACTCTTTCTCTTTTTTAAAATTAGCAGCAAAAAGCTCTCTTTTTCCTTCCTAAAATTTGTAGCAAAACTAGCATCCTTTCCTCCCTCAAAGTGCAGCAAAACCACCCCAAAAAAGAGCGAAATTTATCTTTTTTCTCTTCCTCTCCCACGGTTCTTTCTCTCATTTTTCTCTCTTCTCCTTTTTCCTTTCTCCCCCTCTGCTTTTTCTCATCTTTCTTTCTCTTCATGGTCAAGCCTCACTTCTAGATTTTTTTTCTCTCTCTTTCATTTCTTTTATCTCAATTGACCGATGCCACCCATCATTTCTTTTCTTTCTTTTGTTTTTCCCTTCTTTCTTTAATTTGTGGCCGGCCATTCACTTTAAAAATTTTTGTTTGACTTTTCAACGTCTTTTCTTCATTATTTCTATCATTCCACTCCCAATTCAATTCTTTTCTTTATTATTTTATCATTCATTTTATTTTCATTTTATTTTTATTTCTTCAAAATAATAAAATTTACATATCATTCCTTAACTTCATTTTATTTAATACACCACCCTCAAATTTTCATATTCTAAAATTGATTCTTTCGACACGTGTAAAAATTCTAATTTCCTTCTATCTTCCATCTCTTACACATGTATAACCAAAACATTGAGATCGCATTTCAACGCGGTGTTACTATAATATTTAAATATTTACTCACCACGTTAACTCGATTAAAAAAATCACGTTGTACGATTACCGTCGTTTTCCTTCAAAATTTTTTTTTACTTTTTCTCCCCCACTTAAATTAGTCATATACGCTTCTTTCGAACCAATTCTCGTAATCAATAGAATATTCATATTTTAATATTATTTTAGTCATAAAATAATATTTTATTCTAAATTTTTCTTTTCACCCATAACTGCTCTTTAACACTTTAATTTGCATCGAGTGACCTTTTGCTTGATCGATAAGATCTTATTGATAGTTAAACAAGAGTACGAGGTGTTACAAATCTCCCCCACTTAAAACGAATTCGTTTGCGAATTCAAATCAACGTACGGTGAATAATCAAAATTCTAAGATTCTTCTACATCACTTTCGTTGGACATTCTTAATATAGGATATCAATCTTATAAATTATATCATTTTCAATCTTTGTAGAAAACTCGACAATGTCATATTACATTTAATTATAAATACCACACTTATTGAATTAAATCAATATTACTCTTCCTCTTATAAAGAGAAATTAAATATATTATTAATCCTAATCACACCTCCATCAATTCATTCTTAAATCATAGATTATGCATGTTTACATAGCCATCCACCGTTTTTCTACTTTGATCATTTATCAAATCTTTCGACATTTGAGCATTTATTCAACCATTGACTATCGATCTAACTCGTCAACCAATCTTTATTTTGGTTTACATACTTCCATACCCTTTCCATTCGAGTATTTCATAATATGTAAGGATCAAGACATGCTTTATTTCTTTCAAATATATTTAACATCATGGGCTTTATGCTAATCAAGGTAGATTTTTAAATTTGTTTCTTACACAAATTCAAATTCACAACCTTCATGCATGAGCTATAAATTTTCTCTAAATCTCCATATATCAAAAATTTATATTGGAGATATACTAGTATTACCATGTTTTATTCCTTTAGCCTTTAGGAAATTAAATCCATGGCATACTTCTCTATTTGTGTACTTCATAATAGCCTAACAATTTCTAGCTTACAGTTAAGCTAATTCACATGCCAAGCCTTTCAGGCTATATTTAAAAGCACCAAGTTAATCACAATATGATAAAACTTTATGAACTAATACTAGAAGTATAAAAGCTTGTCTTTAAGCTGACAACATTATGATTACCTGCTCATTGCCAAAATCACCAATAGATTATCTTAGTCATCTTTTAGTGCTATAACCACTGTTAAAATATCATATTGAATAAAATTATAACCAACTCCATATATATATATTTTTGTGTCAATATGTAACATATATTTCCATATACATTTCCAAAATTTTCAACTCCAAATAGCCTTAAGCATACAAGCTCAATAAGTCATCTACAAAACTGAAATAGTCAACAACCAAGTTTAAGATCGACTCCTTTTATAATTAACCAGATCACACTCACCATCTTTTGATGATTACACAAAGCCAATTTCAATGTTTCATTTTCATATGGAAATCGATCGGTAATTGGCATCATCCTTGGACACCACGTGTCATAAAATCAATTTTTACTTAACCAAAATTTATATTCTAATATCATGCCTATAGGTCATGACTCATTACAAAAGTCTTTACTCGTATATGAATACTTGAAATCTCAAATCATCATCTCTTCCTAAATGAATCTTTATAATTCCCGTAACGTATTTCTATTTCTTCACCAAAGGTAATATCATTAAATCAAACCATAACACCTTCATTCTTTAAATATTCGTAACACAATTCAACCTTCGTCTATCTTTATTAGACACTTTGCCTTGATAATTAATTAAATAAATTGAAACTGATGGGGGAGGTATATTTCACAATTTATGTCTTGTATATACAAGCATATCGAGACTACAACTTCATCAAATCTAAGACATCGGCAAGATAATCATTGCTTCAAACCACCATTTCCAAACATCCTTATATGTTTGCAATACATCTTCATACTTATGTGACATATCAATCATGAGCCCCAACTTGGCTATATAGCCTTTTGCTCTTTGAGTTTTAATGTTTCTCATAGTGAAAAATCTCTTGAACTATGTCATCAAGGTGTTCACAGAATGGATACAAGTTCATATCTTATAGTTTAATGCCTAAAGCAGTGAACACAATCTCATCATTAGAGTTCTACTTTTACCTACTAATCGTAACTCCCTTTGTTCATTTACTTACACATTGCTTGGTTGCTCACCAGCCATTTATAACCATCTAAATTCGACCTTTTATAATTAGTCAAACTAGTACATTTTCACACCTTTCCATACATTTCTAAAACATTTAACACTTCTTTTAATACAATTTCGTTGAGGATTTAAACAATCAAAGGCTAATCTTCAAAGCCTTTCATAACCTTAACATTTCACATTCCAGCTCATTGGTTCCCAATGGACATTATTTTAAGATCTCCCAAAGTGTCCATGTTCTCAATTTGGACCATATAAAACTAACTTAATATGATTACATTAATTTTCTTTAAGCTTTTTATACGCGATGTAACAACATCCATATTTCTTCCATCGCTAGTCCAATCACATTATGGTATTCGCATATGCTTTATGATTTTATTGAACCTTTGGGTTTATCTTTTACGGGATCAATGGATCTTATCCAATATCAGAATTCCTTTAATGTCTACACAATCAACTCTGATATTTATAAAACTTGGTATAAATTTTACTTAAGTGTCCTTCGACATTATCGCCAATATCTAATTTCAACCTTGAGCTAATTCATGCATTAATAACTACAACCCAGCATAGTTCCATCAAACCTTGGGATCTCATCATCACTTAATTGAGTTCAAAACCAGTTCCATTTAAGCTGCTATACACCTATTTAGCACATATTCACATTTAAAATATTTCAAAAATTCAGCACCATTCATATATGGGTAGGGCAACTTAATTAACACAGTACACTTACTTCAATGCATGCAAATATCAGTTTACATCTCCTTAATACTTAAATTATAAACTTCGAGTGGATTTCAACGATCATTATTTATTCCAGCAAAAACTATAACTCTTATTATTGTATGTTCTCCTTTATACTGTCCTCAAATACCCCATAGTCATCAAATTTCTTCCCATTGATAATCATGGCTCGAATTTTAACTCCACTAATTGAATGAGTTATTACAGACTTATTAGTCCAATTTCATTTTCTTCTACCCTTAGTCGAAAGGGTATATCATCATATCAACCTTGCATTAAAAGCATTTGCTTAAAATAATTTCAACAGTAACTCGTGTCTCGAGTGGCATCTCAAACCTGGACATCGGTAATCAATTCTCATTATTTAATTATCACTTATCATTACACAAGGTGGTTTTCTAAGATAAAAGAGTTTACGCAGCCTCTTACTTATAATCGGTGCTACAGTCACTGACTATAAACATGACTCTACGTAGACCCACTACCCCGCTGTTTGACACAAGAATATCCTAAGACTCAACTAAACCTAGGGCTCTAATACCAATACTGTAGCGACCCCTCTCTGGTCGCTATTGACGTCCAAGACCTCTAGGAAGACTCGTCAAGTCTCGAACAAGTCTATCTAGAATTGCTTGTTAGTTAACTATAAACTATCACTATTTCATATTAAATGCACAAATATTATACTTTCATAACATGGATTAAAACATACATATACTTATTTATTCAAACTTTCAAGCATTTAATCACAAGTTTATACATTGACATTCATAGTATTCAATTATTTACTTATAAGAAAATCAATATCCTTTACAACTTAATAAATAAAGTACTGCGACTTGACCTCTAACAGCGGAGTGACTTAGAATGGAAGGCTAAGAGATGCTTTTACCTATCTGCGGTTGATCGTATGTGTCGATGATTATACACTTGGCCGATCTCTTCCTACAAAAGGGAAAAAATAAGGGTGTGAGTCTCACAGACTTAGTGATCAACGGCTCAGGGAGTAGGGCGTAGATGGGAAACAAGCAAACGGCAAATCAGTTGAATACAAAAAAGTAGGAATATAAAAATAATTTGTTTCAAACAGGGGTTTGTGCCTATATAAAAATCAAGGATTTCTTATAAGGTGTAATCAACCAAGGTGCATATCAAATCAAGTAATTAAAATTTGTGCATTGAGAAGGTTAATAACCATTTTCAAACCAAATCAGTACAATATCATTCTAAACCTCATGTTCGTAAAAGATCTTTGCAGTCGAAATTATCTCATGTATTGCTCAAAGTAAATCAATAAAATTCGGTAAACTCCCACGAAACCAAACATTAATTGGGTGTATACATCATTCACAAATCGCCTAGCACGCGAGGGTAAAATTCATATAATAGTAAAACCAGGGGGAGCTGCGAAAAACCATTTAATTCCATTCTCACCATGCAAAGAAATATAATTCATAATATTAAAACTTATTTCAACCCATATAAAACAATTACATTTTGTCAAAAATAATCAACAAGGCTTATGACTCTTTTTAAAAATTGGCTCGTGCCAAAAACTCATACTCGATGGCACCTTGCGCCAGGGCATCCAACCGAGTCCGCCAAGGCTATTAAAAAAAATCATGTATACATAAAACATATTTTTACATTTGAAAACACAATCGTTCCTTAGCGTTGGTTGAGTTCACCCTCACATGGTGGTTCTGCGTGAAGTGAACTCTAAATCTTTACCTCAAGAGTCACCCTCCGCGCCTCTCGTACCGAGGTAAAATATAACCGGGTTTACCGTGCCCCTCTAATAGGTTGGCCCACAGAAACCCGCCATTTCAGTGACTAATCAATATTCCACCAAATCAATAAAAATTTTAGTAGCATGGCATGACAAATCTTACTTTACCTAGTCTGTCAAAGTAAAAACTAAACCGTTCATACAATCCGTACAAAGATAATTCTAGTCATCCATGCCCTTACATTGTCATAAGCCATCAGTTTAAACCACATATATATAACCTAATTGCATATTTTCCGCTTACCCTTGACTCTCTTGGTTAAAATAAAAGCACGTTTTAAAAAAAATTCAAATTTGATTTTTCAAGGGGATATTTTAAATCCTTCTCAAAATATCGATCCTCGTATCATGTTAAAATTCTCTTTTCGTAAAAACGTTCATTGTAAATATTTGCATGATATTTTTATATCAAAGTAGCATGGTGAATATGTAATAAATTTCATGAATGCATACCACACAAACAATAAGGCACATTTTTCTTTGATGTAAATCATTTCAAAAAGCTTGTTTCCCGGTTCAAAACACTTTACGTATAATATATCTATTTATTTCAAATGATTTCTAAAAATAACTTTCATTCACAATTTCCTAAAATTTCTATTAGCTCATGCTATCCACAAATTTTGCTCTTCATGTAAAAATATACGTACATGTATATATATATATATATGAAATTTTTAAAATTAACACCCCCTACTCACCTTGAAATAGCGAGATATTACATCGCAATTTTCTATTTGCCGATCATTCGTCAATTCCTCCGACACGCGAATATAGTGCACTATTATCAGTTTAGCACTTCTAAATTGGGCTAAGTGGGCCCAAATCTTCACCTTTATTTTTCACTTTTGGGCTTTTCTTTTCTCTATTACTTTTGGACCCTCTCCATGGGCTTTTTCATTTTTTTTCCTATTAGGCCATGCCCATTTATTTGCTATTGGGCCATGCCCATTTATTTCTTATTTGTGCTACGCTTTTTTTTTTTCCTCTCCAACCCGTCGCCCTCTTTCATTTTCTTTTCCTTTCCAGCCAAGCTTTCCCCTTTTTCTTCTCTTCTTTGGCTTGTCTTCTTCCTTCTCCAGTGGCAGCACCAAGCTGCCTTTCCTTCTCTTTCTTTTTCCCTTTCTTTTTCTTTCCTTACACTCCTAATCCGGCTACAATTTCTGCACCTTTCCCCTAACAAAATTAGTAGTTGCACTGCCCATATAAACCTCAAAATTTTCAGCTTTCCAACCTAAAAAACCAGAAACTAATCCTCAAGATTTTTCAGCAACTAAACCTCAAAAATTTCAACAACTAGTATAAAAAATTTCAACTGCCACACAGCCCATTCCAACCTCCAAGAGGAGCAGCAAATTCACAAAATTTCAGCAGCAAAAACCTTAAAAAATCAGCAACCAAAGCTGCTTCTTCTAGCCAAACAAATCAACAACCAAATTACTCCATTTCAACCTCAAAATCGGCAGCCAAAACCTAAAAAATCAGCAATCATAGCTGCACCTTTCAGCCTTCAAAATCTGGTCTTTCTCTCCTCCAAAATTAGTAGCAAAAAGCTCTCTTTTTCCTTCCTAAAATTTACAGCAAAACTAGCTTCCTTTCCTCCCTCAAAGTGTAGCAAAACTGCCCTAAGAGTAGAATTTTGTTTCTTTTCTCTTCCTCTCCCACGGTTTTTTCTCTCATTTTTCTCTCTTCTCCTTTTTCCTTTCTCCCCCTCGGCTTTTTCTCATCTTTCTTTCTCTTCATGGCCGAGCCTCACTTCTAGATTTTCTTTCTATCTCTCTTTCATCTCTTTTATCTCAATTGACTAACCCTACCCATAATTTCTTTTCTTTCTTTTGTTTTTCCCTTTTTTCTTTAATTTGTGGTCAGCCATTCACATTAAAAATTTTTGTTTGACTTTTCAACATCTTTTCTTCATTATTTCTCTCATTTCACTCCCAATTCAATTCTTTTCTTTATTATTTTATCATTCATTTTATTTTTATTTTATTTTTATTTCTTCAAAATAATTAAATTTACATATCATTCCTTAACTTCATTTTATTTAATACACCACCCTTAAATTTTCATATTCTAAAATTGATTCTTTCGACACATGTAAAAATTTTAATTTCCTTCTATCTTTTTTCTCTTACACGTGTATAAGCAAAACATTGAGATCGCATTTCCACGTGGTGTCACCATAATATTTAAATAGTTACTCACCGTGTTAACTCAATTAAAAAAATCACGTTGTACAATTACTATCGTTTTCCTTCAAAATTCTTTTTTACTTCTTTTCCCCCACTTAAATTAGGCATATATGCTTCTTCCAAACTAATTCTCATAATTAATAGAATATTCATATTTTAATATTATTTTCTTCAGAAAATAATATTTTATTCTAAAATTTTCTTTTTGCCTGTAACTGCTCTTTAACACTTTAATTTGCATCGAGTGACCTTTTACTTTATTGATAAGATCTTATTGACAGCTAAACAAGAGTATGGGGTGTTGCATTTCAACTTAATGGTAATGTATGTTTTGGTGCAGTTGCGTGTAATTGAGACCTTGGAGCCAATTGCGGAAGAGATGTTGAAGACATATTAGGCCAATATTGATGTCAATAGATCTTAAAGGCAACAATACATTCCATTATGGAAATTGGAAGGTCAAGTAGAATTCGATCCCTAGCAAAGGAAGAAGATAATGGACCACAAAAAGAAAAGGGTGGTAAGACGAAACATTAAGCAGAGTCGCACCATGGACAAGGAGTTCCATGCCCAATTTACTACTATTAAGGCTTTTGGTGCTACAAGGCTCTTGATGTTGCTCTTGCTATTGATAATGATCAGGCGTGCAACCCACCACTGTGTACTCAGATGCAAATAGGCTTAAAGTGCAAGATGAAACGGATGAAGATGTAGTGGAAGAAAGACCTTCAATCAATGTAGATGGAGATGCAAATGCAGATGCAATCCATGTGGATGGAGGTGCAGCGAGACATATAGATGCATATGCAGTCAATGCAGTTAGAGATTTAGTGACAAATGTAGCTATAGATGCAAACAATGCAGCTAGATATCCAGCAATTAATGCAAGGGCTGGAGGACTGGATTGTTCATTGGTTGCTTGACCATTATAAGGTATGAGCTTCTACTTTTTCATTGCGTGAGTTATAACATTTAGGATGTATTTGATGTTTTAATGTGTTTCATTTTTGTGTGAGTTAAAGATTGGATAATGAAAGCATATACAAACATCAAAGCACCAGAACATAAAAAAGATTAGGAAAATATTTATATATAAGAAAAAGACCAGTTGTTGCTTGAAGGTTTTGCTTAACGTGGACTTAATGTATTGTAGGTATTTATCTTTAGTTATAAAGATTTTATACATACATACATACACACTACTTTGATAGAATTTATTAAATCAGAAAATAAGTTCATACTATAAAGGTAATATATATATTTATGTAAAATATATTAATACTATATATATAGTAATTACATATATATAACCCTCAAACCATAATGACTTATACAAACAGATATACAAGCTATGCTATTGAAATGTTTTCCTTTAAACAAACAGTGTAAGAATGGTTTAAAAAAGGAAATTCAAAACAATTTTTAAAATCTTTACATTAACTCGAGCATGGATAACAAAATTAAAACAAAAAGGAAAAACCTCAAGCTGAAGAAAAAAGAGGAAAAAATGGCGACAGTTTTGTATTTTGAAACACAAAAGGAAAACCGTAGTGGATAGAGAAAGAAATTTTCCTTAGGTTTATCGTTTCTATACTTCCTTCCCCCCACGGCCTGTGGAGTTGCCATCATGTGCCAGAGTCTGCCGTATCAGCTGTGTTTCTTGTAATGAAGGTTCATGATTTATAAGAGGCAGGAAGGCTTCAAAATTCTCTCACTTGATTAGAAAAATAAAATGATCTTTGTATTCATGCACTAACTAAATTATGATTAGATGTTTGTTTACTAACAAAATGAATTGTAAATTTTATCTCATTATATGTGATTCCACGATATATTGTGATGATTAAAACTCCATATCCCATGATTTAGTTGATTATTTGTCCCTTCCATGATTAGCAACTTAATAGTAAAATTATTAATATGCTTGTCATGCTTGTTTAAATATAACTTAATGGACATGTGAAAACTCTCAAAATCTTCACGTCCAAGGTTTATTTATATATATAAATAGTTCTTTCATTTTATTATAAATAAAAAAATCAACTAACGTAATTAATTAAATAGATGCATAGCAAATATAATGTAAGTTTTAGCAATTTTAGCTCTATTGTTAGTATAATAGATAAAAATAGGTTAAATGTTCAAATTGAGGCTATATGTTTGAGCACTCTTTCAATTACGGGCCAATATTTTAATTGTAACAAGTAAGAGCCTAATGTTTTTGATTTCTTATAATTAAGGGCTAAGTTGGTTTATGGCTGGAGAATGTACCATGTCATGTTGATGATTTAGTTGTTACAGGTTATGTTGAAGGTTTAATTATTGTACACCATGATGCAAAAGATGTTACATGCCATGTCATGTTGAAAAATGTCAATGTCTACATCATGCGCGTGTCCTACACGAGCTAGACACCTCTCATCTTAACCCTTTATTGTAAGGAATGAAAATCGTTTGGCCTTTAATTGTTACAATTGAAACATTTGACTCTAAATTGATAAAATCCAAAGATTTGAGCATTTAGTTGATAAAAATATATTTAAGTGAAATGAAATTTCTTAGGTATAGTTTGATTGTCACTTTTTGTTTGTTTGTTTTCTTCTTTTTGTTTTTGAAAACAAAAAATGACATCTTTAAATAATATACAAATGTAATATTTTAATGACAAATGCATGATTTATCTTTTGTATTGGATAACGCTGATAAAATAGATGGTACATTTTTATATTAATCAATTATGTAAATAATTAATTAAAATAACATAAATGTAAATAATTTGTCACGACCCGGAACTCCCACCGAGCCTGTGACAACTGCCGTGATGTCTCGGTATGCACTCATCCCCCGAATGCAAATCAAGACCTTGCAAGGCTCTTGTACCAGTTTTCCACTCTCTTTTTTTTTTTTAAACAATTTGTAGATGAAAGCTGTACTTTTCGTAACTAAAAATAAGTTTAGAAATCTCAAACATAAATTTAAAAGCGGTTTTAAAATTAATAACACTGTTCAAAAATAATAAATAAAAATATTTTAATTTCTTATAAAACAATATTTATCAAAATATCTGAAAATAATTTTTTGCACGTGAAAGTAAAATAAATTCATACATACTGTAGTACAACTAACCATAGTATGTATTTTAATTTTACAATGACATGTGGGCCCCACTATGTACAACTATGTACCTTAAATGTAATGGATTTCGATTCTACCTAGTTTCTTGATGCCACAGCTATCTAGTACTTTTCTCGAGCCTGAAATGGGTGGAAGAGAGGGTGGTGAGTTTTATAACCCAATGAGTAAATAACTACCATCAAAAGCATCTAAAGCCGAGTAGGTGGAGATAATATAAAAACGTTATGTCTCAATGATATTTGTAAAGCCAAAATTTATTCCAATCCATACCAAACAATTTCCCTTCGTTTAAAACTTCCAGGTTTATGAATTTCTTAAAAACACTTGGCTGATGCCAAAACCTGTACTCGGGGATACCTTGTACCCGGGTATCTGACCGAGACCGCCAAGGCTGTTAAGTGTCCCATACCCATAAACATATTTTTTGCATCTGACACACACAGCCGTTCCTTGGCGTTGGCTGAGTCTCACTCTCACGTGGTGGCCCTGACGTGAGGTGTACTCTAATTTTACCTCAGGAGACACTTCACCCGCCATCTCCCCCCGGAGGTAAGTACAAATTTTGGGTTCCCATGCCTCTCTCATAGGCGGCCCCCGGAAACCCCCATCACTGCAGTGACCATTTAATATACCACCAGACCCATAAAATTTTCAGTAGCATAATATGGCGAATAAAATAAAATTTTATCCAGTCTACCAAGACCAAACCAAAATTATTCATATATTTCATGCTAAACTCCAAAAATTTAGCCATCATGCTACCACAGTGTCATAAGCCACAATTTCAATAATAATATATAAAATTCTAAATTCAACCTAGTCTCCACATACTCAATTTTCATAAAATCGGTATTTAATTTTAAAGCAGTATTTCATCGAAATACATTTTAATCGAAAATCATAATATTTTGAAAATTCCAATTTCACCATGCTTTAATAAGCATAAACTATAATAAATCCACTCTAGATATTAAAGACGATAATTTATCCACTCACCTTGTCACAGGAGTGCACGATACTCCTGTTTAATTTCCACTACACTTTAATCTTTCCCGCGTCCGGGGAACCCCACCACCTATGCACGATTCATGACACAAAATCCCATTATTTGTGTCCAACATAATAATTTATTTCAGGCTCTTCATAATGCATGAAATGCCATGCATCCAGTCCGAATTACCGTCTAAACACGGTATTCGACCTATTTCACCTACACACGTCGAATTCGATAAAATCCTCATTTGAACTTCGATTTGACCCGTTTCAGTTTCTAATTGTTCGATTATATTCCAAGTACCCAATGGTAACAACTACGGGTCAATTTACCAGTCCTAGATTGAAAATTATGATTTTACCCTTAGTGGGTAAAAATTTCAATCTTTGCACCAAAATTTCTCAATTAATTCCTACACCCATAATTCATCAAATATTACCAAAATGCCACCAAATCTCAACAATTTTCTCAATTTCCAGCATTCAAATTGCTGCTAGAAAATTCGCCCTAAATAGATAAAATGAGAAACATTTCATTTTTAGATAAATATTCCACTCCATTATTTTTTTCTACTTGATTTCTACACCATAAATCACCATTTTGCCATCCAATTCTCTCAAAATAAAATCAATTCCATCACCACACACAACACTAGGTTCAGCCATGGATGGTTACTATGGCAAACAAATTTATTTCTTCTAGTTTTGCTTATATACATGCTAAACTAGCCAAAAACACTAACATAGTAAAAAATCAAATAATTCCATCAACTTTCTCTCTCTAAACCCATATGTCCAGGTCTGAATTCATCATGAAATCATGCTATTTAACCATGGAAAATAATGAAAAATACATGGAATTGATAGATCATAAGCTAAACTTGAAAAATCATACCTTTAAACACTTGAATCCTTGAAAAATCACACTTTTTCTTTGATTTTCTTCCACCTAAGGTTTATTTTTGTGTTTTCTCTCTCTTCCTTCAGGTTAGAACGAAATTTTTGGGGAAGAAGGCTGAAATTTGACCTTTTTATCATTTAAATAAAATAATATTATTTTATTCATTTTTTTAATATTTTATTAATTCCTTTTTTTCTCTAGCCATCCATTTTATTTCAAATTTCCACCATATGTTTGTCTTACATATCCATAGCTCTCCAGAAATTTCTGGACCATTCCAAAATTTGGTGGTGTAATTTTACAAAATTACACTTTTGCCCCTGAACTTTTCAAAAATTACATTTTTGCCCCAAAAATTGAAAATTTGCCAAGATGCACAATTTTCACTCCTCATACCCTTATCACTCTTCAAATAATTAAATTTGGTCAAAATCTTTTCGAAAATTCAATTTTCGATTTCGAATGGTAAAATTACCATTTTACCCCTATACTCCCAAAAATACCGAAAACTCATATTTTTCACTGCTAAATCTTCCAATTGTACTTCAATACTCATATCATACTCAAACATGTGAAATGGGGCCAAAATCTTCTTTAAAAATTCCTGTTTTGACCTTTAGTGGCAAAATTACTATTTTACCCTTGTGTCTCAAAAATATCGAGAATTACACTTTTTCACCGCTAAACTTCATTTTATACTCCAATAATCATATTATATTTCATATAATTATTTTGGTCATTTGAAATCAAAATCTTTATTAAAAATCTCCATTTTGTCCTGAAATTGAAAAATGACCGTTTTGTTCCTAATCGGTCAATTTTCCCGATTAACTCCAAACTGAACCTCGAACTCTGAATCACTGTTTTAAGTAATCCCTGGACTGTGAAATTCTCGATTTCATCTTTAAGATCTCGATTTTATCTTGTTCGAGGTTTAATCGACTTAACTGCACTGTTAGGGGTAATATCGTCTTTTGTTAATTTCTCGGGCTTCCTCAATATACAAACATTCTATCAAGCCTGTGAATGTTATCATAATTATTTTACAAAGCAGGGTTTGACATAATTATTTAACTACTTTTCCTTTTTAAATGTAAATAAATGACTTTATTTTATTGCAACTTTATAACGTTTTTAAAATGTAAGCTGCAAAATAACTAAAAGCAAGCATCAATAACAAATGCAGCTTTCACTATGAACAATTTGAGTTTTGAAGGTGCCTTAAAAAGGAGATTCTTTGTGAAACTGATATTATAGCCTTGAAAGGATATCTTTCTGCTAGGAAAAGATGCCAATGCAATACATAAAGCATTGGTAATTAATGAAGATAACCACAATTCCAATTAGTACTTCGCTTTAATATACAAATTAAATGTGCTATTTCAAAGTAGAAGTAATAACGGGCCAAGCTACTTGTCCAGGTCATGGATTCAACTTGATTCGAGTTGAATTTAGATATGATTTACATTTAGACTTGATTTGAGATATTATTATGTTAATAAATAATTTTTTCTTTAATTTTAATTTTAATATATATTTTTAAGTAATAAAATATTACTATAAAATTTTTAAATATTTAGATTTTAGAGATGGTTAGCTGAGTGAGGTTGGAATCTACTCTTAGATTTTAGAGACGTAAACTAAACTTGACCTATGGACATCTCTATTTCAAACTAATAAAAAATAATATTGATGCAAGCAAAATAAAATAAACAGCCTTGCAATCATGAAAGCTAAGTGAAATCTTTTATATGCAAAACCCTTCAAGAAGAGGAGGGGGAAACATCAAAGAACCAGAGTTCAACAAATCTTTTAAGCAGAAAATGCCATAACAATTGCATAGTTAAATATCCAACAGCACATTTACATGATTATTGGACTTCATTTGAGAATCAGTCTCTAAGGTTTTAAATTATACCTTGAAAATGAAATGGGAAGACATGCATCATTTATGATATAAGGTTTAATTATTTGGGAAAACATGCTTCATTTATGATATAAGGTTTTAAGTATGTGAACCAATAATCATGAAGTCCAATAAGCATGTAAATGTGCTGTTGGATATTTAACTATGCAATTGTTATGGCATTCTCTGCTTAAAAGATTTGTTGAACTCTGGTTCTTTGATGTTTCCCCCTCCTCTTCTTGAAGGGTTTTTCATATAAAAGATTTCACTTAGCTTTCATGATTGAAAGGCTGTTTATTTTATTTTGCTTGCATCAATATTATTTATTTATTAGTTTGAAATAGAGATGTCCTTAGGTCAAGTTTAGTTTACGTCTCTAAAATCTAAGAGTAGATTCCAACCTCACTCAGCCAACCATCTCTAAAATCTAAATATTTAAAAATTTTATAGTAATATTTTATTACTTAAAAATATATATTAAAATTAAAATTAAAGAAAAAATTATTTATTAATATAATAATATCTCAAGTCAAGTCTAAATGTAAATCATATCTAAATTCAACTCGAATCAAGTTGAATCCATGACCTGGACAAGTTGAATCTACTTTGAAATAGCACATTTAATTTGTATATTAAAGTGAAGTACTAATTGGAATTGTGGTTATCTTCATTAATTACCAATGCTTTATGTATTGCATTGGCATCTTTTCCTAGCAGAAAGATATCCTTTCAAGGCTATAATATCAGTTTCACAAAGAATCTCCTTTTTAAGGCACCTTCAAAACTCAAATTGTTCATAGTGAAAGCTGCATTTGTTATTGATGCTTGCTTTTAGTTATTTTGCAGCTTACATTTTAAAAACGTTATAAAGTTGCAATAAAATAAAGTCATTTATTTACATTTAAAAAGGAAAAGTAGTTAAATAATTATTTACATTTATGTTATTTTAATTAATTATTTACATAACTGATTAACATAAAAATGAACCATCTATTTTATCAGCGTTATCCAATACAAGAGATAAATCATGCATTTTGTCATTAAAATATTACATTTGTATATTATTTAAAGATGTCATTTTTTGTTTTCAAAAACAAAAAGAAGAAAAAAAACAAACAAATCTTTATGGTCAAATGTTTCAATTGTAACAAATAAAGGCCAAATGATTTTTGTTCCTTACAATAAAGGGTTAAGATGAGAGGTGTCTAGCGCATGTAGGACATGCATATGATGTGGAAATTGACATTTTTCAACATGACATGACATGTAACATCTTTTTCATTATGGTGTACAACAACTAAATCTTCAATATAACGTGTAACAACTAAATCTCTAACATGACGTGGTACATGCTCCAGCCATCTACCAACTTAGCCCTTAATTAAAAAAAATTGAAAACATTTAGCTCTTAATTGTTACAATTAAAATATTTAACCCGTAATTGAAAAACCGCCCAAACATTTAGCCTCAAGTTGAGCATTTAGCCTATTTTTATCTATTATACTAAAAATAGAGCTAAAATTATTAACACTTACATTATATTTGCTATGCATCTATTTAATTAATTACGTTAGTTGATGTTTTTATTTATAATTAAATGAAATATTTATTTATATAAATATATATATATATATATAAAAACCCAAAACGTGAAGATTTTGAGAGTTTTCACATGTCCATTAAGTTATATTAAAACATGCATGACAAGCATATTAATAATTTTACTACTCAGGTGATAATCATGGAAGGGACAAATAATCAACTAAATCATGGGATATGGAGTTTTAATCATTACAATATATCGTGGAAGCATATATAATGAGATAAAATTTACAATTTATTAGTCAACTTCTTGTTGAATTTTTGGTTCATATGCAGCCTTGATTATTCATTTTGCTAGTAAACGAACTTATAATCATAATCTAGTTAGTGCATGAATACAAAGATCATTTTATTTTTCTAATCAAGTGAGAGAATTTTGAAGCCTTCCTGCCTCTTATAAATCATGAATTTCCTTTTTTAATTTTGTTATCCATTGCTTGAGTTAATGTAAAGACTTTAAAAATTGTTTTGAATATCCTTTTTTAAACCATTCTTATACTGTTTGTTTAAAGGAAAAGATTTCAATAGCGTAGCTTGTATATCTGTTTATGTAAGTCATTATGGTTTGAGGGTTATATATATGTAATTAGTGTATATATAGTACTGATATATTTTACATAAATATATATATATATGTTACATTTATAGTATGAACTTATTTACTGATTCAATAAATTCTATCAAAATAGTGTATATGTCTGTATGCATATATATGTATAAAATCTTTATAACTAAAGATAAATACCTACAACACACTAAGTCCACGTGAAGCAAAACCTTCAAGCAACAACTAGTCTTTTTCTTATATATAAATATTTTGCTAATCTTTTTATGTTCTGGTGCTTTGATGTTTGCATATGCTTTCATTATCCAATCTTTAACTTACGCAAAAATGAAACATATTAAAACATCAAATACATCCTAAATGTTATAACTCATGTAATTAAAAAAGATAGAAGCTCATACCTTATAATGGTCAAGCAACTAATGAACATTCTGGTCCTCCAGCCCTTGTATTGATTGTTGGATATCCAACTGCATTGTTTGCATCTACAGCTACATTTGTCACTGGATCTCTAACTACATTGACTGCATATACATCTATGTTTTAATGTAAAAATGTGTTTTATGTGTGTATGACTTTTTAACAGCCTTGGTGGACTCGGTTGGATGCCCTGGCCAAGGTGTCCCTGAGTATGAGTTTTAGCATGAGCCAAGTTTTTAAGAAAGTCATAAGCCTTGTTGAGTAATTTTATGAAATACAATTGTTTACATGGATTGGAATGAATTTTCATGTTATGAAACACATGTTGTGATGAGATATTTCGATTGTCTCCATTTACTCGGCTTTAGATGTTATAGACGGTATTTGTTTACTCATTGGGTTTATATAAACTCACCACCCTCCTTTCCCCCCATTTCAGACTCAAGACAGCTTGTAAGTAGTCGATTACATCAAGGGTTACTGTTAGGTTGGTATCCTTAGAAATCGTAGGTTTACACCCTTGGTTACTTTTGGTCATTTAGGGGTCCACACGTCATTGTAAATTAATTTACATGCCTTGGTTATATGTGTTACTGTATGTATGAATTTATTTTGTTCTTACGCTGTAAAAATTATTTACGCAGCATTCTATAAATATTGTTTTATAAGAAAATGGAATATTTTATTCAATATTTTTAATTAGTTCAGTTAGCTAAAATTTCACTTTAAACAGATGATTTTGATTACTAAACTTATTTTTAGACATGAAATGTGTATTTTTCACTCATATACTATATTTTCAGCAGGTTTCAATTTTTTTGAGAAAAATGACCAAAATACCCCTATGTAGTAAAAATTTCTTTTTGAGTGTTTTTGAATTGAAAATGGTCCATATCCCTTTAAAACATAATTTTAGTAACTATTAAAACAAGAGAAGTGGAAAAATTGATGTTAAAGTTTTGTGAGGTCTTGGTTGTCATTCCAGATAATGAATGTCTATCGAGACTTCGCGACGATTATCACGAGCTCGAAAGGAGTACCGAGTTGTGACAGACGGCCTCGTAGGGACTAACAATAATGGTCGACATGGTGCCAAACTTTAGTCTTATCACCAAGAAAAACTCATGCTTCGAGAACAGAGCCTTGGTCTTACTTATGGCAAACCATAACTCACCCACAATGGTGTTGGGTTGACTGATTCTGCGCAACATTATGTTATGCATGAGATTGGTGCAGAATAAACTCTGGTTTGATTCAACGTCCATCAGATGCCCGAAGCATGTTCTCTTTATTGCTTCCAACTCATTTACTTTCCATAGCACCTCATGTATAACATGTAGCTGCGTCCACTTGTAGTGGACATTAATGCCAGCGTTGAAGCCCCATTGGTCCCTTAGCACACAAAGCAAAGCTTCCACGTTCTTCTGCTCTGTTCCTGTTCTAGCTATCTGCAACACAAAATAGATAACATTTCTATTTTAGTAAATATGATCATTGAAGATTAAACAAAAACTATAACGAGTTCTTACTATCTTTGCATACACAAAACAGAATAATTTAAGCATGTGTGAAGCATGGATTATTAAGTAAATCAACATATACATATTAAAGCATTAAACTTGAGCCAAAAAATACAAAATCCATGCATTGACAGTCATACAATGCCATACAAATAAAATTCAAGCAATGGCATACATATAACACTCACGCCCTTCCATATAGATAATAGTCACAAAATGCCTTACAAATAACAGTGACACAATGACCTACACAAAACGACCACGCAATGCAATATAGACAATAGTCGCGCAATGCCCTATCAAACAGTCATGCAATTCCCTATCAAGAATCACATAAATGACTTACATTCAATCATGCAATGAGCTACCAACAAGTCACGTAATTCTGAAAACCCTTAAACTAATCACACACACCCTAAGTGGCGCCATGCCTAAACAAGTCATGCACAATGTGTCAACCATACACGCAAACCCTTAATCATGCAATACCTAAACCCCTAAAAACCCAATTCCTATCAACCAATGATGCATGCCTATCAATTGGTCATGCATGCCTTGTCACCATTTGAGCAAGAAACCACCAACAATACCAAATTCAAATGTATATTCAACAATTTCAAACAACAAGAATATCAATATCAACAAGCAATATGCCTATGTTTATGCTTAAAAACCATAAATGAAAAACATGAAGAATAAGAATAGCCCTAAACCTTTCTCCACATGGTTAAAAATAAAAAAATATGCCTACATTTCTCCATGGAATGTGAACTTTCTCTCACTGCTCAATATATGAACTACCTTGATATGAAAAACCACTCCAAAATGCTTCTATCACTGCTCAAAGCACTTGACAATTAACCCAGCAAGGAATGTTTTGTGAAAATCCTTTTGTAGGGAGATGTATGGTCTGTCAATGAGAACTGAGCAATTAAAGCTAGTAAACAAACTTGACACAAATATATGTGTAATATCCGACCCTAATTTATCTGTGATATGTCATTCATATGCAATGGATAGCATGTTTGTATATCGAATTGCCCCGGGAAACAAGTTAAATGACAATATTGCCCCTAATGGTATGGTTAAGTTAATAAAGTCTTGAATCAGTTTAAACAGAGAATTGAGGATGAATTTGAGAAAACTAAAACCCATGGAGTGATTTAAAACAGTGATTCGGAGTTCGAGGTTCAGTTTGGAGTCAATCGGAAAAATTGACCGATTAGGAACAAAACGGTCATTTTTCAATTTCAGGACAAAATGAGGATTTTAATAAAGATTTTAATTTTTAATGACCAAGAATGATTATACGAAATATAATATGATTTTTGAAACATAAGATGAAGTTTAGCAGTGAAAAAGTGCAATTCTCGATATTTTTGGGACACAAGGGCAAAATAGTAATTTTGCCATTAAATGATGAATTTGGAATTTTTGAAACAGAGTTTTTGATCCCATTTGATTGAGATTGATCATATTAAACTTATTGGAGTGTAATTTGAGGGTTTGGCAGTGAAAAAATTTAATTCCGGTGATTTCTGGAGTGTAGGGGTAAAATCGTAATTTTACCATCGGAAGGTGAAATTTAATTTTTTGAGAGAATTTAGATCAAATTTGACAAATTGGAGTGTGGTATGAGTTTGAGGAGTGAAAAATGTGTCTTGTGGCAATTTTTCAATTTTTGGGGCAAAAATGTAATTTTTGACTTTTTCGGGGGTAAAAGCGTTATTTTTTAAAATTTCTCCACCAAGACTTTGGATAAGTCTGAAAATTTTTTCTGAGCTGGGGATAAGAGAGATAAATACATGGTAGAAATTTTAGAATAAATGAATAGCTAGAAATTAAAGAATTAATAAAATATTTAAAAATGAATAAAATAATAATATTTTATTATGCCTTTAAATAGGCTGATTTTTCAGCCAATAACCCTTAGGAGGGTCGGGTAGAACCAGGCAAAAGAGGGAAAGAAGGAAATCAAGAACCCTAGGGAAAAATCAAAGGGGAAAAGAGTAGAAATAAAAAATTTATCAAGTAAAAGGTAAAATTTCTTTAATTTCCTTTGATTTCTTCATTACCCACCCATTTTACTTTAATTTCCAAGCAAATTTAGAAAGTGGGTATGCTCCCCACATGCTGACCAAATTTCTTGGAGTGATTTTGGGTCTTGATTTGGTTGAATTTTAACTTGATTTAATGTTTTTAATGAGTTTAATAAGTGTAAAAATGAGAAATAGCAAGAAATAGAATTTTTCCATATTGAAACCCATTTATGCAGAATTTTCGAGAGAGAAATTGGTGGCTGAAATGATGCTATTTTGTGGTAATTAATTGAATTATGATGAATTATGGCTAGAGAAAAATTTTGGGAATTTTCGGAGCAAAAATCAAAATTTTTACCCATTAGGGGTACTTTCGTAATTTCAGTCTGGACTGATAATTTGTATCACACTAAGTGACATTAAGTCGAATTGGATATAATTGGGGTATAGAAAGTGAAAAAAATTGATTCGGAATTAAATTGGAGATTTTAGCAATTTAGACGCGTGTGGGTGAGTCGGTCGGACACCGTGAATAATTGACTGTCCGAACCATTTTTACCCAATTTCCAAGTATGTAGAGCCTGAAATAAATTATATTGATTGGACACAAATAATAAAAATTTGTGTCGTGAATCGTGTATAGGTGGTGGGCTCCCGGACACGCGGGAAAATTTTAGTGTAGTGGAATTAAAAACAGGAGTATCATGCACTCTTGTGACGAGGTGAGTGGATTAATTATCGTCTTTAATATCTAGAGTGGATTTATTATAGTTTATGCTTATTAAAGCATGGTGAAATTGAAAATTTCAAAATATTATGATTTTCAATTAAAATGTATTTCGATGACATACTGCATTAAAATTAAATACCGATTTTATGAAATTGAGTATATGGAGACCTATTTGATAAATTGTATTATGTATACATGAATTAAAATTTGTGGCTTATGACATTGGAAAGCATGTTGGCTGAATTCTATATTTTTATGAATAATGTAAATTGTCCATTTATTTTGATGACTGGACATAATGTATTGGCCATGCTATACTGTTTGACATTTACAAATATGATGGGTTATCTAGTCGCTGCAGTGACTGGTTTCTGTGGATTGCCTTTAGAAGGAGCACGGTAAACTCAAGAGTTATATAATCTCGGTTTGAGAGGCGCATAGGATAACTCTCGAGATACCCAAAGAATTCACTCCATGTCTAACCCCACGTGAGAGTGAATTAGGCCAACGCCAAGGAACGACTATATTTCTAAATGAAATAAAATTAAAACAGCCTTGGTAGACTCGGTTAGGATGCCTCGGGCCAAGGCATCACCAAGTAAGGATTTTGGCACAAGCCTGGTTTTAAAGGAAATCATAAGCCAAATGATTTCTATGATTTTGTTGATTTTGATTGAAATTGATGAAAATAAAATATGCTATCTGAATAAAAGTTTAGTTATGTGTTAAAAACTGTATTGCTGTGTAAGGTTTTCTTTTGTCTCCATCTACTCGGCTGTAGATGTCATAGATGGTAATTATCCACCTCACTGGATTGTAAAACTCACCACCCTCTCCTTCCACTTTCAGGCTTGCAATTGTTGGTAGCACTCGGAGTGCACATAGAGGCTTGATTGAAGCCGCGTTTATAGCATACTCCAAGGTACATAGTTTTGCATAGTTGGGCCCACATGTCATTGTAATTCATGTACATAATCGGTTTAATTGCATAACAGTATGTAATAACTTATTTTGCTTTTATGGGAAAAAAAAAACTTAATTCTTGATGTTCCCACAAATGTTGTTTTATAATAAAATAGATTATTTTATTTCATATTCTTATTTTATTCTATTAAATATAATTTGAAGTAAATTGCATGTTTCAGACGCTCGAATCCATTTTCGATTCCGAATCACGGCTTTTCTACATGCATATTATGTTTTTACAAATTTTCAAAATTTCAGAGAAAAATGACGAAAACGCCCCTGCGTGGTAAATGGTGTAGTTTAACTGTTTTAATCCGAAATAGGATACTTTCTTTAAAAATTATGTTCGTGGAAACTAATAACCATAGGGGCGATGTAAAACTGGTACGAGATGCCTTGCGGGGGTCTCGATAGAGTACTCGGAGATTGAGTACTTATTGAGACATCGCGGCAGTTGTCACGGGCTCGATGAGTAGTTCCGAAGCGTGACAATATGAGTCAAGTTAAGGTGCGGAGCCAAACATATGGGTCAATTTCATTAAAAGCAATTTTATTCTAATTTTATTTTTCTTACCTAAAAACAATTAAACTTATGGTGAGATCTATTTTCAAAAATTTCTTATGCATAGAGCCTATTTTTAAAACGAACTCTAAATCAAACAAGCATAACAGCCAAGAGTTTAGAAATAATTCTAAATTCAGACATTGTTCTGGTTCACGCACTTTTGTTGCTTGTTTGACTTAGCCAATAAGAAGTTTGCATCAGTAAATAATGAGCAAATGCCCAGTTCTTTTTATCTGCAACCATAAATAGCTAGGAAAATTGTTATTGACATCACGTGGGTTTTCGGCCACCGTGCCTAAAATTGCTCTTCACACTTGTTATCTTTGCATGGTTATGTAGTTGGCATGCACATAAAAGATTAAAAAAAAATTATATTAGAAAGATGCATTTTATTTTTAGTGTGTGAACCAATATTTTTTTATGGCTAACTGCTTCACTTGATTAACTTTCTATTCCTTCTTTAACGTTTCCAACCGGTTTGGCCACATGATTAATTTTTAACATTAGCTTCGTATCTCCATCCAACAAGCCAATAGCCCAATAGAAGAGACGAATAATTAAGAGAGCTTTTGTTATATAAATCATAAATCATAAATTCATGTATTATTTCAGGATACAATTCTCTCTTGGATCAAAAATATGCATGCGTTTCCATTTTATTTCAGGATACAATTTAAAATTCCTTAAAGATTGACGTGAAATGAAGTCACAATCAATCTTTTTTATTTAGTGCAATTGACCATCTGGGTGAATATATTTTTCCTAATGAAGTTCTATACTTGATTTAGATTCATTAAAAAGAATAGGTTCTAGTCTATAAATTAGACTAAATTTAAAAGTACAATCACGTAGAGGAAGATATTAGTGCCCTTACAACGTCCATTCAAAATATACCAAATTAATTATGTGTCACCTTTTTAGACTTAAACTTTATTTCAATAATCTAATTTATTTCACTTAACTATTCCACTATTTTATTACTATTCTGAAGTAAATTAAAACCTAATTTTTACCTTATCCTTAAAACTGTTTATTTATTATTCTTGAACTTCAAAAGATAATCATTTGTATATTTTATTAACCTAATTTTCATTTTTTATTATTTATTTTCATTAGCCATTATAATCATAATCTAAAAACAAAATTATTTTCTTTACATTTTTCTGCAATTTTATTCATGGGATTTTTAAATTAATATTGTTTACCCTTTAATCTAATTTTTAATTTTGTACCAATTTGTAGTTATTTCTTACTCTAAATAAATCATTTGTATTTATTTTTATTATTAATTGGTCATTACATTGGGTTTATTATTTATGTTTTTCTTTTCTACATATAAAGATTAGAAGTTACATAGATTTTTCTGGTTTCTGGTTTCTTAGTAGCACTTTTTTTTCTAACATTCTTCTTTTCTTCTTGCCATGATGGATGGTCATGTTGAATTATTAGATGTTACTCATAATCTATAAATATAAATATAAATTCATAATTAAATTGATTTAAATTTATTGTCAACATGTTAGGGACCTAATGGGTTACACACAATAGGATTACAATGTGAAATTAAAATGAGATTGGTATTTAATTAGAAATTAGAAATTTCTAATAAAAACTTAATTAAATTGCCTAATTAAGTGGAAGGATTAAAATGCAATAAACAAAAAGTTGTATTAGCATTTTAACCTAACTATAGATACCTTTTATATGTGTGTTGCACTTTGTAAGAAAAAAGTGAGAAAAGATGACAGAAAAATAAAAAGAGAAAAGACCTAAGCCTTAGGTGACATTTTCTTTAAAAAAAAATTTCCAAAAACAAATAATCTTTGAAACGTGAGATTTTCAAAAAATCTTGAATGCTAGCATAGCATCACGACACCACATAATCCCAACTTAGTGTAAGTTTTTCAATTGACATCCATGTGGATCACCATCGGAGGCTGGACACATAGACTACTTTGGTTTATGACAATTGGACTTTAATGTACAATCGAGCAGAGCTATTTTGATATGTGATTTTTTGAAAATCACTTCTTCAGGTATATGGCTGAACATAATTTTGCTTATTTTTACTTTTAACCGGTCAATAGGACAACATAAGTGATCCAATAGCGATTTTGTTTTTGTATATTTATATTCCAATGTGTTATATGAATGTGATTTTTTCTCAAAGAATGCTCGAAACCTTTCACATTTCTTTGTCCTTTATTCTTCCCATCCATGGTGTGTGTGTGTGTGTCTCTTGAAGGGGATTCAAATCATGCTAAGGTGATCATACATAGTGGAATATTATTAAAATTTTAATCCCCTAAGCCATGAATCACTTTAATTGAAACTAATCTTTAAAAAAATGATGAGAAAGATTTTGACATATTTGAAAGTTAGATGTCTGCTTTCTTCTGTGGAGTCCTCCTTGGCTTTTCGTTTTTAACTTTTGTACACTAACTAGGACTTATCAAATTGTAGCAACACAATTGTCCTGCCTTTAATGGTGATCCATATAGTGATTTGTTGAAATCTCTTCACTAAGAGTGTGTGAATCCCTAAGCCAAAATTTGTGCTAGTAAACTCTCAACTTTGAGCACTCTTATGTTTCTCTCTTTTAGCTGTGAGCCTATTTCAACACATGAAAAAAATAAAAACATAACTCTTCTATACATTCAAAAGGTAGCTACAAGATTCTTTTATAAAGAGAATTGACCTACTTTATATCCAACAAAGATTAAAAAAATATCTTGGGCTATTTAGGCCTTTATTTTAATACTCCATCAAATCATATTTGATTTAGCTAAATATTTAATTTGATTAAGCCTTTATAAATCCAATTAGATCACATCCAATTAAATTCAAATTAATTTCAACAATTCACCTTATGTGTATGACCCATTGGTTTCCCAACATGTTGTCAATAAATATAAATTAATTCTATTAAAAATTTATATTAATATTTATAGATCATGAGCGGCATCAAGCAATAGATCATGTCCACCTAAATGGCAAGAGAGTGAATATGATTTGACTAACCTTTCAGTGTATAGTTTCTCAATGTAATTCAATCTTTTCATTATATATCCTAGATAAATAGAAAGTCTGGCATTATGTCTCCTTTCTAACTTGTCCATAGTAGTCTTCTAGTTTCCATATTGACCTATCAAGATTGCCTTGGGAAGGACTTTTACTTAATATAAGCTAGGAGTAAATGATATACGTCCTTTTCAAATCACTTGGGTGATGAATCGTTTCTAAACTACTCATTTATCTTTGCATGTTTCATGTTGTACCCAAAAACACCATATTTGGGCATTTGGTCACCTCCAAATCCATACAAGTGAAATCAAAGCATGACAATTCACATACAAGATAGCCTAGAGTCACAAGTCTAAGGATTACTTACGCTACTGACACATGAAAGTGCTTCCATAGACACTTACGTAAAATATTAATTGAAACTCTTATAGCGGGTCATGTTCAATGAACATGTTCCTTAACAAGCACTCACATACTATCCCCAAGTATCTTACATACTTTAACCTATGAGATTAGTTGCTTACTTCTAAAGTAAGGAGGCTTAGTATGTACCAACCTTTAAGCATTGTCAATGTCTTTATTTTTGAGAGTACAATGACCATGAACATATTTAGAAACAAGGCTTCCGATGAATACTTCCTTAACATCTCCAAATCTCTCAAAGATTGGCAGTAACAAACTTCCATCCACCCTTTCCGGTATATTGTTCTAAATAAATTTAGACATTGTTCTGGTTTAGAAATAATTCTAAATAAATTTGGACATTGTTCTGGTTTCCGCATTTTTGTTGCTTGTTTGACTTAGTCTCCCTCACATCTACAAGATTGTGTGCTTATAGAGGGTGCACATAAGGTGTGTTTTTACGTTAGACCAATAAGAAGTTTGCATCAGCAAATAGTGGATAATTTTCTAAGTTGCAAATGTCCAGTTCTTTTTATTTTATTTATTTTTGGGTTTATAAATAAAGAAGTATGCAACCTTAAATAGTTAGGAAACATGTTATAGACAGTTGGCGGGTTTCAATTTTATAAGTGGACATGACGTGGGTTTTCAGCCACTGTGCCTAAAATTGCTCTTCGCACTTGTTATCTTTCCATGGTTCTGTAGTTGACTGTTTCACTTGACTAACTTTCGATTCGTTTTTTAACGTTTCCAACTGGTTCGGCCACATGATTAATTTTTAACATTAGCTTCGTACGTCCATCCAACAAGCCAATAGCCTAATAGAAGAGACAAGTAATTAAGAGAGTTTCACAGAACGTTCCCAAGTGGTTTGGCCACATGATTTTTTGTTAATTAGTTACGGAACATATGCCATTGTAATTATAATAGTTATAAATCATTAACAGCTTCAAGAAACACCCAGATAAAGTCAGTATCTCTACACACCGCTGATTTGGCAAGAGAGTCTGCAACCTCGTTCGCTGACCTGGGAATTTTAGCTTTGCAATTTTTTGGCAATTGGCAACAATGGAGATTCATTAGGTTTTGAGTTAAACAAAGGACATATAATTCTTTTTTATATCATAAATCATGCATGTTTTCTTATTTATTTTAAGATTTAATTTAAAATCGTAAGCGTTGATTCTCAAATTAAATCCAATAATTATTGAAATCTGCTTCTAGATATATAACTTTTTCAATAGCTATATAGAAATCAAATTATAAGTAAGGTTCTATATGGTAACCGAAAAATAACTTGCTCGAGAAATTTTTTTTTAACGTAAAATATTTTACACGAAAATTTAATATTTTTTAACATTTGAATAAACTGTCGAAAACATTTTCTATCATTTGGATGATTTTATGAAAAATATTTTGTATCCCTAGTGGAGTTATTTGGATATTGAAAATTTTAAATAGAAATTGATTACAAAACAATAACGTCGTTTAAGTACTAATTTAAGATCAAAATTAAGAATATACATATAAATAAACAAAATAAAAATAATATTTTTTAAAATATTTAACCACATATTTATAATTAAAGTAAACTCTAATTTCCAAACACCATCTCTTCATTTTCTTTATATGCTTTTCTTTGTTTTTACTAATTGAATTACATCATAAAACACTTACAGGAGTAAAATTTTCTTTTTCTGTTTTCACTAAGTTCTATTTATTGTTCTCGCTGTCATTTGTCATTAATTCAAAACTAAGTAGCAATCAAGAAAAGGGAAACGCAAAACCATGTTCAAAACCCATAAAATAATAATATGGTAGTCCAAACACAGAGCTATGTTAAAAACCCATAATATTCTTGTTATCTTTCCATGGTTCTGTAGTTGACATGCACATAAAAGATAAAAACAAATTACATTAGAAAGATGCATTTTATTTTTAGTGTGTGAACCAATATCTTTTTATGGTTGACTGCTTCACTTGATTAACTTTCGGTTTTTTTTTTAACGTTTCCAATTGGTTTGTCCACATGAATTCCTCTGGGGACGGTATCATAGGGACTAACAATAACGGCTGACGTGATACCAAACTTCAATCTTGTCATCGGGTAGAAATCATGCTTTGAGAATTAAGCTTTGGTCTTACTTATGATAAACTCATCCTCAATGGTGTCGGGTGATTGATTCTGTGCAACATTAGGTTGTGCACAAGATTGGTGCATGATAAACTTTTGTCTAATTTAACGTCCATCAGATGCCTTAACCATGTTCTTTTCATTGCTTCCAACTCATGTGCTTTCTGTCGCACCTCACTTAAGACATACAGTTGCATCCACTTATGGTGGACATTAATGCCAGCATTAAAACCCCATTGATCCCTTGGTACACAAAGCAAAGCTTCCACGCTTTCTTGCTTTGTTCCTGTTCTAGCCATCAATGACATAAAAACAGATAACATTTCTATTTTAGTAACTATGATCAATGAAGATTAAAAAAACAATAACTATTTCTCGCTATATTTGCATACATAAAAATAGAATAATTTAAACACGTGTGAAGCATAGATTATTAAGTAAGTTAACATATACATATTAAAGCATTAAACTTGAGCCACAAAGAATACAAAATTGACGTAATGATGGTCACACAATGCCATACAAATAAAATTCATGCAATGCCATACATCTAACACTTACGCACTTTCATACAGATAACAATTATGCAACCCCCTACAAATAACAACGATGCAATGACCTATGTAAAATGGTCATGCAATGCAATATAGATAACAGTCACGCAATGCCCTATCAAGCAATCATGCAATAGCTTATATTCAATCACGCAATGAGTTGCCAACAAGTCACGCAATGCCAAAAACCCCTAAACCAATTACACAAAACGTAAGTGACGCCTTGCCTAAAACCAAGCATGCATAAAGTATCAACCACTCACATAAACCCTTAAAAACCCATTTGCTATCAACCAATGACACATGCCTATCAACCAGTCATGCATGCCCTGTCACCGTTTGTGGCAAAAACTACCAACAATACCAAATTCAAATTTATATTCAACAATTTCAAATAACAAGAATATCAATATGAACAAGCAATATGTCTATGTTTATACTCAAAAACCATAAATGAAGAACATGAAGAATAAGAATAGCCCTAAACCTTTCTCCACATGATTAAAAATAAAAATAAAAATATATGCCTACCTTTCTCCATGGAATGTGAACTTTCTCTCACTGCTCAATATGTGAACTACTATTATGTGAAAAACCACTCCATAATGCCTCTATCACTGCTCAAAATACTCAACAGTTGACCTACCGAGGAATGATTTCGTGAGAATGCTTTGTAGGGAGACGTATGGTCTATCAATGATAACTGAGGAGTTACAAAGCTTGTAAACATACTTGACGCAAACATATGAGTCGGGTTGAGGTGCGAAGCCAAATATATGAATCAGTTTTAAGCATAATTTTATTCTAATTAATTTTTCTTAACCAAAAATAGTTAAAATTATGATAAGGTTATTTTCAAAAATACCTTATGCATGAGGTCTATTTTTGAAACGAAATTTAAATCAAACAAGCATAACAGCCAAGAGTTTAGAAATAATTCTAAATTTAGACATTGGTTTACGTACTTTTGTAGCTTGTTTGACTTTGTCTCCCTCACATCTGCCAGATTGTGTGCAGATTGTGTGCTTATAGAGGGTGCACATAAGGTGTGTTTTTGTTTTACCAATAAAAAGTTTGCGTCAACAAAGAATGGATAGTTTTCTAAGTTGACCCCATTTTAATAATAAGGGTGCACTTAAGTTGCTTATAGGAAACTTGTTATAGACAGTTGGCGGGTTTCAATTTTCTAAGTGGACATGACGTTGGCTTTCAGCAACCGTGCCTATAATTGCTCTTCACATTTTCCATGGTCCTGTAGTTGACATGCACATAAAAGATAAATAAAAATTACATTAGAAAGATGCTTCTTTTTTTTAGTGTGTGAACTTTCTATTCTTTTTTTTTTTTTAGGATTGACTGCTTCACTTGATTAACTTTCTATTCTTTTTTTAACATTTCCAACTGGTTTGGCCACATGATTAATTTTTAACATTACCTTCGTATCTCCATCTAACAAGCCAATAGCCCAATAGAAGAGACAAATAATTAAGAGAGCTTCCCAAAACGTTTGGTTTTTTTTTTTTTCTCCTCATCATGAAGGCTATCCTATCAGTTTCACAAAAAATCTCCCTTTATGTCTCCTTAGAATTCAAATTAGTTTCAGATTCAAATTGTTCATAGTGAAAGCTCCAATTTGTTATTAAGACTTGCTTTCAATTATTCACAGTTTTGTTTTAAAATACTTTATAAAGTTAAAATAAATAAAGAGATCATTTATTTTTAGGTTTATAAAGCAATAGTCAATAATTATTTAGAGTTATTTTTATTTTATTCAATTTTTTACATAATTAATTAAATAAAAATGCAACATCAATTCTATCAACATTATCCAATACAAGAGATAAATCATACAATCTTTCATTTAAATATTAAATATTTATATTATTTAATTTTACTTGCAGACAATCTTGGTATATCTTGACCTAATATGATGTACTTAATTTTTATTTTACTTCCCAGTATCAAAAAAGTAAAATGTTATATATTTTGTTTCCAAAAGCTAAAACAAATTACAAAAATAATAAAAAAAGTGACAATTAAATTAAATTCCCCAGTATCATGGAATATGGAGTTTTAATCATTGCAATATGCCTATTGCAATTAGTTAATAAGTTAATTAGTTCTTGTATATTATTTAAGGATATCAATTTTTTGTTTTCAAAAACAAAAAGAAGAAACAAAAACAAACAAAATAGTGACAATCAGACTACACCTAAGAAATTTCATTTCGCTTAAACATATTTTTATCGACTAAATGCTCGTTTTGAAATCAAAACTTTTTAATTTTTTTAATTTAGGGTCAAATGTTTCAATTGTAACAAGTAAAGGCCAAAAGTTTTTTGTTTTTTACAATAAAGGGTTAAGGTGCGAGGTATCTGACGCGTGTAGGATACACATATGATGTAGATGCTGACATTTTTCAACATGACATGGCATGCAACAACTTTTTCATCATTGTGTGTAATAATAAATTTTTAACATAGCATGTAACAACTAAATCTTCAACTTGACGTGGTGCATGCTCTAGCCACCTGTCAACTTAACTTTTAATTATAAGAAATCAAAAACATTTAGCCCTTAATTGTTTCAATTAAAATGTTTGTCTTGTAATTAAAAAAGTGACCAAACGTTTAGCCCCAACTTGAGCATTTAGCCTATTTTTATCTATTATACAAACAGTAGAGCTGAAATTGCTAAAACTTACATAATATTTGCTATGTATCTACTTAATTAATTAGGTTAGTTGATTTTTTTTATTTATAATTAAATGAAAGAATTATTTATATATATATATATATATATAAACCCCAGACATGAAGATGTTGAACATTTTGAAAGAGTTTTGAGAGTTTTCACATGTCCACTAAGTTTTATTAAAACATGCATGACAAGCATATTAATAATTTTACTATTAAGGTGATAATCATGAAAGGGACAAATAATCAACTAAATCATAGAATATGGAGTTTTAATCATTACAATATATCGTGGAAGCACACATAATGAGATAAAATTTACCATTTATTTGTCATCTTCTTGTTGAATTTTTGGTTCATATACAGCCTTGATTATTCATTTTGTTAGTAAACCAACATATCATAATAATTTAGTTAGTGCATGAATATAAAAATCATTTTATTTTTCTAATCAAGTGAGAGAATTTTGAACCCTTCCTCCCTCTTATAAATTATGCACCTTCATTACAAGAAACACAGCCGATACGGCACACTCTGGCACATGATGGTAAGTCCACAGGACGTGGGGGGAAAGAAAAGAAAAGATAAACTTAAGGAAGATTTCTTTGTCTATCCTATAAGGTTTTCCTTTTGTGTTTCAAAGGACAAAACTGTGGCCAAGTTTTTTCTTTTTTTCTTCGGCTCGAGGCTTTTCTATTTTGTTTTAATCTTGTTATCCATTGCTCGAGTTAATGTAAAGATTTTAAAAATTCTTTTGAATTCTTTTTTTAAACCATTCTTCTACTGCTTTGTTTAAAGGAAAAGATTTCAATATCTGTTTGTATAAGTCATTATGGTTTTAGGGTTATATATATGTAATTACTATATAAATAGTACTGATATATTTTACATAAATATATATATATATTACATTTACAGTATGAACTTATTTACTGATTCAATAAAGTTTATGAAAGTAGTGTGTATGTATGTATGTATATATATATATATATGCATGCATGCATAAAATCTTTATAAGTATAGATAAATACCTACAATACATTTAGTCCACGTTAAGCAAAACCTTCAAGTAACAACTAGTCTTTTTCTTATATATAAATATTTTGCTAATCTTTTTATGTTCTGGTGCTTTGATGCTTGTATATGCTTTCATTATCCAATCTTTAACTATACCATCATACTAAAAGGCTGAATCTGAATTTTGGTAACGATTAACAGGATGGAAACGTCTCTACTGTATGGCAACCAAGTCGACAGCAGATAGGAAGAAATCAACTTAAGGAAGATTTCTTTCTCTATCCTATACTGTTTTCTATTTTTGTGTCAAAAATACAAAACTGTGCCCATGTTTTTCTACTGCTTGAGGATTTTCCTTTTTGTTTTAATTTTATCATTCGTTGCTAGAGTTAATGCAAAGATTATAACATACATTAGATACATACATATACTGGTCACTGTAAGTTTAAAAAATTCTTTTGAATTTCCTTTTTTAAAACCATTCTTATACTGTTTGTTTAAAGGAAAATATTTCAATAGCGTCGCTTGTATATCTGTTTGTATAAAGTCATTATGGATTTTCATTTTCTTCCAAATTTTTATTCAAGTGATCCAAAAATTATTAAAATTGTGTGTGACTGTGTATATATGTACATGTGTATCTACATGAATGAAGTATAAAAGCTATTTGAATTGATGAAAAGTATATATTGAATCAATTTGGTAAAGATGATAGATTTGAGTTGAAATGTTTTTTTTATACAACTACAAATATAAATAGAATGAAAAGATATAAAATGCTAGTATAATTACGTATGGGTAATTCAATAAAAAAATTCGTTTACATGGCAAAATTTTTTGTGTAACATGAGTTTAATATGCTTTTTTGAAATTTCATACCTGTTAAGAAGTGCTACACTTTAAATAAATATGATCAAGTTTAGAGAAATTAAATTTAAATATTTTAAACCTTAGAGGTTAAGATAAAAACCTATAATACATTAAGTCCACGTTAAGAAAAAACATCGAGTAACAACTATTCTGTATATATATATATATATTTAAGTATACCACTATTTCTAAAATGTTGAATTTGTAATTTAACGTCCAACAGGTTTTTGTTGTTCTCCAACGTAACGATGGGACATCAACAAGGCACCGACTGTCCGTACATGGTAATGCAACCATTGGACAACTCAAACAACAAGTGTACGACAGCCAGCGGACAACTTTGGGCCGTCAAGAAACAATTAGAAGTGTTTCCCACGGCGGACGGCAGCTACAAGATCATTTGATAATTAATGACTATGGAATTGGTAATGGGGCTGAAATCATTCTGAGTCTGTAAACAGCTAAATAATCCTCTTTGGGAAATTGGTGTTAAAGATGGTAGTACGATAACAGTTGGATGAGTTTTTATTGAAGTTTGAAGCATATGGCTACACCCTAGAATAAGAATAATTTGTGATTGTGATTGTGCTGGTCCTAATCTACCATGTGTACTGTAATGGTTGAATAGTGTGCATTTGATTCTCTTTGAATGTTAAATAATAATAATAATAATGTGCTTATATCTCTTTCAGCGATATAAATTCTCTTCTTTACTGTAATGGTTGAAGCAAAATCCTTTTTCTTCCAACCAGAAAATAAAAACTTTATGCAGTAAAAACTCATATAAAAGACAGCTATAAAGGCAAAGCATGCGTGGGTTCGAAAACCTAAAGGCCTTGATGAAAATAGGAGTCATCATCAAGATTTTTCTTATGATTGAATACTTGACTTGATTATTTTTTTAGTCTTTTTATATATAAAACACAATAGAATGAGGCAAATAAGTCCTTTCCTTGTATATATAAAACACAACGAAAGAAACAGAAATATGGTATAAACAAAACGGAATGAAGAGAGTTAGCTCATCCAAAAGGGATACATTTAGCTTTCATGAGTGCAAGGCTGTTTATTTTATTTTGTTTACATCAATGTTATTTATTTAATGATTTGAAGTAGAGGTGTCCACAGGTAAGGATTAGTTGACTTCTCTAAAACATAAGCTAGGTTCGAGCTCGACTCTACCAACTCAATTAAATTATATTTATTATTAAATTATTTAAAAATTCTATAATAATATTTAATATTTATAAATATGGCTAAAATCAAATTAAACGAAAATTATTTATTTATTAATATAATAATATCCCAAGTTAGATTCAAATTTACAAATCATGTCTAAGTTCAACCCGAATCAGATTGAACACACACACCTGGTTGAGTAGCTTAGCCAGTGATCACCTCTACTTTAAAATTGCACATTTAATTTGTATATTAATGGGAAGTACTAATTGGAACTGCGGTTATCTTAATTAATTTCCAATGCTCTATGTATTGCATTGGCATCTTTTCCTAGACAAAAGATATCCTTTCAAGGCTATCTTATCAGTTTCATAAAAAGTTTCCCTTTTTAAGGCTCCTTCAAAATTCAAATGAACTCCAGATTGAAATTGTTCATACTGAAAGCTATATATTTATTGATACTTGCTTTTAATCATTTACTGTTTACTTTTTAAAAACTTCATAAAATTACAGTTAAATTAGCATACAACTATATTGTGAGCCCTAGCCGTTTGATGGAGAATCAGATTTGGAGATTAATTTGGAAGTGGCTTGGTGCTCATCAGATGCATACCTTTTTATGGTTGGCATGCAAAGATTGTCTTTTAACTAACTTGGAGAGGTCATGTTGTCATTTTTCCAACAATCCTTCTGCTCGCTATGCAATATAGAAGTTGAGTTCCTTGTTACTCGCTATCGCCCTCTTGCTAAAGCTGTTTAAGATTCTTTAAAATATTGCGCTTCTGTGAAGAAGAACAGCAACGATCAGACATAGAACTTCAGGATCTCAAAGAGTTTGGAGAAGTGGACAGCTTTTTTGCATTCCATTTTTGTTGGGGAACTTAACCATTAGGATGACCAGGTCAAATTTGAAGGAGTTTTTTGGACCAGTTCGGTCAGGTGGTAGATATCTATGTTGCAAATACACGGAAAGGAAGGAAAGATTGGTATTCGAATATGCTTTTGTGCACTGCCAATCTGAGAATGAACATAAAAGAGTATTGAAAAGGGTGATAACTCCAATTTTGATAGTAGATGGATAAGGGTCTCAAATGCTTGCAGGGGCAAGTCTTCTAAAGCCAAGGTCTTGAAGGAGGCTTTTGCTATAGTTGAAATGTCACGACGTGGCACTCCCTTCGAGCCCGTGACAATCGCCGTGATGTCCCTATTGACATACCTTGTTTTAAATATTAACCGAAACCTCACAAGGCTCTAGCATCAATTTTACAGCTCCCTTGTGAGCAACAGTTACTAAATATCATGTTTTAAATGAATATAAACTATTTTTACAACAAAAACAATCAAAAAGTAATTTCTACTGCATAGGGGTATTTTGGTCATTTTACTTGAAAATTTCAAAACCTGCTAAAAATATAGAATATAGATGAAAAATATACATTTCATGTCTAAAATAAGTTTAGTTGTCCAAATCATCCATTTAAGGTAGAATTATAGCTAATTGAACTAAATAAAAATATTGAATAAAATATTCTATTTTCTTATAAAACAATATTTATAGAATCCTCTGTAAACAATTACTGTAACGTAAGAGTAAAATAGATTCATACATTAAGCCAGGGTATACAAAATATTTTACAATGTCACGTGAGCCTCAAACTGACCAAAATAGATAAGACTGTAGACCTACAATTTTGAAGGTTGCGAATCCAATAGCAAACCCTCAACCAAATCAACTATCTACAGATTGTCCTAAGCTTGAAATGGGTAGAAATAAGGGTGGTGAGCTTTTAAAAACCCAGTGAGCAAGCAAAGATCATCTATAACATATAAAGCCGAGTAAATGGAGATAATTAAAATATTTCATCATAATATAATTCATAACATTAAAACTCATTTCAAATCGTATAGAATAATCACATTTCATCAAAATATCGACAAGGTTTATGACTCCTTTAAAAACTTGGCTCATGCCAAAAACGTCATATACACATAAAATATGTTTTTACGTTTAAAAATATAGTCGTTCCTTGGCGTTGGCTGAGTTTCACCCTCACGTGGTGGTTCGATGTGAAGTGAACTCTAGACGTCTACCTTAGGAGATACCCTCCGTGCCTCTGTACCAAGGTAAAATATAACGGGGTTTACCGTGCCTCTCTAATAGTCCGGTCCACGGAAACCCGCCTATTACAGTAAGCTAATCAAATAACCCACCAAATCAATAAAATTTTGACAATATGACATGGCTAATATAACATTATCCAGCCTGTTAAGATAAAATAAACAATTCATTTATTTCACAAAACCACAAATCCAGTCATTCATGCCATCACATTGTCACAAGCCATCAATTCAAACCATATATCAATTGTAAGTACACAGTCTCCACTTACTCAATTTCCAAAAACATAAATTAATTTCAAAACAATTTATAAGTCACACTTCATTTAACCAACACATAAATTATAAAATATCATAATTCATAGTTTAATTTCATTATTCTTTGAAATCAAAAAAACAAGTATAAACTACTTTAGATAGTTAAGATGATACTCTGTTTACTCACAATAACGAGAGTTTGGAGTACTTTTACTCTTGATCCTCAAGTACAATATCTTTACCCTTACTAGAGGGCTCACTACCTATACATAATATACAATAAGGAATTCAACACATTTGTGCCAAGCTGTTATAAAACTATTTCGGGCTCTATATAAATGCATGAAATTGAATGAGAAACGTTCGAATAATCACTTAACGATGGTGTTCTACATAGGTTCAATTGTTATCGAATTGAAATGGCATTCGTCCTAACTCAAACTATACACTGTTTAATTAGCCAAAACACCCAATTGAACTCTAAATATATTCATTGCACTTCCAATGCTCTAAATACATCTAAAATACCTCAATGCACTTGGTGGTTACTTAGCTCATCATATCCGATTTTTTTTCTCTTTAATTTTTGACACCGCAAATCATCAAATATGAGCTAAATAACATGAAAAATGACAAGATTCATCATCAACATGTCCACTATGAATATCGGCCAAGAAGGGTTGGGTGAAGGGTATGTGGTTTTCATGCTTATTTTTCATACCTAATATCCCAAAACAACTAAAAACACCTAGATAACATGAAATCTAGCAAAAACTACCATTAAAATCTCCCCCCTATGTTTGGCCATCAAGGGTTCCTTCATGAAAACTTGAGTTTCAGCAATGGAAAATGAAAACGAAAGCATAGGGAAGGTAGATCTTAGGCTAAAATCATGAAATTTTACCTTAGATCGCGTTGTTTTTCGAGAATCAATGAATTTCACTTGAATTTTTGCCTTAGGGTTTGTTTTTCTTCTTTTCTCCCTTTCTTTGGTTTGGCCAAACATGAAGAAGTGAAATGGGGTGGGCTTGTGCTGGTTTATAAAGGAAATGATATAATAATCAAGGCTTGACATGTGTCATCATGTGATTTGTCCATGGGTAAATATTTAACTATTAAGCATTTTCTTACCACCACATAAAATTTCTCAATTATCCAAGATATAAAATGATACTAGTTGAAATTCATAAGCTTGACAAGTGTCATGGTGGTGTAAAATTTCAAAAATTCCAATTACGCCCTCGTGGACACATGAAATTACCGTTTTGCCCTTATGCTCAGAAAAATGTCAGAATTAAAAATTTTCACTTCTCAAACTCAAATTATGTTCCAATTAATCAAACTTCATCAAATCTCATCCAACATTCCAATTTTACCCTTGGGTGGCAAAATATCATTTTGCCTTTACGTTATGAAAATTCTCAATTAGACTCCAAATCAATCCTTGAACTTCGAATCACCATATTAAGACATTATAAGGTTCAATAACTGTCAAATGCATTCAAAAATCTCTATTTGGACTAGTTCAAGGCTTTAATCGACTTAATTGTACCACTAGGTATGATATCGACTTTTAATGAATTTTCGAGGCATCTAAGTATGTAGACATGCTATCAAATACATGAATGACATGGTAAGTATATAATAGAGCTGGGCTTGACACGAAAGGCATACTTCTCCTCTGATTTCTAAGGATCCAGCACCATCTATTCGTTATGTTGACTCTATGGAACAAAGGTTGAGCTCAAAGGAGAGTTCTTTATCAGTGAACCTTAATGGAAGAGTTTTGGATTCTAAGCTAAGATTGATGGTCTTGCTTGATCATCTTGATTGGATTGATAAGTCTCGATGGTGATTTTGAAACAAGACTTTCGTTTAGGTCTCATTGAATCAAGACTTTTTAATCAAGGTGTTTGGGTGCAAAAAATAATCATGGAAGATGGAAAAGTTTTGCTTACAGTTGGTGTAAGAACTGGAATGTTTACTTTGATTAACGATTATTTTGATTTGTTTAACCTTTGGTTTATTTCTATTTCCCCTTATGATATGTGGCAAATGCCAAAAGAAAATATGGACTATATCAAGGTGGCTCGTATTCTCATTCATCTTTGGCACGCTAATGTCTTCAAGGCAATCAGTGAATTATGGAATCCTTTGTGACGCTAGACAAAAAGACTACCAAGAATACCTGTTTCGATTATGTGACATTCCTTATTGAAAAAAATGATAGGGTTTCAATATAGAGTGATTTTGATGTCTGTATTAATGGATGGAATTGTCATTTAACAATCTCAATGGTTAATTTCAGCACTGGCGATATGTGTTAACTTATAAAAGAAAAGAAAACAATAAATCTTGAAAATCAACAATGGAAAGCAAAAGTCAAGCAAGTATAAAGAACTAGACTTAGGAGAAATGAAAACGGGAAAATTCTTATTCATATTCACAACGGTTAAAATAGTTGGTTTTTAGATAACAAAGCAAATACAAAACAATTTAAAATGGACCCCGCACAAACTATCTGATGCATTACAAGGAACAAGAAAATAACCCGCATGGCCATTACATCTACCAAGGCTAACAACCATGGAAATAAAGAAAGGCAAAAAACAAAAAGAAATAAGAACACGTTCATAGCACATTGATCAGATAAGTAAATGAAGCATGTGACAATCATGTGATTGTCATTTTACCAATCGATTCAAAAGCTTTATGCCTTGCTGCAATTCAAGCTTCCACCTTTAATGTCACGACCCGGAACTTCCCTCGGGCCCATGACAACCGCCACGACGTCCCAATTGACACTCATTATCCGGAATGCCAACTGGAACCCCGTAAGGCTTACGTACCAGTTTCTAGCCTTCCCTGTGAGTAATTCTTTCCAAACATCCCCTTTTGAGGGTTTACAACTCATTTGTAGCTTAAATAAATCAAAATATAAAATCTGACTCACAGGGGTATTTTGGTCATTTTTCAACAAAAATATTAAAATCTGGTAAAAATATAGTTTATGCATCCAGAAAACATAATCTGAAATCGGATTTGAAATCAGAAGTCCGAAACCTTCTTTTTTAAGGGTTTAAAGTCATAATTTACTATTCAAAAATATTGATAAAAATATTTTATTTTCTTATAAAATAATTTTTATAGACACGCATATAAGTAATTTTTATAGCGTGAAAGTAAAATAAATTCATACATACATTAAGTTACAAAGTCATAATGTACAATAATAATTACAATGATCGGTGGGCCCATAACTATACAAATACGACAAAGGTAGTAAACCTACTATCTGTCGTGGTAAGACGATCTACGGTAGTCCTCGACAAAATCTGGTATCTACAAGCTACCACAGGCCTGAAATATTTGGACAGGAGGTGGGTGAGATTTTGCAATCCCAATGAGTAAACAAACATTATCATAAACATCTAAAGGTAAGTAAAATGGAGGTAAATTTAAATAGCTATTTCAAACCATTTCATAAAGTTTCATTTTATTTCTTAAATCAAGAAATCTTTATAATTTATCAAAACAATTGTTAAGGCTTATGACTTTTATTAAAACCATGGCTCAAGCCAAAACTAGTCCTCGGGGATACCTTGGCCGAGGCATCTAACCGAGTCCGCCAAGGTTGTCAAAACAGTTACACATTAAACACGTTTTAGTTTTTAAAACAAGCCGTTCCTTGGCGTTGGCCGAGATACACATTCACGTGTGGGTTCTACGTGAAGTGAACTCTAACACTACCCCGGGAGTTACCCTCCTCGCCTCTACAACCGGAGTAACTATATAACCGGGTTTACCGTGCCCCTCTAATAGGCGGTCCACAGAAACCCGCCACTGCAGTGACTAAACCCACCAATTTAATAAAATTTCGACACTATAACGTGGCTTTTATTTATTTACCCAGCCTACATAGTAAAAATTCAGCTTACATTTATTCCCAAGGCATTTCAAACATAGCCACATATATACACATACTCATAAGCCTATTGAATGGAAACATCATTTATAACAAAATTTACGGCCTCCAAACTACTCAATTTTTGACTAAAATCACATATTAACATTTAAATCTATTTATTTGCATGCCGTAAAATTTTTCTTTTTAAAGTCATTTTTGCATAAAATTCACAATTAACATTTAAAAATAGACTTTAGATAGTTTACAATAATAATAGGTTTACTCACCGTTTGCACAAATTTAATGCTTTTTAGGTGCCCCGATTACTGTTCGTCGGGCACAACTTCCTTGCCTTTACCAGAAGGCTCTCCTCCTAGACACATTGTAAAAATTACACAATTCAACACATTTATGCTAAATCACTATATAATTGATATAAATCCTATATTAATGCATGGCATGAAATGCAACGGCCTAAAACAGCTTAAACGCGGTACTAGCCTATTTTCGGTACTTTACTCGATAAATTGCTAACGCGCTCCATTTTTGCTCTAAATCGTCCCATTCTCTCTCTAACATTTTTAACCATCAAATACCAGCTTATAACCCTATGGAATCACTAAATTCAGGTCACTTTATTCCTTGAAAAATTCGGTTAAAATGGGACATTCACCCGGTAAATTTTCTACTTTGTTTTTCTAGCACAATTAATCATTTTTCATCATTTTCCCTTCAATTCAATTGAATAAAAATCAATTCCTCACCATTGGACAGCATTGAAGGTTCAGCCTAGAGTGGGTATTGTGAAAATTCCTTACTTTTGAGTCCAATTTAATTTCTAAACACCTCTAACTAACCGAAACTACCGATTTAGCTAAGAATCGAAACTTGAAAAATCCAAAATCTCCCCCCTTGAATTTCGTCCAGCACTTAGATTTATTCTGTGATCTCTCTCTTGAAGCATGGAAAATGAAAACAAAAGCATGGGAAAGGTAGAAACCAAGCCAAAGTCGAAAAATCTTACCGTTAGACCCGAAAACAGGCGAAAACCGCAAATCTTCCGTCAAATTTCAAGCATTTCCTTGGTTTTTCTCCTTTCTTCCTTTTTTTCTCTATTTTCTCTCTTATTTCCTCCTTTGGGTCGTGCCCCTCATCAGCTGAAGCTTAAATGGGCTGTTTTGGATTAAAATATTATTATTTAATTTAAAACTATGCCACGTGTCACTTCCCGTGGGACCCGTTTTTAAAATTTCATCTTTTAAACTTCAAATTTTCACCACATGAAATTCCATGATTATTCATACCAAAAATGTATAAATCCTAAAATTTTGACAAGTTTTGAGTGGTGAAAATTACGATTTTACCCCTAGGACGGTAAAATTACCGTTTTGCCCTTATGTTCCGAAAACTGCCGTAATTGAAATTTTTCACTTCCTATCATCAAATTATACTCCAAATAGTCAATATTGATAAAAAATTTCACTCCATGGTCAATTTATTATCTCGGGTGGTAAAATGACGATTTTGCCCTTAGACATCAAAATTTTCAGTTTCATCCCAAATTAACCCTCGAACTCCAAAACATCATTTTAAGTCATTCCTGGACTGTGAAATATTAAATTTCATCTTAAAATTCCTATTTGAACTAGTTCGAGGTTAAATCGACTTAAATGTACCATTTGGTACAATACCGGGTTTTAGCTATTCTTTGAGACTTTCTTAACATACAAACACGTTATTCATTGCATGTATGTCATGACATGTATTTATAGGGTCGAGTTTTACATTTAACACTCTTCCTGGAAGTTGATTTTACAAACTCCAAACTTTATCCTCAAATACTCAAACTTGTGTCTACTAAGTGTTTTAGTAAAAATATTAACTAATTGGTCATTGATGTTGTAACACTTCACCTGCATCTAATTGTTCTTGACAACTTCTCATATAGCATGGTATTTAACTCTTATATGATTTGTTCTTCCATCATTAACTAGATTTAAAGCAATTGCTATAGCAGACATATTATCCACCCAAAGGATAGTTGGTTATTCTTGAATCACCTTCAAGTCCAATAAAATCTTTTTGAGCCAAAGTGCTTGATTTGTTGCAGCTGATACAACCACATATTCTGCCTCTACTGAGGCACAATTTCTTATTTATCAGAGTTCTAGGCAAATATAATAGTTCAAAAAGAGAAGTAATAGCCACTTGTACTTTTAGAATCTTGCCAACTCCCTGCCCAATTACTATTTGAGTAGCCTTATAGTTCCAACTTCACATTCTTATTGAACTTGAGGCCATAACTTAAGGTTGCTTTAACATTTGTGTGGATCTTTTTAGCTGCCATTAAATGAACTTCTAATGGCTTCTACATAAATCTAGACAATAGATTAATAGCATGTAGAATATCCGGTCTAGATACAAAAAGGTAAAGCAAACTTCCAATAAGTTTTCTATAATAAGTTTCATTAGCTTCTACACCTTCATTATTCAAATGAAATTTATTCTTAATGACTAGTGGTGTTGCCATCGCCTTATAATTTTCCATCCTGAATTTGTTCAACAGTTCTAAAGCATATTTTTTTTGGTGCAGTAGTATACAATTAAACTTAAAAAATATGACAGCTTCCCCAAGTCGTTCATATCAAACTCATTTTGCATTTTTTCTTTAAAGTCATTCAAAGATTCACCACTTGGCCTTATGATGAGTAAATCATCTACATAGAGAAAAACTATTAGATGGATTAAGTTACTTGAGGCTTTGACATACAAAGTATGTTAATTCTCACATCTTATGAATCCTTGACTAAGTAATTAGCTATCCATCCTTTCACACTAGGCTCATGGGGCTTGCTAAAGACCATACAATCCTTTAGCAACTTGCATACTTTATCTTTTTTCCCAAGTTGAACAAAGCCTTTAAGTTGCTCTGTATAAATATTTTCTTTGATAGTCCTATTTAAGAAAGTAGATTTGATGTCCAAATGCCATACCTCCCATCCTTCACATGCAGCAAGAGCCATTAATGACCTGATTGTATCATGTCTAGCTACTGGTGCAAAAGTTTCAAAAAAATCCACTCCATGCACATGAAAGAAACCTTTCATAACAAGTTTGGCCTTGTATTTGTTGATGGTTCCATTTGAGTTAAGTTTTGTTCTATAAACCCACTTAACTCTTGTTATTTTTTGATTCTTAGGTTTGTCAACCAAACACCAGGTATTTTTCTTCATCATCATTTCACTCCGTAACTTGTCTCCAATGCTCATCTACAGTATCTTCTACATATGAACTTGGTTATAAGATTACAACATATCACCTTGAATAAATGTCTTTCAGAGATTTTGTTCTTCTCAGAAGAGGTTCATCAACATTTTCATTTGACTTTAGTTCATTTTCATGTTCTAATATATGTAATTTGTCAAAATGTGTTAGTTGTGTGAACTTTTTACAACTTTAGTATCCCAATTCCACTTTATGCTTTCATCAAAAACAACATCTCTACTAATAAAAAACTTCATTATTATGACATTCAATAGTTTATATCCTTTAGAAACTTCATTATACCTAAGGTGAATTGCAATAATAGACTTTTTATCTAGTTTTATTCTCTTGACATTTGGTTTTTTTGCATAACATATGCAACCAAATATTTTCAAATGATTAACAGAAGGCTTTAAATCATACCATGCTTCATAGGGAGTCTTACATATTAGGCTTTTGTTGAGGATAAATTAAATAGATAGTTGGCTGTGTTCACAACTTTTGCCCACAATGTCTTTGGCAAACTCTTCTCAAAGAGTAAACACTTTGCCATCTCTATTAAGGTTCAGTTTTTTCTCTCAATTACACCATTTTTCTAAGAGTTGTAAGACACTGTTAATTGATGTATAATACCAAACTTGCTTAGGTAACTTTTGAATTCTTTAACTATGTACTCAGTGCCATTGTCACTCATCAATGTTTTAATGGTGAAGTTTGTTTGATTTTCTAGTGCTATACTTAATAAACACATCCAAAGCATCAGATTTCACTTTGAGAAAATAGACCTAGCTAAATTCAATATAGTCATAAATGAAGAACAAATAATACCTGCTTCCATTTAGTGGTGAAGTTTGCATGGGAACTCTAAGATCAGTATGTAGTAGATGTAATTTTTGTGTAGCATTCCATCTTCTGACTTTAGGAAATGGTGCTTGTTTCTACTTACCAAATTGACAAATGTCACAAACCCTATCAGAGTTAGAAATCACTAGTAAACCGACCGCCATCTTATCTGTGCTCATCAATTTCAGTGAACCATAGTTCACATGACCAAATCTTTTATGCCAAAGATCATTTTCAATCATAGTGCAACTATAAAGAATATGATTAACCTTCATCTAATCTAGAAGAAAACATTTGTTCCTTACTCCTACAATCAGTAGCTTAATTCCAGCAAGATCTTTTGTTTGTACATGCCTTATCCTTCAACACTAATTCATTATTATCATCCACCAGCTACCTTACATTGAGTAAGTTTTGCCAAACATCTGGTGCATAAAAAACATTTGGTATTAACTTCAAACCATTAAGTGTCTGCACTTTTACCGTACCAACTCCAAAGATCAAAAGAAAATCTCCATTACTAATATCCTTCTTTGTCCTAAAGCTATCATTAAGAGTAAAAAAATTCTACTTGCAACCAATTAAATGGTTTGAGCAACCATTATTTATCAACCAAGCGTTTTTATTTTCATTACAATTTGCCTTTTTCACCATGAAAAACACTTTATCCTCCCCCTGATATTTTTGTCTAGCAATAACAGCTTTCTCATTTGCCTTAGTTCCTCAATTCTTATAGACTTTTTCCATATGACCTTGCCGATTATAAGCTTTACATTTGACATTAGGCTAGTGCCAATAGAACTTCTCAGTGTGGTTGGTTTTCTTGTAGTATGAGTAAAGTGGAAATGTCCCTTTTTGATTTCCTTACTTATTTTCACTAGTTTTCTTTCCTTTGTCTTTTTTTCATCCCTAAACTTTTTGTTATACCCATTGCTATGTTGTTTATTTGCATTTCTTGCCATCAAGGTGTCACAACCCAAATCTAAAAGGCCATGACCAACACACAAAAGCTTGGTAGGCAAGCTTGTGAGACTCAAAAAAGCCTTCATAGTTAAGTCCTAATAAACACATATATCAAAATCATAATGCCTCATAGCCAACATCATTTCATTAAGTTAAATCTTTTAGCATTCAACATTAGCCCCTCGGCTCATAACAACTTTTAGGACTTAAACATAACATACACATAGCCATACATTGGCTAATTTACTAAGTCATTAAACATCCATTACATAACATAAGGCAATTGCATGCCATCATATTTTTTTTATGACATACTTTATGTACATTGCAAAAGCATACATAAACTAAAACTCCAACTATGGTGCAGCGAAGATTTATAGTCAACGCATAACATACCACTTGTCAAAATTGCGTGTCTAACATTGACAACACTAAGTCACCTAATCCTCAATGTCTATTTTTCTACACATATACAATTAGAGTGGTGAGTCACACTAGTACTCATTGAGCAGCAATATAAAATAATTATAAATGTGAAGGGATAGTTGCTACACATATCCTCTAATCATGCATGCATATCATATATCTCATGCAAGTATGTAATGGGACAGGTCGGATGTCACCTGTCGATCATAGTTAATCATAATCATGGCAACCATGCTATGCTGTGTATCTGTGTCTTTTAACATACTAAGGTGGTGTAACCATCTTCACCTTACTCATTCAACATCATTATCAACATAACCATTCATCAATATAATCCACTATATGAGCTAGCCCACTATATGGCCATTTACATATGTGATTGAACACACATACCTAATAACGCTTACCTTGACGCTAAACCATAAGCTCTCTAAGCTTTCTTCATATCAATTTTGTATGCAACATTTCATTTGGCTTTTACCTTAAGCCTTAAAATTCATCATCACTTTATAACATCATATAACATAATTCACATTTCAAAACCCTAGGCATGCCACTACATGGTCATAACATCATATCATAGATCGGTCCTCCTTGGACATAGCATAGTCATGTACGATGGCAATCGACGAACAATGTACAATATATGTCATGCCCTATTGCTATAGCAAACAACGGAGTCATGTCACACCTTATTGGCATGGCAAGCAATGGAGACCCCTATTGCTATAGCAAACAACGGAGTGATGTCACGCCTTATTGGCATGGCAAGCAATGGAGACTAGTCTTGTAACACCCCCACTTTTGGTGTAAATTAAGTAAATTGAGAATAAATTATGAAATATATGGTACTTTGAGGACTTTGATGATATGTGACAAATCCCATAGTTTGAGGTTTTGATTTAAGTTTGATGTTATGTTTATAAATTTATGTGTATGGGATTAAGTTAAATGAATGATTTAAGGTGTGATATTAACAGGAAATGATTTTGTGGTGTTAAACTTGGATTTTTAGAAGTTTTGGAAGCTTAAAATTGCCTATAGGGGAAGATATATTGATACATCCCCCCATGTATTGATACATTTTTAGTATGATGAACAATAAAGACCTCTAGAAGATTTTCTATTGATACATTCAAGAATGTATCAATGGATTTGGCTAAAGATGAACATCTATCGATACATTACCCCAATGTATCAATACATTTGAAGTCAAGGGTGCCTAGAGGAAGAAGTATCAATACATGGTTCGGCTATGAGCATTTTGCTTGAAACATATCAATACATTGCCTCAATGTATTGATACATTTGCTCGAAATTAGGATAGATGTATTGATACATTGTTAAATGTATCGATAAATCATTGAGGAAAGGCAAAAATAAAAAAGGTGTCACGAGTATTTTGCCCATTTGACAAAAACCCCCAAACTTTTTCTCTCTCTGCCATCTTAAAATACTAAGGCTCTAAATGGATTCATGGAGCTATTTAGAGTTAATATGAGCTTGGGAAACACCTTTAGAGGTAAGATTAAACATTTTTATTGATTATTTCTCAATTTAATCTTTAGATTCTAAGAAATCTACTGTTTCCAACTTTGGTGAATCTCTTTTGATTTAGTTAAAATTTGGAGCCAAGATTCATACAATTTAAATTTTAAGGTATGGGTTTAGCTCATTAATGAAACGTTTGAGCTTAAATAGTTGGATTGCTAAAATTTTGTTAATTGTGAAAAAGTTGGTATTTTTCGAAAGTCAAGATTTAATTAGCAATTAGATGTTTTGATGTATTTTATTGAGGAAGTGAAGTAATTGGACGTGTTGGTAAGCTAAAGGATGATTGGAGGCTAAAGTTGAGCTTAGTGGTGGGACTACCTTTGATTTATCATTATGAGTGGGCTCGAATTAACATACATTTGATGCATGACGCCTAATTGTGTGTGTGCATATATATGTATGTATATGGTTGCCTAGATGTAAGTGCTTAGGCTAGAGAACTAAATTGTGGAATGGGTGTTTGCGTGTTGTGATGTGAGCCACATGGGTGGCTTATGCTGTGTGTGGTTAGACTAGAATGTCTAGAGGCTATAATGAACCTTAGGAGTAGATTTCCCTAGGCAAAGATTTTGTTAAGAGAATTTAATCCAATGACCCTTGGAGATTAAAAGGCACTTAACACCTAATTGAGCTTAAAGATGATTAAAGCTTGATAAATGTGGATTGAGGTTCGATAAGGAAAATGTGAATGATAAAGGCATGATGGCTTTATTTGTGGATTTGTGTTTCCATCCAATGGATGAATTTCGGATGTTGATTGCAATGACCTTCTTCTCCGATCGTTACCGACGTCCGAAACTTGCAAGAGAACCCACCAAAATCTCAAACAAGCCTTAGTTGAGATTCTTGTTAACTAAATCAAACATTTTAATATGTATATTAAAAGACTTGGATTTCCTTATAACGTTTTGCCCTATGGTGACTATTAAAATTCTATCGAATTATGTAAAAATATAATCATTTACTTAAACCAAATAAGAGCTTTAATTAAAATTCAGCAATTAGATAACATATCAATTCTAGCAAGCTTCAGGTACATTCAAACATCACACTTAGAATCCATTACACAACCTCAAAGTTGTTTGGTGATACATTTCTGATAAACTAAACATATTTACATACTTTTATAAAAACGACCATTCTACACAAACATGACTTCTATGCAGCGGAGCGACTCAGAGTGGAAGTCTAAGAGATACCATTACCTACGTCGCAACGAGTCAAAATGCGGTGAAGCAATACACGCAAGCTGATCACTTATCTATAAAAAGGGGAAGGTAAGGGGGGTGAATCTCATAAACTCAGTGATCATCGATTCTGTGAGCAAGGCGTAGAGGGAAACAAGCTAGAGATAGAAAATTTGAATATTAAAAACATATGAATATATATACAATTTAAACTCAAATGGAACATTTGTGCCTTACATATAAACCCAAGAATTGGGATGCAAAATAACCATTTCAAGTAACATAATATAACCAGTGCAATTAAAAGATTTCTACCATCAAAATCATTTAATGTTCTTTACTTAAAATTGAACTAACATAAGCACGCACACTCCCATAAAATCAAACAATGTCAATGCTTATACACAAGCATATAAACGAGCTCATACTCGAGGGATTATACACAAAACCATTGTATAAACGAAGGAGCTATGGAAAAACCTATACTTCTCACCGTGCAAAAGAATTTGTGTTTGAAAACCCAAAGAGATATCATTCTCGAGTAGGTAATCGTAATAATCAACTTGTGGACCCGCTTCCATGTAATGACATTCGGGAGGTCCCCCTCCACCGGATTCCCATAGCTATGGCAGTCTCGACGATGTTGGATGACATCAGAAAAATCATGTGGTCACAACCATGTATATCAATGATAATTCTATTTTATATAATTATTTTATTCCAATTTTGTTATTAAATTTTAGCTAAGTCCTTAGTTTTTAATTATAATTTACTTAATTTTTAGTTATTTTTATTTTTAGTTTTTTTTAATTAAGTTATTTAATTTTATGTTATTTCCTTTAATTTGGTTAATATTTATTAGTTTTTATATTTTTGGTAGGACCTAAAGTAATTGGGTTTAATTTTGGAAAGTAAAGTGCGAAAAGACCTAGAAGTTTGCTTGCATATGTTTCAGTGGTTTAGCCATATCTTGAGCTACATAACTCCAATTGCTGTGATTCTTCGACCATTGGAAAGATAAGAGATAGGGATACAACTTTAATGAAGATTACTTTGCCCAGTTCTACCTTGAAGATATAGAAAATCACATCAAAAAGTTACTGGACGTACTATACCGGGAATGGAAATTTATAAAGACTAACAAGTGATTTTTGGGTTTCTCATTATGTTTTTAAGCCCAATTAAACCCTAGGTCAACTTAAGGAAGTTTAGGTTAAGTTTGTTAGTATAAATAGAATGTTTTTGAAGAACTTTGAGGAGACAACCTTTGGAGATTCAAGAAGTCAGAAGCTGAGGCTGAAACCCGAAGATCAAAACAGCATTCATTATTTTGTTCCTTAGCTTTTATTCTTATAGTTACTTTCAATGGTTGAATTTTATATAATGTCATTTGATTTTGTAATTATGAGTAGCTAATTTTCTTTTTCTAGGATTGCAATTGAACTCACATGTAGTTTAAGTTTTTAATCTCTTTCTTACTTATTTTCAATGGGAATTGAATTGTTTATTCCAATTTGTTCTTAATGCTTTTAATTGCTTGGCCACCGATTAAATTGATTTAGGAACCTAAACAAACTTGGGAGAGGGAGTTTAGAGTAGACTAAAATCGGGATAGCATATGATCAATTCAATTGATTTGCGTATAGGATAGGGATATACCTATAAGACATATGTAGCCAGATTAGAGCCTGAACTTAATGAGTCTGTTTTAATTTCAAATCACATAGGGATATAGTGTTTTGGTTAAAATAGATATTTTTATAAGACGAGTCGGGAGACCCTTATAAATAATTTAGGACTCTAAGTTAGCAACTCAACCCATTGAAATAAGTTAAGGAGGAGAGGTAAAATTTAGATGAAGTGTGAGGGATATTGTAATCCTATGCTTGTTTAATTTGATATTTTCTCCAGTTATTATTATTTTGATTTTTCTTGTTATTTTAAATTTTAGTTTATTAGTTTTAATTAATTAATTAATTTAGATTATTTGGATAAAATTAAATTGTTTTAATTTTAGTAATTAGTAAAGTTTTAGATCAATTCTCCGTGGGAACGATACTCTAGTTGCTAATATATTGTCTATTCGATACGTATACTTGCGTAGTGGATTTTTAATTGACAATCAACCTGTGGCCTTGCCACGTATATGTATCATAGACTGTGGCCTAGCCACGTCTAATAGCCTGTCGGTGACTCAAAGGTTCTCTAGCTATAGCTCACTTGTGCACAAGGGTCACACTATTCCGATATGACATTCGACCTATTCTCAAATCTCCTGATTTGACAAAACCATTTATAACCAAATTGGGCTCTCAAAAGCTTAGTTTAAATCTATTTCCAAAATACCAATCACGGCGATGTGATAAATCCATTTGTAAGAATTCATGATGTAAAACCTTTGCATGAGATTTAAATATTAAATCAAAGCATAGTGAACATAAAGTTTATTCATGAATGCACATCACAAAAACAAGCAAGGCACGTTTTGCCATAAACCATGGAAAAGAACCTGTTTCCCAGTTTCTAAAACCTTTTACATCTATGACTTATATATATATATATATCTATATAACGTTTCTAAAAACATGGCATTCACAAGTGCCTAGTACTCTACCAGCTCATGGTTTCCACAATACTAATACATTTCGATTGCAAATCCATTTAAAAATCACGTACCGAAGATAACAACTCATACTATCCATAATTGCGTTTAAAGAAAACCGGCAACATTTGTTATACATATATCATTATATAGTTTATGGAACTTTTGAAAAAGACACCCCCTACTTACCTCGCAATGGTGAGATGCTACGTCGCCATTGATTCGGATGTGTCTCTAGCTAATTTTACTTGCCCATCACCCGTCACCTCCTCGGTACACCACCACGGCAATTGCATATAAACACAAGAATTGTGATACAAAAATAGCAACAGTTGTTGTTACAGCGATGTTTTAAGAAGAAGTTGCTTTTGTTGACGTGATTTCTTTTGGATTTGATGGTTGATCCGTTTCAATAACATAATTAATTTTCCATATGGTTAACAAGAATACCATCTTATCCCTCCATCTAGTGAAATTCATTCTATTGAACCTATCGAGTTTGATCACTTCTTAATTTTGGAAGTGAACCTTCACACTTGAATCCAACCCAGTTTCCATTACAAAATAATTATAAGAAAATTTTGCAAAAAATACCTTAAGATTGTTAGAATATTTAGGAGAAGAAGAATATTTTGAGAATAAGGGAGAGTATAACTTTCAGAGCGTGAATTAACATTTTTCTTAAGGTATTTTTTTCGACCTCCAAGATACAACAAAGTCCTTAACACACTTATCAGAATTGTGAAATTGACAGTGTAAGAACGTTGTTTATATAATAAGCCAACGTATACATCTTTCAATGAAAAGACTTGCATCCTTTCATAATATGAATTTTCAAATAGTATGAAAAGACCGATTTCTTTCCATAATGTAACTCTTCAAATAGTTGTTTCCTTTCATAATTCTTGATAATTCACCATTTATGCTAATTATGATAAAAAAAAATTCCACAAACTAAAAGTACGTACATGCCTTAGACATATGACTTTAAAAAAATTAAATAACAAACATCATTTACGATAAATTAAACAAACATCAAAATTGCATGTGTTTTTCTCTTCTTAAACCCTTTGTCAATCAATTAACCTTAATGGCCAATAGGTGCGTACATAAGGCTGGACCCCATTGTTGGTCATTGGATCCATACGGATATAATAAATATAACAGCCAAAAGTTTGCAAACAGTTCAAAATTCAGACATTGTTCTCGTTTATACACTTTTATTGCTCGTTCGACTTAATCTTCCTCACATCTACCAGCTTGTGTGCTTATCTACGAAGTTTGCATCAGTAAATCATGGATAATTTCTAAGTTGACTCTATTTTAATGAAGAGCATATGTCTAGTTCTTTTTATTTAATTAATTTTTTTCTGGGTCGACCTTAACCATTTGGTTGTTTAGGATGGGTTTGTTTAATTAAGTTTGATATTGAGTTTTGCCACCTAATTTGCTTTTGGGTTTATTATTTATTGGTCATTGCATAAAGCTGTCACTCTCATTTTGATTTTCTTTTAGATAAATAAAGATTTTATGTTAGCTATCATAAATTTTGATAGGTTAGTGCCCTTAACTTCTATAATAAAATTTACTTTGTGTTAGAAAAGAAATTTTAAGTATGCAAACTGGAGCCCTTACCTTCTATCATATTGGCCACAACAACTTGTAAGATTAAATTTAGTTTGCCTTAAAAAAAAAATCTATTCTTATAATGATAGGTGAATGTAACACCAGATCCTAAATTAGCCGTGACAGGTCATTCACACGCATTAGACAGCATGTTGGTATATCGAATTGCCCCGAGAAACAAGATAAATGATAATATTGCCCCTAATGGTATGGTTAAGTTAAATAAGTCTTGGATTAATTTAAACAGAGAATGGAAAATGAATTTGAGAAAACTAAAACCTATAGATTGACTTAAAACAGTGATTTGAAGTTTGAGGTTCAGTTTGGAGCTAATCGAGAAAATTGACCGATTAAGGATAAAACGGTCATTTTTCAATTTTAGGACAAAATGGAGATTTGTAATAAAGATTTTGATTTTTAATGACCAAGAATAATTATATGAAATATAATATGATTTTTGGAACATAAAATAAAGTTTAGCAATGAAAAAGTACAACTCTCGATATTTTTTGGACACAAGGGCAAAAAAGTAATTTTGCTACTAAAGGTCAAAACGAAAATTTTAAAGAAGATTTTGGCCCCATTTGATTTATATTGATTATTTAGACTAGTAAAACATAATTTGAGGTTGAAAAGTGGAAAGGAAATGCAATTCCGGTACATTTTGGAGTATAAGGGCAAAAGGGTAATTGGCCATCGGAGGGCCATATTTAATTTTTTGAGAGAATTTAGATCAAATTTCACAAATTGGAGTGTGGTATGAGTTTAAGGAGTAAAAAATATGCCTTGTGGTAATTTTTCAATTTTTAGGGCAAAAATGTAATTTTGTACTTTTTCGGGGGTAAAAGTGTAATTTTATAAAATTACACTATAAAGATCATTGGAAATTTTTCTAGAAGTTTCAGGAAATCAGAGGATAAGTGCTGGAATATTGTGGCTGAAAAGAAATTCAAAAAGGAAAATAAATAATAATAAAATAATGAAAAAAGTAAATTAACATGTGAATAATTGATTATTTAATTATTTAAGTAACAAAAAGCCATAAAAATCAGCCAAGGGCATGGAGAATTTCGGCCTCAACCAGCAGCAAGAGGAAAAATAAGAAAATCTAAAACCCTAGCAAAAGATCAAAGAGAAAACAAGGGAAATCAAGTGATCAAGCTTGAAAAAAGGTAAAAATATTTGATTTTCCTTAAGATTTCTACTACCCATGCTTTATTTTATCAATTCCATGGTTAAATTGCATGGTTTCTTAAGGGTTTCTTGGCTGATCAAAATGGGTTTAGAGAGAGAATGATAATGGATTTGGTTGGTTATGAATTATGTTAGTGTTTTAGGTTAGTATAACATGTTAGTAAGCAAAATTAGCAAAGAAATAATTGTTTCCCATTTTTCCTAGTCTAGGCCGAATTTTAGAGAAAGAAATTGGTTGCTGAAATGATGGTTATTTGAGGTATTTAAGTGTAAATTGATGAATTATGGAGTTGGAAAAATTATGGGAATTTTTAGAGTAAATATCAGAATTTTTACTCACTAGGGGGATTTTTGTAATTTGTGATTGGGACTGATAATTTGCATCACACTGAGGGACATTAAGTCAAATTGGATATAATTGAGGTATAGAAAGTGAAAAAAATTTACTCGGAACTAAAAATGAAGATTTTAGCAATTTAGACGCGTATAGGCGAGTCGGTTGGACACCGTGAATAAACGATTGCCCGGACCATTTTTATCTTATTTCATGCATCACATAGAGCTTGAAATTGATTATGAGAAATTGACACAATTTATTGAAATTCATGTCACGCGTATCACCTAGGTGGTGGGTTCCCCGGACACCGGAGAAAAACGGTGTAGTAGAATTAAAAAACGGGAGTATTGGGCACTCCTATGATGATGTGAGTGGATAAATTATAGTCTTTTATATCTAGAGTGAATTAATTATAAATTTATGCTTTTTAAAGCATGATGAATTTAAAAATATAAAATATTATGATTTTCTATGAAAATGTATTTCGATGGAACACTGTTTTTAAAATCAAATGTCGATTTTATACAATTGAGTATATGGAGACCTAATTATTGAATTGTGCTATTTATGCAATAAATTGAACTTGAGGCTTATGATATTATAGTAGCATGATGGCATGATTTTAATGCTTCTATGAAAAATATTTATGAATTATTAGTGGTCTGGATAGACCGGATTGAATGAAAATTTGCCATCTACGTTACTCGAGAAATTTTATATATGAAATTTGGTGGATTACGAGTAATAAAACACTGTAGTGAGGGTTGCCGTGGACTGCCTTTAGGAGAAGCACGGAAAAACCCGATTAATTGTTACCTCGGTCGTAGAGGCGAGTAGGGTAACTCCCGAGGTAATGTTACAATTCACTTCACGTTAAACCACCGCGTGAAGATGAGTTTAGCCAACGCCAAGGATCGGCTATATTTGAAAAAAAATTATGAAATTCTCAAAGCTTTGGCGGACTCGATTGAACGCTCTGATCAAGTGTCCACGAGTATGAGATTTGGCTTAAGCCTGATTTTTATAAATAAAACATAAGCCTTGGATTTTGTTAAATAAGATTGTTTTGTACAATTGTATTAAATTGGTGCTATGAAATACATGATAAGATTGTGTTTTTTTTTATATTTTTTCCATCTACTCGACTTTAGATGTCATAGATGTTATTTATCCAACTCACTGGGTTGTAAAACTCACCCCCTCAATTTCTCCATTTCAGGCTCATAGACAGTTGTAGATAGAGGATTTTGTTGAGGAGAAGGTTTAGAGTGATAACCTTCAGTGCACCAGTTCATCTCTTGTACTGTATTTCTCTATTACGGGCCCGCTTAGCATTGTAAATTAAATTTTATACTTCAGTTAACTGTGATATAGTAAGAAATAATATATTTTATTTTTACGCTGTAAAAATTGTTTTCGGATATCTATATAAAAATTGTTTTATAAGAAAATATATTATTTTATGGAATGTTATTATTTTATTCCATTAAATGTAATTTTACTCAAATTTCATGTTTTAGATATCCGATTTCAATTCTGACTACGAATTATGAAATCTTTACGCGTAAGTAACATTTTTCCAAATTTCGAAATTTTTGACAAAAAATGATCGAAATGCCCCTGTGTAGTAAATTTCGTCTTTTTTCTTGTTTCGGTCCGAAATTGAACGAAATGTTTAGAAACATGAGGTTAGTACATAAAAACTCACATGAGAGTTGGAAAGATTGGTACGAGAGCCTTGCGAGGTCTCAGTATGGTACTCGGGGGATGAGTGCATATCGGGACATCGCGGCGGTTGTCATGGACTCGAAGATGGTTCCGGGTCGTGACAATTCTATTGGTATCAGAGCTTTAGTTTTTTTAAAAGCTTTTGATTTTAAAGCTTGTGGTTTTGAAAGTTGTTTTAAAGGAATTTACAATGTTAGTGTGGCGTCGGTCGAGATAAGTCAGTTGCATGTAGTTGCATATAGAATCTTAAGTCATTTGGACTTGTTCCGTTCTTTCTTGTAGTTCACTATGTCTAGTGAGGGACCGTTGGAGTCCACAGTTGGGAGTCGTAGACGCTCAGTACCCAGTAGCTCAAAGAGGTATCCTTTCAGAGTTCCTGAGAATTGGAATCCCTCAAGATTGAGAGCACAAGTTCGGACTCCTGAGAGCTTTAGTGCTACCAAGACCGATGAGAGTGTTAGCAGTAATGACACTAATTTGTGCATTAGGAATTCTCTCTTGAGAGAGATTGAGAGACGTGAGGAGGCGAGAGAAAGAATGAGGATGGCGGGAGAAAATTTTCATGATAGGAGATCACCTCAATCGGTTATTAGGTATTATCCTTCTAGGGGCGAAGGAAACGCAGTAACAGTGAGTAATGAAGAATATAGGAAAATTCAAGAAGAATGGCTCAAGGAACAAAAGGAAAGAATGAGGGGATTAAAAGAGATGTTCGCGACTAAGAGACCTTCCCCATTGGTAGTTAGACCATTTCCTTTTGGTAGTGGACCAAGAATAAAGGGTCGACAAGGGAAAGGTAATCCTAGAATGTCCGTGATTGATCATTTTTCTCAAAAGCCACTAGTAATATGAGATTTTCCTTCTGAGTGTGGAAGGAATACTACACCATTGAGTGATGAGGAGTATGACAGGCTCCAACAAGCTCGGATGGATAAACAGAAAGGGAAGTATCCCAAGATGGAAGAAGAGACAAAAGAAGACGACTCTAGTGATACCTAGGGTATTAGCTAGATTTCTCATATCATTTCAAAATTTGGTAGATGTAATATAAGCGGAAATAGTCGTAGATAAATGTATAACGGAATTGAGTATTAACTTTTGCATGTACAATATGAATGTGATATAAGAAGAAAAATAAGTTCTTTGTATAAAAGACTTAAAGGTTGATTTTGGATCTTGTACAATATAAATGTGCCTATGTAAGAATCTTTTGATATAATAGAGGCAGATTTGTAATATAAGTATTGAAAATGAATATTTACCGTAGTGGCATATTGGGTCACCACTTAATGGGAGTAAGTTAAGGATTGTAAAATTGAATATGGTGGAAATGAGGAGACGATATCATGGTATTATAAGATAATGATTTGACCCAAATATGGATCCATGGATGATAAGTTAAGTATATGTTTAAATACTTTGATGGGCAAGTATACGCCTTTCGAGAAATGGTATATTTAGAATATGAATGAGCTATTTATCGATTAAATGAAAGAATTTTGGAGTCAAACATTAGAGTAATGGAGTCAACATAGTGTCTTGTTTATAGTCAGTGACTGCAGCATTGATTATACACAGGGAATTGTGTAGACTCACAATCTAAAATTTTAAGCCATAATCATTGATGAAAGAATTTGATAAGGACAAATTGTCTTGTGATTTCTTTGTACTAGAAGCGAATAAATTATCGGAGTTATATGACAGAAAGGATAATTAAATGTGAATAATGAAAATAGTAGTGGGATGCGATTATACCAGTATTGATGCATCGGATCGTATCAGCACTCTGAGGTTAAGCGTGCTTGAGCAAAAGAAATATTATGATGGGTGACCTTTTGGGAACTATGTTATAAGGATTGCAGAAATCTACTGAGAAAGGGTGAGTTTGGTATCCTAAAATAGATAGTATGGATAAGATGAAATTGAGATATTGATCCTGAAATTGAGGTAGGAGATTAAATTTTATCAATTGAGGTGTAAATTCAAAATTGGAGTTATGTTGCAATAATGGTTGTGATAATAGCCTAAGGGCAAAAGATTCATTTTAATTAAATAGATTCCAAAAGTGATAACATGGTAACATTAATTGTTCAATACCCTTATGTTAACTATCTCTTGTGGCTAAATAGCACAAGCAAAAGAAGTTTGAGTGACAAGAAAGTAAATCTCATGAGATAAAGAGTATTCATTAACTTAATACAGAGTTTTGGTTGATTAGAGTTTTAAACGTATCAGAAAAGTGTTGAAAAGGAAATGAAGAGTAAATCAAAAGATTCCTATATTGATCCACATGTATAGACATGTGAATGGAAAGAAAATTTAAAAGTTACCAAAAAGGTCACATTGAAGTACATTATTCTGAAGAGTAGTAAGATCAATGATGAGTTGATTGAAGTCTAATTTTAAGAGAATAAAGGGGATAGAAAGAGTTAAGGTTTGGAAATGGCTACATAAAATTAAAGGAAGAGTTGGATAAATAATGAAATAGTGACGAGAAATATCAATGCTGAGTGATAAACATGTGAATGAAAGGTTACAATGGTGGCACAATAAAAGAGATAATGTGAAGTATTGTTATGGAAAATTATAAGTTTTGTTTTAATCCAGTTAAATGAAAAGAGAGATAACAATAAAATAAGATCGGGTATATGGTATACTGGAAATCCTTGAAAGTAAAGTGAAATATAAATAGTTAAGTGTGTATTTGAATATTTTGGTGAGCAAATGTAAACCTTTAAGTAAAGGATATGTTTGGAGAATGGAAAAGCAATGGAGTGATTATATATTTCAAAAGCGATTAAACCCCTTTGAGGAAGAATTTCGGATTATAAATGATGAGTCTAAGATGTATGATTTTGGGACTAGCTAAGAGCCAAATAGTTAAGTTGTAAGTTGAATAGTCACAAATCATGAAAAAGCCTAAATTTAAAAATAGTTATTCTTAAGACAATACTTAAAGGAAGTATTGCTATCAATGAGGCAAAAATAAACATGAAACCAAGTGGTTATGAAGAGGAAATGATAAGTTTAAAATAATACTTATGTTGGCATTGCAAAGTGTATAAGGAGAATTTAGTTACGAATTTTTGCCAACTTCAAATAAAATTGATAAATTGACTAAGAGAAAAGCTTGTTATGTTCACGAGAAATAGTGGAACAAGGGGTAATGGAAGAGAACCTCGATAATGAAAATTTTTTAAATAGTTATGGAGACAGTAATATGGAAGTGTTTGAGATATATATAAGGTTCAAATTGGTTTAAATCTTGAATGATGAATCAACAGTGAAACTGATGATATTGTGTGAGATACAGTGAATCGTGTCAAAACGAAAACTTAAAGTATCAATGGAATTAGAAAATGTATGTGCATAGTAGACAACAATTGAATAAAAATGGTATGGAGTAAATAAGGAGTATATAAGAATAAGATGCAAATTAGATTTGAGAAGCTTATTATGGATTTGAAAATATTCTATTTTTGATAAATCAAAAGCATTGAGAGTAGGCTTGATGTCACATCGGTTAAGTGTGACCCTCTTGCATGAGTGAGCTCTAGCTAGAGACATTTTCGGGTGGCCGACAAACTATTAGACATGGCTGGGACCATGGTTTGTGATATACATGGCAAGGCCATAGATGATTTACGTGGTTGCGATCACTTGATAGCTCCGATGTCGGCCAACATCGTTGAGATTGCCATGGTATTATATGGGAATCCAGCGAAAGCGATGCTCCCAGATGTTATTACGTGGAAGTGGGTCTACGTGTTGATATGATGTTTTCCTACAATATAGCATTGTGAGTTTTTTGACGCATACATTTATGCATAGAAATGGTTATATAATCAATTAAAGTAAAGAATTAACTTTAAAAGTTCGAAGTTTGAAATTGATGTGTGATGAGTTGTGTGAGTAACACAATAATGAAATTTTTCATTGGAAGTTAAAATTATATGGATTTAGGGAATTGTTAGGAAAATAGTCAAGAAAATGAAATCCATAGTATGAATCCATGTGAGATAGATTTAACTGTTGACATTAAGAGGATTAAGGAAAAATCTAAATTGTATAAATGTAAGGTAAACATGAGATATGTGGGGATCATTGAGATTATTAAATTCCCCTACATAAAGGATATAAATACAGAATGAAAGTGATATGCCAAGGGTACTTTAAGATACATATTAATGTTTGAAGATGAGAATGAATGAATGGATGCCAAAGGGTTTAATAAAGGATCTAGTGATAATGGTGATTGGTATATATATATATATACATAAGTATGAGAAATAATTGAAATTGATACAAATGGAACAAAATTTTAGTTCAAACTTGATAAGAGGAATAGAGACACTGAGCATGTCTCTAGGCAAGGAATTGTGATTGAAGAAATTATTGATTGATCAAATTTCTAAAGAATCAAGATAAAAATACGTGAAATACGTAAGTCGAGTTGAAGGAAATCGAGGTAATGAATCAGAAATTTCCTTATAAAAGAGATAACTGAGAAAGTTAAATATAAGACGAAGATCGATTACTCTATTTTCGAAGAATAGGATGAATGAAATTTTGAGGTCAAAATTTTATTTTAAAGGGGGTAGTGTTGTAACACCTGACCCTAAATTATCTGTGATAGGTCATTCACATGCATCGGACAGCATGTTGGTATATCGATTTGCCCCGATAAACAAGATAAATGACAATATTACCCCTAATGGTATGGTTAAGTTAAATAAGTCTTAGATCAGTTTAAACAGAGAATGGAGAATGAATTTGAGAAAACTAAAACCTATGGATTGACTTAAAACAGTGATTTGATGTTCGAGGTTTAGTTTGGAGTTAATCGGGAAAATTGACAAATTAGGGATAAAACGATCATTTTTCAATTTCAGGACAAAATGGAGATTTGTAATAAAGATTTTGATTTTTAATGACCAAGAATAATTATATGAAATATAATATGATTTTTGGAACATAAAATGAAGTTTAGCAATGAAAAAGTGTAATTCTCGGTATTTTTGAGACATAAGGGTAAAATAGTAATTTTACCAATAAAGGTCAAAACGAAAATTTTTAAAAAAGATTTTGGCCCCATTTGATTTATATAGATTATTTAGATTAGTTAAAACATAATTTAAGGTTGAAAAGTGGAAAGGAAATGCAATTCCGGTACATTTTGGAGTATAGGGACAAAAGGGTAATTTAGCCATCGGAGGGCCAAATTTAATTTTTTGAGAGAATTTAGATCAAATTTGACAAATTAGAGTGTGGTATGAGTTTGAGGAGTGAAAAATATGCCTTGTGGTAATTTTTCAATTTTTAGGGTAAAAATATAATTTTGTACTTTTTCGGGGGTAAAAGTGTAATTTCATAAAATTACACTATAAAGATCATTGGAAATTTTTCTAGAAGCTTCAGGAAATCAGAGGATAAGTGCTGGAATATAGTGACTGAAAAGAAATTCAAAAAGGAAAATAAAAAATAATAAAATAATGAAAAAAGTAAATTAACATGTGAATAATTGATTATTTAATTATTTAAGTAACAATAAGCCATAAAAATCAGCCAAGGGCATGGAGAATTTCGGCCTCAACCAGCAGCAAGAGGAAAAATAAGAAAATCTAAAACCCTAGCAAAAGATCAAAGAGAAAACAAGGGAAATCAAGTGATCAAGCTTGAAAAAAGGTAAAAATATTTAATTTTCCTTAAGATTTCCACTACCCATGCTTTATTTTATCAATTCCATGGCTAAATTGCATGGTTTCTTAAGAGTTTCTTGGCTGATCAAAATGGGTTTAGAGAGAGAATGATAATGGATTTGGTTGGTTATGAATTATGTTAGTGTTTTAGGTTAGTATAACATGTTAGTAAGCAAAATTAGCAAAGAAATAATTGTTTCCCATTTTTCCTAGTCTAGGCCGAATTTTAGAGAGAGAAATTGGTTGCTGAAATGATGGTTATTTGAGGTATTTAAGTGTAAATTGATGAATTATGGAGTTGGAAAAATTATGGGAATTTTTAGAGTAAAAATCAAAATTTTTACCCACTAGGGGTATTTTCGTAATTTGTTATCGAGATTGATAATTTGCATCACACTGAGGGACATTAAGTCAAATTGGATATAATTGAGGCATAGAAAGTGAAAAAAATTGACTCGGAATTAAAAATGAATATTTTAGCAATTTAAACGCGTGTAGGCGAGTCAGTCGAACACCGTGAATAAACGACTGTCCGGACCATTTTTAGCTTATTTCATGCATCACATAGAGCTTGAAATTGATTATGAAACATTGACACAATTTATTGAAATTCGTGTCATGCGTATCACTTTATGAATTAAAAACGGGAGTATCGGGCACTCTTGTGACGATATGAGTGGATAAATTATCATCTTTAATATCTAGAGTGAATTAATTATGAATTTATGCTTTTTAAAGCATGATGAATTTCAAAATATAAAATATTATGATTTTCTATGAAAATGTATTTCAATGAAACACTGTTTTTGAAATCAAATGTCGATTTTATACAATTGAGTATATGGAGACCTAATTATTGAATTGTGCTATTTATGCAATAAATTGAACTTGAGGCTTATGATATTATAGTAGCATGATGGCATGATTTTAATGCTTCTATGAAAAATATTTATGAATTATTGGTGATCTGGATAGATCGGATTGAATGAAAATTTGCCATGCTACGTTACTCGAGAAATTTTATATATGAAATTTGGTGGATTACGAATAATAAAACACTGCAGTGAGGGTTGCCGTGGACTGCCTTTAGGAGGAGCACGAAAAAACCCGATTAATTGTTACCTCGGTCGTAAAGGCGAGTAGGGTAACTCTCGAGGTAATGTTACAATTCGCTTCACGTTAAACCACCGCGTGAAGATGAGTTTAACCAACGCCAAGGATCGGCTGTATGTGAAAATAATTATGAAATTCTCAAAACTTTGGCGAACTCGATTAGACGCTCTGATCAAGTGTCCACGAGTATGAGATTTGGCTTAAGCCTGATTTTTATAAATAAAACATAAGCCTTTGATTTTGTTAAATAAGATTGCTTTGTACAATTGTATTAAATTGGTGCTATGAAATACATGATAGCATTGTGTTTTATTTATATTGTCTCCATCTACTCGACTTTAGATGTCGTAGATGGTATTTATCTAACTCACTAGGTTGTAAAACTCACCTTCTCAATTTCCCCATTTCAAGCTCACAGACAGTTGTAGATAGAGGATTTTGTTGAGGAGAAGGTTTAAAGTGATAACCTTCGGTGCACAGGTTCATCTCTTGTACTGTATTTCTCTATTACGGGCCCACTTAACATTGTAAATTAAATTTTATACTACAGTTAACTGTGATACAATATGTAATAATATATTTTATTTTTACACTGTAAAAATTGTTTTCGGATATCTATATAAAAATTGTTTTATAAGAAAATATATTATTTTATAGAAATTATTATTTTATTCCATTAAATGTAACTATACTCAAATTTCATGTTTTAGATATCCGATTTCAATTCCAATTGCGAATTATGAAATCTTTACCAGTAAGTAACATATTTTCCAAATTTCGAAATTTTCGATGAAAAATGACCGAAACGCCCCTGTGTAGTAAATTTCATCTTTTTCCTTGTTTTGGTCCGAAATTGAACAAAATGTTTAGAAACATGAGGTTCGTACATAAAAACTCATAGGGGAGTTGGAAAGACGGGTACGAGAGCCTTGCGAGGTCTCAATATGGTACTCGAGGAATGAGTGCATATTGGAACATCGCGGCAATAGTCACGGACTCGAGGGTGGTTCCAAGTCGTGATAGTGAAAGAGGGCAATTCCTAGTCCAATAGACCTGGCTTGGGTTTTAAAATTTAAAGGCAACATGGGAAAAAAAGCCTTGGATGAAATGGACATTTGATTTTTTTTATTCTTGTTTTTCTTTTTCGCCGAAAAAACAAGAGTTTACAAATAATTCAAAATTCAGACATTGTTCTCGTTCACACATTTTGGTTGTTTGTTTTGACTCGGTCTTCCTCACATATACCAGCTTTATGCTTATCTAAGAAGTTTGCATCAGTAAGTCAGGGATAATTTTCTAGGTTAGACCCTATTTTAGGATGAGCTCGTTTAGTTAATTTTGGTATTGAGTTTCGCCATCTAATTTCTTGTTGGATTATTATTTATTGGTCATTACATAGAGCTGTGACACTCATTTTGATTTTCTTTTGCATATGTAAAGATTTTAAGCTGCATAAAATGATCATACTATGGTAGTTTAAGCAGATCAGAGCCATGCTCAAAACCCATATATAATTATTATATTTTCGTTCGTTTCTCTTTCATGCTTATGCTTCTTTAATCCCATTTTAAGAGGGAAACGAATTAAGCTTGATGGCGCTTTTGGCTAAAGGGGGTCGGCCGCCGCTCCTGGTTTAACAAGGTTGTGGGAATTAATTTGATGCCTCTTTCTGAGTTGGATTTAATTTTGATGCCTTTTCTTGAGTTGGATTTAATTTTGATGACTGATCTATGCTGCCTTAAAAAGTTAGGAAATTTGTTATAGACTATCCCTGACATTGCTTTTCACATGAGTCATCTTTCCATGATTCTGTAGTTGACATGCATGTATAGTGGCAGATCCAGGATTTTATATCATGGGTGGCTAAAAAGCATTCATACAAGGTCATGGAACAAATCAATGATTTGATTCAGAGCAAAAACTTAATAATTTTTTAAATAAATTAAATTATAACATAAAATTTTATTAATAATTTAAATATAAAATTTCAATTTTATAAATATAAGTAGACATAAAGCAAAAAGAAAAATTAACATTAGATTTTCATATTAGGCATCGTAAGCTGTGTTCAACACTTTCACATTCATTAATAAATAAATTCATGTCAGTAGTTTTAGCAAAGCATCTTTTGCTCCATAGGACCATAATATATTATACATCATAATATAAAATATTCTAGTAAAGTAACACACAAAAAAAAAAAAAAAAGGTTTTTGAGAAAAGTACATATTGCATAAGTGCTCAAATCGTGCCAACGGATTGAAAGAAAAATCGAAGTAAAAATTTATACTCTTTAGACAATTATACTCTTTAGGTAGTTAAGCCATGTATCTTTTACTCTACAGGAGAAAAAAGGAAAAAAAAATAATTCCAAAATTTAGGTAAAAAATAAGGAGGAAAAATAAAAGAAAAATAATTCCTAGAAAAATAATTCCAAAATTTAGGGGAGAAAAAAGAAAAGAAAAACTCTTTAGGCAATTATTCTTTTTAGGCAATTAGACCGTGCATCTTTTACTCTATAGGGAAAAAAAGGAAACGAAAAATAATTCTAAAATTTAGGCAAAAAAGAAAAGGAAAACAATTTCAAAACTTAGGAAAAAAAGGAAAAAAATAAAAAAGGAAAAGAAAAATAATTCCAAAAGTTTGGGAAAAAAGAAGCAAAAAGAGAAAAGAAAAATAATTCTAAGAAAAACAATTCCACAATTTAGGAAAAAAAAGAAAAAAAATAATTCCAAAATTTGGACCTAATAGGGGTTGAATTCTAGCCTCCAAAATTTAACTTAGATGATTTACCAATATGCCAAATCAATTCATCTAATTTAAATAAGGGTGGAAAACTTATATATTTGTTATTTGATGCCCACAAAAATAAAAGGAAAATTAAAAACTGAGGGGTGGAGGCCATCACCAACCCCCGGCCCTTGTGTACCTCCACCACTGCATAAAATGATAAATGAAATTAACTAATGACAATTAGTCAATTACTAGTTACAAAAATGTATTTGATTCGAAATAAAAGTATAAAGACTTAATTTAAAATAGTAAGAATTTTGTTTAAAATAATTCAGAGATATTTTATAATATTTTACCCTTTCTTAATATGTTTCACAATGATGTTTTATACGAAGAAAGGAGCCAGGATCCACACTAACGTTTTTGTGAAGCTCTCTTATTTGGCTTACCGGATGGAGTTACGAAACTAATCTTAAAAATTAATCAAGTTGCCCTAATATATACCAAATAGAGAACATTAAAAAAAGACTAGATATTTAATCAAGTCAAGTAGTCAACCACGGAAAAATATAACAAAGAGCATCTTTCTAATGTAATTTTTTATAAAGAATGTGCTGGCAAGTCAAGGAGATTCGTTAGGTTTTGAGTTAAACAAAGGAGGTACAATTCTCTCTTATATCATAAATGATGCATGCTTTCTCATTTTTTTTTCAAGTTATAATTTAAGACCTTAAAGACTGATTCTCAAATGAAGTCCAATAATCATGTAAATTTGCTGTTGGATATTTAACTATGCAATTGTTATGGCATTCTCTGCTTAAAAGATTTATTGAACTCTGGTTCTTTGATTTTTTTTCCTCTCCTCATCTTGAAGGGTTTTTCATATAAAAGATTTCACTTAGCTTTCATGATTGCAAGGCTGGTTATTTTATTTTGCTTGCATCAATATTATTTATTTATTAGTTTGAAATAGAGATGTCCATAGGTCAAGTTTAGTTTACGTCTCTAAAATCTATGAGTAGATTCCAACCTCACTCAGCCAACCATCTCTAAAATCTAAATATTTAAAAATTTTATAATAATATTTTATTACTTAAAAATATATATTAAAAATAAAATTAAATAAAAAATTATTTATTAATATAATAATATCTCGAATCAAGTCTAAATTTAAATCATATCTAAATTCAACTCGAATCAGATTGAATCCATGACCTGGACAAGTAACTTTGACCCGTTATTACCTCTACTTTGAAATAGCACATTTAGTTTGTATATTAAAGCGAAGTACTAATTGGAATTGTGGTTATCTTCATTAATTACCAATGCTCTATGTATTGCATTGGCATCTTTTCCTAGCAGAAAGATATCCTTTCAAGGCTATTATATCAGTTTAACAAAGAATCTCCTTTTTAAGGCTCCTTCAAAAATCAAATTGTTCATAGTGAAAGCTGCATTTGTTATTAATACTTGCTTTTAATTATTTTGCGGTTTACTTTTTATAAACTTTATGAAGTTACAATAAAATAAAGTCATTTATTTACATTTAAAAAGGAAAAGGAGTTAAATAATTATTTACATTTATGTTATTTTAATTAATTATTTATATAATTGATTAATATAAAAATGTACGATCTATTCTATCAACGTTATCCAATACAATAGATAAATCATGCATTTTATCATTAAAATATTATATTTGTTTATTATTTAAAGATGTCATTTTTTGTTTTCAAAAACAAAAACAAGAAATAAAAAACAAACAAAAAGTGACAATCAAACTATACCTAAGAAATCTCATTTCACTTAAACATATTTTTATCAACTAAATGTCCAAATCTTCGAATTTTATCAATTTATGATCAAATGTTTCAATTGTAACAATTAAAGGTCAAATGATTTTTGTTCCTTACAGTAAAGGGTTAAGATGAGAGGTGTCTAGTGCATGTAGGACATGCATATGATTTGGACATTGACATTTTTCAACATGACATGGCATGTAACATCTTTTTTATCATGGCGTACGACAACTACATTTTCAACATGAGGTGCAACAATTAAATCTTCAAGATGATGCGGTACATGCTCCAACCATCTACCAACTTAACCCTTAATTAAAAGAAATCAAAAACATTTAGCTCTTAATTATTACAATTAAAATATCTGGCCCGTAATTGAAAAAGTGCCCAAACATTTAACCTCAATTTGAGAGTCTAGCCTATTTTTATCTATTATACCAACAATAGAGCTAAAATTGCTAAAACTTACATTATTTTTGCTATACATCTATTTAATTAAATACGTTAGTTGATTTTTTATTTATAATTAAATGAAAGAATTATTTTTATATAAATATTTGTATGTATATATATATATATAAACCTTGGACATGAAGATTTTGAGAGTTTTCACATGTCCATTAAGTTATATTAAAACATGCATGACAAGCATATTAATAATTTTACTACTAAGGTGATAATCATGGAAGGGACAAATAATCAACTAAATCATGGAATATGGAGTTTTAATCATTACAATATATCGTGGAAGCACACAGAATGAGATAAAATTTACAATTTATTTGTCATCTTCTTGTTGAATTATTCTTTTTGTTAGTAAACGAACATATCATCGTAATTTAGTTAGTGCATGAATACAAAGATCATTTTAGTTTTCTAATCAAGTGAGAGAATTTTGAAGCCTTCCTGCCTCTTATAAATCATGAACCTTCATTACAAGAAACACAGCTGCAGACTCTGGCACATGATGGCAACTCCACAGGCCGTGGGGGGAAGGAAGTATAGAAACGATAAACCTAAGGAAGATTTCCTTCTCTATCCAATCCGGTTTTCTTTTTGTGTTTCAAAATACAAAACTGTGGCCATGTTTTTTCCCTTTTTCTTCAGCTTGAGGTTTTTCCTTTTTGTTTTAATTTTGTTATCCATTGCTCGAGTTAATGTAAAGATTTTAAAAATTGTTTTGAAATTCCTGTTTCAAAACCATTCCTATACTGTTTGTTTAAAGGAAAAGATTTTAATAGCGTAGTTTGTATATCTGTTTGTATAAGTCATTATGGTTTGAGGGTTATATATATGTAATTACTATATATATAGTACTGATATATTTTACATAAATATATATATTACCTTTATAGTATGAACTTATTTACTAATTCAATAAATTCTATTAAAATAGTATGTTTGTATGTATGTATATATACATATATATATGTATGTATAAAATCTTTATAGCTAAAGATAAATACCTACAATACATTAAGTCCACGTTAAGCAAAACCTTCAAGGAACAACTAGTCTTTTTCTTATATATAAATATTTTGCTAATCTTTTTATATTCTGGTGCTTTGATGTTTGTATATGCTTTCATCATCCAATCTTTAACTCATGCAAAAAATGAAACATATTAAAACATCAAATACATCATAAATGTTATAACTCACGCAATGAAAAAGATAGAAGCTCATACCTTATAATGGTCAAGCAACCGATGGACAATCTGGTCCTCTAGCCCTTGCATTGATTGCTGGATATCCAATTGCATTGTTTGCAACTACAGCTACATTTGTCGCTAGATTTCTAACTGCATTGACTGAATATGCATCTATATGTCTCACTACACCTCCATCCGCATGGACTGCATCTACGTTTACATCTCCATCTACATTGATTGAAAGTCTTTCTTCCATTGCGTCTTCATCCGTTTCATCTCACACTTTAAGCCTATTTGCATCTGAGTACGCAATGGTGGGTTGTGCTCCTAATCATCATCAATAGCAAGAGCAACATCAAGAGCCTCAATAGCAGCAAAAGCCTCAATAGTAGTAAATTGGGCATGGACCTCCTTGTCCATGGTGCAACTCCACTAAACACCTCGTCTTACCACCCTTTTCTCTTTGTGGTCCATTATCTTCCTCTTTTGCTAGGGATCAAATTCTACTTGACCCTCCAACTTCCATAATGGAATGTATTGTTCCCCTTTAGATCTATTGACATCAATGTCGGTCCAATATGTCTTCAACATCTCTTCCACAATTATTTCCAAGGACTCGACTGCACGCAATTGCACCAAAACATACATTACCATTAGGTTGAAAGGTAGTTAACATATGATAAAAAAAAATTAAATAAAATAAAACAGTATGGTCTCGTTCCTTACCTTGCCTTCTCTCTCCAAATCTACAATATGTATGTGAAAACCAGTGGGCCTTTCATCACAATGCCATTTCGGCATTCTTGGATAAACTTGTCCAAACTGGCATTACGTTCAAAACTAGCTTTGGATATCAAGAATCGCCTCCAACATCAAAAACTACACGTCAATTGTAAAACATTTTAACCACCTAATAAAATCATATGCGAAAAGAAAAATGAAAAACCTTAAGGTAGGGCACATTACTTGAAACACTCATACAAATCCGTATAGGTGGGAGCGAAAGAAAAACCAAAAGCGTACCTTAAGGTAGGCTTAAGTTTCTTTTCTTTTCTTTATTCCTGTCATTAAGAAAAACTCATGCTTCGAGAATTGAGCCTTCGTCTTACCTATGGCAAACCATAAATCACCTTTAATGGCATTGGGCTGATTGATTTTGTGCAACATTATGTTATGCATGAGATTGGTGCAAAATAAACTTTGGTCTTATTCAACGCCCATCAAATGCTCGAAGCATATTCTCTTTATTGCTTCCAACTCATTTACTTTCCGTAGCACCTCATGTATAACATGCAGCTGCGTCCACTTACAATGGACATTATTGCTAGCGTTGAAGCCCCATTGGTCCCTTGGCACACAAAGCAAAGCTTCCACACTCTCCTGCTCTGTTCCTGTTTTGGCCATCTGTAACATAAAATAGAAAACATTTCTATTTTAGTAAATATGATCAATGAAGATTAAAAAAAACTATAATGAGTTCTTACACAATAATTTAAGCATGTGTAAGGCATGGATTATTAAGTAAATCAACATATACATATCAAAGCATTAAACTTGAGCAAAAAAAAAAACAAAATCCATGCATTAATAGTCATGCAATGCCATACAAACAACATTCACGCAATGGCATACATATAACACTCACACACTTCCATATAGATAATAGTCACACAATGCCCTACAAATAACAATGACACAATGACCTATACAAAATGATCACGCAATGCAATATAGATAATAGTCACGTAATGCCCTATCAAACAGTCATGCAATTCCTTATCAAGAATCACACAATGACTTACATTCAATCATGCAATGAGCTACCAACAAGTCACGCAATGCCACAAACCCTTAAACCAATCGCGCACACCCTAAGTGGTGCCATGCCTAAAACCAGTCATGCATAAGGTGGCAACCATTTACGTAAACCCTCAATCATGCAATACCTAAACCCCTCAAAACCCAATTCCTATCAAACAATGACACATGCCTATCAACTGGTCATGCATGCCTTGTCACCATTTGAGCAAAAAACCACCAAAAATACCAAATTCAAATTTATATTCAACAAATTTAAACAACAAGAATATCAATACGAACAAACAATATGCCTATGTTTATGCTTAAAAACCACAAATGAAGAGCACGAACAATAAGAATAGCCCTAAACCTTTCTCCACATGGTTAAAAATAAAAATAAAAATATATGCCTACCTTTCTCCATGGAATGTGAACTTCCTCTCACTGCTCAATATGTGAGCTACTTTTGTGCAAAAAACCACTCCAAAATGCTTCTTTCACTGTTCAAAATGCTCGACAGTTGACCCGGCAAGGAATGTTTTTGTGAGAATGCTTTGTAGGGAGATGTGTGGTCTGTCGATGAGAACTAAGCAATTACAAAGCTAGTAAACAAACTTGACACAAACATATGAGTCGGGTTAAGGTGCAGAGCTAAACATATGGGTCAATTTCATTAAGAATAGTTTTATTCTAATTTAAATTTTCCTACCTAAAAACATTTGAAATTATGATAAAATCTATTTTCAAAAATGTCTTATACATAGAGCCTACTTTTAAAAAGAACTCTAAATCAAACAAGCATAACAGCCAAGAGTTTGGAAATAATTGTAAATTCAGACATTGTTCTGGTTCACGCACTTTTGTTGCTTGTTTGACTTAGCCAATAAGAAGTTTGCATCAGTAAATAATGCATAATTTTTTAAGTAGACCGGATTTTAATAATGAGCAAATGCCCAGTTCTTTTTATTTATTTTTGGTTTATGAATAAAGACGTTTGCAACCTTAAATAGTTAGGAAACTTGTTATAGACAGTTGGCGGGTTTCAATTTTGTATGTGGACATGACGTGCGTTTTCAGCCACCGTATCTACAAGATTAAAAAAATAAATTAGATTAGAAAGATGCATTTTATTTTTAGTGTGTGAACCATTATTTTTTTATGGCTGACCGCTTCACTTGATTACCTTTCTATTCCTTTTTTAACGTTTCCAACTGGTTTGGCCACATGATTAATTTTTAACATTAGCTTCGTTTCTCCACCCAACAAGCGAATTGCCCAATAGAAGAGACAAATAATTAAGACAGCTTTTGTTATATAAATCATAAATCATAAATTCATGTATTATTTCAGGATACAATTCTCTCTTGGATAAAAATATGCATGTGTTTCCATTTTATTTCAGGATACAATTTAAAATTCCTTAAAGATTGATTCTCAAATTAAATCCAATAATCCTGGATATTTTAACTGTACAATTATTATGCCATTCCTTAAGTAATTCTTTGATTTTTTTCCCCATCTTGAAGGATTTTTTTAGATAAATTTTATTATTTAGTTTGCATGAGTGCAAGACTGTTTATTTTATTTTGTTTACATCAATATTATTTTTGTATTGGCTTGAATTAGAGGCATCCACAAGCCAACCTTACTTGACATCTTTAAAGCCTAAGTTTTGGTTTAAGCCAAACTATTCCAACCCGCTTAAATTGACATGATAGTCCATAAAGGCAATCATTTGACGTGAAATGAGGTCACTGTCAGTCCTTTTTATTTAAGTGCAATTGACCATCTAGGTAAATATATTTTTTTAATGAGGTCCTATATTTGATTTAGATTCATTAAAAAGAATAGGTTTCAGTCTATAAATTAGACTATATTTGAAAGTACAATTACATGTGAGGAAGATATTAGCAACCTCACAACACCCATTCAAAATATACCTAATTAATTATGTGTCACCTTTTTAGACTTAAACTTTATTTCAATATTCTAATTTATTTCACTTAACTATTTCACTATTTTATTACTATTTTGAAATAAATTAAAGCCTAATTTTTAGCTTATCCTTAAAACTGTTTATTTATTATTCATGAACTTTAAAAGATAATAATTTGTACATTTTATTAACCTAATTTTCTTTTTTTTATTATTTATTTTCATTAGCCATTATAATCATAATCTAAAAACAAAATTATTTTCCTTACATTTTTCTGCAATTTTTATGCATGAGATTTTTAAATTAATATTGTTTACCCTTTAATCTAATTTTTAATTTTGTACCAAATTGTAGTTATTTCTTACTCTAAATAAATCATTTGTGTTTAATTTTATTATTAATTGGTCATTACATTGGGTTTATTGTTTATGTTTTTCTTTTCTACATATAAAGATTCGATGTCACGTAGAGTTTTCTGGTTTCTAGTTTCTTAGTAGCACTTTTTTCTAGCAATCATCTTTTCTTCTTGCCATGATGGATGGTCATGTTGAAATATTAGATGCCACTCATAATTTATAAATATAAATATAAATTCTTAATTAAATTGATTTAAATTTATTATCAACATGTTAGGGACTTAATGGGTCACACACAATAGGATCACAATGTGAAATTAAGATGAGATTGGTATTTAATTAGAAATTAGAAATTTTCAATAAGGACTTAATTAAACTACTTAACTAAGTAGAAGGATTAAAATGCAATAAACACAAAGTTGTATTAGCATTTTAACCTAACTATAAATACCTTTTATATGTGTGTTGCACTTTGTAAGAAAAAAGTGAGAAAAGATGATAGAAAAATAAAAAGAGAAAAAACCCAAGCCTTACGCGACATTTTTAAAAAAAAAAATATTTCCAAAAACAAATAATCTTTGGGACGTGAGATTTTTCAAAAAATCTTGAATACTAGCACAGCATCATGACACCATATAATCCCAATGTAGTGTAGGTTTTTTAATTGACATCTATGTGGATCACCATTGGAGGCTGGACATATAGACTGCTTTGGTTTGCGACAATTGGACTTTGGTGTATAATCAAGCGGAGCCATCTTGAATTTTCTCAACAATTCTAAAACATATGTTTTTTGGTACAATAGTATACAATTAAACCTTTGCTCAATCTATAAACCTAGAAACTATGACAGTTTCCCTAAGTCGTTCATATCAAACTCATTTTGCATTTTTACTTTGAAGTCATTCAAAGATTCACCACTTGGCCTTATGATGAGTAAATCATCAACATAGAGAGAAACTATTAAATGAATCAAGTTACCCGGGGCTTTAACATACGAAGTATGTTAATTCTCATATCTTATGAATCATTGACTAAGTAAATAACTATCCATCCTTTCATACCAGGCTCGTGGCACTTGCTTAAGACCATATAGTGCCTTTAGCAACTTGCATACTTTATCTTCTTTCCTAGGTTGAACAAAGACCTTAAGTTGCTCTATATAAATATTTTCTTTGATAGTCCCATTTAAGAAAACAGATTTGATGTTCAAATGCCATATCTCTTGTAAAACCCGACCCTAAAATATTTACCATGTTATACATGCGACTGATAGAGTGATAGTATATTTGAACAGCTGGAAAAATATTTAAAAGGCAGTATTATAACTAGAAGTATGACTAAGATGATTTAAACCTCGAATAAGCTCAAATACGGATTTTAAGAGTGACATTGAGAATTCCACAATCTAGGGATTTCTCAAAACAGTGATTTGGAGTTCGAGGTCCAGTTGGAGTCAATCAAAAAAATTGACTGATTAGGGACAAAATGGTCATTTTGTCATTTAAGGACAAAATGGGGATTTCTATAAAATATTTTAATCACAATTGACCAAGAATAATTATATGAAGTATAATATGATTATTGGAGCATAATATGAAGTTTAGTAGTGATAAATGTAATTTTTTGATATTTTTGGGACACAAGGGAAAAACAGTAATTTTGCCATTAAAGGATAAAATTGAAATTTTTAGAAAAGGTTTTGGTCCCATTTGATTAATAATGGTTAATTGAAGTGTTATTTGAAGTTAAAAAGTGAAAAAAGAGGTAATTCCAGTACAATTCGGAGTATAGGGGTAAAATCGTAATTTTACTACTCGAGTACGAAAATTGAATTTTTGAGAGAATTTGGATCGAATTTGACAAATTGGAGAATGATATGAGTATGAGGAGTGAAAAATATACATTTTGATAAATTTTCAATTTTTGGGATAAAAATGTAATTTTTTTACTTTTTCGGGGCCAAAGTGCAATTTTTAAAAGTTTCTTTACCAAGATTTTTTTTGATGAGTCTAGAAACTTTTCTTGCTGAATGGATAAGTGAAGAAGCTGATGGTGGATAATAAAAAGTCAGAGAAAAAAAAATAAATTAATAAAAAATAAAAAAGTATAATAAAATAATATTATTTTATTTAAATGATAAAAAGTCCAAATTTCAGCCTTCTTCCCCAAAAATTTTGGCCTAAGCTGAAGGAAGAGAGAGAAAACACAAACATAAACCCTAACTAAGAGAAAAATCAAGAGAAAGTAAGGAAATTCAAGTGATTTAAGAACAAAAAGGTGAGATTTTTCATCCTTAGCTTAATTACTACCTTACCCATGCAATTTTCATTATTTTTCATGGTTAAATAGCATGATTTCATGATGAATTTAAAGCTGATCATATGGGTTTAGAGAGAGAAAGTTGTTAGATAAATTGAATTTTTAGATATGTTGATGATTTTAGCTAGTTTATCATGTTGGCTAGCAAAACACCAGGAGAAAAAGTTATTTTGCCCGCCAATCATCCTTAGCTGAATTTACCTTTGAGTGTGTGAAGATTAATCTGATTTTTATTTGAAGTAAATAGGTTAGAAAATGAAGAATTATGGAGAGAAAACTTAAATAGGAAAATTTCGGTATTAGTGCACCATTTTTGGCCGAATTTTTCCAAGTAGGAATAAGAATGTGGCTTTGCTGAATTTTGAGGTATTTGGCTTGACATTGATGAATTGAAGTATTAGGAAAGAAATGGAATTGATTTGAGTTAAATCGGATGTGTAAATCAATTTATCGGGTAAAAGATCGAAATAGGTCAATGCGGTATTTAGGCAAGAAATAATTATTTTCCATTTTACCCACTTTAGACTGAATTTTATGGAGAGAGATTGATTGCTGATTTTGATAATATTTTATGGTATTTAGGTGTATTTGGATGAATTAAGGATATAAAAATTAAATGAAAAATTTGGGTGCGAAAATACGAATTTTTACCCAATAGGGGTAATTTCGTAATTTGTGGCCTTGACAGATAATTTGCACCATATTAATGGACATTAAGTTAATTTGGGTATAATTGAGGTATATAAATTGAAAGAAATTGATTCGGAATTAAATTGAAGATTTTAGCCGGTTTGGACGTCTGTAGGCGATTAGGCCAAATACCGTATTTAGACGGTTATTTGAACAGTTTGTAGGGCATTCCATGCATGTAGAGCCTGAAATTAATTTGGATTAATTGACACAATTTATTGAATTTGGAGTCATGGATTATGGATTGGTGGTGAGTAAATTGGTTTGGGTAAGAGATTGCACCCGAAGACGGAGAATAGGAGTATCTCTACTCCTAGAACTGTGAGTGGACAATTTATCGCCTTAATTATCTAAAGGAACTTTACTCAAATTGATGATTTGATGATTTTGTGAAAATTATTTTAAATAGAAAATTTCTTGTTTATTGAGAAAAATACGAAATTATGAAATAAATGGAATTTGTCAAATAAATCAAATTTTATCAATCCCTAAGTATCTTACATACTTCAACCTATGAGAGTAGTTGCTTACTTTCAAAGTAAGGAGGCTTAGTGTGCAGCGCTGGCCCTTGGGTAAAGCCACCCAAGTAATGGCTTTAGGCCCCCAATTTGGGGGGGCCTCAATTTTAAAAAAAATTATAATTTTACAATAATTATAATATAATTAATTATATTAAAAATACATAAAAATTAAAAAAATATATAAAAGTAAAAAGTAGTTATTAAAATTATTTTTTTTATTGTTTTAATTATGTGCTTAATAATTTTAATTTTCTATTACTTCCTTCTTACTAGAATGTTATTAATTCTCAACTATATTCTCTTATTTCCAATAAACCAACAGTCATGTGTATTTACTCATCTCCAACAGCTATTTTTTTCTCACTTATTTCTTTTATTTCCAATAAATGCATTTAATGATTTCCAACAACTATTTTTTTCCCTATATATAAAACCAATATTTTTTTTCAATGTATAATATCTACTTTTGAAATCATTCTTTCTCATTTGCTCTTTCTTCCTTTAACTTCAATTTTTCTCCAAAAAATACACAAGAAGTCTGTTCTTTTATTATCTTCATAAAGCTGGGAGCCTCATTTACGGTTTATAATAAGCATTCAACAATTAGGTACTATTGTTCTAATCTTTACAGATTTTTTTACTTTAATTTAGAGTTTATATTATATTGTGATATTATTTTTATTTCATGTGATAGTTGATTTATTTGAATTAGAAATTTTGATTGTTGATTTCATATTAGACATTTAGAAAATATAAGATAATTATAATAGTTAAATATTTTTGTACCTCAAGTCAAATCGAAAATATGAATCTGGTTATTCAAAACTTAGAAAAAAAAAGAAGAATTGAAAGTTTAATCTAATCTCAAAAAGGGGCTCTCGATAGATTTTTTACAAGTAATAAAAATAATGAATTAGAAATTATTAATAAATATCCCTTAAACGAACAAGTTAATAATCTTAGAGTGTCACGACTCGGAACTCCCATCGAGCCCGTGACAACTGTCGCGATGTCTCGGTGAGCACTCATTCCCCGAATGCAAATCAAGACCTCGCAAGGCTCTTGTACCAGTTTTCCACTCTTGTTTTTTTTTTTTTTGAAAACAATTTGTAGATGAAAGCTATACTTCTCGTAACTAAAAATAAGTTTAGAAATCTCAAACATTAATTTAAAAGCGGTTTTAAGATTAATAATACTATTTAAAAATATTAAATAAAAATATTTTAATTTCTTATAAAACAATATTTACCAACATATCTGAAAATAATTTTTCGCACGCGAAAGCAAAATAAATTCATACATACTGTAGTACAAATAACCATAGTATGTATTTTAATTTTTTACAATGACATGTGGGCCTCACTATGTACAACTATGTACCTTAAATGTACTGAATTCCGATTCTGCCTAGTTTCTTGATGCCACAGCTATCTAGTGCTTTTCTCGAGTCTGAAATGGGTGGAAGAGAGGGTGGTGAGTTTTACAACCCAGTGAGTAAATAACTACCATCAAAAGTATCTAAAGCCAAGTAGGTGGAGACAATATAAAAACGTTATGTCTCAAGAATATTTATAAAGCCAAAATTTATTCCAATCCATACCAAATAATTTCCTTTCATTTAAAACTTCCAGGTTTATGAATTTCTTAAAAACACTTGGCTGATGCCAAAACCTATACTCGGGGATACCTTGTACTCGGGTATATGACCGAGACTGCCAAGGTTGTTAGTGTCCCATACCCATAAACATATTTTTCACATCTGACACACACAGCCGTTCCTTGGCGTTGGCTGAGTCTCACTCTCACGTGGTGGCCCAAACGTGAGGTGCACTCAAATCTCACCTCAGGAGATACTTCACCCGCCATCTCCCCCCGGAGGTAAGTATATAATTGGGTTATCGTGCCCCTCTCATAGGCAATCCATGGAAACCCCCACCACTGCAGTGACCGTTTAATATACCACCAGACCTATAAAATTTCCAGTAGCATAATATGGCGAATAAAATAAAATTTTATCCAGTCTACTAAGACCAAACCAAAATTATTCATATATTTCATGGCAAACTCCAAAAATTTTGCCATCATGCTACCACAATGCCATAAGTCATAATTTCAATTCATGGATATACAACACAAATCACAGTGTATGTCTCCACATACTCAATTTCCCCCCCCCCCCCCCCCCGCAAATCAATATTTGATTTCAAAACCCGTACAAATCTCATTTTTATTTAAAGACATTTTAATTGAAAAACATAATAATTTATAATTTAAATTCACCATTTAATAAAAGCATCAATAATTAAAATTAATTTAGATATTTAAGACGATAAATTGTCCACTCACCTTGTCACAGGAGTGCCCGATACTCTTATTTTCAATTTCCCACTACACTGCCCTTTTTCTCGTATCGGGGGACTCACCACCTATGCACAATTCACGACACAAAATCCCATTATTTGTGTCCAACATAATAATTTATTTCAGGCTCTTCATAATGCATGAAATGCCATGCATCCAGTCCGAATTACCGTCTAAACACGGTATTCGACCTAGTTCACCTACACACGGTCTAAATTGCTAAAATCTCCAATTTAACTCCGAATCAATTTCTTTTAATTTCTATGCCTCAATTACACCCAATTTGACTTAATTTTCCTCAATGTGATGCAATTTATCAGTCTCGATCACAAATTACAAAAATACCCCTAGTGGGTAAAAATTCATATTTTTGCTTTGAAAATTCCCATTTAATTTCTAATTCCACAATTCGTCAATTCTCAACAATTTCAAATGAAATGAAATCATTTCATTTTTCACATATCCACTATGAAATTAGGCCTAAATGAATTCTAATGGAATAGGTGATTTTCTCACTTAATTTCTTCCTACACATGACTAACTAACTAAAAACACTAACATAGTTAAAAATCAAATAATTTCATCAACTTTCTCTCTCTAAATCCATATGTCCAGGTCTGAATTCATCATGAAATCATGCTATTTAACCATGGAAAATAATGAAAAATACGTGGAAATGATAGATTATAAGCTAAACTTGAAAAATCATACTTTTAAACACTTGAATCCTTGAAAAATCACACTTTTTCTTTGATTTTCTTCCACTTAGGGTTTATTTTTGTGTTTTCTCTCTCTTCCTTCAGGTTAGGACGAAATTTTTGGGAAGAAGGCTGAAATTTGGCCTTTTTATCATTTAAATAAAATAATATTATTTTATTCATTTTTTTAATATTTTAATAATTCCCTTTTTTTTTGCGCCATCCATTTTATTTCAAATTTCCACCATATGTTTGTCTTACATCTCCATAGCTTTCCAGAAAATTCTTGACCATTCCAAAGATTTTGGTGGTGTAATTTTACAAAATTACACTTTTGCCCCCGAACTTTTCAAAAATTACATTTTTGCCTCAAAAATTGAAAAATTATCACAAGGCATATTGTTTAGTCCTCAAACCCATACTACACTCCAATTTGTCAAATTTGATCAAAATCCTCTCAAAAAATTAAATTCGATCCTTTAGTGGTAAAATTACGATTTTGCCCCTACACTCCAGAAATCATCAAAATTTCTTCTTTTTCCACTTTTCAACCTCAAATAACACTTCAATTGATTAATATGATCAATCTCAATCAAATGGGATCAAAAAATCTTTTTCAAAAATTTCAAATTCGTCCTTTAATGGTAAAATTACTATTTTGCCCTTGTGTCCCAGAACTACTGAAAAATTAAATTTATCTTCGTCAAATCTCATTTTATGCTCCAATAATCATCTTATGCTTCAAATAATAAGTCTTGATCAATTGTGATCAAAATCTTTTATGAAAATCTCCATTTTGTCTTGAAACTGAAAAATGACCGTTTTGTCCCTAATCGGTCAATTTTTTCGATTGACTCCAAACTGAACCTCGAACTCCGAATCACTGTTTTAAATCACTCCGTGGGTTTTAGTTTTCTCAAATTCATTATCCATTCTCTGTTTAAACTTATTCAAGACTTTATTAACTTAACCATACCATTAGGGGCAATATTGTTATTTATCTTGTTTCCCGAGGCAATTCGATATATAAACATGCTATCCATTGCATGTAAATGATATATCATAGATAAATTAGGGTCAAGTATTATATAGAGAGTTAGATGATGATGAAATACTGGAACAAGAAGTTAATGAAGAGATTCAAAATGATCATAAAAATCATGAAGAAATTCAAAATGATCATAGAAATCATGATGAAGAGGATCAACCTATTAATTTAAATGATTGCATTCCTAAAAATATTTATGATCAAAGTCAATGGAAAAATATTGATACAAATTTAAGAGATTTATTAGCAGAAAAAGGTCCAATTAAAGTTAATGATTTAGATTTTCCCAAATATGAGTTTTCAAGACATTTTTCTGTTACATACTATATTCAAAAATTGGCAAATGGGGAGACACATGAAAGAAAATGGCTAGTTTATTCGAAAGACTTAGATAGAGTATTTTGTTTTTATTGCAAATTATTTAATTTGGCTTCTTGTACAATTAAATTGGCTAATGTAGGCACTAGAGATTGGAAAAACTTTAGTGCTAAGCTTAAGAGTCATGAAATGAGTAATGAGCATATTACTAATATGAGTTCTTGGATTAATTTAGAAATGAGATTATTGAAAACTAAAACAATTGATGAAAGTGTTCAAGAACAAATAAAAAGAGATGAAGAACATTGGAAAAAAGTAGTAACAAGAATTCTTGCTGTAATAAAAACTCTTGGTAAAAATAATTTGGCTTTTCGAGGGAAAAATGAAAAGATCTATCAAGAAAGTAATGGAACTTTTTTAAGTTTAATTGAAATGATTGCAGAATTTGATCCAATAATGCAAGAACATATTCAACGCATTAAAGACAATAAAATTCATACTCATTACCTTGGACATAAAATACAAAATGAATTGATAAATTTGTTAGCAAGTGAAATTAGAAATAAAATTATTAAAAATCTCATAGAAGCAAAATATTTTTCAATAATACTTGATTGCACTCCAGATGTAAGTCATCAAGAGCAAATGTCTTTTATATTACGATGTGTTAATATTTCATCAAGTCCAATTACAGTTATGGAGTATTTTTTTGAATTCTTAAAAGTAGATGATACAACTGAAAAAGGTCTTTTTGATGCAATTGTGGGTGAAATAAAAAATATTAGGCTTGATATTAATAATTTAAGAGGACAAGGATATGATAATGGATATAATATGAAGGGCAAGCAACAAGGAGTGCAAAAAAAAATTTTAGACTTAAATCCTAGATCCTTTTATGCACAATGTGGTTGTCATAATCTAAATTTAGTACTTTGTGACATGGCAAATTCTTGCACTAAAGCTATATCATTTTTTGGAGTGGTACAACGAATATATTTACTATTTTCTTCTTCTACCAAACGATGGAAAATTTTACAAGACAAGATATCTAGTCTAAATCTTAAATCATTGTCACAAACACGTTGGGAAAGTTGTGTTGAAAGTGTTAAAGCAATAAGATTCCAAGCTCCACAAATAAGAGATGCTTTATTGAAATTAGTAGAAGTTAGTGAAGATCCTAAAACTAAAAGTGAAGCTAATTGCTTAGCAACATATGAGCTTGAAAATTTTGAGTTTTTGTTGGGCATGACTATTTGGTATAATATATTGTTTGCTGTTAACTCTGTTAGTAAAAATTTGCAATCAAAAGATATGCGTATTGATTTTGTTATAGAACAATTAAAAGGTCTTCTTTCTTTTTTTGAAAAATATAGGGAAAATGGATTTGCATCTGCTATGATTTCTTCTAAAGAAATTGCATTTGAAATGAATATAGAACCTGAATTTCGTGATACACGTATTATTCGTAGGAAAAAACAATTTGATGAGAATATTGATAATGAAATAACTATATCTCTTGAAGAATCATTTAGAATTGATTATTTCTTGTATATAGTAGATCAAGCAATTTTTTCACTTCAAAGTAGATTTGAACAATTTAAGATATATGAAAATATTTTTGGTTTTTTATTTAGCGGTAAAAAGTTGAAGTCATTAGATGATAATAGTTTGAAAGAATATTGTCTTAATCTTGAATGTTCTTTAAAATATAACAACTATTCTGATATTGATGGTTTAGATTTATTTTCAGAGTTAAAAATTTTAAAAGAAATTATACAGGAAGAAAACAATCCAATTGACATACTTAATTATATAAGAAGACTCGATTCTTTTCCAAATGCATATATTGCTTTTAGAATAATGTTAACAATTCTAGTAAGTGTTACTTCAAGAGAAAGAAGTTTTTCAAAACTAAAATTAATAAAATCTTATTTAAAATCAACAATGTCTCAAGAAAGATCAAAAGGATTAGTTATATTATCAATTGAAAAAGAAATATTAGAAGAACTTGATTATAAAAGTTTAATTAAAATTTTGCATCTCAAAAAGTTAAAAAAATAAAATTTTAATAATTTTTTTTAATTTTAATAAAAAAAATCTCATTTGAATATTTCACTTTAGATCTTTGAACTTGTTGGGCCGCCCCTGTTAGTACGTACCAACCTTTAAGCATTGTCAATGTCTTTATTTTTGACAATACAATGACCATTAATATATTTAGAAACAAGGCTTCCGATGAATACTTCCTTAACATCTCCAAATCTCTCAAAGACTGGCAGTAACAAACTTCCATCCACCCTTTCCGGTATATTGTTCAAAGCGCTGACCTTTCCCTTTCGTTCCTCGTTTTTTTTCTTTTCTAATTTGCTAATGATGCTTGTAGCAGAATTAGTGAGAGCCAATCAAATAAGCTCACTGACCAATAAATATACACAATAAGGCTGGACCTCACTGTAAGTCACTGGGTCCTTATAAATCAAACAAGCATAACAGTGAAGAGTTTAGAAATAATTCTAAATAAATTTAGACATTGTTCTGGTTTCCGCATTTTTGTTGCTTGTTTGACTTAGTCTCCCTCACATCTACAAGATTGTGTGCTTATAGAGGGTGCACATAAGATGTGTTTTTTCGTTATACCAATAAGAAGTTTGCATCAGCAAATAGTGGATAATTTTCTAAGTTGACCACATTTTAATAATGAGCAAATGTCCAGTTCTTTATATTTTATTTATTTTTGGGTTTATAAGTAAAGAAGTATGCAACCTTAAATAGTTAGGAAACTTGTTATAGACAGTTGGCGGGTTTCAATTTTATAAGTGGACATGACGTGGGTTTTCAGCCACCGTGCCTAAAATTGCTCTTCGCACTTGTTATCTTTCCATGGTTCTGTAGTTGACTGTTTCACTTGTTATCTTTCGATTCGTTTTTTAACGTATCCAACTGGTTCGGCCACATGATTAATTTTTAACATTAGCTTCGTACGTCCATCCAACAAGCCAATGGCCTAATAGAAGAGACAAGTAATTAAGAGAGTTTCATCGAACGTTGCCAAGTGGTTTGGCCACACGATTTTTTGTTAATTAGTTACGGAACATATGTCACTGTAATTATAATGTAGCTTCAAGAAACACCCAGATAAAGTCAGTGTCTCAGACACACCGCTGATTTGGCAAGAGAGTCTGCAACCTCGTTCGCTGACCTGGGAATTTTAGCTTTGCAATTATTTGGCAACTGGCAACAATGGAGATCCATTAGGTTTTGAGTTCAACAGAGGATATATAATTCTTTCTTATATCATAAATCATGCATATTTTCTTATTTTATTTCAAGATTTAATTTAAAATCATAAGTGTTGATTCTCAAATTAAATCCAATAATTATTGAAATCTGCTTCTAGATATATAACTTGTTCAATAGTCATGTTGAAATCAAATTATAAGTAAAAGTCTATTTGATAATCGAAAAATAACTTAAAATTTTTTTTGTGCAAAATGTTTTACAAGAAAATTAAATATTTTTTAATATTTGAATAAATTGTCCAAAACATTTTCTATCATTTGAATGATTCTATGAAAAATATTTTCCATTACTAATGGAGTTATTTGGATATTGAAGATTTTAAATAGAAATTGATTACAAAGCAATAATGTTATTTGGGTTTTACTAATCTAAGATCAAAATTAAGAATATACATAAAAATAAACAAAATAAAAAATTATATTTTTCAAAATATTTAACCATATATTTATAATTAAAATAAACTCTAATTTCCAATAACCGTCTCTTCATTTTCTCTATATGCTTGTCTTTGTTTTTACTAATTGAATTACATCATAAAACACTTACAGTAGTAAAATTTTCTTTTCTGCTTTCACTAGTTTCTATTTCTTGTTCTGGCTGTCGTTTGTCATTAATTGAAAACTAAGTAGCAATCAAGAAAAGGGAAACGCAAAACCATGTTCAAAACCCATAAAATAATAATATGGTAGCGTAAACACAAAGCCATGTTCAAACCCATAAAATAATAATATGGTAGTATAAACCTATAATCGCTCTTCACAGTTGTTATCTTTCCATGGTTCTGTAGTTGACATGCACATAAAAGATAAAAACAAATTACATTAGAAAGATGCTTTTTTATTTTTAGTATGTGAACCAATATCTTTTTATGGTTAACTGCTTCACTTGATTAACTTTCTGTTCTTTTTTTAACGTTTCCACAAATGGTTTGTCCACATGAATTCCTCTGGGGACGGTATCATAGGGACTAACAATAACCGCTGACGTGATACCAAACTTCAATCTTGTCATTAGGTAGAACTCATGCTTTGAGAATCGAGCTTTGGTCTTATTTACGATAGATCATAACTCATCCTCAATGGTGTCGGGTTGATTGATTCTGTGCAGCATTAGGTTGTGCACAAGATTGGTGCAAAATAAACTTTTGTCTAATTTAACACCCATTAGATGCCTGAATCATGTTCTTTTCATTGCTTCAACTCATGTGCTTTCTGTAGCACCTCACGTAAGACATATAGCTGCATCCACTTACAGTGGACATTAATGCCAGCATTAAAACCCCATTGGTCTTTTGGTACACAAAGCAAAGCTTCCATACTTTTTTGCTTTGTTCCTGTTCTAGCCATCAATAACATAAAACAAATAACATTTATATTTTAGTAACTATGATCAATGAAGATTAAAAAAGCAATAACTATTTCTCACTATATTTACATACATAAAATAGAATAATTTAAACATGTGTGAAGCATAGATTATTAAGTAAATCAACATATACATATTAAAACATTTAACTTGAGCCAAAAAAAATATAAAATTGATGCAACGATGAACATACAATACCATACAGATAAAATTCATGCACTACCATACGTTTAACACTTACGCACTTTCATATAGATAATAGTTACACAATGCCCTACAAATAACAACCACGCAATGACCTATGTAAAATAGTCATGCAATGCAATACAGATAACAGTCATGCAATGCCCTATCAAGCAGTCACGCAAGAGCTTATATTCAATCATGCAATGAGCTGCCAACAAGTCACGCAATGCCAAAAACTCCTAAACCAATCACACATACCCTAAGTGACGCCATGACTAATACCAGCCATGTATAAAGTATCAGCCACTCACATAAACCCTTAAAAACCCATTTCCTATTAAAAACCCATTTCCTATCAACCAATGATGCATGCTTATCAACTAATCATGCATACCCTATCATCGTTCGAGCCAAAAACCACCAACAATACCAAATTCAAATTTATATTCAACAATTTCAAATAACAATAATATCAATATGAACGAGCAATATGTCTATGTTTATACTCAAAAACCATAAATGAAGAATATAAAGAATAAGAATAGCCCTCAACCTTTCTCCACATGATTAAAAATAAAAATAAAAGTATATGTCTACCCTTCTCCACAGAATGTGAACTTTCTTTCACTGCTCAATATGCGAAACACTTTTATGCAAAAAACCACTCCTTAATGCTTCTGTCACTGCTCAAAATACTCAACAGTTGACCTATCGAGGAGTGCTTCGGTCAAAATGCTTTATAGGGAGACGTATGGTCTATCGATGAGAACTGAGGAGTTACAAAGCTTGTAAACATACTTGACACAAACATAAGAGTCGAGTTGAGGTGTGAAGCCAAATATATGGATTAGTTTCATTAAAGATAATTTTATTCTAATTAATTTTTCTCATCTAAAAATAGTTAAAATTATAATAAAATTATTTTCAAAAATACCTTATGCATGAGGCCTACTTTTGAAAAGAAATTTAAATCAAACAAGCATAACAACCAAGAGTTTAGACATAATTCTAAATTTAGACATTGGTTTACGCACTTTTGCAGCTTGATTGACTTTGTCTCCCTCACATCTACCAGATTGTGTGCTTATAGAGGGTGCACATAAGGTGCGTTTTTTTGTTTTACCGATAAAAAGTTTGGGTCAGCAAAGAATGGATAATTTTCTAAGTTGACCCCATTTTAATAATGAGCAAATGTCCAGTTCTTTTTATTTTATTTATTTTTGGGTTTATAAGCAACCTTAAATAGTTAGGAAACTTGTTGTAGACAGTTGGCGGGTTTCAATTTTGTAGGTGGACATGACGTCGGATTTCAGCAACTTATAATTGCTCTTCGCATTTGTTATCTTTCCATGGTCGTGTAGTTGACATGCACATAAAAGATAAATAAAAATTACATTAGAAAGATGCTTTTTATTTTTAGTGTTTGAACCAATTTTTAACAATAGCCCAATAAAAGAGACAAATAATTAAGAGAGCTTCCCAAAACGTTTTGTTTTTTTTTTTCTCCTCATCATTAAGGCTATCCTATCAGTTTCACAAAAAATCTCCCTTTAAGTCTCCTTAAAATTCAAATTAGTTTCAGATTCAAATTGTTCATGGTGAAAGCTCCAATATTTTATTAAGATTTGCTTTTAATTATTTACAGTTTTGTTTTAAAATACTTTATAAAGTTAAAATAAATAAAGAGATCATTTATTTTTAGGTTTATAAAGCAATAGTCAATAATTATTTAGAGTTATTTTTATTTTAATCAATTTTTTACATAATTGATTAAATTTTTTTTACATAATTGATTAAAATAAAAATGCAACATCAATTCTATCAACATTATCCAATACAAGAGATAAATGATACATTCTTTCATTTAAATATTACATTTTTATATTATTTAATTTTTACTTGCAGACAATCTTGGTATATCTTGACCTAATATGATGTAATTAATTTTTATTTTACTCCCCAGTATCAAAAAAGAAAAATGTTATATATTTTGTTTCCAAAAGCTAAAACAATTTACAAAAATACTTAAAAAGTGATAATTAAATTAAATTCCCCAGTATCATAGAATATGGAGTTTTAATCATTGCAATATGCCTATTGCAATTAGTTAATTAGTTAATTAGTTCTTGTATATTATTTAAGGATGTCATCTTTTGTTTTCAAAAACAAAAAGAAGAAACAAAAAAGTGACAATCAAACTACACCTAAGAAATTTCATTTACTTTAAACATATTTTTATTGACTAAATGCTCAATTTGAGGTCAAAATTTTTGAATTTTATCAATTTAAGGTCAAATGTTTCAATTGTAACAATTAAAGGCCAAACGTTTTTGGTTTTTCACAATAAAGGGTTAAGGTGCGATGTGTCTGACGTGTGTAGGACACACATATGATGTAGATGCTGACATTTTATAACATGACATGGCATGTAACAACTTTTTCATCATTGTGTGTAACAACTAAATTTTCAACATAGCATGTAATAACTAAATCTTCAACATGATATGGTACATGGTTTAGCTACCTATCAACTTAACCTTTAATTGTAAGAAATCAAAAACATTTAGCCTTTAATTGTTACAATTAAAATGTTTGGTCCGTAATTAAAAAAGTGGCCAAACGTTTAGCCCCAATTTGAACATTTAACCTATTTTTATCTATTATACAAACAATAGAGCTGAAATTGCTAAAACTTACATAATATTTACTATTTATCCATTTAATTAATTATGTTAGTTGATTTTTTTATTTATAATTAAATGAAAGAATTATTTATATATATAAACCCCGGACGTGAAGATTTTGGACTTTTTGAAAGAGTTTTGAGAGTTTCACATGTCCATTAAGGTATATTAAAACATGCATGACAAGCATATTAATAATTTTACTATTAAGGTGAAAATCATGAAAGGGACAAATAATCAACTAAATCATTAAATATGGAGTTTTAATCATTACAATATATCGTGGAAGCACACATAATGAGATAAACTTTACCATTTATTTGTCATCTTCTTGTTGAATTTTTGGTTCATATACAGCCTTGATTATTCATTTTGTTAGTAAACGAACATATCATAATAATTTAGTTAGTGCATGAATATAAAAATCATTTTATTTTTCTAATCAAGTGAGAGAATTTTGAACCCTTCCTCCCTCTTATAAATGATGCACCTTCATTACAAGAAACACAGCCGATACGGCAGACTCTGGCACATGATGGTAAGTCCACAGGACGTGGGGGGAAAGAAAAGAAAAGAAAAACTTAAGGAAGATTTCTTTGTCTATCCTATAAGGTTTTCCTTTTGTGTTTCAAAGGACAAAACTGTGGCCATGTTTTTCCCTTTTTTCTTCGGCTCGAGGCTTTTCTATTTTTATTTTATTTATTTTTGGGTTTATAAGTAAAGAAGTATGCAACCTTAAATAGTTAGGAAACTTGTTATAGACAGTTGGCGGGTTTCAATTTTATAAGTGGACATGACGTGGGTTTTCAGCCACCGTGCCTAAAATTGCTCTTCGCACTTGTTACCTTTCCATGTCTCTGTAGTTGACTGTTTCACTTGACTAAATTTCGATTCGTTTTATAACGTTTCCAGCTGGTTTGCCCAAATGATTAATTTTTAACATTAGCTTCGTACCTCCATCCAACAAGCCTAATAGAAGAGACAAGTAATTAATAGAGTTTCACAGAACGTTCCCAAGTGGTTTGACCACATGATTTTTTGTTAATTAGTTACGGAACATATGTCATTGTAATTATAATAGTTATAGGATATATAATTCTTTCTTATATCATAAATCATGCATGTTTTCTCATTTTATTTCAAAATTTAATTTAAAATCGTAAGCGTCGATTCTCAAATTAAATCCAATAATTTTTGAAATCTGCTTTTAGATATATAACTTTTTCAATAGTTACATAGAAATCAAATTATAAGTAAGGGTCTATTTGGTAATCGAAAAATAACTTGCTCGAGAAAATTTTTTAGTGTAAAAATTTTACAAGAAAATTTGATATCTTTTAATATTTGAATAAATTGTCGAAAACATTTTCTATCATTTGGATGATTTTATGAAAAATACTTTCCATCGCTAGTGGAGTGGAGTTATTTGGATATTGAAGATTTTAAATAGAAATTGATTACAAAGTAATAGTGTCATTTGGGTTTTACTAATTTAAGATCAAAATTAAAAATATACATAAAAATAAACAAAATAAAAAATAATATTTTTCAAAATATTTAACCACATATTTATAATTAAAATAAACTCTAATTTCCAATCACCATCTCTTCATTTTCTTTACATGCTTGTCTTTGTTTTTACTAATTGAATTACATCATAAAAAACTTACAGTAGTAAAATTTTCTTTTCTGTTTTCACTAAGTTCAATTTATTGTTCTCGCTGTCATTTGTCATTAATTCAAAACTAAGTAGCAATCAAGAAAAGGGAAACGCAAAACCATGTTCAAAACCCATAAAATAATAATATGGTAGTATAAACACAGAGCTATGTTCGAAACCCATAATATTCTTGTTCCTTACTCTGTTATGGTCTTTCGATTTTGTTATTTTTTATATTTTTTTAAAGATTTTTTTTTTTTTTTTTGCGGTTTATGAATAAAGAAGCATGCAACGTTAAACAGTTAGGAAACTTGTCATAGGCAGTTGGCGGGTTTCAATATTATAAGTGCACATGACTTGGGTTTTCAGCCACCGTCCCTGTAATCTTTCCATGGTTCTGTAGTTGACATGCACATAAAAGATAAAAACAAATTACATTAGAAAGATGCTTTTTATTTTTAGTGTGTGAACCAATATCTTTTTATGGTTGACTGCTTCGCTTGATTAACATTCTGTTCTTTTTTTAACGTTTCCAATTGGTTTGTCCACATGAATTCCTCTAGGGACGGTATCAAAGGGACTAACAATAACGGCTGACGTGATACCACACTTCAATCTTGTCATCAGGTAGAACTTATGCTTTGAGAATCGAGCTTTGGTCTTACTTATGGTAGATCATAACTCATCCTCAATGATGTCAGGCTGATTGATTTTGTGCAGTATTAGGTTGTGCACAAAATTGGTGCAGAATAAATTTTTGTCTAATTTAACTTCCATCAGATGCCTGAACCGTGTTCTTTCGTTGCTTCCAACTCCTGCGCTTTCCGTAGCACCTCACGTAAGACATACAGCTGCATCCACTTCCAGTGGACATTAATGCCAGCATTAAAACCCCATTGGTCCCTCAGTACTAAAAGGCTGAATCTGAATTTTGGTAACTATTAACAGGATAGAAACTTCTCTACTGGTGGGGAAACAAGTCGACAGATGTTAGCAGGCCAGGTTAGAAAAGATGAACCTAAGGAAGATTTCTTTCTCTATCCTATACTGTTTTCTATTTTTGTTTCAAAAATACAAAACTGTGGCCATGTTTTTAGACTGCTTGAGGATTTTCCTCTTTGTTTTAATTTTATCATTCATTGCTCGAGTTAATGCAAAGATTATAACTTACATTAGATACATACATATACAGGTCACTGTAAGTTTAAAAAGTTCTTTTGAATTTCCTTTTTTAAAACCATTCTTATACTATTTGTTTAAAGGAAAATATTTCAATAGCGTCGCTTGTATATCTGTTTGTGTAAAGTCATTATGGATTTTCATTTTCTTCCAAATTTTTATTCAAGTGATCCAAAAATTATTAAAATTGTGTGTGACTGTGCATGTGTGTACATGAATGAAGTGTAAATTGGCTAAAGTTAATTGATTTGAGCTGCAATGTTTTCTTATACAACTACAAATATAAATAGCATGAAAAGATATAAAATACTACTATAATTACGTATGGGTAATTCAATAAAAAGATTTGTTTACATGGCAATTTTTTTTTGTGTAACATGAGTTTAAATATGCATTTTTGAAATTTCATACCTGTTAAGAAGTGCTACACTATAAATAAATATGATCAAGTTTAGAGAAATTAAATTTAAATATTTTAAACCTTATAGGTTTAGATAAACCTGCAATACATTATGTCCATGTTAAGAAAAAACATTAAGTAACAACTATTCTATGTTTATATATATATTGCTAATCGTTTTATGTCCTGGTGCATTGATACTTGCATATACAAGTTCATTAGCCACTCTTTTTTGTTATCCAATCTTTAACTATACCACCATTTCTAAAATGCTGAATTTGTATTTTAACGTCTAACAGGATATAGAAGTCTTTTTTGTTCTCCAACGTAACAATAGGACACCAACAGAGCTCAAATTGCCCGTATCTGTTAATGAAACCATTCGACAACTCAAACAAAAAGTGTACGGAAGATGGCGCTATGAAGTACAAACACAAGTTCTTTCCTACAACGGAGAACGGTTACAAGATAATCGGACAATTCATCAGTGTGGAATTGGTAAAAGGGCTAAAATCATTCTGACATTGGAAACACGTTAATAATCTTCTTTGGGAAATTGGTGTTAAAGTTAGTAGTACGATAACAGTTGGATGAGTTTTTATTGAAGGTTGAAGCATATGGCTACACCGTAGAATAGACCTGGCAATTCGTGTTTTCGTGTCGTAAACGTGTCAGACACGATTAGACACGAAACACGTTAAGGGTAAACACGAACACGACACGTTTAATAAACGTGTCTTAAGTGTAAAACACGTACACGAACACGTTTAATAAACGTGTAACACGACACGACACGATTAATGACACGTTTAACACGATTAACACGTTTAACACGATTAACACGTTTAAATAAAAATATTTACAATTAAATATAATTTTATTATTTAAATTCAAAATCTATAATTAAAAAAATAATTATAACAAAACAAAAATAATAATAACATCAAATATAATAAAAATTAATATAAATAATATACATAAAATTCATTATCATATAATATGATAAAATATATAATTAACATCAAATCTTCAAATGCTAATAATATTAAAAATTTTCAAATAAAATCTAAAGGTTAAAAATTAAGGTAGTAATGTATAATTACATTAATACTTTTTATAAAATTAAAAAAACTGTTTAAAATAATTATTTAAAATTATTTATATAAAGTTAAAATAGTTTTTAATTATCAATATTTAATGGGTTAATAAACGTGTCATGTGTACACGTTTAAACACGATAACACGTTTAAACACGATAACACGTTTAAGTAAACGTGTTTAAACGTGTCTGGCGTGTCTGACACGTTAAGACACGAAAATTTTCGTGTCTTAACGTGTCAGACACGTTTAGACACGAAACACGTTAAGGGTAAACCCATAACCTGTTTAACCCGTGTTTTCTCGTGTCGTGTTAACGTGTCGTGTCCAAAATTGTCAAGTCTACCGTAGAATAAGAATAATTTGTGATTGTGCTTGTGCTGCTTTGCTGGCCCTAATCTACCATGTGTACTGTAATGTTTGAATAGTGTGCATTTGAATCTCTTTGAATGTTAAATAATAATAATAATGTGCTTATATCTCTTTGAGCGATATATACGTAGTCTTAAAACGAATTGCACCTACCTTTATAAATTCTCTTCTTTACAATGAAGCAAAAACCTTTTTTCTTCCAACCACCGAGACAGTCTCCAAAAGACAAATTTAGAAATATTGCACACTCCTGCGAAACAAAATAAAGAAGCTAGTCCGACATCAATAACAAATTGTGAAAAAAGAAACCAGAAAATAAAAAACCTAATTCCTGAATTATTTCTTAACTTGTGAATTACAACATACAACTTTATGCCGTAAAAACTCATATAAAAGACAGCTATATAGGCAAAGCATGCATGCGTGGGTTCGAAAACCTTGATGAAAATCAGAGTCATTATCAATATTTTTCTTATGGTTGAATACTTGAATTTCCTTTTTTAAAACCATTCTTATACTATTTGTTTAAAGGAAAATATTTCAATAGCGTCGCTTGTATATCTGTTTGTAGTCATTATGGATTTTCGTTTTCTTCCAAATTTTTATTTAAGTGATCCAAAAATTATTAAAATTGTGTGTGACTCTGTATGTATGTACATGTGTATCTACATGAATGAAGTATAAAAGCTATTTGAATCAATGATAAGTATATATTTAATCAATTGGCTAAAGATGATAGATTTGAGTTGAAATGTTTTTTTATACAACTACAAATATAAATAGAATGAAAAGATATAAAACTTTTTTGTGTAACATGAGTTTAAAAATGCTTTTTTGAAATTTCATTCCTGTTAAGAAGTGCTACACTTTAAATAAATATGATCAAGTTTAGAGAAATTAAATTTAAATATTTTAAACCTTATAGATTTAGATAAAAACCTACAATACATTAAGTCCATGTTAAGAAAAAACATTGAGTAACAACTATTTTGTGTTTATATATATATATATATATCGATATATATATATATATATATATATATATACACACACATATATATTGCTAATCGTTTTATGCCCTGGTGCATTGATACTTGCATATACAAGTTCATTAGCCACTCTTTTTTGTTATCCAATCTTTAACTATACCACCATTTCTAAAATGCTGAATTTGTATTTTAACGTTTAACAGGGTATACGAGTCTGTATTGTTCTCCAACGTGACGATGGGACATCATCAGAGCACAAACTGTCTGTATCTGTTAATGCAACCATTCAACAACTCAAACAAGAAGTGTACAGAAGATTGCGCTGTGAAATACAAACACAAGTTCTTTCCTACAACGGAGAACGGTTACAAGATAATCAGACAATTCATCAGTGTGGAATTGGTAAAAGGGCTAAAATCATTCTAACATTGGAAACACCTTAATAATCTTCTTTGGGAAATTGGTGTTAAAGATGGTAGTACGATAACAGTTGGATGAGTTTTTTATTGAAGGTTGAAGCATATGGCTACACCCTAGAATAAGAATAATTTGTGATTGTGCTTGTGCTGCTTTGCTGGCCTTAATTTACCATGTGTATTGTAATGGTTGAATAGTGTGCATTTGAATCTCTTTGAATGTTAAATAATAATAATAATGTGCTTATATCTCTTTGACCGATATATACGTAGTCTTAAAACGAATTGCACCTACCTTTATAAATTCTCTTCTTTACAATGAAGCAAAAATCTTTTTTCTTCCAACCACCGAGACAGTCTCCGAAAGACAAATTTAGAAATATAACACACTCCTGTGAAACAAAATAAACGAGCTAGTCCGACATCAATAACAGATTGTGAAAAAACAAACCAGAAAATAAAAAACAGATTTGGAAAAAGAATATAAGGAACTCTTAACTTAATTCCTGAATTATTTCTTAACTTGTGAATTACAACATACAACTTTATGCAGTAAAAACTCATATGAAAGACAGCTATATAGGCACAGCATGCATGCGTGGGTTCGAAAACCTCAAGGCCTTGATGAAAATAGGAGTCATCATCAATATTTTTCTTATGGTTAAACACTTGACTTGATTAATTTTTTAGTCTTTTTATATATGAAACACAATAGAATCAGGCAAATAAGTCCTTTCCTCGTATATATAAAACACAAAGAAAGAAACAGAAATATGGTATAAACAAAACGGAATGGAGAGATTTAGGTAATCTAAAAGGGATATATTTAGCTTTCATGAATGCAAGGCTGTTTATTTTATTTTGTTTACATCAATATTATCTATTTAATGGTTTGAAATAGAGGTGTCCACAGGTTAGGATTAGTTGACAACTCTAAAATATAAGCTAGGTTCAAGGTCGACTCTACCAACTCAATTAAATTATATTTATTATTAAAATATTTAAAAATTCTATAATAAAATTTAATATTTATAAATATGGTTAAAATCAAATTAAATAAAAATTATTTATTTATTAATATAATAATACCCTGTGTTAGATTCAAATTTACAAATCATATCTAAATTCAACCCGAATTAGATTGAACACACACGCCTGGTTAAGTAGCTTGGCCAGTGATCACCTCTACTCTAAAATAGCGCATTTAATTTGTATATTAATGGGAAGTACTAATTGGAACTGCGGTTATTTAATTAATTTCCAATGCTCTATGTATTGCATTGGCATCTTCGCCTGGACGAAAGATGTCCTTTCAAGGCTATCTTATCAGTTTCATAAAAAATTTCCCTTTTTAAGGCTCCTTCAAAATTCAAATGAACTCCAGATTCAAATTGTGAAAGCTCTATTTTTATTGACACTTGCTTTTAATCATTTACAGTTTACTTTTTTAAAACTTTATAAAATTACAGTTAAATTATAAAATTGTTTTATAACTAACTTGGAAAGGTCACGTTGTCATTTTTCAATATAGAAGTTGAGTTCCTTGTTATTCGTGATCGCCCTCTTGCTAAAGCTGTTTAAGATTCTTTAAAATATTGCGCTTCTGTGAAGAAGAACAGCAACGATCATACATAGAACTTCAGGATTTCAAAGAGTTTGGAGATGTGGACAGCTTTTTTGCATTCCATCTTTGTTGGGGAACTTAAACATTAGGACTACCAGGTCAAATTTGAAAGAGTTTTTTTGGCCAGTTCCATCTTTGTTGCAAATACACGAAAAGTAAGGAAAGATTGGCATTCGAAATCTGCTTTTGTGCACTACCAACCTGAGAATGAACAGAAAAGAGCTATTGGAAAGGGTGATAACTCCAATTTTGATGGTAGATGGATAAGGGTCTCAAATGCTTGCATAGCCAAGTCTTCTAAAGTGGAGGTTGCACATGATTTGGTCAAACCAAACAGGAATCAGGATTCTAAACCAAGGTCTTAGAAGGAGGCATTTGTTACAGTTGACAAGCCTCCTTCTCCTTTGATTTCCAAGGATCTAGCACCATCTATTCTTCGTGCTGACTCTATGGAACAAAGGTTGAGCTCAAAGGAGACTTCATTACCAGGGAACCTTAATGGAAGAGTTTTGGATTCTAAGCTGAAACTGATGGTCTCGCTTGATGATCTTCATTAGATTGATAAGTTTGCTATGGGGATTTTAAAGCAGACTTTCGTTTAGGTCTCATCGAATCAAGACTTTTTGATCAAGGTGTTTGGGTGCAAATAATAATCATGGAAGATAGAAAAGTTTTCTTACATTTGGTGTAAGAACTGGAATGTTTACTTTGATTAATGATTATTTTGATTTCTTTAACCTTTGGTTTATTTCTATTTCCCCTTATGATAGGTGGCAAATGCCAAAAGAAAATATGGACTGGATCAAGGTGGCTTGTATTCCCATTCATCTTCGGCACGCTAATGTCTTCAAGGCAATCGTTGAATTATGGGGATCCTTTGTGACGCTGGACAAAGAGACTACCAGGAATGCCCGTTTCGATTTGTGACATTCCTTATTGGAAAAAATGATGGGGTTTCAATTTAGAGTGATTTTGATGTCTATATTAATGGATGGAATTGTCACTTGACAATCTCAATGGTTAATTTGAGCACTGACGATATGTGTTAACTTTTAAGAGAAAAGAAAACAATAAATCTTGAAAGTCAACAATAATAAGCAAAAGCCAAGCAAATATAAAGAACTAGACTCAGGAGAAACGAAAGCAGGAAAATTCTTATTCATATTCACAACAGTTAAAATAGCTGGTTTTTAAATACTAGAGCAAATACAAAACAGTTTAAAATGGACCACGCACAAACTGTCTGATGCATTACAAGTAACAAGAAAATAGGCCGCATGGCCATTACATCTTTCTAATGGCCATTACATAGAAAATATTTTATTAAATTAGGTAACAATTAAGGAAATAAAGAAAGACATAAAAAAAAGAAAGAAATAAGAACATGTGCATAGCACATTGATTAGAGAAGTAAACGAAGCATGTGACAATCATGTGGTTGCCATTTTACCAATTGGCTCAAAAGCTTCACACCTTGTTGCAATTCAAGCTTCCACCTTTAACACTGCTCCTGGAAGTTGATTTTTCAAACTCCAGACGTTATACTCAAATACTCAAGCTTGTGTCTGCTAAGGGTTTTAGTAAATATATCAACCAATTGGTTATTGATGTTGTAACACTTCACCTGCATCTCATTGTTCTTGACAGCTTCTCTTATAGCATGGTATTTAACTCTTATATGCTTTGTTCTTCCATGATTAACTAGATTTAAAGCAATTGCTATAGCTGACTTGCTATCCGCCCAAAGGATAGTTGGTTATTCTTGAATCACCTTTAGGTCCAATAAAATCTTTCTGAGCCAGAGTGGTTGATTTGCTGCAGCTGATGCAGCCACATATTCTGCCTCTATTGAGGATTGTGCCACAACTTGTTTATTAGAGTTCTAGGCAAATATAGTTGTCACGACTCAATTTCTCGGGCCATGACCGGCGCATGAGCTCAATGAGCATAGCTCACTAAGCCCAAGCAAGCCTATCCATCTACTCTTGCTTAACAAATATTATCATATCATGCATACAAACACACCTTTTCCCAAGTGTGAACATAGCCAAAACATAATGTTGGTGTTAAGGGGTTTATGTAGATATTCAAGAATAGGCAAAATTAGCTTCAAGGCGAGTCTTTTAAATATGTGTCTATCTTTAAGACTTAATTCGCCCCCACCACTAGGTATGCAAAGGGGAATGATGCGACTAATCTGAAGGATACAGTGAAGCCAACGTCTATCTTTCGTATTGCACTTTACGAAACTAGACCGTTAGATACACCCGAGGGTTTGTAAAGTCGTTTGGCTTTAAAACTAACTTTCTACAGCAAGATGATAATAAGAATTCGGAATCTTTTGTAGATGATGGAAACTTTACTGTTTAGTTATTCTAACACAAACATTTTCTCTTGTGCTCTTTCACTTGCTTGTTGTGTCTAAAATTTAGTGTGTTGTTATTGTATCAAAATGGATGACAACAAGCCCTTTATATAGGCTTCAAAGTGTCTCTTCTTCAAGGACACTTCCTTTTCATAAAGACATCTCTTTGTCTAATAAGTATCTTTATGTTCACAACCTTTTCATAAAGTTCTCTTTCATCCAAAAAGTATCTCTACACTTTTTGCCAACACAACTTTTGAGCAAAAGATATTGTTTCAATAAACATCTAATGAATAGATAATTATTTATTTCATAAATCACACTCTTTGATTTATACTTTGAAACAATATCTATTAATATGTAATCTTTTACATGTTACTTTACAATTGTAACTTTTCACATGTAACTTTCCACATGTTACTTTTCAATGGTAACTTTTCACATGTAGCTTTCCGTTGGTGTCTTTTTAATATGTATTTTCAATAAACATAATTATTCACACGAAAACTTGTCTATATTCCAATAGACATATTGTGTCACTTTTTGTGACATAATTATTAAGCTAATGATAGCTCTCCATCATGCGAAATATTCTTTAATTTTGAAAATACACCAACACATAATGGCATTATCGATAATAATATACATGCACTATACCAGTAATGTATTTGGCAATTTACATTGCACACTCATATTTACATTGTTTGAGCGTATTCACAATACAAAAGGACCTATGACTTCCAACGGAGACATTTACAATAAAAGGGATTACTATCGAATGCTAGACACCTACCCAGGAGATGCACTATGGGGACTCCTCGATCTAGGGTCCAACAGTCTCCTAATCTGAAAACATGAATTTTTATAAAACGTGAGTACGAAACTCAATGAGTGAATATTAGAAGGGAACAAGCGATAATAGCCATGAGATTTAATAACCATGATGCATGATTGAAAACGAGACAATTTTGATTTAGCTAATATTTAAACCCTTCCCCCTTTAACTCAGAATTGATTCCACATTCAAGGCTAAGCCAACCATGAAGGTACACCAATCATTCTAGCAAGAAAGCAATATCGACGATTGATCACAAACTGTCATCGAACAAGGGTTTCACATACAATACAAACACAATTTCATCATTTCATACTATAGCAAGCATATACGTGTATGTAAAGAAATCACGTGCAATTTCATACACCGCTTCAATAAGACCATGTGTGCACCCCCTACCTATCAGAGTACTTGCAGGCGTTACGTCTCGCTGTCCTTACAAGCATCTCGGTGGAGAGTTCCCAAAAATCATGGGCGTTACGTCTCGCTGTCCCCACTTTACTCAGTACCTATCAGAGTACTTGTAGGCGTTACGTCTCGTTATCCCTACAAGCCTCTGAACCTCATGGATACATTTCCCACTAAACATAGCAATATGACTATGGGGGCACTCTTACTCGTACACCCTCGGTCATTATTTCACATTGCAGTTGCATTCATATAATTATCAACACATTAAACGAGCAGACATCCATTTTCTTTTCACACAGTATATAATCACAGCATAAAATATTTCCAAAAGCTTATTCCCAAGACTATCCCATCCTCTATGAGCCTCTTTATCATCGTACACACGTACGGTTATAATCATTACATAATATTATCTATCAATGCACAACATATATACATTTATGTATAAATATATACCCATATAATGTAATAACACCCAAATTCACAACAGTCGCATTTCACAGCATAGAGACAATTTGTCAAGGGCTTGTTCTCGAGACTTATTTATATTTAAACCAGAAATTGCATGAAAATCATTCAAACCATTTATTCAAATATATTCATCTTCCCAAAACAATTTTTGAAATGCAGATTCACTTACAGTTGTCAAAAATCTAGATTTCGGGTGCACTTGGATTAATAGTCCTCAAGCGCGATTCCCTTGCCTTTTCCGGACATCTCACCACCTTTGTTTGGCTTAAATCTTGAAAAACCTTGAAATTCCTTGAATTTTGGCTTGTTTTTCTTGTTTTTCTCCTTTTTCTCTTTTGTTTTCCTTTGCTGCAGGTTTGTGCCAAATTTGATGAGAGAAAGTGAGGGTTATGTGCTGATTTTATTAGTTTAACCATAAAATAAATGGCTTGCCACATGGCAAAATGCCATTAGTCCATTTTGTAACTTTTTTTGACTTTTTTTGACTTTTTCTTCTAATTCTTTTCCACCACATGATTAGTCTAAGTTAAGATATGATTAAAAGATAACCATGGTTGGAAAAATATGTTCTGGTGGTGGAAAATTACCGTTTTGCCCTCGAGATGGTAAAATTATGATTTTGCCCCTATACCCCAAAATGTACCAGAATCACATTATTTCTACTTTTCAACCTCAAATAACACTAATATTGATCAATATTAATCAAATGGGGCAAAAACGTTTTCAAAAAAATTCCCGTTTAGTCCTCTAGTGGCAAAATTACCATTTTACCTTTGTGTTCCAAAAATATCGGGAATCACAATATTCACTGCTAAACTTCATTTTATGATCCAATAATCATAATTGTATTTCATAAAATTATTCTTAGTCAACTGTGATCAAATCTTGGCTAAAAATCTCCATTTTATCATCAAATGGTAAAATAACCGTTTTATCCCTAATCGGTTAATTTTCCCGATTAATTCCAAACTGGACCTTGAACTCCGAATCACTATGCTAAGTCATTTTGTGGGTTTTAAAATTTTCAAATTCCTCTTAGAATTTCTATTTGAACTAGTTCAAGGCTCGATTTAACTTAATTGTACCACTAGGTATAATATCGACTTTTAACAAATTCGACAGGGTCTCACAATAGTAGTTCCAAAAGAGAAGCAATAGCCACTTGTACTTTTAGAATCTTGCCAACTCCCTACCTAATTACTTTCTGAGTAGCCTTATAGTTCCAGCTTCACATTCTTATTGAACTTGAGGCCATAGCTTAAGGCTCCTTTAACATATGTGAGGATCTTTTTTCCTGCCATTAAATGAACTTTGAATGGCTTCTACATAAATCTAGACAATAAATTACTAGCATGTAGAATATCTAGTCTAGATATAGAAAGGTAAAGCAAACTTCCAATAAGTTTTCTGTAATAAGTTTCATTAGCTTCTACACCTTCATCATCCAAACAAAATTTATTCGAAATGACCAGTAGTGTTGCCACTGCTTTATAATTTTCCATCCTAAATTTCCTCAACAATTTCAAAGCATATTTTTTTTGGTGCAATAGTATACAATTAAACCTTTGCTCAATCTATAAACTTAAAAAATATGATAGTTTCCCCAAGTCGTTCATATCAAGCTCATTTTGCATTTTTACTTTGAAGTCATTCAAAGATTCACCACTTGGCCCTATGATGAGTAAATCATAAACATAGAGAAAAACTATTAAATGGATCAAGTTACCCGAGGCTTTGACATACAAAGTATGCTAATTTTCACATCTTATGAATCCTTGACTAAGTAAATAGCTATCCATCCTTTCATACTAGGCTCATGAGGCTTGCTTAAGACCATACAGTGCCTTTAGCAACTTGCATACTTTATCCTTTTTCCCAGGTTGAGCCAAGCCCTTAAGTTGCTCTGTATAAATATTTTCTTTGATAGTCCCATTTAAGAAAGCAGATTTGATGTCCAAATGCCATATCTCCCATTTTTCACATGCAACAAATGCCACCAATAACTTGATTGCATCATATTTGACTACTGATGCAAAAATTTCAAAAAAATCCACTCCATGCACGTGAAAGAAACCTTTCATAACAAGTTTGGCCTTGTATTTGTTGATGGTTCCATTTGAGTTAAGTTTTGTTCTATAAACCCATTTAATTCCTGTTACTTTTTGATTCTCAAGTTGTCAACCAAACACTAGGAATTTTTTTCATCATCATTTCACTGCATAGCTTGTCTCCAATGCTCATCTACAGTAGCTTCTACATATGAACTTGGTTCTAAGATTGCAACATATCACATTGAATAAATGTCTATAAGAGATTTTGCTCTTTTCAGATGAGGTTCATCAACATTTTCATTTGAGTTTGGTTCATCTTCATGTTTTGATATGTCATTTGTCAAAATGTGTTAGTTGTGTGAACTTTTTACAACTTTAGTGTCTTAATTCCACTTCATGCTTTCATAAAAAACATCTCTACTAATAGAGAACTTCATTGTTATGACATTCAATAGTTTATATCCTTTAGAAACTTCATTATACCCAAGGTGACTTGCAATAACAGACTTTTTATCCAGTTTTATTCTCTTGACATTTGGTATTTTTGCATAACATATGCAACCAAATATTTTCAAATGATTAACAGAAGGCTTCAAATCATAACACAAAAGAATGAAACTATATAAAAAAAAAATGGAAAACTCTCTCAACCTTACACTTTTCCCTCCCCTCCCTCATCACCGAAGAATGGCAGCCGGACGTCCGTCGGACTTCCCCCTTCTGGCCCCACCACCTCCCCCAAGGGGATCTGCACCCACCCCAAACAGCAAGACAGAAGGACATCTGCAAGCTTCACAAACTCAGACCCAACCCCCATTGTCCCCAAGGTTCCAGAAAAAATCATTTCTTTCCATTGTTTCAGGCGAGAGGCCACCGGTGGTACCCCCTACCAGAATCCCATTAATGTACAAGGATAGGCCCGCCGCAGCTTTCTTTGAAGATGAGATACAAACTTTAGCTCAGCCTTTCAAGTTTTCTATTGTGGGAAAGTTTTCTAAGATGCCAAAGTTGCAAGATATTAAAACAGCTTTCAAAGGGATTGGGTTGGCAAGCTTGTATGAAATCAGATGGTTAAACTACAAACATGTTCTCATCCATTTGTCTAATGAACAAGATGCCAATCGAATATGAACAAAGCAAGTCTGGTTTATAGCAGGCCAAAAAATAGGGTTTTCAAATGGTCACCAGAGTTTGAACCGGAAAAAGAGTCTGCTGTGGTACCGGTATGGATCTCCTTTCCAAATCTGAAAGCTCATCTATTTGAAAAATCTGCACTGTTGTTGATAGCCAAAACAGTAAGACAACCGTTATTTGTGGATGAAGCTACTGCAAATGGGTCAAGGCCAAGTGTAGCCCGGGTCTGTATAGAATACGATTGCAGACAACCACCTGTGGACCAAGTATGGATAGTGGTTCAGAACAGAGAAACAGGTGCAGTTGTTAATGGTTACCCCCAAAGGGTGGAGTTTGCACAAATGCCAGCCTACTGTGATCATTGTTGTCATGTAGGTCACAAAGAGATTGAGTGTATTGTGCTGGGAAACAAAGAAAAACAATCGTTTCCAAGTAGGTTACAGCTTACTCGTATAGAAGTTAGAGATGAAGATGGGAAATGCAAGCAGGAAGTCAAAGAAAAAGATTTGGAAAAAAGAAAAAATCCAACAAAAGAAAAAAACGTGAACCCAGGAGAACCAGAAAATCAGAGATGGCAACCGGTGAGGAACGCAGGACCCAGCGGAGCTAAAGACCAACAAGGTAGGGAGACAGCAACAGAAAATATTCAAGGGGACAGCATTCAAATCTCAAATCGTTTTCAAGCAATAATGGAAGGACCGCAAAGGCACGGGGAACAGCCAGCCTCAGTAGAAAAGGTGACAGTTCCAAATAAAGAATAGGTTGAGTCGAGCCACAAGCTTGGGCATCAAACAAGGCTTGGTACGATAGGGGAAAGGGAAGGAATCGTGCATGGGCATCTAAGAATAGAACCTGGACATGCCCAAGTGGCTGTAATTGAGCAGATTGAAGGCACTAGAATGACGAATATGACGGGAAGACGGGACGAGACAACACCGGTGGAAGGCACAGCGGACGAGGCACAGGTTTGTCACCCAGAAAATGCCGACGTCAGCAACAGATGGCAAGGAGCCGAAAAGGTACTAGTTATTTCTATAATTTCGCAGTCCTTGGAGAATGACCCACAACAGATTTTGCATGAAAATAGAACTGCGGAAAGCATAGCACAAGAGCTCTTTTATGTGCATGGGATGAGCAAGCCGAACACAAAAGGTAATAAGAGGTTGACCGAGGTAGAAAAGTTACAGACGCTGGTGGGTGGTACGCAGGAGTCCTTTCATGAAAATGGGCAATCCAAAAACCATGCAGAGGGGATAAGTGTAAATAATATACAGGAAAGACAAGGAAAAAATGAAAATAGGTAGCAAAAGCCATCCGACGAGGACGCAGAACCCAGGCGACAAGGTACGAAGACTTAGGACCCCAAAAATATTATTTCAAACCAGGAAACGTTGACCTACGAAGCAGAAAATCCTAGGAAGGTACAGCCAGTAGACGAGGAAGGGCAAGAGTAGTATCCCGAAGAAAGAACGCATGAACAAGAGAGAGAGGAGATGTCCCGAGCCCCAACAAGGACAGAAACAAAAGGAGAAAGTGCAGAGAAGCATCACCAAAATAGACTAAGAGAGAACAAAGCAACAGCTGAAGGGAGCAAGGTTAGTGGACGAAAAATGAAAAATAAAAGAAATCAAAGAAAGAAAGCTGGCGGGATGGCAGACGGTAGCTTGCAGGACGTGAACAAGCAAAAGCCAGAAAATCAAGAGGACCCAAGCCTACCTGATGTGACAATACCGGGCAGTATCATGGAAAAACTGGCAACAGCAGCAGGTATATCTGAGGCAATGCAAGGCCAACGGGGCCCAATGCTCGATGGAACGGAAGAAAGAAGATGTGTGCATGGGGACGTGGATCAGCCAGCCATTTGCGAGAACCCACGTGGTGAGGTAGACAACACCGACCAGCAAAATGTAGAGGGCAACGTCCGAGCAAGGCGTGGGAATTCTTCAAATCTAACATGGGGCATAGCAGGACAAGCTGGTGACGGGGCAAAAAATAATAATAAAGAAGTTTTATCTCAACCACCCGACCAAGCTGCAACAGGGCACAGGCCTTCGACCCACCACGTTTCCATCAATCATGTCCAATGGGGCCCAGCCAACAGTGCAACGGATACAAGGAATAGGGAACTCCCAATGTGCGCAACAGGAGATGGATGGGAACAATCAAAACGAAGTGCAAAGACATCGAGGAAAATTCAAAAAAATATTTTCCTAAAGTCTTAACACGGGCAGACCATCCCTCACAAGGGAACTACCAACATCAGATAGCTAGTGGGTCAAAAGAACAGAATGTGTCAATTGACAATCTGGAAGGTAGTGAGGAGTACAGCCCCATGGAGAGTCAGAGTACAAGTCAACCCAAGGGATCAGCTGCTAACATCCGAATTTATGCTCCTACAGACTGCCCCCATGCAAGAATGACTAACCACCCCACTCAGGAGTCTGCCTCGGGTAAGAGCACATATAATAAAGAACTAAGTGATGTTCTTTTGGTTTCAAGAGATAATTCCACAGAACTTGAAATCCACCCCCGAGAGAGACAAAGGAGACACTCAGATAGTGCAATTACAATTGGAAAAATTCTCAGTCTAACTTCTGAAGAAGCTGTGGAGATAGGGGATAATGATAGGTCCTCAGATGAAGATTCCATCTCAGCGATTTATGCAGCCAGAACTCAGTCATGATCAGTACACTAATATGGAATGTGAGAGGACTGGCCGGTGTTGCAACTCAAAGACGCTTGAAAAAATTGAAAATGATGCACAACATAAAACTGATGGTTATCCTGGAACCTATGGTAAGTGAAGAATGAGCAGAATATTTTAGAAGACGTCTCGGATTTGATAAGGTAATCTGCAACTGTTCACATAAAATATGGGTTTTCTCTTCTGCGGAAGTCTGTTGTGAAGTTCTGACGGACCATATTCAATGCCTGCACATGAAATTATCTCTGCCTTGGCTTCCTAAACACTTGTTCGCTTCCTTTGTGTATGCTAAGTGCACTAGGCAAGAACGTTTAGAATTGTGGAATATGCTGCGATTGTTTTCTGCTGAGATATAGGGACCTTGGCTAGTGGTGGTGATTTTAATGCTATTGTGAGTAGTTCTGAACAGTTGAATGGTGCCCATCCCCATGGTGGATCAATGGAAGATTTTGCTTCTACTTTGATGGATTGTGGTTTGATTGATGTGGGTTATGAAGGAAATACTTACACATGGACCAACAACCATGTTTTCCAAAGGTTGGACAGGGTGGTGTATAACTCGGAATGGGCTGGATGTTTCTCCTCTACACGTGTGCAGCATTTGAACCGGGATGGATCTGATCATTGTCCCTTATTAATCTCTTGTTCTACTGTCAGTCAAAGGGGTCTTTCTACATTTCGATTCCTGCATGCTTGGACAAAGCATCATGATTTTATTCCCTTTGTTACAAGAAGTTGGGAAGTTCCCGTATTGAGTTCTGGTCTTATGGCATTCTGGCACAAACAACAACAACTGAAACGGGATTTAAAGTGGTGGAACAAACACACTTTCGGAGATATATTTGCAAAGCTGAAGTTGGTGAAAGTAGAAGCAGAGAAGAGAGAAATAGAATTTCAACAGGTTCCTTCAGTTATAAATCGAAATCTCCTCAATAAAGCCTATGCCAAACTTAACCGTCAATTGAGCATTGAAGAGTCATTCTGGCAACAAAAATCGAGTGTCAAATGGCTAGTTGAAGGTGAACGCAACACAAAATTCTTCATATGCGGATGCGGAAAAAACGAGTGAGGAGCCATATATTTCAGATTCTTAACTCTGAGGGAAATGTTTTAGAAGATCCTCACTTGATACAACACTCTGCTGTTGATTATTTTCACAAGTTGTTGCAAGCTTAGAATTGTGAAATATCCAGGTTTGACACCTCTCTTATCCCTCGGATCCTCTCTTCTGCTAACAATGATTTCTTATGCGTAGAACCGTCTCTCCAAGAGGTTAAGGATGCAGTGTTTAACATCAACAAAGATAGTGTGGCAGGCCCAGATGGTTTTTCTTCCCTATTCTACCAACATTGCTGGGATATAATCAAGCAAGATCTTCTGGATGCTATGCTGGATTTCTTTAGGGGGTCCCCGTTTCCTCGTGGCATTACTTCCACTACTCTTGTCCTGTTGCCAAAAAAGCCAAATGCTTTCCAATGGAGTGAATTTCGCCCCATTAGTTTATGTACTGTCTTAAACAAGATAGTAACTAAACTCTTGGCAAACCGGTTGTCCAAAATTCTCCCAGTTATTATTTCAGAAAATCAAAGTGGATTTGTCAAGGGTCGTCTTATCAGTGACAACATCTTATTAGCAAAGGAGCTAATGGGCAAGCTTGATGCCAAACAAAGGGGAGGTAATGTTGTCTTAAAATTGGATATGGCTAAAGCCTATGATCGGTTGAGTTGGGATTTCCTTTTCTTGATGATGGAGCAATTTGGTTTCAACTCTCACTGGATAAGTATGATTAAGACCTGCATTTCTAATTGTTGGTTCTCCCTGTTGTTCAATGGTTCCATGGTGGGATACTTTAAGTCCGAGAGGGGCCTAAGACAAGGTGACTCTATCTCTCCCCTTCTCTTTATTTTATCTGCAGAATATCTTTCTAGGGGGATTAATAACCTTTTCAGCCGCTATAATTCATTGCATTACTTATCCGGCTGCTTAATGCCTATTAGTCACATTGCTTTTGCTGATGATATTATGATTTTCACTAATGGATGTTGTTCAGCCTTGCAGAAAATTTTAAGTTTTTTACAGGAATATGAACATGTATCTAGACAGCAGGTCAATCCTCAAAAAAGTTGTTCTATCACAGCTACAAGCTGCCCACCGTCAAGAAGGCAGATCATAGCCCACACCGCCGGCTTTCATCACAAATCACTTTCTGTTACTTATCTCGGAGCTCCATTATATAAAGGACCAAAAAAGGTGATCCTTTTTGATTCCTTAATCACAAAGATTCAAGATCGTATTTCAGGGTGGGAGAATAAGATATTGTCATCGGGGGGCCGTATTACTCTGCTGAGAAGTGTTCTATCCTCCCTTCCTATGTACTTACTGCAAGTCCTTAAACCACCAGTGGCAGTGATTGAGAAAATTGATAGATTGTTCAACAGCTTCCTATGGGGTGACTCAGCTGGAAACAAGAAAATGCATTGGGCGGAATGGACTAAATCCACATTTCCATGCTCGGAGTGGGGACTTGGTATTCGTAAATTGGAAGATGTTTGTGAAGCTTTTTCATTGAAATTATGGTGGAGATTCCAAACAGGTACCAGCCTTTGGACACAATTTCTGAAAACCAAATATTGTCTTGGTAAACTTCCCCACTATCTCCCACCAAAACTTCGTGACTCTCAAATTTGGAAAAGGATGATTCGAGGCCGCGGCATGGCAATACAGAACATTCGATGGAAGATAGGGAAAGGGGAACTTTTTTTCTGGCACGATTGTTGGATGGGAGACAAGCCCCTGGTCACCTCATTTCCTATGTTCCAGAATGACATGACGTATGTCAATAGCTTCTATAATGGTGATAACTGGGATGTAGGTAAATTAAATTCTGTTCTCCCCATGGAACTGGTTGATGAGATATTGCAGGTACCCTTTAAAATTTTCCAAGATGATGTTGCATATTGGACACTCACATCAAATGGGGATTTCTCTACTCGGAGTGCTTGGGAGACAGTTAGGCAGAGACAAGCACCACACGCCTTAGGATCTCTCATTTGGCACAGGAGCATCCCTCTATCAGTTTCCTTTTTCTTTTGGAGGGTCTTACACAACTGGATACCAGTGGAGCTATGGATGAAGGAAAAAGGTTTTCAATTAGCTTCGAGATGTTTATGTTGCTCCTCAGAGGAATCCTTAATACATGTCCTATGGGAGAGTCCGGTAGCAAAACAGGTTTGGGATTTCTTTGCTAAACCCTTTCAAATCCACGTTTTGAATCCCAGGCAGGTTTCTCAAATTTTATGGGCATGGAATTATTTTGGGGACTATGTCAAAAAAGGTCATATCCGCATATTGCTCCCAATATTTATTTGCTGGTTCCTATGGTTAGAAAGAAACGATGCGAAGCATAGGCAATCTGGTCTGTATCCTGTATGAGTTATATGGCGAATTATGAAGCTGTTGAGACAACTTCATGATGGTTCCTTTTTACAACAATGGCAATGGAAAGGAGACACCGACATAGCAACCATGTGGGGTCACAAGTTTCCCACGAAGCAACGAGCAGCGCCTCATATTTTTTTTTGGAAAAAGCCTTCCATAGGTGAATTCAAGTTGAATGTGGATGGCAGCTCACGGAACAGTCAACAAGCAGCTAGTGGTGGAGTGCTTCGAGATCATACAGGTAACCTTATTTTTTGGTTTTTCTGAGAATATTGGTTCTTGTAATTCCTTGCAGGCAGAATTGAGGGCTTTACTTCGAGGACTCCTATTGTGCAAAGAACGCCATGTTGAAAAGCTGTGGATCGAAATGGACGCATTGGTGGCGATTCAACTAATCCAGAAGTCCCAAAAAGGATCTCATGACATAAGATATTTGTTAGAGACCATAAGGCAATGTTTGAACAACTTCTCCTACCGCATTTCACACATCTTTCGAGAAGGTAACCGAGCAGCAGATTTCCTATCAAATGAAGGGCACAATCATTCAAACCTTTGTGTTTTCAACGAAACACAAGGTGAGTTATATGGAATGCTCAAGTTAGACAGATTGAATTTACCTTATGTCCGTTTTTGATAACTGTAAAGGAGTAGTACTCCTCGTTTACATTTGCTGTTATAAAATCCAAATTTGCTTAATATCTCAATGTAATAGTAAGGAATATCCATCCTTCTGTAGCATCAAAAGTTATGCACTTAGGATGGCTATCCTTGCTCTAGGTGCTTTTGCGATCTTACATTTTAGGCATGTAATGTTGGAGGTACGGTTTATGTCCCCCTTCTTTGTCCTTTGACCTTATAATTAATAAAATTTAACAGGGTAGCTGGGCCCTGCGGGAAATTCCAATATAAAAAAAAAAAAAGGCTTCAAATCATACCATGCTTCATAGGGAATCTTACGCATAAGGGCTTTTGTTGAGGATAAATTAAGCAGATAGTTGGCTATGTTCACAACTTCTGCCCATAATGTCTTTGGCAAACTCTTCTCAAAGAGTAAACACCTTGCCAACTTTGTTAAGGTCCAATTTTTTCTATCAAGAACACCATTTTGCTAAGAGTTGTAGACACTGTTAATTGATATACAATACCAAACTTGCGTAGGTAACTTTCGAATTCTTTAGCTATGCACTTAGTGCCATTGTCACTCATCAATGTTTTAATGGTCAAGTTTGTTTGATATTCTACTAGTGCTTTATACTTAATAAATACATCCAAAGCATTAGATTTTACTTTGAGAAACTAGACCGAGCTAAATTCAATATAGTCATAAATGAAGAACAAATAATACCTACTTCCATTTAGTGATGAAGTCTTCATGGGACCTCTTAGATCAGTATGTAACAAATGTAATTTTTATGTAGCATTCCATCTTTTGACTTTAGGAAATAGTGCTCATTTCTACTTACCAAATTGACAAATATCACAAATCGTATCAAAGTTAGAAATCACTGGTAAACCAACCACCATCTTATCTGTGCTCATCAATTTTAGTGAACCATAGTTCACATGACCAAATCTTTTATGCCAAAGATCATTTTTAGACATTGTGCAACTATAAACAATAGGATTAACCTTCATCCAATCTAGAAGAAAACATTTGTTCCTCATTCCTACAATCAATAGCTTAATTCCAACAAGATCTTCAACTGTACATGCCTTACCCTTGAACACTAATTCATAATTATCATCCACCAGCTACCTTACACTGAGTAGGTTTTGGCTAACATCTGGTGCATAAAAAACATTTGGTATTGACTTCAAACCATTAAGTGTCTACACTTTTACCGTACCAACTCCAAAGATCAAAAGAAAATCTCCATTACTTATATCCTTCTTTATCTTGCAGCTATCATCAAGAGTAAAAAAATTCTACATGCAACCAATTAAATTGTTTAAGCAACCATTAGTTATCAACCAAGTGTTTTTCTTATCATTAGAATCTGCCTTCTTTACCATGCAAAACACTTTATCCTCTACCTAATATTTTTGCCTAGTAATAGCAGCTTTCTCATTTGTGTTAGTTCCTCAATTCTTATAGACTTTTTCCTTATGACCTTGCTGATTCAAAGCTTTACATTTGATAGTAGGCTTGTACCAACAGAACTTCTTAGTATGGTTGGTTTTCTTATAGTATGAGCAAGGTGGAAAAGTCCTTTTTTGATTTCCTTGTTTCATTTCACTAGTTTTCTTTCCTTTGTCTTTTTTTCATCCCCAAACTTTTTGTTATACCCATTGCTATGTCGTTTATTTGCATTTCTTCCCATCAAGGTGTCACAACCCAAATCCAAGAGGCTGTGACCGGCACACTCAAGCTTGGCAGGCAAGCCTGTGAGACTCGAAAAAGCCTTCATAGTTTAGTCTTGATAAAAACATATATCAAAATCAGAATGCTTCATAGCCAACATCATTTGATTAACTTAAATCTTTTAGCATTCAACTTTAGCCCCTTGGCTCGTAATAACATTTAGGACTTAAACATAACATACACATAGCCATACATTGGCTAATTTACCAAGTCATTAAACATCCATTACAAAACATAAGGCAACTGCATGCCATCATATTTCTTTTATGACATACTTTATTTACATCGCAAAAATGTATATAAACTAAAACTCCAACTGTGGTGCAGCAGAGATTTATAGTCAATGCATAACATACCACTTGTCAAAATTACACGCCTGACATTGACAACGCTAAGTCACCTAATCCTCGATGCCTATTTATCTACACATATACAACTAGAGTGGTGAGTCACACTAGTACTCATTGAGCAGAAGTATAAAACAATTGTAAATGTGAAGGGATAGTTGCTACACATATCCTCTAACCATGCATGCATATAATATATCTCATGCAAGTACATGATGGGACAGGTCGAATGTCACCCGTCGATCATAGTTAGTCATAATCATGGCAACCATGCTATGTTGTTTATCTGTGTCTATTACCATACTAAGGTGGTATAACCATCCTCACCTTACTCATTCAACATCATTATCAATGTAACAATTCGTCAATATAATCCATCATATGAACCAACCCACCATAAGGCCATCTACATACATGATTGAACATACATACTTAGTAGCGCTTACCTTGACACTAAACCATAAGCTCTCTAAGCTTTCTTCATAGCAATTTTGTATGCAACATTTCATTGGGCTTTTACCTTAAGCCTTTACATTCATCATTGCTTTATAGCATCATATAACATAATTCACATTTCAAAACCTAAGGCATGCCACTACATGGTCATAACATTATATCATATAGTGGTCCTCCCTGGACATAGCATAGTCATGTATGGTGGCAACTGATGGACAATATACAATATCATGTCATGCCCTATTGTTGTAGCAAACAACAGAGTCTTGTCACGCCCCATTGGCATGGCAAGCAATGGAGACTAGTCTTGTAACACCCCCACGTTTTGGTGTAAATTAAGTATATTGAGAATGAATTATGGCATATATGGTACTTTGAAGACTTTGATGATATGTGACAAATCCCATAGTTTGAGGTTTTGATCTAAGTTTGATGTTATGTTTGTAAATTTATGTGTATGGGATTAAGTTCAATGAATGATTTAAGGCGTGATATTAAGAGGGAATGATTTTGTGGTGTTAAACTTGGATTTTTGGAAGTTTTAGAAGCTTAAAACTGCCTATAGGGGAAGATATATTGATACATCCCCCCATGTATTGCTACATTTTTAGTAAGATGAACAATAAAGACCTCTAGAGGATTTTCTATTGATTCATTCAAGAATGTATTAATGGATTTGGCTAAAGATGAACATGTATCAATACATTGCCCAAATGTATTGATACATTTGAAGTAAAGGGTGCCTAAGGGAAGAAGTATCAATATAGTTCCCTCATATATCAATACATGGTTCTACTGTGAGCATTTTGCCTAAAATGTATTGATACATTACCTCAATGTATCGATACATTTACTCAAAATTAGGATAGATGTACAGATACATCACTAAGGAAAGGCAAAAATAAAAAAAAGGTTCCCGAGCATTTTGCCCATTTGACAGAAAGCCCTAAACTTTTTCTCTTTTTCTACCATCTTAAAAGACTAAGGCCCTAAATGGATTCTTGGATCTATTTGGAGTTAATCTGAGCTTGGGAAACACCTTTAGAGGTAAGATTAAACATTTTTATTGATTATTTCTCAATTTAATCTATTACATTCTAAGAAATATATTGTTTCTAGCTTTGATGAATCTCCCTTGATTTAGTTAGAATTTGGAACCAAGATTCATACAATTTAACTTTTAAGGTATGGGTTTAGCTCATTAAAAAAAAGTTTTGAGCTTAAATAGTTGAATTGCTAAGATTTTGTTAATTGTGAAAAAGTTAGCATTTTTCGAAAGTCAAGATTTAATTAACAATAAAATGTTTTGATGTGTTTTAAAGAGGAAATGAAGTAATTAGACATGTTGGTAAGCTGAAGGATGATTGGAGGTTAAAGTTGAGGTTAGTGGTGGGATTACCTTTGATTTATCATTATGAGTGGGCTCAAATTAACATACATGTGATGCATGACACCTAATTGTGTGTGTGCATATGTATGCATATATATGGTTGCCTGGATGTAAGTGGTTAGGCTAGAGAACTAAATTGTGGAATGGGTGTTTTTGTGTTGTGATATAAGCCACATGGGTGGCCTATGCTGTGTGTGGTTAGACTAGAATGTCTAGAGGCTATAATGAACCTTATGAGTAGATTTCCCTATGCAAAGGTTTTGTTAAGAGAATTTGATCTAATGACCCTTGGAGATAAGGAAAATGTGAATGATAAGGGCATAATGGCTTTATTTGTAGATTTGTGTTTCCATCCAATGAATGAATTTCAGACGTTGATTGTAACGACCCTCTACTCTGATCGTTACCAATATTCGAAACTTGTGGGAGAACCCGCCAAAATCCCAAACAAGTGTTAGTTGAGATTCTTGTTAACTAAATCAAACCTTTTAATATGTATATTAAAAGACTAGGATTTCCTTATAACATTTTGCCCTATGGTGACTATTAAAATTCTACCAAATTATGTAAAAATACAATCATTTACTTAAACTGAATAAGAGCTTTAATTAAAATTTGGCAATTAGATAACAATATCTAATTCTAGCAAGCTTCAAATACATTCAAACATCACAGTTAAAATCCATTACACAAACTCAAAGTTCTTCAATTATACATTTATGATAAATTAAACATATTTATATATTTTTATAAAATCGACCATTCTACACAAACATGACTTCTATGCAGCGAAGTGACTCGGAGTGGAAGTATAAGAAATACCATTACCTACGTCACATTGAGTCAAAATGCAGTAAGGCAATACACACTAGTTGATCACTTATCTGTAAAAAGAGGAAGGTAAAGGGGGTGAGTCTCACAAACTCAGTGATCATCAATTCCGTGAGCAGGGCATAGAGGGAAACAAACCAAGGATAGAAAATTTGAATATTAAAAACATATGAATATATAAACAATTTAAACTCAAATGGAACATTTGCGCCTTACATATAAACCCAAGAATTGTGATGCAAAATAACCATTTCAAGTAATATAATATAACTAGTGCAATTAAAAGATTTCTACCATCAAAATCATTTAATGTTCTTTACTTAAAATCGAACTAACATAAGCACACACGCTCCCATAAAATTAAACAATGTCAATACTTATACACAAGCATATAAACGAGCTCATACTCGAGGCATTAAACATAAAGCCATTGTATAAATAACAGAGTTGTGGAAAAACCCTGTATTTTCCACCATGCAAAAGAATTCGTGTTTGAAAACCCAAAGAGATATCAGTCTCAAGTAGGTAACTGTAATAATCAACCCATGGACCTACTTCCATGTAATGACATCCGGGAGGCCCCCCTCCACCGGATTCCCATAGCCATGGCAATGTCGACGATGTTGGCCGACATCGAAGAAATCATATGGTCACAACCACATATATCAACTCATGGCCAAGCCATATATATCAACTTGTGGCCTTGCCAAGTATATATATCACAAACTGTGGCCTAGCCATGTCTAATAACCGGTCGGTGACCTAAAGGTTCTCTAGCTAGAGCTCACTTGTGCACAAGAGTTACACTATCCTGATGTGACATTCGACCTACTCTCAAATCTCCTAGTTTGACAAAACAATTGGGTCTCAAAACCTTAGTTTAAATCTATTTCCAAAATACCAATCACGGTGACATGATAAATCCATTTGTAAGAATTCATGATGTAAAACCTTTGCATGAGTTTTAAATATTAAATCAAAGCATGGTGAACATAAAGTTTATTCATGAATGCTCTTCACAAAAACAAGTAAGGTACGTTTTGACATAAACAGTGGAAAAGAGCCTGTTTCCTAGTTTCTAAAACCTTTTACATCTATGACTTATATATATATAATGTTTCTAAAAACATGGCATTCACAAGTGCCTAGCATTTAACCAACTCATGCTTTCCACAATAACAGTACAATCTAATTGCACATCCGTTTAAAAATCACTTACCGAAGCTAACAACTCATGCTATCCACAATTGCGTTTAAAGAAAATTGAAAACGTTTATTATACATATATCATTATATAGTTTATGGAACTTTTGAAATAGACACCCTTTACTTACCTCACAATGGCGAAACGCTACTTCGCCATTGATTCAGGCGCGTCTCTAGCTAATTTTACTTGCCAATCACCCGTCACCTCCTCTAGTACACCACCACGACAATTACATATAAATCCTAGAATTGTGATGCAAAAACAACAATAGTTATTGTTACAGCGATGTTTTTAGAAGAAGTTGCTTTTGTTGACGTGATTTCTTTTGGATTTGATGGTTGATCCATCTCAATAACATAATTAATTTTCAATATGGTTAACAAGAATACCATCTTATCCCTCCATCCAGTGAAATTCATTCTATTGAACCTATTGAGTTTGATCACTTCTTAATTTTGGAAGTGAACCTTCACACTTGAATCCAACCCAATTTCCATTACAAAATAATTATAAAAAAGTTTGCAAAAAATACCTTAAGATTGTTAGAAAATTTAGGAGAAGAAGAATATTTTGAGAAGAAGGAAGAGCATGGCTTTCAGAGTGTGAATTAACACTTTCCTTAAGGTATTTTTTTTACCTCTAGGGTGCAACAAATCCTTAACACACTTATCAGAATTGTGAAATTGGTAGTGTAAGAATGTTATTTATATAATAAGCCAACGTATACATCTTTCAATGAAAAGACTTGTATCCTTTCATAATATGACTCTTCAAATAGTATGAAAAGACCTATTTCTTTTCATAATGTAACTCTTCAAATAGTTGTTTCCTTTCATAATGTAATTATTCAATAATTATATCTAATAACCTTTCACAAGTTAGATTTTAATAAGATAATTATTTATAATTCTTTAGTCACAACCTTTCCCAATATTAACAAACTATCTAACATGCCTCTCCAATATAAAGCTTGAAAGGTTTCAAACTTTCCATTGTCAACATCTTTGGCCTTAAAAGTAAGATGCTACTTGACACCATAACAAGCCTTAAGAAGCTCTAGACACTTGAAATTTGCATGCTGCACGTAAACGAACAAAAATACCTTTTAATTTTGAAAATTAATTCTTATTCGTAATTGCTATTTAACCATTTATGATAATTATGATAAAAAAATCCACAAACTAAAAGTATGTACATGCCTTAGACAAAGGACTTAAAAAAAAGTTAAATAACAAACATCATTTACGATAAATTAAACAAACATCAAAATTGCATGTGTTTTTCTCTTCTTAAACCCTTTGTCAATCAATTAACCTTAATGGCCAATAGGTGTGTACATATGGCTGGACCCCATTGTTGGTCATTGGATCCATACGGATATAATAAATATAACAGCCAAGAGTTTACAAACAGTTCAAAATTCAGACATTGTTCTCGTTTACACACTTTTATTGCTTGTTTGACTTAATCTTCCTCAGATCTACCAGCTTGTGTGCTTATCTAAGAAGTTTGCATCAGTAAATGATGGATAATTTCTAAGTTGACTCTATTTTAATGAAGAGCATATGTCTATTTCTTTTTATTTAATTAATTATTATTTTTTGGGTCGACCTCAACCGTTTAGTTGTTTAGGATGAGTTTGTTTAATTAAGTTTGATATTGAGTTTTGCCACCTAATTTCTTTTTGGGTTTATTATTTATTGGTCATTGCACAGAGCTGTCACTCTCATTTTGATTTTCTTTTAGATAAATAACGATTTTATGTTACCTATCATAAATTTTGATTGGTTAGTGCCCTCAACTTCTATGATAAAATTTACTATTCGTTAGAAAAGAAAATTTTCAGTATACAAACAGGAGCCCGTGACTTCTATAATATTGCCCACAACAACTTGTATGATTAAATTTAGTTTGCCTTAAAAAAAAATTTAATCTTATCACGATAGGTGAAAGAGGGCAATACCTGATCAAATAGACCCGGATGGGTTTTAAAATTTAAAGGCAACAAGGGAAAAAAAGCCTTGGATGAAATGGACATTTGCCTGTTTTGACTTAGTCTTCCTCACATCTACCAGCTTTGTGCTTATCTAAGAAGTTTGCATCGGTAAGTCATGGATAATTTTCTAAGTTAGGCCCTATTTTAACAATGAACAGATATCCAGTTCTCTTTATTTATTTATTTAGTCGACTGACCTCAATGGTTTCGGCCGACCACAAATCATTCCTTTTTTCTCAGCCAAACAGAAAGAAGTTAATCCCATCTAAAGAGGGAAACAAATTAAGCTTGATGACGCTTTTGGCTAAATGGGGGTCAGCTGCCGCTCCTGGTTTAAGAAGGTTGTAGGAGCTAGTTCCTCTTTCTGAGTTGGATTCAATTTTCATGCTTCTTTCGAAGTTGGATTTAATTTTGATGACTGATCTATGCTGCCCTCAAAAGTTAGGAAATTTGTTATAGACTATCCCTGACATTGCTGTTCACATGAGTCATCTTTCCATGATTCTGTATTTGACATGCATCTATGGTGGTGGATCCATAATTTTATATCATGGGTGGCTAAAAAGCATTCATACAAGGTCACAGAATAGGTCAATGATTTGATTCGGAACAAAAAATTATCATTTTTGAAATAAATTAAATTAAAACATAAAATTTTATTAACAATTTAAATATAAATTTTCAATTTCATAAATATAAATAGACATAAAACAAAAAGAAAAATTAACATTGGATTTTCATATTAGGCATCGTAACCTATGCTCAACTTGCTTTTATACTTTCAAATTCATTAATAACTAAATCCATGTTAGTGGTTTTAACAATGCATACTTTACTCCATAGGACCATAATATATTATACATATTAATATAAAATATTCTAGTAAAGTTACACCAAAAAAAAATGAAAGGTTTTTGAGAAAAGTACATATTGCATAAGTGCTCCAATCGTGCCAACATATTGAAAGAAAAATCGAAGTAAAAATTTATAAAAGCCATGCATCTTTTACTCTATAGGAGAAAAAAGGAAATGAAAAATAATTCTAAAATTTAGGAAAAAAAAAGAAAAGAAATACTCTTTACGCAACTATTCTTTTTAGGCAATTAAACCATGTATCTTTTTCTCTATAGGGAAACAAAGGAAAAGAAAAATAATTCAAAAATTTAGGCAAAAGAGAAAAGGAAAACAATTTCAAAATTTAGGAAAAAAAGAAAAAAATAAAAAAGGAGAAGAAATATAATTCCAAAAATTTTAATGATGAACAGATATCCAGTTCTCTTTATTTATTTATTTATTTATTCGGCCGACCTCAATGGTTTCGGCCGACCATAAATCATTCCTTTTTTCTCAGCCAAACAGAAAGACTGTATTAATGATAATAAGGTGTACAAAAAAGGGCGTCCGCTCATGGGTACTAGAGCACAATAAGCAGTACATAATCACAGACCTCAAAGCATTTAGTAGTTTAGGATGAGCTCGTTTAGTTAATTTTGGCATTGAGTTTCGCCATCTAATTTCTTGTTGGATTTATTATTTATTGGTCATTACATGGAGCTGTGACTCTCATTTTGATTTTCTTTTGCATATGTAAAGATTTTAAGCTATATAAAATGATCATACTATGATAGTTTAAGGAGATCAGAGCCATGCTCAAAACCCATATATAAATATTATATTTTCGTTCGTTTCTCTTTCATGCTTGTGCAAAGAAGTTAATCCCATCTTAAGAGGGAAACAAATTAAGCTTGATGGCTAAAAGGGGGTCAGGTGCCCCTCCTGGTTTAACAAGGTTGTAGGAGCTAGTTCCTCTTTCTGGGTTGGATTTAATTTTGATGCCTCTTTCTGAGTTGGATTTAATTTTGATGACTGATCTATGCTGCCTTAAAAAGTTAGGAAATTTGTTATAGACTATCCCTGACATTGCTTTTCACATGAGTCATCTTTCCATGATTCTGTAGTTGACATGCATGTATAGTGGCGGATCCAAGATTTTATATCATGGGTGGCTAAAAAGCATTCATACAAAGTCACAGAACAGGTCAATGATTTGATTTGAAGCAAAAAATTAATTATTTTTTAAATAAATTAAATTATAACATAGAATTTTATTAATAATTTAAATATAAATTTTCAATTTCATAAATATAAATAGACATAAGGCAAAAAGAAAAATTAATATTAGATTTTCATATTAAGCATCTAGGCATCGTAAGCTGTGCTCAATGTGCTTTTATACTTTAAAATTCATTAATAACTAAATCCATGTAAGTGGTTTTAGCAATGCATCTTTTACTCCATAGGACCACAATATATTATACATATTAATATAAAATATTATAGTAAAGTTACACAAAAAAATTGGAAGGTTTTTGAGAAAAGTACATATTGCATAAGTGCTCAAATCGTGCCAACAAATTGAAAGAAAAATCTAAGTAAAAATTTATACTTTTTAGGTAGTTAAGCCGTGTATCTTTTACTCTATAGAAAAAAAAAGGAAAAGAAAAATAATTCTGAAATTTAGGCAAAAAAGGAGAAAAAAGAAAAGAAAAATAATTGCAAAATTTAGGGGAAAAAAAAGAGAAGAAAAACTCTTTAGGCAATTAAACCATGCATCTTTTACTCTATAGGGAAAAAAAGGAAAAGAAAAATAATTCTAAAATTTAGACAAAAAAGAAAAGGAAAACAATTTCAAAATTTAGGGAAAAAAAGAAAAATAATTCCAAAAGTTAGGGAAAAAAGAAGCAAAAAGAGAAGAGAAAAATAATTCTAAGAAAAACAATTCCACAATTTAGGAAAAAAAAATCGATTTCAAAATTTGGACCTAGTAGGGGTTGAAGTCTAGCCTCCAAAATTTAACTTAGATGATTTGCCAATATGCCAAAACAATTCATCTAATTTAAATAATGGTGGAAAACTTATATATTTGTGATTGGATACCCATAAAAATAAAAAAAATTAAAAACTGAGGGGTGGGGGCGGTCACCAACCTCCGCCCCTCTTGTACCTCTACCACTGCATAAAATGATAAATGAAATTAACTGCCACAATTAGTTAACTATTAGTTATAAAAGTATATTTGATTCGAAATAAAAGTATAAAGATTTAATTTAACATAGTAAAAAATTTGTTTAAAATAATTCAGAGATATTTTATAATATTATTTTTTTTATATGTTTCACAATGATGTTTTATACGAAGAAAGGAGCCAGGATCCACACAAACGTTTTTGCGAAGCTCTCTTATTTGGCTTACCGGATGGAGATACGAAGCTAATCTTAAAAATTAATCAATTTGCCCTAATATATACCAAATAGAAAACATTAAAAAAAAACTAGATATTTAATCAAGTCAAGTAGTCAACCACAAAAAATTATTGGTTCACACACTTAAAACAAAGAGCATCTTTCTGATGTAATTTTTTATAAAGAATGTGCTGGCAAGTCAAGGAGATACAATTCTCTCTTATATCATAAATGATGCATCTTTTCCCATTTTATTTTCAAGGTATAATTTAAAACCTTAAAGACTGATTTCTCAAATGAAGTCCAATAATCATGTAAATGTGCTGTTGGATATTTAACTATGCAATTGTTATGGCATTCTCTGCTCAAAAGATTTATGGAACTCTGGTTCTTTGATTTTTTTTCCCCCTCCTCTTCTTGAAGGGTTTTTCATATAAAAGATTTCACTTAGCTTTCATGATTGCAAGGCTGTTTATTTTATTAATTAAAAATATATATTAAAATTAAAATTAAAAAAATTTATTTATTAATATAATAATATCTTGAGTCAAGTCTAAATTTAAATCATATTTAAATTCAACTCGAATCAAGTTGAATCCATGACCTGGACAAGTAACTTGGCCCGTTATTACCTCTACATTGAAATAGCGCATTTAATTTGTATATTAAAGCGAAGTACTAATTAATTGGAATTGTGGTTATCTTTATTAGTTACCAATGCTCTATATATTGCATTGGCATCTTTTCCTAGCAGAAAGATATCTTCTCAAGGCTATTATATCAGTTTCACAAAGAATCTCCATTTTAAGGCTCCTTCAAAAATCAAATTGTTCATAGTGAATGCTGCATTTGTTATCAATACTTGCTTTTAATTATTTTGCAGTTTACTTTTTATAAACTTTATACAGTTACAATAAAATAAAGTCATTTATTTACATTTAAAAAGGAAAAGTAGTTAAATAATTATTTACAGTTATGTTATTTTAATTAATTATTTACATAATTGATTAATATAAAAATGTACGATCTATTCTATCAGCGTTATCCAATACAAAAATAAATCATGCATTTTGTCATTAAAATATTACATTTGTATATTATTTAAAGATGTCATTTTTTGTTTTCAAAAACAAAAAGAAGAAAAAAAACAAACAAAAAGTGACAATCTAACTATCCCTAAGAACTTTCATTTACTTAAACATATTTTTATCAACTAAATGCTCAAATCTTTTGATTTTATCAATTTATGGTCAAATGTTTCAATTGTAATAATTAAAGGCCAAACGATTTTTGTTTCTTACAATAAAGGGTTAAGATGAGAGGTGTCTAGCGCGTGTAGGACATGCGTATGATGTGGACATTGACATTTTTCAACATGACATGGCATGTAACATTTTTTTCATCATGGTTTACAATAACTAAATTTTTAACATAACGTGTAACAATTAAATTTTCAACATGACATGGTACATGCTCCAGCTATCTACCAACTTAACCCTTAATTATAAGAAATCAAAATGATTTAGTTCTTAATTGTTACAATTAAAATATTTGGCCCGTAATTGAAAAAGTGCCCAATAATTTAGTCTCAATTTGAGCATTTAGTCTATTTTTATCTATTATACTAACAATAGTGCTAAAATTGCTAAAACTTACATTATATTTGTTATGCATCTATTTAATTAATTACGTTAGTTGATTTTTTATTTATAATTAAATGAAAGAATTATATATATATATATATATATATAAACCCTGGACGTGAAGATTTTGAGAGTTTTGAAAGAGTTTTGAGAGTTTTCACATGTCCATTAAGTTATATTAAAACATGCATGACAAGCGTATTAATAATTTTACTATTAAGGTGATAATCATGGAAGGGACAAATAATCAACTAAATCATGGGATATGGAGTTTTAATCATTACAGTATATCGTGGAAGCACATATAATGAGATAAAATTTACAATTTATTTGTCATCTTCTTGTTGAATTTTTGGTTCATATGCAGCGTTGATTATTCATTTTATTAGTAAACGAACATATAATCATTTTATTTTTCTAATCAAGTGAGAGAATTTTGAAGCTTTCCCGCCTCTTATAAATCTTGAACCTTCATTACAAAAAACACAGCTGATACGGCAGACTCTGGCACATGATGGCAACTCCACAGGCCGTGGGGGGAAGGAAGTATAGAAACGATAAACCTAAGGAAGATTTCTTTCTCTATCCAATACGGTTTTTCTTTTTGTGCTTTAAAAAACAAAACTGTGGCCATGTTTTTCCCCTTTTCCTTCAGCTTGAGGTTTTTCCTTTTTGTTTTAATTTTATTTTCCATTGCTCGAATTAATGTAAAGATTTTAAAATTGTTTTGAATTTCCTATTTTAAACCATTCTCCTACTGTTTGGTTAAAGGAAAAGATTTCAATAGCGTAGCTTGTATATCTGTTCGTATAAGTCATCATGATTTGAGGGTTATATATATGTAATTACTATATATATAGTACTGATATATTTTACATAAATATATATATATATTACCTTTATAGTATGAACTTATTTACTGAGTCAATAAATTCTATCAAAATAGTGTGTATGTATGTATGTGTATATATATATGTATAAAATCTTTATAACTAAAGATAAATACCTACAATACATTAAGTCCACGTTAAGCAAAACCTTCAAGCAACAACAAGTCTTTTTCTTATATATAAATATTTTGCTAATCTTTTTATGTTCTGGTGCTTTGATATTTGTATATGCTTTCATTATCCAATCTTTAACTCACGTAAAAATGGAACATATTAAAACATCAAATGCATCCTAAATGTTATAACTCATGCAATTAAAAAAGATAGAAGCTCATACCTTATAATGGTCAAGCAACCGATGAACAATTTGGTCCTCTAGCCCTTGCATTGATTGTTGGATATCTAACTGCATTGTTTGCATCTGCAGCTACATTTGTCGCTAGTTCTCTAACTGCATTGACTGCATATGCATCTATATGTCTCGCTGCACCTCCATTCGCATGGACTGCATCTGCATTTGCATCTCCATCTACATTGATTGAAGGTATTTCTTTCACCGTGTCTTCATCCATTTCATCTCACACTTTAAGCCTATTTGCATCTGAGTACACAGTGGTGGGTTGCGCACCTGATCGTCATCAATAGCAAGAGCAACCTCAAGAGCCTCAATAGCACCAAAAGCATCAATAGTAGTAAATTGGGCATGGACCTCCATGTCCATGGTGCAAATGAACTTAACGCCTCATCTTACCACCTTTTTCTCTTTGCGGTCCATTATCTTCCTCTTTTGCTAGGGATCGAATTCTACTTGACCCTCAAACTTCTATGATGGAATGTATTGTTTCTGTTCAGATCTATTGACATCAATGTCGGCCCAATATGTCTTCAACATCTCTTCTACAATTGGCTCCAAGGTCTCGATTGCATGCAACTGCACCAAAATGTACATTACCATTAGGTTGATAGGTAGTTAATATATGACAAAAAAATTAAATAAAATAAAACAGTATGGTCTCGTTTCTTACCTTGCCTTCTCTCTCCAAACTTGCAATATGGATGTGAAAACTAATAGGCCTTTCATCACAATGCCATTTTGGCACTCTTGGATAAACTTATCCAAACTGGCATTACGTTCAAAACTAGCTTTGGATATCAAGAATAGCCTCCAACACCCAAAACTACACGTCAATTGTAAAACATTTTAATCACCTAATAAAATCATATGTGAAAAGAAAAATGAAAAACCTTAAGGTAGGGCACATTACTTGAAACACCCATACAAATCCACATAGATGGTAACGTTCTTTTTTTCCGCTCCCACCGTTAGAGGTTCGAAACCCCTTAACATGTAATCCATGGTCAGACTCCATCTGTAGGTGCCTTATGGGAACACATTCCATTGGTCAATGTTCTCGACCAGCGACAACAACCATGAAATCATTTCTCGTCTATAGTCTTGACTGAATAAAACATTGTTCGCAATCAAGACAAGGGTAATTTTTATCACGTCTGCATCTTACTGAATTTGCCCTCTCTTGAACATCTGTAAAACTTGTTGCTTCTTCAACTCGTTCCTTGCCCCCTAATATCGCTTCTGAATTCTTCTAGGGACAGCCTCGTAGGGACTAACAATAATTGTCAACATGGTACCAAACTTTAGTCTTGTCACCAAGAAAAACTCATGCTTTGAGAACCGAGCCTTGGTCTTACCTATGGTAAACCATAACTCACCCTCAATGGTGGTGGGTTGATTGATTTTGCATAACATTAAGTTATGCACGAGATTGGTGCAGAATAAATTCTGGTCTGATTCAATGTCCATCAGATGCCCAAAACATGTTCTCTTTATTGCTTCCAACTCATTTACTTTTCGTAACACCTCATGTATAACATGCAGCTCCGTCCATTTATAGTGGACATTAATGCCAGCGCTGAAGCCCCATTGTCCCTTAGCACACAAAGCAAAGCTTCCATGTTCTCCTGCTCTATTCCTGTTTTGGTCATCTGTAACATAAAACAGATAACATTTCTATTTTAGTAAATATGATCAATGAAGATTAAAAAAAAGTATAATGAGTTCTTACTATCTTTGCATACACAAAACAGAATAATTTAAGCATGTGTGAAGCATGGATTATTAAGTAAATCAACATATACATATTAAAGCATTAAACTTGAGCCAAAAAATACAAAATCCATGCATTGATAGTCATGAAATGCCATACAAATAAAACTAACGCAAAGGGATACATATAACACTCACGCACTTCCATATAGATAATAATCACATAACGCCCTACAAATAACAGTGACAGAATGACCTATACAAAATGATGATGCAATGCAATATAGATAATAGTCGCCCAATGCCCTATCAAACAGTCATGCAATTCCCTATCAAGAATCACACAATGACTTACATTCAATCACGCAATGAGCTACCAACAAGTCACGTAATGTTGAAAACCCTTAAACCAATCATGCACACCCTAAGTGGCGCCATGCCTAAAACCAGTCATGAATAAGGTGCCAACCATTCATGTAAACCCTCAATCATGCAATATCTAAACTCCTAAAAACCCAATTCCTATCTACCAATGACGCATGCCTACCAACTGGTCATGCATGCGTTGTCACTATTTGAGCAAAAAACCACTAACAATACCAAATTCAAATTTATATTCAACAATTTCAAACAACAAGAATATCAATATCAACAAGCAATATGCCTATGTTTATGATTAAAAAACATAAATGAAGAACATGAAGAATAAGAATAGCCCTAAACCTTTCTCCACATGGTTAAAAATAAAAATAAAAATATATGCCTACTTTTCTCCACGGAATGTGAACTTCCTCTCATTGCTCAATATGTGAACTACCTTTATGCAAAAAACCACTCCAAAATGCTTCTATTACTACTCAAAACGCTCAACAGTTGACCCGGCAAGGAATGGTTTTGTGAGAATGCTTTATAAGGAGATGTATGATCTGTCGATGAGAACTGAGCAATTACCAAGCTAGTAAACAAACCTGACACAAACATATGAGTCAGGTTAAGGTGTGTAGCCAAATATATATGTCAATTTCATTTTGGGCAATTTTATTCTAATTTAATGAGCAAATACCCAGTTCTTTTTATTTATTTTTGGTTTATGAATAAAGACGTATGCAACCTTAAATAGTTAGGAAACTTGTTATAGACAGTTGGCGGGTTTCAATTTTATAAGTGGACATGACGTGGGTTTTCAGCCACCGTGCCTAAAATTGCTCTTCACACTTGTTATCTTTGCATGGTTATGTAGTTGGCATGCACATAAAAGATTAAAAAAAAATTACATTAGAAAGATGCATTTTATTTTTAGTGTGTGAACCAATATTTTTTTATTTTTTTATGGCTGATTGCTTCACTTGATTAACTTTCTGTTCTTTTTTTAACGTTTCCTACTCGTTTGGCCACATGATTAATTTTTAACATTAGCTTCGTATCTCCATCCAACAAGCCAATAGCCCAATAGAAGAGACAAATAATTAAGAGCGCTTTTGTTATATAAATCATAAATCATAAATTCATGTATTATTTCAGGATACAATTCTCTCTTGGATAAAAAATATGCATGTGTTTCCATTTTATGTCAAGATACAATCTAAAATTCCTTAAAGATTGATTCTTAAATCAAATCCAATAATCCTGGATATTTTGACTGTACAATTATTATGCCATTCTTTGTTGAAAGATTTATTGAACTCTGTAATTCTTTGATTTTTTTTCCCATCTTGAAGGAATTTTTTAGATAAATTTTATTATTTAGCTATCATGAGTGCAAGGCTTTTTATTTTTTTTTGTTTACATCAATATTATTTTTGTATTGGTTTGAAATAAAGGCATCCACAAGTCAAACTTAGTTGACATCTTTAAAACCTAAGTTTAGGTTTAAGCCAGACTATTCCAACCCACTTAAATTAACGTGAGAGTCCATAGAGTCAATCATTTGACATGAAATGGAGTCGCCATCAATCTTTTTTATTTAAGTGCAATTGACCATCTAGGTGAATATATTTTTCTTAATAAGGTCCTATATTTGATTTAGATTCATTAAAAAGAATAGGTTCCAGTCTATAAATTAGACTAAATTTGAAAGTATAATTACTTGCGAGGAAGATATTCGCACCCTCACAATGCTCATTCAAAATATACCTAATTAATTATGTGTCACCTTTTTAGACTTAAACTTTATTTCACTTAACTATTCCACTATTTTATTACTATTTTGAAATAAATTAAAACCTAATTTTTATCTTACCTTTAAAACTGTTTATTTATTATTCTTGAACTTTAAAAGATAATCATTTGTACATTTTATTAACCTAATTTTCTTTTTTTATTATTTAATTTCATTAGCCCTTATAATCATAATCTAAAAATTAAATTATTTGCCTTACATTTTTGTGCAATTTTTATTCATTAGATTTTTAAATTAATATTGTTTACCCTTTAATCTAATTTTTAATTTTCTACCAATTTGTAGTTATTTCTTACTCTAAATAAATTATTTGTATTTATTTTTATTAGTAATTGGTCATTACATTGGGTTTATTATTTATGTTTTTCTTTTTAACATATAAAGATTAGAAGTTACATAGATTTTTCTAGTTTCTGGTTTTTTAGTAGCACCTTTTTTTAACAATCTTGTTTTCTTCTTGCCATGATGGATGGTCATGTTGAATTATTAGATGCCACTCGTAATATATAAATATAAATATAAAATTTTAATTAAATTGATTTAAATTTATTGTCAACATGTTAGGGACCTAATAGGTCACACACAATAGGATCACAAAATGAGATTGGTATTTAATTAGAAATTAGAAATTTCTAATATGAACTTAATTCAATTGTTTAATTAAGTGGAAGGATTAAAATGCAATAAACAAAAAGTTGTATTAGCATTTTAACCTAACTATAAACACTTTAAAAAAAAAAAAAAACCTAACTATAAACACCTTTTATATGTGTGTTGCACTTTGTAAGAAAAAAGTGAGAAAAGATTACAAAAAATTAAAAAGAGAAAAAACCCAAGCCTTAGGTGACATTTTCTTAAAAGAAATTTTTCCAAAAACAAATAATCTTTGAGATGTGAGATTTTTTCAAAAAATCTTGAATACTAGCATAGCATCACGACACCACAAAATCCCAACCTAGTGTAGGTTTTTCAATTGACATCTATGTGGATCACCATTGGATGCTGGACATAGAGACTGCTTTAGGTTGCGACAATTGGACTTTGGTGTACAATCAAGAGGAGTTATTTTGATACGTGATTTTTGTAAATAACTTCTTTAGGTATATGGCTAAACATAATTTTGCTTATTTTTACTTTTAACTTATTAATAAGACAACATAACTGATCCAATAATGATTTTGGTTTTGTATATTTATATTCCGATGTGTTATATGAATGTGATTTTTTCTCAAAGCATGCTCAAAACCCTTCTGTCACGACCCAGAACTTCCCTCGGGCCCATGACAACCACCGCGACATCCCGATTGACACTCATTACCCGAAATGCCAACTGGAACACCGCAAGGCTTACGTACCAGTTTTGTGCCTTCCTTGTGAGTAATTATCTCCAAATATCTCATCTAGAGGGTTTACAATTCATTTCCGACTTAAATAATACAAAACATAAAATTTGACTCGCAGGGGTATTTTGGTCTTTTTTCGACGAAAATATTAAAATTTGGTAAAAATGTAGTTTATGCTTCAAGAATACATAATTTGAAATCGAATTTAAAATCGGAATTCTAAAACCTACTTTTTAAAGGATTTAAAGTCAAATTTTACTATTCAAAAATATTGATTCAAATATTCCATTTTCTTATAAAATAATATTTATAACACGAGTGTAAGTAATTTTTTTGTAGCGTGAAAGTAAAATAAATTCATACATACATTAATTTATAAAGTTATAATGTAGAATAATAATTACAATGACAAGTGGGCCCATAACTATATAGAAACAACGATGGTGATAAACCTACTATATGTAGTGGTACGATGATTTACGGTAGTCCTTGATAAAATCTGGTATCTACAACAGGCCTGAAATGTTTGGAAAGGAGGTGGGTGAGATCTTGCAATCCTAATAAGTAAACAAACATTATCATAAACATCTAAAGGTAAGTAAAATGGACGCAAATTTAAATAGATATTACAAACCATTTCATAAAGTTTTCATTTTATTTCTTAAACCATGAAATATTTGTAATTTACCAAAATAGTTGTTAAGGCTTATGACTTTTATTAAAAACATGGCTCAAGCCAAAACTAGTCCTCGAAGATACCTTGGCTGAGGCATCTAACTGAGTCCGCCAAGGTTATTAAGACATTTACATGTTAAACACATCTTAGTTTTGAAAACAAGCCATTCATTGGCGTTGGCCGAGATACACATTCACGTAGGGGTTCGACGTGAAGTGGACTCTAGTACTACCTCGGGAGTTACCCTCCACGCCTCTACAACCGAAGTAACTATATAACTAGATTTACGGTGCCCCTCTAATAGGTGGTCCACGGAAACCCGTCACTGCAGTGACTAAACCCTCCAATTTTAATAAAATTTTGACAGTATATCGTGGCTTTTATTTATTTACCCAGCATGCATAGTAAAAGACAACTTACATTTATTCCCAATAACATTTTAAACATAGCCACATATACTCATATACTCATAAGCTTGTCAAATAAAAATATCATTTATAATACAATTTACGGCCTCCAAATTACTCAATTATCAACGAAGATCAAATATTCACATAATCCACAAAATACTTTCATTTAAATTTATTTATTTGCATATAGCAAAATTTCTCTTTTTATAGTCATTTTCTTTGCATAAAATCCATAATTAACATTTAAAAATAAACTCTAGATAATTTACAATAATAATAGGTTTGTTCACAGTTTGTATAAATCAAATTCTCTTAAAAGACGTCTCAATCACGGTTCCTCGGGTATGACTTCCTTGCCTTTACCGGAAGGCTCTCCTCCCAAACATATTGAAAAAAAATTATACAATTCACCACATTAATGCTAAATCACTATATAATTGATTTAAATCCTATACTAGTGCATGGTATGAAATGTAATGGCCTAAAACGGTTTAAACGCGGTATTAGTCTATTTTCGGCACTTTGCTCGATAAATTGCTAACGCGCTCCATTTTTGCTCTAAATTGTCCCATTCTCTCTCCAACATTTCTAACCATTAGATATCAGCCAATAACACTCTGAAATCACCAAAATCAGATCACTTTCCTCCTTGGAAAATTTGATAAAAAATGGGACATTAACCCGGTAAATTTTCTACTTTGTTTTTCTATCACATTTAACCATTTTTCATCATCTTCTCTTCATTTCTATTTGAATAAAATCAGTTCATCACCATTGTACAGCATTGAAGAGTCGGCCTAGGGTGGGTATTGTGAAAATTTCATGCTTTCTAGTCCAATTTAATTTCTAAACACATTTAACTAACTAAAACTATCAATTTAACTAAGAATAAAAACTTAAAACTTTCAAAATCTCCCCCACTAAAATTCAGTCAGCCCATGGATCCACTTTTTGATCTCTCTCCTCAAGCATGCTAAATGGAAACAAAGACTTAGGAATGGTAGAAATCGAGCTAAAGTCGAGAAATCTTACCGTTAGTTGCAAAAACGGGCAAAAACCGTGAATTTCTCTTCGAATTTTCAACTTTTCTTTTGTTTTTCTCTTTTCTTCCTTTCCTCCCTATTTTTCCCTTTGTTGTTCCCTTATGGCCGAACCTCCCTTTGACTTAAGCTTAAATGGGCTGATTTTTATTAAAATAGTATTAAATCACTTAAAAGTGCCATGTGTCATTTTCTCGTGGGCCTGCTTTTAAAATTTCGTTCTTTAAATTTCAAATTTTCACCACTTCAAATACCATGATTATTCATACCAAAAATGAATAAATCCTATGATTTTGACAAATTTTGACTGGTGAAAATTACGATTTTACCCTAGGGGTGACAACATTACCGTTTTGCCCATATGTTCCGAAAATTGCCGGAACTGAAAATTTTCACTTCCTATCACTAAATTATACTCCAAATAGTCAATATTAATAAAAAATTTCACTCTATGGTTAATTTATTGTCTTAGGTGGCAAAATGATGATTTTACCCTTGGACATCAAAAATTTCAAATTTACCCCAAATTAACCCTCGAACTCCAAAATATCATTTTAAGTCATTCTTGGACTGTAAAATATTAAATTTCATCTTAAGAATCTTATTTGAACTAGTTCGAGGTTAAATCAACTTAAGTGTACCATTAGGTATAATACCGAGTTTTTAGCTATTCTTTGAGACTTTCCTAGCATACAAACATGTTGTTCATTGCATGCATGTCATGACATGTATTTATAGGGTCGGGCTTTACAACTCTACCCCCCTTAAAATAAAATTTTGACCTCAAAATTTCACTTATCAGGTTCGACGAATAAATGCGGGTATTGGTCCTCATCTGGTGTTCTACTTCCCATGTCATTTCCTCTATTCGAGCATTCCTCCACAGCACTTTGACCATTGGAATGCTCTTGTTCTTCAATACTCGATCCTTTTGATCCAAGATACTCACAGGTTGCACTTCGAACTTCAAGTCATCATGCAACTCGATCGGAGGTGCTTCAAGGATGTGAGAGGGATCTGGTACATATTTTTTAAGCATGGAGACATGGAAAACATTGTGGATCTTATCTAACTCCGGAGGTAGTTCTAACCGATAAGCCACTGGTCCAATTCTTTCAATGATTCGGAATGGTCTAACATACCTCGGGTTAAGCTTCCCTCGTTTGGCAAATCGAATCACACCTTTAAACATCCATTAAAATACCATAATTTATTATCATAACATAATCAAGAATAAGTTAATATTTCAAAGTATTCAAATTATTACCTTTCCATGAAGAAACCTTAAGAAAAACCTTATCATTGATCTCAAACTCCAAGTCATTTCTCCTTTTATCTGCATAGCTCTTCTGCCTATCTTGGGCTACCTTCAGTCGCTCTCATATAGCCTTAATCTTGTCATTAGTTAGATCGATCAATTCCATACTAACTAACTTTCTTTCACCCACTTTATCCCAACAAAGTGGAGTACGACATTTCCTTCCATATAAAGCTTCGTATGGTGCCATACCGATGCTAGACTGAAAGCTGTTGTTGTAAGCAAATTCCACTAATGGCAAGTGTCTATCCCAACTCCCAAGAAAATCCATAACACAAGCCCTCAACATGTCTTCCATAGTCTGGATAGTCCTCTCTGACTGACAATCTGTCTGTGGGTGAAAAGCAGTGCTAAATCTTAATTTGGTTCCGAGAGCTTCTTGAAATTTAGGCCAAAATCGATAAGTAAATCGAGGATCTCGATCTGACACTATAGAAACAGAAACTCCATGTAGCCTCACAATCTCATATATATAGAGCCGAGTTAGCTTTTCAATAGAGTATGTACTATGGATAGCTAAAAAGTGAGCGGACTTAGTCAATAGATCTACGATCACCCAGATTACATCTTTTCCTCTATGTGTTCGCTGCAGTCCCAAAACAAAATCCATAGTTACATGCTCCCATTTCCACTCGGGAACAAGTAAAGACTAAAGTGTACCTGCTGGCCTCTGATGCTTCGCCTTAACTTGCTGACATACGAGACATTTTGCTACAAATTCTGCTACATCTTGCTTCATACCCGGCCACCAATAACTGTCTCGTATAGTCCGATACATCTTGGTGCTTCCAGGATGCAATGCATAGGCAGACGAATGTGTTTCTTCTAAAATAGTCTGTCTCAACTAATTATCTTTGGGAATGCAAACTCGGTCTTTGAGCATCAAAATCCCATCATCACTAAATCTATACTTACTAGCCTCTCCATTTTGCAACTTTTGCACTTCCCATTTCAACTCATCATCAGATGGCTATAATTCTCTAATATGATCAAGTAATGAAGGTCGCACAATAAAACTAGCGAGTAGGGACCCATTATCACCATTATCCAAATGGATCCTCAACAATTTCTTCTCAGTCAACATTGAGAAATAAGAACTCTGAAGCCCTGCTAATAAAGATGATGACTTACGACTTAAAGCATCAGCTACAATGTTCACCTTACCAGGGTGATAGTCGATCACCAAGTCATAATCCTTTATTAATTCTAGCCATCGCCTCTGTCTCAAATTGAGTTTCTTTTGAGTGAGCAGATATTTCAAACTCTTATGATCTGTAAAGATACGACATCGCTCACCATATAAATAATGCCTCCAAATTTTCAATGCCAACACTACCACTGCTAACTCTAAATCATGAGTAGGGTAATTTGCCTCATACTTTTTCAACTGCCGAGAAGCATAGGCTATCACTTTCTCATCTTGCATCAGTACACACCCTAATCCCATCTTAGAGGCATCACTATATACTATGAACTTCTTTCCATTAACAAGAAGTACTAGAACGGGAGCGGTGGTTAACCGGATTTTCAACTCTTGAAACCGACTCTCGTAGAGATAATCCCACACAAACTTAACTCCCTTACGAGTCAGGCGAGTCAGTGGTGCAGCTATTAGTGAAAATCAGTGTACAAATCTCCGATAATAACCTGCTAAGCCTAGAAAACTACGGATCTCATTTACTGTCCGCGGTTGCTCCTATTGCACAATTGCTTCAATATTCTTGGGATCAACATAAATTCTAGCTCCAAACACTACATGATCCAAGAAAGCTACTTCCTTTAATCAAAACTCACACTTTGAGAATTTGGCATACAACTGTTTGTCTCGTAAAGTCTGTAGCACTGTACGTAAGTGGGCAGCGTGATCATCATCATTCCTCGAATAAACTAGGATGTCATCGATGAATACTATCACAAATTTAGCCAAGTATGAATGAAACACCTTGTTCATCAGATCCATAAATATTGTTGGGGCATTAGTCAAACCAAATGGCATAACCAAAAACTCATAATGCCCATACCTTGTCCTAAATGTAGTCTTGGGTACATCTTGCTCCTTAATCTTCAACTGATAGTACCCAAACCTCAAATCAATCTTGGAGAATACCATAGCACCTCGCAACTAATCAAACAAATCATCAATCCTGGGTAGAGGATACTTATTCTTGATGGTCACTCAGTTAAGCTGACGATAATCGATACACAATCGAAGAGTATCATCTTTTTTCTTAACAAATAAAATCGGTGCTCCCCAAGGTGAAATACTAGGATGAATGAAACCCTTATCCATCAAGTCTTGCAATTGAACTTTCAGTTCTTTTAGTTCCACTGGAGCCATTCTGTACGGGGGAATAGAAATAGGTGCGGTACCTAAGAGTAAATCAATAGGGAACTCAAGCTCTCTATTTGGAGGTAGTCTCGGTAACTCATCAAGAAACACATCCGGGAACCCACTCACTATTAGGAAATCTTTTAGCTTAGGTTCCCCTCTTGTAGCATCAACAACATAAGCCAAGTAAGCTGGATACCCTTTATGCACCATTTTCAATGCCTTAATTGCAGAGATTACACAAAACGGTAATACTCGACGTTCCCCTACAAATATCATCTCTACTCCCTCATAAGTTCGAAGCACTACTTCTTTTCGAAAACAATCTACGTTCACCCGATGTGTACTCAACCAATCCATACCAAAGATCAAATCAAAGTCCCAGATCTCTAAAGGAATTAAATCACCCTTAAACTCTTCTTCACATATCCTAACTCCACAATCGCTATAACATGTATTTCTGACCAACTGCTCTCCCAAAGGGGTGTGAACTACAATCTCCTCCTTTAGTGCTGACAAGTTTCTATCGACAAATGATGCAAATGCAGTGTTGATATAGGACCTATCCGATCCAGAATCTATTAAGGCATATGCATCTCTACCAAATAAAGATATAATACCTATCACAACCTCAAGTTTGACTCGTGCCTCGTCTTTTGTCACTGCGAATACTTTAGTCGAAGTACGAGTCTGTGGTCCCAAAGATGGATGTGCTGTGACGTTACTCTTTACACCAGATCGAATGGTCACTCCTTGTCTTGGTCGTAGCCTTGATGAATTTTTCCTCTACACCTTAGTGTGAGCTGGTGGGGACGAAGTGGCAGCAGTACCTTGCCCTAACTGCGGGCAACGACTCCTAATATGATCCTGCCGTCCACAACGAAAACAGCTCATCGGTTCCCTACATGTTCTAATATGCAGTTTCTCATAGTTTTTGCACAAATAAGACCCTCGAAGCTTCTCCCAGAAGCAGTCATCGCAGACCTAGTAAATCTCTGTGATCTCTGTTGTGACTGAGCAAATGGAGGTCGTGAAGATGTCACTGATACGGAGGTAGTACTCCCTGTACCCAATAAATCTCGACTTCTCTTCGGTGGCTAACTCGTAGACACCCCTAGGCTTCTCCTCTTAGCAAACTCAGCTAGTATTCTTTTATTCTCATTTACAAGCTTTTCGACTCTCAAGGCAATCTGTACCACCTCTTTATGCGATTCCCTACCTGTCACTGTCATTCGCTCTCTAATCTCGTTACGGAGCCCTTCTTCAAAGTAACTAGCCTGGTTTTGCTTTGATCGCACCAAGTCGGGTACATATAGCATTAGCTCATTAAAACGAGCCTCATACTCCTCTACTGATAAATTACCTTGTCTCAAATTCATAAATTCCCTCTTCTTCTCTTTCTGATGAAAGTACGTGAAATACTGCCCGTCAAACTCTCGAAGAAAATCTATCCATGTGAGAGGAGTTGTGGAGCATGCCTTAACTAAGTTCCACCAAGTACGAGCCCTCTTCTCCAATAACAGAGTGGCTACCATTAACTTCAGATCATCATATAATCTCATATCAGCCAGTGTCTCTAAAACCTGATTAACCCAATCTTTAGCCACTATGGCATCCAACTCACCGGTGAATGAGACACATCCAAGTTGCCTAGCCTTCTTCAGTTACTTGGAGATAGACACATCTTATGCCGGCTGAACTGTAGGAGCAACTTGAGGCACTACTGGTGGAACCTGACTAGCTTGTGCTTGACCAGCCATCGTAATAAGAAATGCTGCTAGTGCCTGTGCTGCCTCAAGTGACATGGCGGGTACGCCAGAAGTAGCAACAGGTGATGGAGGAGGTGTAGGATGCGGGGGACTGTCATGCTGCTCGATAGCAGATGCCACTTTAAAGGAAAACGCAGTCGATTCCTCTTCCACAAGATTCGACTGATTTTGTCTAGGGTGACCTCTCCCCCTACCGATAGGTTCAGTGATATGTGGTAGCTCACGTCGAGGAGGCATGATAATCTAGAAAAGAAAAATAAAGTAATTCGGTCAATCATAGGCTCTATATGCAGACACATCTATTCTACTTAACCTAACCTCACTTAACTTTGGCCACACTGACATTGTAAATTTTAAAATAGTTTCCAAACCAAAACATTTAAAATTAAAAGCTTTTAAACCAAAAGCTCTGATACCAATCGAATTGTCATCACCCAGAACTTCCCTCGGGCCCATGACAACCGTCACGACATCCCGATTGACATTCATTACCTGGAATGCCAACCGAAACCCCGCAAGGCTTACGTACTAGTTTCTTGCCTTCCCTGTGAGTAATTATCTCTAAATATACCATTTCAAGGGTTTACAATTCATTTCCGGCTTAAATAATAAAAAACATAAAATTTGACTCATAAGGGTATTTTGGTCATTTTTCGATGAAAATATTAAAATTTGATAAAAATGTAGTTTATACTTCAAGAATACATAATTCGAAATCGAATTTAAAATCAAAAGTCTAAAACCTACTTTTTAAAGGATTTAAAGTCAAATTTTACTATTCAAAAATATTGATTAAAATATTTCATTTTCTTATAAAATAATATTTATAGACACGCGTGTAAGTAATTTTTTTGTAGCGTGAAAGTAAAATAAATTAATACATATATTAATTTACAAAGTTATAATGTACAATAATAATTACAATGACAAGTGGGCTCATAACTATACAGAAACAACAATGGTGATAAACCTACTATCTATAGTGGTACGACGATCTACAGTAATCCTCGACAAAATTTGGTATCTACAAGCTACCACAGGCTTGAAATGTTTGGAAAGGAGGTGGGTGAGATTTTACAATCCTAATGAATAAACAAACATTATCATAAACATCTAAAGGTAAGTAAAATGGAGGCAAGTTTAAATAGATATTACAAACCATTTCATAAAGTTTTCATTTTATTTCTTAAACTATGAAATATTTGTAATTTACCAAAATAGTTGTTAAGGCTTATGACTTTTATCAAAAACATGGCTCAAGCCAAAACTATTCATCGAGGATACCTTAACGGAAGCATCTAACCGAGTTTGCCAAGGTTATTACGACATTTACATGTTAAACACATCTTAGTTTTGAAAACAAGCCATTCTTTGGCGTTGGCCGAGATACACATTCACGTGGGGGTTCGACGTGAAGTGAACTTAGTACTGCCTCAGGAGTTACCCTCCATGACTCTACAACCGGAGTAACTATATAATCGGATTTATGGTGCCCCTATAATAGGTGGTCCATGGAAACCCGTCACTGCAGCGACTAGGCCCTCCAATTTTAATAAAATTTCGACAGTATATCGTGGCTTTTATTTATTTACCCAGCCAGCATAGTAAAAGACAGTTTACATTTATTCCCAATAACGTTTTAAACATAGCCACATATACTCATATACTCATAAGCCTATCGAATAAAAACATAATTTATAATACAATTTACGGTCTCCAAATTACTCAATTTTCAAAGAAGATCAAATATTCACATAATCCACAAAATACTTTCATTTAAATTTATTTATTTGCCTACAACAAAATTTCTCTTTTTATAGTCATTTTCTTTGCATAAAATCCATAATTAACATTTAAAAATAAACTCTAGATAGTTTACAATAATAATAGGTTTACTCACAGTTTGTATAAATCAAATTCTCTTAAAAGGCGTCTCGATCACGGTTCCTTGGGTATGACTTCCTTGCCTTTACCGAAAGCCTCTCCTCTTAGACATATTGAAAAAAAATTATACAATTCACCACATTAATGCTAAATCACTATATAATTGATTTAAATCCTATACTAATGCATGGTATGAAATGTAATGGCCTAAAACGGCTTAAACGCGGTATTAGTCTATTTTCGACACTTTACTCGATAAATTGCTAACACGTTCCATTTTTGCTCTAAATTGTCCCATTCTCTCTCCAACATTTCTAACCATTAGATATCAGCCAATAACCCTCTGAAATCACCAAAATCAGATCACTTTCCTTGGAAAATTCCGTCAAAAAGGGGACATTAACCCGGTAAATTTTCTACTTTGTTTTTCTATCACATTTAACCATTTTTCATCATTTTCTCTTAATTTCTATTTGAATAAAATTAGTTCATCACCATTGTACAGCATTGAAGATTCGACTTAGGGTGGGTATTGTGAAAATTTCATGCTTTCTAGTCCAATTTAATTTCTAAACACATTTAACTAACTAAAACTATCAATTTAACTAAGAATTAAAACTTAAAACTTTCAAAATCTCCCCCCCTAAAATTTGGTCAGCCCATGGATCCACTTTTTGATCTCTCTCTTCAAGCATGCTAAATGGAAACAAAGACTTAGGAATGGTAGAAATCGAGCTAAAGTCGAGAAATCTTACCGTTAGTCTTGAAAACGGGCGAAAACTGCGAATTTCTCTTCGAATTTTCAACTTTTCTTTTGCTTTTCTCTTCTCTTCCTTTCTTCCCTATTTTTCCCTTTGTTCCTCCCTTATGGCTGAACCTCCCTTTTACTTAAGCTTAAATGAGCTGATTTTTATTAAAATAATATTAAATAACTTAAAAGTGCCATGTGTCATTTTCTCGTGGGCCCGTTTTTAAAATTTCATTCTTTAAATTTCAAATTTTCACCACTTCAAATACCATGATTATTCATATAAAAAATGAGCAAATCCTATGATTTTGACTGGTAAATATTACGGTTTTACCCCATGAGTGACAAAATTTCTGTTTTGCCCCTATGTTTCGAAAATTGCTGGAACTAAAATTTTGCACTTGCTGTCATTAAATTATACTCCAAATAGTCAATATTAATCAAAAATTTCACTCCATGGTTAATTTATTATCTTAGGTGGCAAAATGACGATTTTACCCCTAGACATCAAAAATTTCAAATTTATCCCAAATTAACCCTCGAACTCCAAAATATCATTTTAAGTCATTCCTGGATTGTAAAATATTAAATTTCATCTTAAGATTCCTATTTGAACTAGTTCGAGGTTAAATCAACTTAAGTGTACCATTAGGTATAATACCGGGTTTTTAGTTATTCTTTGAGACTTTCCTAGCATACAAACATGTTGTTCATTGCATGTATGTCATGACATGTATTAATAGGGTCGGGTTTTACACCTTCACATTTCTCTGTCCTTTATTTTTCCCATCCGTGGTGTGTGCGTGTGCCTTTTGAAGAGGATTTGAATCATGCTAAGGTTATGAAATGTAGCAGAATATTGTTAAAATTTTAATCCCCTAAGCCATGAATTACTTTAATTGAAACTAATCTAAAAAAAAACAACAAGAGAAAGATTTCGACATATTTGAAAGTTGGATGTCTGCTTTCTTCTGTGGAGTCCTCCTTGGCTTTTTGTTTTTAACTTTTGTACAGTAACTAGGACTTATCAAATTGTAGCAACACAATTGTCATGCCTCTAGTGGTGATTCATATAGTGATTTGCCGAAATCTCTTTACTAAAAGTGTGCGAATCTCTAAGCTAAAATTTGTGCTAGCAAACTCCCAACTTTGAGGTCCTTTGTGTTTCTCTCTTACGACTGTGATCCTATCTCAACACATGAAAAAAAAAAACAGAACTCTTCTGTTCATTCAAAAGGCATTTACAAGATTCTTTTATAGAGTGAATTGACCTACTTTATATCCAACAAAGATTAGAAAAATGTCTTGGGCTAATTAGGCCTTTATTTTAATACTCCATCAAATCATATGTGATTTAGCTAAATATTTAATTTGATTAAGCCTCTATAAATCCAATTAGATCACATCCAATTGAATTCAAATTAATTTCAACAATTCACCTTATGTGTATGACCCATTAGGTTCCCAACATATTAGTAATAAACATAAATTAATTCTATTAAGAATTTATATTAATATTTATAGATCATGAGCAGCATCTAGTAATAGATCATGTTCACCCAAATGTTAGGAGAGTCAATATGATTTGACTAACTTTTTAGTGTATAGTAATTCAGTGTAATTCAATCTTTCCATCATATATCCCAAATAAATAGAAAGTATGGCACAATGTCTCCTTTCTAACTTGTTCATATTTGTCTTCTAGTTTCCATATTGACCTATCAAGGTTACCTTGGGCAAGGACTTTTACTTAATTTAAGCTAGGAATAAGTGATATATGTCCCCTTCAAATCACTTGGGTGATGAATCCTCTCTAACCTGCTCATTCATCTTTGCATGCTTCATGTTATGCCCAAAAGTACCCTATTTGAGCATTTGGTCACCTCCAAACCCGTACAAGTGAAATCAAAGCATGACAATTCACATACAAGATAACCTAGTATCACAAGTCTAAGGATTACTTACATTATTGACACATGAAAGTACTTCCTTAAACACTTAAGTAAAAGGCTAAATGAAACTCTCGTAGCTGGTCATGTTCAGTGAACATGTTCCTTAACAAGCACCCACATACTATCCCTAAGTATCTTGCATACTTCAACCTATGAGATCAGTTGGTTACTTTCAAAGTAAGGAGGCTTAGCATGTACCAACGTTTAAGCATTGTCAATCTCTTTATTTTTGACAATACAATGACCATGAACATATTTAAAAATAAGGCTTCCGATGAATACTTCCTTAACATCTCGAAATCTCTCAAAGATTGGCAGTAACGAACTTCCATCCACCCTTTTCGGTATATTGTTCAAAGCGCTGACCTTTCCCTTTCGTTCCTCGTTTTTTTTCTTTTCTATTTTGCTAATGATGCTTGTAACAGAATTAGTGAGAGCCAATCAAATAAACTCACTGGCCAATAAATATGCACAATAAGGCTGGACCTCACTGTAAGTCATTGGGTCCTTATAAATCAAACAAGCATAACAGCGAAGAGTTTAGAAATAATTCTAAATAAATTTAGACATTGTTCTGGTTTCCGCATTTTTGTTGCTTGTTTGACTTAGTCTCCCTCACATCTACAAGATTGTGTGCTTAATAAGAAGTTTGCATCAGCAAATAGTGGATAATTTTCTAAGTTGACCCCATTTTAATAATGAGCAAATGTCCAGTCTTTTTATTTTATTTATTTTTGGGTTTATAAGTAAAGAAGTATGCAACCTTAAATAGTTAGGAAACTTGTTATAGACAGTTGGCTGGTTTCAATTTTCTAAGTGGACATGACGTGGGCTTTCAGCCACCGTGCCAAAATTGCTCTTCGCACTTGTTATCTTTCCATGGTTCTGTAGTTGACTGTTTCACTTGACTAACTTTCGATTCCCTTTTTAACGTTTCCAACTGGTTCGGCCACATGATTAATTTTTAACGTTAGCTTCGTACCTCCATCCAACAATCCAATGGCCAAATAGAAGAGACTAGTAATTAAGAGAGTTTCACAGAATGTTCCCAAGTGATTTCGCCACATGATTTTTTGTTAATTAGTTACGGAACATATGTCATTGTAATTATAGTAGTTATAAATCATTAGCAGCTTCAAGAAACACCCAGATAAAGTCAGTATCTCTACACACCGCTGATTTGGCAAGAGAGTCTGCAACCTCGTTCGCTGACCTGCGAATTTTAGCTTTGCAATCATTTGGCAATTGGCAACAATGGAGATTCATTAGGTTTGGCCATGATTTTTTGTTAATTAGTTACGGATATATAATTATAATAGTTATAAATCATTAGGTTTTGGGTTAAACAAAGGATTTATAATTCTTTCTTATATCATAAATCATGCATGTTTTCTCATTTTATTTTAAGATTTAATTTAAAATCGTAAGCGTTGATTCTCAAATTAAATCCAATAATTATTGAAATCTGCTCCTAGATATATATAGAAATCAAATTATAAGTAAGGGTCTATATGGTAACTGAAAATAACTTGCTCGACAATATTTTTTTAATGCAAAATATGTTAAAAGAAAATTTCATATTTTTTAATATTTGAATAAATTGTCGAAAACATTTGCTATCATTTGGGTGATTTTATGAAAAATATTTTCCATCACTAGTGGAGTTATTTGGATATTGAAGATTTTAAATAGAAATTGATTACAAAGCAATAGTGTCATTTAGGTATTACTAATTTAAGATCAAAATTAATAATATACATAAAAATAAACAAAATCAAAAATAATATTTTCCAAAATATTTAACCACATATTTATAATTAAAATAAACTCTAATTTCCAATCACCATCTCTTCATTTTCTTTATATGCTTGTCTTTGTTTTTACTAATTGAATTACATCATAAAACAATTAAATAGTAAAATTTTCTTTTCTGTTCAATTTATTGCTCTCACTGTCATTTGTCATTAATTCAAAACTAAGTAGTAATCAAGAAAAGGGAAACGCAAAACCATGTTCAAAACCCATAAAATAATAATATGGTAGTATAAACACAGAGCTATGTTCAAAACCCATAATATTCTTGTTCCTTACTCTTTTATGGTCTTTCGATTTTGTTCTTTTTATATTTTTTTAAAGATTTTTTTTTTTTTTGCGGTTTATGAATAAAGAAGCATGCAACCTTAAACAGTTAGGAAACTTGTCATAGACAGTTGGCGGGTTTCAATATTATAAGTGCACATGACTTGGGTTTTCAGCCACCGTCCCTATAATTGCTCTTCACACTTGTTATCTTTCCATGGTTCTGTAGTTGACATGCACATGAAGGATAAAAACAAATTACATTAGAAAGATGCATTTTATTTTTAGTGTGTGAACCAATATCTTTTTATTGTTGGCTGCTTCACTTGATTAACTTTCTGTTCTTTTTTTAACGTTTCCAATTGGTTTGTCCACAAGAATTCCTCTGAGGACGGTATCATAGGGACTACCAATAACGGCTGACGTGATACCAAACTTCAATCTTGTCATCAGGTAGAACTCATGCTTGGAGAATCGAGCTTTGGTCTTACTTATGATAGTCCATAACTCATCCTCAATGGTGTCGAGTTGATTGATTCTGTGCAATATTAGGTTGCACACAAGATTAATGCATAATAAACTTTTTTCTAATTTAACGTCCATCAGATGCCTAAACCATGTTCTTTTCATTGCTTCCAACTCATGTGCTTTTCGTAGCACCTCATGTAAGACATACAGTTGCATCCACTTACAGTGAACATTAATGCCAGCATTAAAACCCCATTGGTCCCTTGGTACACAAAGCAAAGCTTCCACGCTTTCTTGCTTTGTTCCTGTTCTAGCCGTCAACAACATAAAAATAGATAACATTTCTATTTAGTAACTATGACCAATGAAGATTAAAAAAACAATAACTATTTCTCACTATATTTGCATATATAAAAACAAAATAATTTAAACACGTGTGAAGCATAAATTATTAAGTAAATCAACATATACATATTAAAGCATTAAACTTGAGCCAAAAAAATACAAAATTGACGCAATGATGGTCACGCAATGCCATACAAATAAAATTCATGCAGTGCCATACATCCAACATTTGCAGATTTTCATATAGATAACAGTTACACAACACCCTACAAATAACAATGACACAATGACCTATGTAAAACAATCATGCAATGCAATATAGATAACAGTCACACAATGCCCTATCAAGCAGTCATGCAATAGCTTATATTCAATCATGCAATAAGTTGCCAACAAGTCACACAATGCAAAAAACCCCTAAACCAATTACACACACTGTAAGCGATACCATGCCTAAAACCAATCATGCATAAAGTATCAACCACTCACATAAACCCTTAAAAACCCATTTCCTATCAACCAATGACACATGCTTATCAACTAATCATGCATGCCTTGTCACCGTTCAAGCCAAAAACCACCAACAATACCAAATTCAAATTTATATTCAACAACTTCAAATAACAAGAATATCAATATGAATAAGCAATATGTCAAGCCCAGCCCTAAAATATCTGCCATGTTATACATGTGACTGATAGAGTGATTGTATATTTGAACAGCTCGAAAAAATATTTAAAAGTCGGTATTATAACTAGAAGTACAACTGAGATGATTTAAACCTCGAACAAGTTCAAATAAGGATTTTAAGAATGAAATTGAGGATTTCACAATCCAGGGATGACTCAAAACAATGATTCAGAGTTCGAGATCCGAATTGGAGTCAATCGAGAATATTGACCGATTAGGGGCAAAATGGTCATTTTGCCACATAAAATTTTAAATTGATTATTTGATGAAAATTTTGACCAAGATTAATCATTTGAAGTATAATATGATCATTTGAAATATAATATGAAGTTTAGCAGTGATAAATTTAATTTCTCTATATTTTTGGAGCACAAGGGTAAAATGGTAATTTTACCATTAGAGGACAAAACGAGAGTTTTTAGAAAAAGATTTTGGCCCCATTTGATTAAGATTTATCAATTGAACTGTTATTTGAGGTTGAAAAGTGGGAAAATATAATTTCGGTACATTTCGGAGTATAGGGGCAAAATCGTAATTTTTTCACCCCGGGAGAAAATTTGTAATTTTTCACCTCAAACACTTGTCAAGACCAAGGGATTTTATTCAGTACGGAATTGGAGAAATATGACAAATGTGTGGTGGAGAATTAAAGGATAAAAGTCAAATAATTAAATTTTTGGACCAATAAGCATGTGACATGTGGCAAGTCACATTATTTTATTATTAAATAATTAAAATTTTGGACCAATAAGCATGTGACATGTGACAAGTCACATTATTTTATTATTAAGCCATAAAAATCAGCCCATAATCCCCATTTTCTCTCACCATATTTGGCCAAAAAGGGAAACAAGGCAAGAAGAAAAGAAAACAAAGGGGAAAAACCAAAACCTAGCCAAGAAATCAAGAGATCTCATTGATTTTTCAATGATCAAGCAATAAAAAAGGTATAATCTTTTAATTCTGCTTAAAACCTAGCTTACCCATGCTTTATTTCTTATTTTCCATGGCTGAAAATTGAGTTAGCATGCTGAAATCATGGAGGCCGAATGGGTATCGAAGAGATTAATGATGGGAATGGCTTGAATTTGAGTTATGTTAGTGTTTAAAGTTAGTTTAGTATGTTTAGAAGTAAAACAATAAGGAAAAATTCCATTTCCCCCACCAATCTTCCATGGCCGAATGCCTCATGGTGTGTGTGTGTGATGAAATGATTTCATTTCAAGTGAAATGGGTTAGAAATTGATCAATTGTTATGACAAATTGATGTAGGAAAAATTTTAGTGATAATGCCACATTATAGTCGAATTTTTCTATGAAGCAATGAAAAGGAAATTAAGCTGAATTTTCTGTTAATTGACTGATAATTGATAATTTGTGGTATTAGAAAAGGAATGATGCAATTTGGAGTTAAATTGGACGCGTTAGCAATTTAATCGGATAATAGGTCAAATTAGGTCAACACCGTATTTTAACGATTACCCGAGTAGTTCATGCATTCATGTAGAAATTAGGTTAGGTTTATGTCAAATTAGCACAATTGTGATAATTAATTTATTGTGCAAATTGTCACGGTGGTGAGGTCTTTGATGAAGGCAAGGAAATCGCACCAGAGGATTAGTAGTTGGAGTACCCGGAATTGATTTCTGAAAACTGTGAGTAAACTTATTATCGTCTTAATTATCTAGAGTAGTTTTTATTCAATAGTGTGATTTTATAGAAATTGGGTTTAAAATGGTAAATTATTATGTTTTATGAATAAATGTGATTTTATAAAATGATTTTATGAATTTTTCAGAAATTAAATGATGATTTTGAAATTAGAGTAATTGAAGACTGCCTGATTGTGTTATAAATTTTGTTTTAAATTAATTGGCTTATGACAATATGTGAGCATGAATGGCTAGACTGGTTTATGTTGAAATTATATGTACTAAGTATTCAGCCTTGAGAGGCTAGATTGCAATAAATTGCCATGTCATGCTAGTTAAGATTTTATAAATAAAGTGGTAGATAAAATAATCCATAATCTCTGTAGTGGACAGTCTTGTTGGCCAGCCTAAGAGAGGGGGCACAGAATTAGATTTACCTTACCTCGATCGGAGAACCGTGTGTGGGGTGTATCCGGAGGTAAAGATTTGAGTGCACATCACGTGGACCACCGCATGAGAGTGAGACTCAGCCAACGTTAAGACATGGCTAGATTTTCAGATATAAAAATGTATTCATTTGTATATGACACTGAATAGTCTTGGCGGTCTCGGTCAGATGCCTTTACAGGGGTATCCCCGAGAATGATTTTGGCAAGAGCCAAGTCAAGATTTTGGAAGATTCATAAGCCATGGTAATTATTCGAGTAAAATAATTCTATTTTACTCAGTTAAAATGAGTTAAGATTAGGTGAATTGTAATACAAAGAATGAATTTGAAATTGTCTCATTTTACTTGACTTTAGATAGTTTTGATGGTATCGGTTTACTCACTGGGATTTTATAATCTCACCACTCTCCTTTCCACCCTTTCAAGACTGAAATAATTAGTAGATAGCCGAACATTGTTGAGGACTAAAGTTGGATTGCAACCTCACCAACAGTAAGCTCACTGTCCTCTCTACTATTGTTTATTGTGGGCCCACGTGTCATTGAAAATGTAACTGCACACTCTGATTTTTCGTTTTATATTATGTATGAATAAATTTAGCTTTTACGCTATAAAAATTGTTTATCAATAACTCTAAAAAAAATTATTTTATAAGAAATTAGCTTATTTTATTGAATATTTTTATTATATTTTAATAGTTATAATTTTACTTAAAAATAGTGTTTTAGAAATCTAAATTTATTTTAAATCATGAATTATGTGTTTTACACTCACCTGCTACATTTTTGGTCAAGTTTAGAAATTTTGAAGAAAATGACCAAAATGCGCCTGTGAGGTGAAAAATTATTTTCTATTGTTTTGAATTAGAAAATGTTTAAAATCCTTAAGAAATGATGTTAGGTAATGATTGCTCACAGGGGAGGTAAGAAAACTTATACGAAAGCTTTACGGGGTTTCGACTGGTATTCAGCGTATGATACTTGTCGAGAAGTCGCAGTAGTTGTCATGGGCCCGATGAGTGTTCCGGGCCTATCACGACCCAATTCCCGAGCCATGACCGGCGCAAGGACCCAATAAGCATAGCTCACCAAGCCCAAGCAAGCTTATTTTCATTTACTTTATTCCACGTATACTCGTGTGAAGCATCCACACGTAATGCACCCAGTGCACACAAAGCCAAATTCCAATGGCATTATAGATAATAACATACATGCACTCTATCAGTCATGTATTCAACAATTTACATTGCACACACATATTTACATGCATACCAGTCAAACATAAACTTTGACAATGTACATTATATGTACATAACCACAATACAAAAACCCATGACTTCCAGCGGAGACATTTACAATAAAAACGGGCAACTATTGAATGCCATACACCTACTAGGAGATGAACTACGGGGACTCCTTGATCTAAGGCCCAACAGTCTCTTGATCTGAAAACATGAATTTTTATAAAAACGTGAGTACAATACTCAGTGAGTGAATATTAGAAGGGAACAAGCAATCTTAATAAGGAAATTTGACAATCATGATGCACCAATTGAAAATGAGACAGTTTTTGATCTAACTAATATTTAAACCCCTTTTCACTTACCCGAGATTTATTCTAGCTAGATAGCAAAATCAACAATTTTCGCCGTAGTGAAATTTTTATCGCAATGAAGCGAGATCAAAACCCGTCGCTGCACGAGGGTTTTGCTCATCCGTATGAGGGTTTCGTGTTAAACCCCTTTTTCTCAATTTAAGGCAATTCGCATACCATACAATCACATATATATACATAGACATGAGCAATCATATATATATACACACAAAGACATTTATCTGAGCACTTGCAGGCGTTACGTATCACCGTCCCTGCAAGCCCCTGGACAACGAATCATGCTTTACCAAAGTTCATGTGTGATAAATTTTCGGGAATCGTGGGTGTTACGTGTCGCCGTCCCCACTTTGCTCAATTCTGAATTTCTAGGAATTCGTGGGCACTACGCATCACCTTCCCTACTTTGCTCAATTCTAAATTTCTAGGAGTCGTGGGCGCTACGTATCGCCGTCCCCACTTTGCACATACACGATTACATCAAGTTCACATAGATTTCTTAACCATACATGTAAGCATCATATAATGGGCAATATTCAACACAATCAAATTTCACATCAATTAAATAATATTTCATGAAAAGCTTGTTCCCAGATTTCCTTTCTTTTTAAAAAGAGTTGAATAAAATCATTTAAGCATTTTATTCAAGCGCATTCATATTTCCCCAAAACCAATTTGAAATGCAAATCCATTCACAGGTTTACCGAGAGTCGAATTCGAGCGCTTCAACTGCTAATCCTTGAATGCGATTTTCTAGCCTTTATCCGAGGGCTCACCACCTTGACACAGAATAAAATTAAAAAATTTACTATATTGCCCCTAAGCTAATATAAACTAATTTAAATTGGTAACGCATGATACGCAAATACAAAAATGCGTTTGATTATCGCTTAATCGCGGTATCGATTAAATTCGACCGATCACCCGATTAATTTACGATTGTGTCCAAATCACCTCCAATTTAATCCATTTCTCCTCTAATATCTTAATTCATCACATATCACTTAATTAGTGCCAATTTCAGTATTAAAACTTTTCCATTTCTTCATGGAAAAATTCGGCATTACAGTGCATTAACACTGAAAATTTTCCTACTACACTTTTTCACTTTAAATTTGTCATTTTCTAATTTATTTCATTTCAAATGAAATCATTTCATTTTCCAATTTCAGCCTATGGTTTTCGGTCTTGCAAGATTCATGGGGAAATCAAATTTTCTTTTTACAGTTTTGCTTTCTAACATGCTAACCTACCTCCAAACACTAACATAGTCTAGAATCAAGCCAATCCAACAATCTTTCCTCATCCATACCCATTTTTCAGAATTAAACTCATCATGATATCTCAATATTCAACCATGGAAATCAAGAACAAGAGCATAGGTAAGCTAGGGTTAGAGTAAATCTAAAGAAAAGTACCTTTGTTTTGCTTGATTCTTGGAAAACACTTGAAATCCCTTGATTTTTAGCTAATTTTTCTTGTTTTTCCCCTTTGTTCTTCCTTTCTTCATGCCAAGGCCGAATATGATGAGAGTGAATGAGGGTTAGGGCTGATTTTTATGGCTTTAATAATAAAATAACATAACTTGACACATGGCATAATGCCATTGGTCCGTTTTTAACCTTTTTGACTTTTATTCCAATTCTTTTCCACCACATGATTCTTCTAACTCAAGATATTATCAAATGCTGACCATGGCTGGAAAAATATGTCCTGGTGGTGGAAAATTACCGTTTTGCTCCCGAGATGGTAAAATTACGATTTTGCCCCTATACTCTGAAATATCCCGAAATTATATTATTTTCACTGTCTAACCTCAAATAACACTAATATTGATCAATATTAACCAAATGGGGCAAAATCCTTTCAAAAATTTTCCCATTTAGTCCTTCGGTGGTAAAATTACCATTTTACCCTTGTGCTCCAAAAACACCGAGAATCACAATTTTACACTGTTAAACATCATTTTATAATCCCATAATCATAACTGTATTTCATAAAATTATATTTGATCCAATGTGATCAAATATTGGCTAAAAATCTCCATTAAATCATCAAATGAGAAAATGATCGTTTTGTCCCTAACCGGTCAATTTTCCCTATTGACTCCAAACTGGACCTTGAACTTCGAATCACTATTCTGAGCTATTCTGTGGGTTTCAGAATTTTAAAATTCCTCTTAGAATTTCTATTTAAACTAGTTCAAGGCTCGATTTAACTTAGTTGTACTACTCGGTACAATACTGTCTTTTAATTGAGCTTGACAGGGTCTCACAGGGCCGTGACACAATATGTCTATGTTTATACTCAAAAACTATAAATGAAGAACATTAAGAATAAGAATAACCCTAAACCTTTCTCCACATGATTAAAAATTGAAAAAAAATATATACCTACCTTTCTCAAAAGAATGTGAATTTTCTCTCACTGCTCAATATATGAACTACTATTATGAGAAAAACCACTCCATAATGCCTCTATCACTGCTCAAAATGCTCAACAGTTGACCAACTGAGGAATGCTTTCATGAGAATGCTTTGTAGAAAGACGTATGGTCTATCAATGAAAACTGAGGAGTTACAAAGCTTGTAAACATACTTGACACAAACATATGGGTCGAGTTGAAGTGTGAAGCCAAATATATGGATCAGTTGCATTAAGGATAATTTTATTCTAATTAATTTTTCTTATATAAAAATAGTTAAAATTATAATGAGGTTATTTTTAAAAAATACCTTATGCATGAGGCTTACTTTTGTAAAGAAATTTAAATCAAATAAGCATAACAGCTAAGAGTTTAGAAATAATTCTAAATTTAGACAGTGGTTTACACACTTTTGTAGCTTGTTTGACTTTGCCTCCCTCACATCTACTAGAATCTATGCTTACAGAAGGTGCACATAAGGTGTGTTTTTTTGTTTTACTAATAAAAAGTCTACGTCAGCAAAGAATGGATAATTTTCTAAGTTGACCCTATTTTTATAATGAGCAAATGTCCAGTTATTTTTATTTTATTTATTTTTGGTTTATGAATAAGAAGTATGCAACCTTAAATATTTAGGAAACTTGTTATAGACAGTTGGCGGGTTTCAATTTTGCAAGTGGACATGACGTCGGCTTCTAGCAATCGTGCCTATAATTGCTCTTCACACTTGTTATCTTTCCATGGTCTTGCAGTTGACATGTAGATAAAAGATAAATAAAAATTACATTAGAAATATGCTTTTTGTAATACCCTATACCCTTGTTAGACACAAATAAGACCTTATTGATCAAACGAATAATAATTTGATGCGAATTGACGTGCTAAAAAACAACAAAGGATGAAAGGAACGCTCAAGAATAAAATATTTCACACGTACGGAAACAACAATTAAAAACTAATATTTTCGTCGAGAATGAATTAGTAAGCTGAAGGATGATTTGGAAGTAAACCGAGACATAATAATGCATTTCGAGACCAAAGAAGGCAAGTGAAAAATTTTGAAATAAAATAATATTTTATTCTATAAAGTAATAGTAAAATATTAATATTTTATATGTTATCGAATTAGTCATGAAAAATGAAATATGACTAATTTAAGTGGGGGAGGAGAAATAAAGAAGAATTTTGAAGGAAAATGATGGTAAATGTACAATGTAATTTTTTTTAATCAAGCTAACGCGATGAGTAAATATTTAATTATTATGGTGACACTGCATTGAAATGTGACATCAATATTTTGATTATACACGTGTAAAAGAATGGAGATGGAAGGAAATTAAAATTTTTACACGTGTTGGAAGAATCAATTTTAAAATATGAAAATTAAAGGGAGGTGTGTTAAATAAAATGAAATTAAGATATGATAGGTAAATTTTATTATTTTTAAGAAATAAAATAAATAATAAAATAATAAACAAACAATAATAATAATAATAATAAGAGAATTGGGAGGTGGCGGAAATATAAGGATGAGAAAGAGAAATGAGTAAATAATATAAAAATTTTTGGAACGAACATCACAAGGAGTCATATCCGCTCCCCTCATTATTTGTCCATTATGTTTCACTTTGAAATGGCTTACGACAGCCATTCTTGGAGCAGGTCTGCCGAGCAAAAAAGGGAAAGAAAAAGAAGAGAAAAATGGGAGAGAAAGATGCCGTGAATTGAAGGGAAGAAAAAAGGCCAAAATTCAGTAATTTTGAGGGAGAAGAAAGTTGATTTTTTTTTGCACTTTTAGGGAGGAAAGGAAACTGGTTTTACTGTAAATTTTAGGAAAGAAAAAGAGAGCTTTTTGTTGCTGATTTTGGAGGAGAGAAAGAGCTAATTTTGGAGGTTGAAAGATGCATCTATGGTTGCTAATTTTTGAGGTTTTTATGGCTGAAATTATTGAGGTTTTGCTATTGATTTTTGGAGCCATTTGCTATTGGTTTTGAGAGAGGAAAAGCAGCTTTGTGCTGCCAAAAATTTGAAGAAAAAGGAGTTGAGTTTGAGGTAGAAAACTAAGGAGTGTTGTTGGAAGTTTTGAAGGAAAAAATCGATTAAGAACGGGAGCTGAGTTGAAGGCTAGCGGTGGTGAGAAAGGAAGGAAGAGAAGTGAGGCCAGTTGTGAGTGAAAAGAGAGGAGGAAGGTGCTGCCACCGATGGAGGAAGAAGAGAGAGAAAAAAAAAGATGAAGAAAAGAAAAATGAAAATAAAAAAATAAAAAAAATGGGCATGGCGCAAATAAGAAAAAAAATGGGCATGGCCTAAATAGGAAATAAAATGAGCATGGCCCAATAGGAAATAAACGAAAATGCTCATGGAAAAGGCCCAATGGCAATAAGGAAAAGAAAAGTCCAAAAGAGAAAATTTACTGTGGAAATTTGGAAGTGCTTAAGTGAATATAGTGCACTATAGTGACGTGCCGAAGGAATTGACAAGCGATCGGCAAGTAGAAAATAACGATGTAATATATTGCTATTTCGAGGTGAGTATGGGGTGTCAATTTTAAAAATTCCATATATATACATGTACGTATATTTTACGTGAAGTGTAAAATTTATGGATAGTATGAATTGGTAGAAATTTTAGAAAATTGTGAATGCAAATTATTTTTAGAAATCATTTGAAATATATATATATATAAATTTTACATAAAGTGTTTTAAACCGAGAAACAAGTTATTCGAAATGATTTACATCAAAGAAAAATATGCTTTATCGTTTGTATGGTGTGCATTCATGAAATTTATTACGTATTTACCATGCTAATTTAATATAAAAATATCATGCAAATAATTACAATGAACATTTTACGAAAAGAGAATTTTAACACGATACGGGGATCGATATTTTGAGAAGGATTTAAGATATCCCATTGGAAAATCAAATTTGAATTCTTTTGAAAAGAGATTCTATTTTAACCAAGAGATTCTAGAGTAAGCGAAATATATATAATTCGATTATATATATATGTGGTTTCAATTGATGGCTTATGACAATGTAAAGGCATGGATGACTGGAATTATGTTTGTATGGATTATATGAACGGTTTTGTTTTTTCTTTTAACTTTGACAGACTGGGTAAAATAAGATTTATCATGCCATGCCACTTAAATTTTTATTGATTTGGTGGAATATTGATTAGTCACTGCAGTGACGGGTTTCCGTGGACCAGCCTTTTAGCGACCATTCCCCGGTGACTACCGACGTCCGAGACCTCCTGGAAAGACCCGCCAAGTCTCGAACATGCCTGTCCAAATTTTCTCGTTCATCTATTACATTATTGAATCTTCATATAATATTTATTCTTTTCTATACTAGATTAAATAAAAAATATAAAAATCAATGCGAACTTTTTTCATTTTATTCGCAAATATGTGTATTAAAATTTCTAATCTCTAAATTATTGCTTATTTAAAAATTTAGAATTTCGTCTATAAGTTAATAAATAAAATACTATGACTTAACCTCTAACAGCTAACAAGTACAGGTACAGGTACAGGTACAACGGAGCGACTCATAATAAAATGCTAGAAGATAAACTTTTGATCTCTAAGGTCATAACTCCAAATGTACTTCTCGACAGTATCAGCTATCTACGAACTATCTTGAGCCTAAAAACTAGATAGGAAGAGGGATGAGATTATAAAATCCCAATGAGTAAACATATACCAGCTAAATTATCTAAAGTTGAGTAAAAGGAGACAATTTCAAATTGATTCTTTGTATTACAATTCACCTCATCTTAACTGATTTTAACTTAATAAAATAGAATTATTTTACTCAAATAATTACTATGGCTTATGTTCGAATAAATAATATGGCTTATGAATTTCTTGAAATCTTAACTTGGCTACTGCTAAAATCTTTTTTGGGGATACCCCTGTAGAGGCATCTGATTGAGACCGCCAAAACTATTCAGTGTCATATACACATGAATATATTTTTATATATGAAAATCTAGCCATGCCTTGGCGTTGGCTAAGTCTCACTCTTATGCGGTGGTCCAGGTGATGTGCACTCAAACTTTACCTCCAAAGAAACCCTACACACGGCTCTCCGATCGAGGTAAGATAAATCTAATTTTGTGCCCCCTCTTTTAGGCTAGCCCACAGAACCGGTGTCACTGCAGTGATTTTTTTATCTACCACCTTATTTATAAAATCTTAACTAGCATGATATGACAATTTATCACAATCTAGCCTCTCAAGGCTAAATACACAATACATATATAATTTTTGCACAACCTAGTCTAGCCATTCATGCTCACGTATTGCTATAAGCCATATAATTTGAAACACCATTTATAACACAAACAGACAGTCTCCAATTACTATAATTTCAAAACCAATTATTCAATTTTCAAATCAATTTATAAAAGTTCAATTTATTTCGTAAATCCAATTTATTTTGTAAATTTCACAATTTTCTCGTAAAATCAACAATTCACCCAATAAAATGATTTTTCATAAAATCATTAAATTTAATAAAACCTACTTTAAATAATTAAGACGATAATAAGTTTACTCACAGCACTAGGAGTTCGTAATACTCCTATTCTCGATCCTTTGTCACACTGCCTCACCTCCTCGACGAACGTTCCTTTTCCATTTCTTCATTTCTTTTTTGGGTCCCTCTCCAACGGGCTTATCCTCCTTTCCTCACATTGGGGTAAGCCCATTTACTTTTCCTATTGGGCCTTGTCACATTTTATTTCTCCATTAGACCTTGCCCAATTTTATATTTTTATTGGGCCTTGCCCATCTAATTACCATTGGACCATTCCCATTTTATTTTTCCTATAATCCATTTTCAATTTTCAATTTTCTTTCTCTTTCTCCTTTCTTTTTCTTTTTTTTTCTTTTTTTTCTTCCTCCTTTCTCCTCCAACCCGTGGCTTCCTCATCACCACCATGGCTTTCCTCCTGTACCGGTGGTGGCTCTCTTCGTTTTTCACCACCGGTCACCATAAAGCCTCCTTCCCATGGCCACAAACCTCCAAGATTTTCAAAAATTTTCAGCCCTCAAACTGCACCTTCAAGTATCCAAACCAGTAGATTTTACACCCAAAATTTTTAGCAATAGCAGCCCAAATTTTCTATACTTTTTGGTAGCATAAAGCTTTAATTTTTTGCACCTTTCTTACACCCAATACTGCACTTTATACCCCCAAAAATAACAGCAAACTCACCCCCTTTCAGCAGATTTTTTAGCTTTTTCTCTCCCCCAAAAACTTACAGAAATTCGACTTCTTCATACCTCTCAAAATAGCCAAATTTCAGCCTTCCTTCCTCCCCCTCTTTCACGGTTTTTCCCTTCCTTCTTTTCGTCCTTTTCGCTCAGCTTTCTCTTGTTTCTTCCCTTTCTCTTTTTTCTTTTATTCTTTCTCTTTGCCGACCTCATCTTCCTTTTTCTCTTTTATCTTTTTTTCTTTCTTTGACCGTCCACTTCTAGACTTTTCTCTTCCATCATCTTTTCCATTTTTTTTGTCTTTTCTTCTCTTCCTTATCTCATTTTCTTTCTTTCATTTTCATGGTTCAGCCCCACCATCCTTTCCACATTCTTCTCTTTTGTTTAACCAACCTTCACTTATTTGGCTTTGTCTTCATTGACTTTTCTTTTCTTGAAATTTCATGGCCGACCCCACTCATTTTATTTCATTTCATTTTCATTTCCTTTCTTGTCTCATGTACATAAATAAATATTTTTTGACTTTTCCACCATTTTTCTTTATTAGTTTATCACTCATTTTATTTTCATATTATTATTATTATTATTATTATTACTTTTAAAATAATAAAATTTTCATTTTATGTCGTACTTTATTTTTATTCAACACCCACCCTTAAATCTTCATGTTTCAAAATTAATTCTTCCCACATGTGTAAAAATTTTAATTTCCATCTATCTTCGTACTAGTACGCGTGTACGACCAAGATATCGAAATCGCAAATCAACGCAGTATCATTATAATATTTAAATACTCTCTCATCGCGTTTACTCGATAAAATCACGTCGTACGTTTTTCGCTGTTTTCCTTCAAAACTATTCTTTATTTCTTCTCCCCCACTTAAATTAGTCATATTTCCTTTTTCATGACTAATTTCTTACCGTATATAAAATATTAATATTTTAATATTATTTTATTAAGTAAAATATTATTTTATTCTAAAAATTTTCACTTGTCTTCTTTGGTCCCGAAACACATTATTATGTGTCGGTTTACTTTTGAATCACCCTTTAACTCATTAATTCATCTCTGACAAAAAAAAATTATTTAATTACTGCTTTTGCGTGTGCGTAATAATTTATTCTTAAGTATTTCTTAGCACGCCAATTCGCATTAAATGATCACTTGTTTGATCAATAAAATCTTATTTATGTCCAACGAAGGTACGGGGTGTTACAAGCCTATTAGAGAGGCACGATAAACTCAGTTATATTTTACCTTGGTACGAGAGGCGCGATGGTAACTCGTAAGGTAAAGCTTTAGAGTTCACTTCATGCAGAACCACCACGTGAGGGTAAACTCAGCCAACGCCAAGGAACGACTGTATTTTCAAATACAAAAACATGTTTTAATTTTATGCGTACATGAATTTTTTTTAACAACCTTGGCAGACTCGGTTGGATGCCTTGGCGCAAGGTGTCACCGAGTATGACTTTTTGGCACGAGCCAAGTTTTTAAAATAGTCATAAACGTTGTTGATTATTTTTGACAAACTGTAAATGTTTTATATGGGTTGAAATAAGTTTTAATATTATGAATTATATTTCTTTGCATGGTGAGAATGAAATTAAATAGTTTTTTGCAGCTCCCCCTGGTTTTACTGATATATGAATTTTACCCTTACGTGCGAGACGATTTGTGAATGATGTATACACCCGATTAATATTTGGTTTCACAGGGGTTTACCGAATTTTATTGATTTACTTTGAGTAGTACATGAGATAATTTTGACTGCAAAGATCTTTTACGAACATGAGGTTTAGAATGATATTGTACTTATTTGGTTTGAAAATGGTTATTAACCTCCTCAATGCACAAATTTTAATTACTTGATTGGATATGCACCTTGGTTGATTACACCTTATAAGAAATCTTCGATTTTTATATAAGGCACAAACCCCCATTTGAAACAAATTGCTTTTATAATCCTGCATTTTTATATTCAATTGATCTATCGTTTGCTTGTTTCTCATCTACACCCTACTCCTTAAGCTGATGATCACTGAGTCTGTGAGACTCACACCCCTCTTGTTTCCCCTTTTGCGAATAGGGATTGACCTAGCATGAAATCATCAACGTGCTCAATTTCCTGTGAATAGGTAAAGACATCTCTTAGCCCATTCCGAGTCGCTCCGCTGTCTAGAGTTTAGTCACATGAAATTTTTACATGTTATCAGTATTGTAAATTCATAAATATGTATTGTTAAAAACTTTGTGTTTTAAATTTAATTGTTATAATTGGAAATGCAATGTCAATAGTGCAATTATTATTATTATTATTAATCATTTACATACGTGTTAGCATATTTAATAAATGTCTTGAGAATTTCGTAAAGGCTTATTTGGTACTTGGCCGAATCTCCCGGAGGTCTCAGACTTTGGTAGAGATTAGGGAAGGGTCGTTATAATATTGGTATCAGAGCCCTAGGTTTAGTTGAGTCCTAGAATATTTTTTCGTCAAACAATGGAATAGTGGAGTCGACGTAGAGTCTTGTTTGTAGTTAGTGACTGCAACACCGATTATAAGCAGGAGGCTGCGTAGACTCTTTTATCTTAGAAAACTATCTTGTGTAATTATAAAAGAAAATTAAATAATGAGAATTGATTGCCGATGTCCGGGTTTGAGATGCCACCTTCAACACGAGCTGTTGTTGAAAATATTTTAAGCCAATGCTTCTAATGAAAGGTTGATAAGATGATATATCCCTTCGACCAAAAGTGGGGGAAAGTGAAGTTGGACTAATAAGTCCGTAATAACTCGTATAATTAGTGGAGTTAAAATTCAAGCCATGATTGTCAATGAGAAAAAACTTGATGACTATGGGGTATTTGAGGATAGTATAAAGGAGAACATATAATAATAAGAGGTATATTTTTTACTAGAATAAATGTCACGACCCGGAACTACCATCGAGCCTGTGACAATTGTCGCAATGTCCTGATAGGCCCTCATCCCCCGAGAACAAATCAAGACATCGTAAGGCATCTTGTACCAGTTTTTCAACTCCCCTGTGAGTCTTTATTTATGAATTTCATGATTGTAAACAATTCATCCAATTTCAGACCAAAATAGTGAAAAAGACGAAATTCACTGCACAAGGGCATTTCGATCATTTTTGTCAAAAATTTTGAAATTGGTAAAAATGTTATATAGGCATAAAGAATACATAATTCGTAATCAAAATTGAAATCGGATATTTAAAACATGCAATTTAAGTAAAATTATATTTAATAGTATAAAATAAAAATATTCCATAAAACAAAGTATATTCTTATAAAACAATTTTTATATAGATATTCGGAAATAGTTTTTGTAGCGCAAAAGCAAAATATATTATTTCATACTATAATATAGTTAACTAAAGTATAAAATTTAATTTACAATGCTAAGCATGCCCAAAATAGAGAGACATGAACTAGGAGATGAACTTTTGTAAATTAAGGTTGCCACTCCAAACTTTCTCCTCGACAAAAACTCTCTATCTACTGGCGCCTGTGAGCCTGAAATGGGGAAAATTGAGGGTGGTGAGTTTTACAACTCAATGAGTAAATAAATATCATCCACGACATCTAAAGTCGAGTAGATGGAGACAATATAAAAACGTGATAGCATAATGTAATTCATAACACCAAATTTAGTTCAATCATACAAAAAAAATTCATTTTATCAAAACACAAGGCTTATGATTTCTTTCGTAAAAACTAGGCTCAAGCCAAATCTCATACTGGTGGACACTTGACTAGAGCATCCAATCGAGTCCGTTAAAGCTGTTAAAATTTCATAATTTATCCAAAACGCAATCGTTCCTTGGCATTGGCTAAGTTCAACTTCACGTGGTAGTTCGGCGTGAAGTGAACTTGATCTTTACCTTAGGAGTTACCCTCCATGCCTCTCGTACTGAGGTAAAAATAATAACTAGGTTTACCGTGCCCCTCTAATAGGTTGGTCCACGAAAGCCCGCCACTGCAGCGACTAATTAACCCACCAATCAACAATAATTTTTGTAGCATAACATGGCCAATAAAATTCTACCCAGTATACATAAACAAGGGAAAACAGTCACATATTTCATACAAATATAAATCCAGCCAGCATGCTTCCCAAGATCATAAGCCATAGATTTCAAATTAAATACATAAACACAAGTTCAGCACAAGTCTCCACATACTTAGTGTTATAAAATCAATTTTTTAATTTAAAAATCATTTATAAAATTCAATTCATTAAAAGCACGAAAACAAATAAAATTACTCTAGATATTGAAAAAAATAATTTATCCACTCACTATTTTAAGAGTCCGAAACACTCCTAGTTTCGATCGTCCGACACGATTTCTTTGCCTTTATCGGATGGTTCACCACCTATACGTTACGTGCGACACAAATTTCAATAAATTATATCAATTAATCATAATTGATTTCAGGCTTTATAATTCTATATGAATGCATGAAATGCGATGCAAACTGTCTGAATAACTGTCTAAACACGGTATTCTACCTAATTTGCCTACGCGCAGCCGAATTGGCTAAAATCTCTAATTTAATTCTAAATTAATTTCTTTCAATTTCTATACTCTAATTACACCCAATTTACCTTAATGACTGTGAATGTGATGGAAATTATCAGTTCGAACCACATAGTGCACCTGTCTGTACTTTAGGCAAAAATTTCAATTTTTGTACCAAAATTTTCCATTTATTTTTCATCTTTATAATTCATCAAAATTCACCTAAATACCTCAAATTTGCATCAATTTCAGCAGCCATTCTCTCCCTAGAAGGTTCGGCCATAAGGGGTTCAAGGTGAAAATTTTTGTTTTCTTGCTAGTTTTTGCTATTTTTCATTTCTACCTAACTAAAAACATTAAATTAACCTAAAATCTATCAAAAAAATTGGTCAAAATCCCTCCATGGAGGTTCGGCCAGCATGGTTTTGTCATACCCACTTGTGATTTTTGCATGGAAAATGGAAAAGAAAGCATGGGTAATGTAGAACATTAAGAAAAATCAAGAAATTTACCTTTTTCAAGTTTGATTCCTTGAATTCTCTTGATTTCCCCTTGAATTTTCAGCCTAGGGTTTATGTTTTGATTTCTTCCCTCTTTGCTTGCTTTGGCCGACCCTCACAAGGGTTCTTGGCTGAATTTTAAGCCTTTTTATAAGCTAAATAAAATATTATTTATTTTTATCATATGTTAATTTTTTATTAATTTATTCTTTATTAGTCATCTATTTGACTTTCTTTCTCCACCACACATTTTTCTTCACTTATCCATAGCTTAAATGAAATTTCTAAACTTAACCAAAATCTTGGTGGAGTAAATTTTACAAAATTACACTTTTGCCCCTGTAAAAGTGAAAAATTATATTTTTACCCCAATTTTTGAAAAATTACCAAAATTCATATTTTTCACTCCTTATACTCATATCATATTTCAATTAATCAAATTTGATCCAAATCCGCTCGAAAAAGTTAAATTTTGTCCTCATGTGGCAAAATGACCATTTTGCCCCTAGAACATTAGAATTTTGGATTGACTCCAAATCAAGCCTCGAACTCCTAATTACCATAATATGATACTCAGGGGTTTCAAAATTCTCAAATTCATCCTTAAATCTTTATTTAAACTAGTTCGAGGTTCAATCCTTTTAATCGTATCACTAAGTACACTATCGACTTTTAATTAATTTTCTAGGGCAATTCAATATGCAAGCACGCTATCAAATGCATATGAATGGCATGTCAACAATAAAAAAAGATTGGGCTTTACAATAAATAATGATTATTGAGATCCACTCGTGGTTTATAAATTTAAGTATTAAGGAGATGTAAAGTGATACTCACGTGCACGGAGGTTAGTGCACTGTGTTAATTAAGTTTGCTTTGCCTATATATGAATGGTCTAAACTTTTGAAATTTTTTATATGTAGATATGTGCTAAATAGGTGTATAGCAACTTAAATGGAGCTGGTTTTGAATTTAATTAAGTGACGATGAGATCCCAAGGTTTGATGGAACTATGTTGGATTGTAATTATTAGTGCATGAATTAGCTTAAGGTTGAAATTAGATATTGGCGATATTGTCGAGGGACACTTAAGCAAAATCTATATCAAGTTTTATAAATATCAAAGTTGACTATGTAGACGTTAAAGGAATTGTGATATTGTATAAGATCTAGTGATCCCGTAAAGATGAACCTAAAGGGTCAATAAGATAATAAAGCATATTCGAATACCATATTGTGATTGAAAGAGTGATAGAAGAAATATGGATGTTGTTACATCGCACCTAAGAAACTTAAAGATAATTAATGTAATCATTTTAAGCTAATTCTATATGGTCTGGATTAATAACATGGATACTTTAGGGGGATCTTAAAATAATGTCCATTGGGACCCAATGAGTTGGAATGTTAATAAGCATACATTGAAATGTTAAGGTTGTGAAAGGCTTTGGAGATAAGCCATTGATTATTTAAATCCTCAACAAAATTGTATTAAAGGAAGTGTTTAAGTGTTTTGGAAATGTATGGAAAGGTGTGAGAATGCACTATTTTGACTAATTATAAGAGGTCGAATTTGGATGGTCATGAATGGCTGGTGAGCAACCAAGTAATACGTAAGTAAAAGAGCAAATGGCTATGTAGTCAAGTTGGGGCTCGTGATCGATATGTCACATAAGTATGAAGATGAATTGCAAACATATAAAGATGTTTGGAAATGGCGATTTGAGGCAACGATTATCTTGTCGATATCTAGATCTGATGAAGTTGTGGTCTCGATATGCTTGTAGATACAAGACATAAATTGTGAAATGTACCTCCCTTATCAATTTCAATTTATTTAATTAATTATCATGACAAAGTGTTTGATAAAGATAGGCAAATGTTGAATTGTGTTACGAATATTTAAAGAACGAAGGTGATATGGTTTGATTAAATGATATTACCTTTAGTGAAAGAATAGAAATACGTTACGGGAATTATAAAGATTCATTTAGGAAGAGATGATGATTTGAGATTTTGAGTATTCATATACGAGTAAAGACTTTGGTAATGAGTCATGACCTATAGGCATGATATTAGAATATAAATTTTGGTTAAGTAAAAATTGATTTTTATGACACGTGGTGTCTAGGGATGACGTCAATTATTGATCGATTTCTATATGAAAATAAAACATTGAAATTGGCTTTGTGTAATCATTGCAAGATGGTGAGCGTGATATGGTTAATTGTAAAAGGAGACGATCTTAAACTTGGTTGTCGACTCTTCAGTTTTGTAGATGACTTATTGAGCTTGTATGCCTAAGGCTATTTGGAGTTGAAAATTTTGGAAATGTATATGGAAATATACGTTACATATTGACAAAAAAAAATTATATGAAGTTGGTTATAATTTTATTCAATATGATATTTTAACAGTGGTTATATCACTAAAAGATGACTAAGATAATCTATTAGTGATTTTGACAGTGAACATGTAATCATAGTGCTGTCAGCTTAAAGGCAAGCTTTTATACTTCTGGCATTAGTTCATAAAGTTTTATCATATTGTGATCAACTTGGTGCTTTTGAATATAGCCTGAAAGGCTTGGCATGTGAATTAGCTTAATTGTAAGCTAGAAATTGTTAGGCTATTATGAAGTATACAAATAGAGAAGTATGACATGAGATTTGGCATTTGGAGTAAATTTGAGGAATTTCAAGTTTGATATGTTGTATGTAGCGGACTATGAACAAATTAGCTATTGATTAAAGAGATTGATTAAGATTATAAAGATATATACAAGAATATCGTTAATTATTGAAATGTTTTTGTGGTATAAGTTGAAATTATCTAGTGAGCACTCGATCATGAAAGTACTAGAGTTTTGTTTTTGGGAATATGGTCACTAATGGTTATTAGATTTGAATCTCCATGATGTTAAATATACCTAAAATAAATAAAGCATGTCTTGATCCTTACATATTATGAACTACTTGAATGGAAATGGTATGGAAGTATGTAAACCAAAATAAAGATGGGTTGACAAGTTAGACCCATAGTCAATGGTTGGATAAATGTTCGAATGTCGAAAGGTTTGATAAATGATCAAGGTAGAGGAATTGTGGATGGTTATGTAAACATGCATAATCGATGGTTTAAAAATGATTTGATGGAGGTGTGACTAGGATTAATGATATGTTCAATTTCTCTTTATAAAAGGAAAAATAATATTGATTTAATTCAAGAAGTATGGTACTTATAATTAAATGTAATATGACATTGTCGAGTTTTCTATAAAGATTGAAAATTGATATAATTTATAAGATCGAGATCCTATATGGAGAATGTCCAACGAAAGTGATGTAGAAGAATTTTAGAATTTTGATTATTCACCGTATGTTAGTTTGAATTTGAGGACAAATTTATTTTTAAGTGGGGGAGATTGTAATACCCCGCACCCTTGTTAGACACAAACAAGACCTTATTGATCAAACGAATGATCATTTGATGCAAATTGGCGTGATAAAGAACGACAAAGGATGAAAGGAATGCTCAAGAATAAAATATTTTGCACGTGTAGAAATAACAATTAAATACTAATATTTTCATCGGGAATGAATTAGTAAGCTGAAGGCTGATTTGGAAGTAAACCGAGACATAATAATGCATTTCGAGACCAAATAAGGCAAGTGAAAAATTTTAAAATAAAATAATATTTTATATGTTGTTGGAATTAGTCATGAAAAATAGAATATGACTAATTTAAGTGGGGGAGGATAAGTAAAGAAGAATTTTGAAGGAAAACAATGGTAAATGTATAATGTAATTTTTTTAATCGAGCTAACGCGGTGAGTAAATATTTAAATATTATGGTGACACCACGTTGAAATGCGACCTCAATATTTTGATTATACACTTGTAAAAGAAGGGAGATAGAAGGAAATTAAAATTTTTACACGTGTCGGAAGAATCAATTTTAAAATATGAAAATTAATGGGAAGTGTGTTAAATAAAATGAAGTTAAGGGATGATAGGTAAATTTTATTATTTTGAAGAAATAAAATAAATAATAAAATAATAAACAAACAACAACAATAATAATAATAATAAGAGAATTGAGAGGTGGTGGAAATGAGATAAGGATGAGAAAGACAAATGAGTAAATAATATAAAAATTTTTGGAAGGGACATGATAAGGAGTCATGTCCGGTCCCCTCATTATTTATCCATTATGTTTCACTTTTAAATGGCTTACAAAAGCTATTCTTGGAGCAGGTCTGCCGAGCAAATGAGGGAAAGAAAAAAAAGAGAAAAAAAGGAGAGAAAGATGCCATGAAGTGAGAGGAAGAAGAAGGTCGAAATTTAGCAATTTTAAGGGAGAAGAAAGCTGATTTTTTTCTGCACTTTAAGGGAGGAAAGGAAGTTGATTTTGCTGTAAATTTAGGAAGGAAAAAGAGAGCTTTTTGCTGCTTATTTTGGAGGAGAGAAAGAGCTAATTTTGGAGGCTGAAAGGTGCAGCTATGGTTTCTAATTTTTGAGGTTTTTGTGGCTGAAATTATTGAGGTTTTGTTGCTGATTTTTGAGGTTGGAAGAAGCAGCTTTGGCTGCTGATTTTTGGAGTTGTTTGCTGCCGGTTTTAAGAGAGGAAAGGCAGCTTTGTGCTGCCAAAAAGTTGAAGAAAAAGGAGCTGAGTTTGAGGTAGAAAACTAAGAAGTGTTGCTGGAAATTTTTAAGGAAACAATCGATTGAGAAAGGGAGCTGAGTTGAAGGCTAGCGGTGGTGAGAAAGGAATAAGGAGAAGTGAGGCTGGTTGTGAGCGAAAAGAGAGGAGGAAGGTGCTGCCACCGGTGGAGGAAGAAGAGAGAGAAAAAAAAAGAAAAAGTGAAAAATGAAGAAAAATAAAAAAAAGGGCATGGCCTAAATAGGAAAAAATTGGGCATAGCCCAATAGGAAATAAATGGAAAAGCTCATGGAAAAGGCCCAATAGCAAGAAAGAAACGAAAAGTCCAAAAGAGAAAAATAAATGTAGAAATTTGGAAGTGCTTAAATGAATATAGTGCACTATAGTGATGTGCCGGAGGAATTGATGAGCGATCGGCAAGTAGAAAATAGTGATGTAATATCCTACTATTTTATGGTGAGTAGGGGGTGTCAATTTTAAAAATTTCATATATATATATATACATGTACGTATATTTTATGGTGAGCAGGGGGTGTCAATTTTAAAAATTTCGTATATATATATACATGTACGTATATTTTACTTGAAGTATAAAATTTATGGATAGCATGAGTTGGTAGAAATCTTAGAAAATTGTGAATGCAAATTATTTTTAGAAATCATTTGGAATATAGATATATATAAATTATACGTAAAGTGTTTTAAATCAAAAAACAAGCTTTTCGAAATGATTTACATCAAAGAAAAATGTGCTTTATTGTTTGTGTGGTGTGCATTCATGAAATTTATTACATATTCATCGTGCTACTTTGATATAAAAATATCATGCAAATAATTACAAAGAACATTTTACGAAAAGAGAATTTTAACACGATACAGGGATCGATATTTTGAGAAGGATTTAAAATATCCACTTGAAAAATGAAATTTCAATTCTTTTAAAAAATGATTTTATTTTAACCAAGGCATTCAAGAGTTAGCGAAAAATATGTAATTAGATTATATATATGTGGTTTAAACTGATGGCTTATGACAATGTAAGGGCATGGATGACTGGAATTGTGTCTGTATGGATTATATGAACGGTTTTGTTTTTTTCTTACTTTGACATACTAGGTAAAATAAGATTTGTCATGCCATGCTACTGAAATTTTTATTGATTTGGTGGAATATTGATTAGTCACTGCAATGGCGGGATTCCGTGGACCAGCCTATTAGAGGGGCATGGTAAACCCGGTTATATTTTACCTCGGTACGAGAGGCATAAAGGGTAACTTCTGAGGTAAAGCTTTAGAGTTCACTTCACGCCGAATGTCACGCCCCGGAACCACCCATCGGGCCCGTGACAACTGTCGCGACGTCTCGATAGACACTCATTCCCCGAGTGTAAACCGAAACCCCGCAAGGCATCTCGTACCAGTTTTTTCATCTACCCCGTGGTTAATAATTTCTAATAAACATTTTTTTTATGAATAAAATTTGTGTTTTGAACCAAAACAATTAAATTGCACTATTAACCACACATGGGCATTTTCGTCATTTTCCCTCTAAAATTTCAAAATCGTTAAAATATTACAATTTATTATAAAACAATATTTTTATAAACACCAATAACCAAAATTGTATGCATAAAAGCAAAATATGTCATTACATATTGTTATGCGATTAAATCGAGTGTGTACATGAATTACAATGACATGTGGGCCCAACTATGCATAACTATGTACCTTGGAGTATGCTACAAACGCGGCTTCAATCAAGCCTCTATGTGCACTCCGAGTGCTACCAACAATCTCGAGCCTGAAAGGGGGAGGAAAGGGTGGTGAGTTTTACAACCCAGTGAGTTGGACAATTACCATCTATGACATCTACAGTCGAGTAGATGGAGACAAAAGAAAACCTTACACAGCAATACGGTTCTTAATACAGAACTAAATTTTTTATTCAGATAGCATATTTTATTTTCATCAATTTCAATCAAAATCAACAAAATCATAGAAATCATTTGGCTTATGATTTCCTTTAAAACCAGGCTTATGCCAAAATCCTTACTCGGAGATGCCTTGGCCCGAGGCACCCTAACCGAGTCCGCCAAGGCTGTTATAATTTCATTTCATTTAGAAATACAGCCGTTCCTTGGCGTTGGCCTAATTCACTTCCACGTGGGGTTAGACGTGGAGTGAATTCTCTGGGTATCTCGGGAGTTATCCTACGCGCCTCTCCAACCGAGATTATATAACTCTTGAGTTTACCGTGCTCCTCCTAAAGGCAGTCCACGGAAACCCGCCACTGCAGCGACTCATCAACCCACCAATCGATAATAAATCATTTAACATGATTTAGCAATTTTTATTGCTAAACAATTTATCAAAACAAAGCAGTCAATTCACATTTTCCAATACAATAAACAATTTAGCCAATCATGCCGTCATGCTTCTAAATTTCATAAGCCACAAGTTTCATTGTTTCATAAATAACACAATTCACTAATTTGGTCTCCATGTACTCTATTTCATAAAATTGACATTTAATTTCAAAACAGTATTTCATCAAATACGTTTTAATCAAAAATCATAATATTTTTATTTTCAATTTCATCAGGCTTTCAAAAGCATACAGCCATAATAAAATCACTACAGATATTACAGATGATAATTAATCCACTCACCTTGTCACAGGAGTGCCCTATACTCCCGTTTTTAATTTCACTACACCGTTTTTCTCCGGTGTCTGGGGGACCCACCACCTAGGCGATACGTGTGACACAAATTTCAATAAATTGTGTCAATTTCTCATAATCAATTTCAGGCTCTATGTGATGCATGAACTGAGCTAAAAATGGTTCGGACAGTCGTTAATTCACGGTGTCCGACCAACTCGCCTACACGCGATTAAATTGCTAAAATCTTCATTTTACTTCCGATTGGACCCGTTTCAATTTCTAATAGTCAAATTTTGTTCACATTACCCACTAACAGTGTACACGAGTCTAATTATCAGTCTTGGACTGATAATTACGATTTTACCCCTAATGGGTAAAAATTTCGATTTTTGCTCTGAAAATTCCCAAAATTTTTCTCTATCCATAATTCACCATAATTCATCAAAATACCTCAAATAAACATCATTTCAGCAGCAACTTCACTCCTGGAAAATTCAGCATAATCGGGTTCAATGGAGAAAAATCATTTCTCTCACTAGTTTTTGTCATTTTCCATTTCTACCTAACTAACAACAGCTAATTAACGTAAAATCCAATCAAATCAAACTCAAAAATCCCTCCCCTAGGTTCAGCCAGAATAGGGTTCATTGTGCAAGCTCATGTTTAATGCATGGAAAATAGAAAAGAACATATGGGTAGTGTAGATCAAGAAGAAATTTAAAGAAATTTTACCTTTTACTTGTTGGATTTTTGATTTCTACTCTTTTCTCCTTAGATTTTCCTCTAGGGTTCTTGATTTTCTTCTTTCCCCCTTTTCTCCTGGTTCTACCCGACCCTTCTAAGGGTTATTGGCTGAAAATTCAGCCTATTTAAAGGCAACATAAAATATTATTATTTTATTCATTTTTTTAATGTTTTATTATTTCTTTACTTTCTAGCCATTAGTTTATTCTAAATTTTCTTCCAGGTGTCTATCTCTCTTATACACAGCTCAGAAAAATTTTTCAGACTTATCCAAAGTCTTGGTGATGCAATTTTTGAAAATTACACTTTTGCCCCCGTAAAAGTCAAAAATTACATTTTTGCCCCAAAAATTGAAAAATTGCCACAAGGCATATTTTCCACTCCTCAAACTCATACCATACTCCAATTTGTCAAATTTGATCTAAATTCTCTCGAAAAATTAAATTTGGCCTTTCAGTGGTAAAATTACGATTTTACCCTTACACTGCAAAAATCACCGGAATTTCTTCTTTTTTCACTTTTCAACCTCAAATAACACTTCAATTGATTAATATGGTCAATCTCAATCAAATGGGATCAAAAATATTTTTCAAAAATTCCAAATTCATCCTTTAATGGCAAAATTACTATTTTACCCTTGTGTCCCAAAACTACCGAAAATTGCACTTTTCACTGCTAAACTTCATTTTATATTCCAATAATCATATTGTATTTCATATAATTATTCTTGGTCATAAAAATCAAAATCTTTATTAAAAATTCTCATTTTGTCCTAAAATTTAAAAATGACCGTTTTGTCCCTAATCGGTCAATTTTCCTGATTAACCCCAAATTGAACCTCGAACTCCGAATCACTGTTTTAAATCAGTCCGTGGGTTTTAGTTTTCTCAAATTCATCCTCAATTCTCTGTTTAAACTGGTTCAAGACTTATTTAACTTAATCATACCCTTAGGGGCAATATTGTTATTTATCTTGTTTCTCGGGGCAATTCATTGCATGTGAATGACATATCACAGATAAATTAGGGTCAGGTGTTACACCGAACCACCACGCGAGGGTGAACTCCGCCAACGTCGAGGAATGGTTGTGTTTTCAAACGTAAAAATATGTTTTAATTTTATGCGTACATGAATTTTTTTTTAACAGCCTTGGTGAACTCAGTTGGATGCCTTGGCGCAAGGTGTCATCCAGCATGAGTTTTTGGCACGAGCCAAGTTTTTAAAAGAGTCATGAGCCTTGTTGATTATTTTTGACAAAATGTAATTGTTTATATACGTTGAAATAAGTTTTAATATTATGAATTATATTTCCTTGCATGGTGAGAATGAAATTAAACAGTTTTTCGCAAATCCCCTTGGTTTTACTGTTATATGAATTTTACCCTCGTGTGCGAGGCGATTTGTAAATGATGTATATGTAATATCCCATACCCTCGTTAGACACAAATAAGACCTTATTGATCAAACGAATGATCATCTAATGCAAATTGGCATGCTAAAGAACGACAAAGGATGAAAAGAACACTCACGAATAAAATGTTTTGCATGCGCAGAAATAACAATTAAATAATAATATTTTCATCGGGGATGAATTAGTAAGCTGAAGGATGATTTGGAAGTAAACTGAGACGTAATAATGCGTTTTGGGACCAAAGAAGGCAAGTGAAAAAATTTGAAATAAAATAATATTTTATTTAATAAAATAAAATTAAAAAATTAATATTTTATATGTTGTCGGAATTAGTCGTGAAAAATGGAATATGACTTATTTAAGTGGGGGAGAAGAAGTAAAGGAGAATTTTGAAGGAAAACGACGGTAATTGTATAACGTGATTTTTTTTTATCGAGTTAACGTGGTGAGTAAATATTTAAATACTATGGTGACATCACGTTGAAGTGTGATCTCAATATTTTGATTATACACGTGTAAGAGAAGGAAGATAGAAGGAAATTAAAATTTTTATATGTGTCGGAAGAATCAAATTTAGAATATGAAAATTAAAAGGATAAATAAAATGAAGTTGAGGGATGATATGTAAATTTTGGTATTTTGAAGAAATAAAATAAATAAATAATAGAAAAAAATTAAAATTTAAAAGATTGTGAGAGGACTTGATTAAAAAGAGATGAGAACTTCGAAGATTAGATAGTAAATTTTCCAATGACTTGATCAAAGTTTTCAAAGGAAGCTTTGACTTTTCCTTTTTGTGATCCTCATGGTCGGCCATTTTATGTTGGAATGTTGAAAATATAAGGCAATATTTTACCTAAGCCACCTTGACCAAAGGCAGCTTTTTTTACATAAAAAGAGGTGAAATTTTTATGCTTCTTTGGGAGATAGACGGCAACCCATATTGGCTGCCACTTAGCATGCAAAAAGTCCATGCTTATCTTGAATTTATTGGCATTCATGGCAAGGAAAAGAAAATAATAGGAAGGCTGCCTAGAAAAGAGAAGAAAAAGAGCTGAAAAAGGAGAGGAAGTTGGTTGAGAGTGGGAGAAGAAAAACTTAGCCAAAAATCGAGAGAAAAGAAAGAAAATTCTACATCTTTGGGGTGATTTTGCTGCCAAAATTTTTGAGTGAGAAAGGAAGCTAGTTTGCTGCAAATTTTAAGAAGGAAAAAGAGAGCTTTTACTGTAATTTTTAGAGGAAGGAAAAGCTAAAAATTTTTTAGGTTAGTTGCTGAAACTTTCAAGGTTTAATTGTTGAAACTTTTGAGGTTTTTGTGGCTAAAATTATTGAGGTTTTGCTGTTGGTTTTGAAGCTAGAAATTTACTGAAATTTGTGATTTTTCTATTGCTTTTGGAGGTTGAAATAGGCAGTGTGGTTGCTAGAAATTTTGAAGGAGGAGGGGCAGCTTTGTTCTGCCAACTTTTTGAGGAAGAAAGCTGAAAATTCTGCAAGTTTGAAGAGTGATAGAAAGCTGATTTTTTTGCTCTTTTAAGGGAGGTTAAGAGCTGATTTTGGAGCAGAAATAGAGCTGGAAAAGAAAGCATAAAATGGCAGCAAAAAGGGTGAGAAAGTGATGCCGATTGTGAGTGAAAAGAGAGGTGGAAAGTGCTAACACCGATAGAGGAAGAAAAGAGAAACAAGAAGAAGAAAAGCAGTAAGGCTCGGCTGGAAAGGAAAAGAAAAAGAAAGAGAGTGACGGGTTGGAGGGGAAGAAGGAAGAAACGTGGAAGAGAGAAAAAGAAGGAAAAAAAATTGAAAATGAAATGATAGAAAATAAATGGGCATATCCCAAATAGGAAACAAATGGGCATGGCTCAAATAGGAAATAAATGGAAAAGGCACAATGGCAAGAAGGAAAAGAAAAGTCAAAAAGAGAAAAATAAATGTCAAAATTTAGAAGTGCTTAAGTGAATATAGTGCACTATAATGGCATGTCGGAGGAATTGACGAGCGATCGACAAATAGAAAATAGCAATGTAATATCTTACTATTTCAAGGTGAGTAGGAGGTGTCAATTATATAATTGATTCCATATTATCTATAGATATATATTTATGCATGATTTATCGAACGCGTACAATTGTGGAAAGCATACGCTGATAAAATTTTAAGGAATTATGGGTGTAAGTTATTTTTAGATATCATTTGGAATATATATATATATATAAATTATACGTAAAGTATTTTAAACCGAGAAACAAACTTTTCAAAATGATTTATATCAAAGAAAAATGTGCCTTATTATTTGTGTGGTGTGCATTCATGAAATTATTACATATTCACCATGCTACTTTGATATAAAAATATCATGCAAATATTTACAATGAACATTTTACGAAAATGAAATTTTAATGTGATACGGGAATCGATATTTTGAGAAAGATTTAAAATATCCCCTTGCAAACTAAATTTGGATTCTTTTAAAAGTGATTTTATTTAACCAAGAGATTCAAGATTAAGCGGAGAATACATATTTGTGTTATAAATATAGTTTGAATTGATGGCTTATGACAATGTGATAGCATGGATGGCTGGATTTGTGTTTGTGTAAATTACCTGAACTGCTTTGTTTTTACTTTGATAGACTGGGTAAAATAATATTAGGCATGCCATGCTACCAAAATTTTTATTCATATGGTCGGTTAATTGATTAGTCACTGCAATGGCAGGTTCCGTGGACCAGCCTATTAGAGGGGCACGATAAACCCGGTTATATCTTCCTTGTGTAGAGAGGCGCAAAGGGTATCTTCTAAGGTGAGGTCTGAGTTCACTTCACGTTGAACCACCACGTGAGGGTGAGCTCAGCCAACGCCAAGGAACGACTATATTTTAACGTAAAAATGTGTTTTATGCGTATATGACTTCTAAATAGCCTTAGCGGGCTCGGTTGGATACCTCTGATCAAGGTGTCACCGAGTATGAGTTTTGGCATGAGCCAAGTTCTTAAGAGAGTCATAAGCCTTGTTGATTATTTTTGATGAAATGTAATTGTTTTACATGGCTTGAAATGAGTTTTAAAATTATGAATCATATTGCTTTGCATGGTGAAAATGGAATTAAACGGTTTTTCACAACTTCCCCTGGTTTTACTATTAAATGAATTTTAGCGTCGCATGCGAGGTGATTTGTGAATGATATACACTTGATTAATGTTTAGTTTTGCGGGAGTTTGTCGAATTTTATTGATTTACTTTGAGCAGTACATGAGATAATTTCGACCGCAAAGATCTTTTATGAACATGAGGTTTAGAATGATATCGTGCTGATTTGGTTTGAAAATGGTTATTAACCTTCTCAATCCATAAATTTTAATTACTTGATTTGATATGCACCTTGGTTGATTACACCTTGTAAGAAATTCTTGATTTTTATATAAGGCATAAACCCCCATTGAAACAAATTATTTTTAAAATCTTGCATTTTATATTCAACTGATCTACTGTTTGCTTGTTTCCCATCTACGCCTTACTCACTGAGCAGATGATCACTGAGTTTGTGAGACTCACACCCTCTTTTTCCACTTTTACAGGCAAGGATCAACCTAGCGTGCAATCATCGACGCGTTCGGTCCACCGAGGATAGGTAAAGGCATCTCCAAGCGTTTTATTCCAAGTCGCTCCGCTGTTAAAGGTTGAGTCGTAGTTTTTCATTTATTAAGTTGCAAAGATTATTGATTTTCTTATAAGTAAATAATTGAATACTGTGAATTTCAATGTATAAACTTGTGATTAAATGCTTGAAAGTTTGAATGAATAAGTATATGTATGTTTCAATCCATATTATGAAAGTATAATATTTATGCATTTAATATGAAATAGTGATTGTATATAGTTAACTGACGGGGAATTCTAGATAGGCTTATTTGGGACTTGACGGGTCTTCCCGGAGGTCTCGGACGCTAGTAGCGATCGAAGAGAGGTCGTTATAGTATACACCGAATTAATGTTTGGTTTTGCGGGAGTTTGCCGAATTTTATTGATTTACTTTGGGCAGTATATGAGATAATTTTGACTGCAAAGATCTTTTACGAACGTGAGGCTTAGAATGATATTGTACTGATTTGGTTTCAAAATGGTTATTAGCCTCCTCAATGCATAAATTTTAATTACTTGATTGGATATGCACCTTGGTTGATTACACCTTATAAGAAATCTTCAATTTTTATATAAGGCACAAACCCCCGTTTGAAACAAATTGCTTTTATAATTTTGCATTTTTATATTCAACTGATCTGCCGTTTGTTTGTTTCCCATCTATGCCCTACTCGTTGAGCCAATGATCACTGAGTCTGTGAGACTCACACCCCCTTTATTTCCCCTTTTGTAGACAGGGATCGACCTAGCGCGAAATCATTGACGTGCTTAGTTTCCTGCGGATAAGTAAAGGCATCTCTTAACCTGTTCCAAGTCGCTCCACTGTCTAGAGTTTAGTAACATGAAATTTCTACATGATATCAGTATTGTAAATTTATAAACATGTATTATTAAAAATTTTGTGTTTTAAATTTAATTGCTATTATTGGAAATGCAATGTCAATCGTGCAATTATTATTATTATTATTATTAATTTACGTACGTGTTAGCATATTTAATAAATGTCTTGAGAATTTTGTAAAGGCTTGTTCGAGACTTGACGGGATCTCTCGGAGGTCTCAGACATCGGTAGCGATCGAGGAAAGGTTGTTACACTTTTTATTTTTAGTGTTTGAACCAATATTTTTTTATAATTGACTGCTTCACTTGACTAACTTTCTATTCTTTTTTAAGGTTTCCAACTGGTTTCGCCACATGATTAATTTTTAACATTAGCTTCATATCTACATCCAACAAGCCAATAGCCCAATAGAAGAGACAAATAGTTAAGAAAGCTTCCCAAAACGTTTGTTTTTTTTTTTTTCTCCTCATCATGAAGGATATCCTATCGGTTTCAGAAAAACTCTCCCTTTAAGTCTCCTCATCATGAAAGCTCCAATTTTTTTATTAAGACTTGCTTTTAATTATTTATAGTTTTGTTTTAAAATACTTTATAAAGCTAAAATAAACAAAGAGATCATTTATTTTTCGGTTTACAAAGCAATAGTCAATAATTATTTAGATTTTTTTATTTTAATCAATCTTTTACTTAATTGATTAAAATAAAAATGCAACATCAATTCTATCAGCATTATCCAATACAAGAGATAAATCATACATTCTTTCATTTAAATATTACATTTTTATATTACTCAATTTTTACTTGCAGACAATTTTGGTATATCTTGACCTAGTTTGATGTAATTAATTTTTATTTTACTCCCCAGTATCAAAAAAGAAAAATGTTATATTTTTTGTTTCCACAAGCTAAAACAAATTACAAAAATAATAAAAAAGTGACAATTAAATTAAATTCCCCGGCATCATGGAATATGGAGTTTTAATCATCGCAATATGCCTATTACAATTAGTTAATTAGTTCTTGTATATTATTTAAGGATGTCATTTTTTGTTTTCAAAAACAAAAAGAAGAAACAAAAACAAACAAAAAAGTGACAATCAAACTACACCTAAGAAATTTTATTTCACTTAAACATATTTTTATCGACTAACTGCTCAATTTGAAATCAAAACCTTTGAATTTTATCAATTTAGGGTCGATTGTTTCAATTGTAACAATTAAAGGTCAAACGTTTTTTGTTTTTTACAATAAAGGGTTAAGGTAAGAAGTGTCTGATACGTGTAAGACACACATATGATGTGGATGCTGACATTTTTGAACATGAAATGGCATGCAATAACTTTTTTATCATGGTGTGTAACAACTAAAATTTCGACATAGCATGTAACAACTAAATCTTCAATATGACATGATACATGCTCCGGCCACTTATCAACTTAACCTTTAATGGTAAGGAAGAAAAAACATTTAATCTTTAATTGTTATAATTAAAACATTTGGCTTGTAATTAAAAAAGTGGCCAAACATTTAGCTCCAATTTGAGCATTTAGTCTATTTTTATCCATAAATTATGCACCTTCGTTACAAGAAACACAGTTGATACGGTAGACTCTGGCACATGATGGCAACTCCACAAGGCGTGGCAGGAAATAATAGAACAGAGAGACCTAAGGAAGATTTCTTTCTCTATCCTATACGGTTTTCCTTTTGTGTTTCAAAGGACAAAATTGTGGCCATGTTTTTCCCCTTTTTCTTCAGCTTCGAGGCTTTTCTTTTTTGCTTTAATTTTGTTATCCATTGCTCGAGTTATTGTAAAGATTTTAAAAATTTTTTTTAAATTTCTTTTTTTTAAACCATTCTTCTACTGTTTGTTTAAAGGAAAAGATTTCAATAGCGTAGCTTGTATATATGTTTGTATAAGTCAATATGGTTTGAGGGTTATATATATGTAATTACTATATATATAGTACTGATATATTTTACATAAATATATATATTACATTTACAGTGTGAACTTATTTACTAATTCAATAAATTCTATCAAAGTAGTGTGTATGTATGTATGCATGTATGAAATCTTTATAACTAAAGATAAATACCTAAAATACATTTAGTCCACGTTAAGCAAAACCTTCAAGCAACAACTAGTCTTTTTCTTATATATAAATATTTTGCTAATCTTTTTATGTTCTGGAGCTTTGATGATTGTATATGTTATCATTATCCAATCATTAACTATACCATCATACTAAAATGCTGAATTTGAATTTTGGTAACGATTAACAGGATAGAAAAGTCTATACTGGTGGGGAAACAAGTCAACAGATGGTAGCAGGAAAGCATGGAAAACATGAACCTAAGGAAGATTTCTTTCTCTATCCTATACTGTTTTCTATTTGTGTTTCAAAAATACAAAACTGTGGCCATGTTTTTCTACTGCTTGAGGTTTTTCCTTTTGTTTTAATTTCATTATTTATTGCTCGAGTTAATGCAAAGATTATACCATACATTAAATACATAAATATACGGGTAATTGTAAGTTTAAAAAATTCTTTTGAATTTTCTTTTTTAAAACCATTCTTATACTGTTTGTTTAAAGGAAAATATTTCAATAGCGCCACTTGTATATCTGTTTCTATAAACTCATCATATATTTTCATTTTCTTCCAAATTTTTATTCAAGTGATACAAAAATTATTAAAATTGTGTGTGACTGTGTATGTGTGTACATGTGGATCAACATGAATGAAGTATAAAAGCTGTTTGAATCGCTGATAAGTATATATTGATTCAATTGTCTAAAGATGATTGATTTGAGTTGCAATGTTTTTTAATACAACTACAAATACAAATAGTGTCATGACCCGGAACTTCCCTCGGGCCCATGACAACCGCCACGACGTCCCCATTGACATTCATTATCCGAAATGCCAACCGGAATCCCGTAAGGCTTACATACTAGTTTCTGGCCTTCCCTATGAGTAATTCGTTCCAAACATCCCATTTTGAGGGTTTAGAATTCATTTCCAGCTTAAATAAATCAAAATATAAAATTTGACTCATAGGGGTATTTTGGTCATTTTTCGGCAAAAGTATCAAAATTTGGTAAAAATGTAGTTTATGCATCCAGAATACATAATCTGAAATCGGATTTGAAATCGAAAGTCCGAAACCTTCTTTTTCAAGGGTTTAAAGTCAAATTTTACTATTCAAAACTATTGATTAAAATATTCTATTTTCTTATAAAATAAATTTTATAGACACGCGTGTAAATAATTTTTATAGCGTGAAAGTAAAATAAATTCATACATACATTAAGTTACATAGTTATAATGTACAATCATAATTACAATGACCGGTGGGCTATAACTATATAAATACGACAATGGCAGTAAACTTACTATCTATCGTGGTATGACGATCTACGGTAGTCCTTGACAAAATCTAGTATCTACAAGCTACCACAGGCTTGAAATGTTTGGAAAAGAGGTGGGTGAGATTTTGCAGTCCCAATGAGTAAACAAACATTATCATAAACATCTAAAGGTAAGCAAAATGGAGACAAATTTAAATAGATATTACAAACCATTTCATAAAGTTTCATTTTATTTCTTAAATCATGAAATATGAATAATTTACCCAAAACAATTGTTAAGGCTTATGACTTTTATTAAAATCATGGCTCAAGCCAAAACTAGTCCTCGAGGATACCTTGGCCAAGGCATCTAACAAAGTCCACCAAGGTTGTCAAGACATTTACACATTAAACACGTTTTAATTTTGAAAAGAAGTCGTTCCTTGGCATTGGCCGAGCTACACATTCATGTGGGGGTTCGACGTGAAGTGAACTCTAACACTACCCCAAGAGTTACCCTCCTCGCCTCTACAACCGGAGTAACTATATAACCGGGTTTACCGTGCCCCTCTAATAGGCGGTCCACAGAAACCCACCACTGCAGTGACTAAACCCACCAATTTTAATAAATTTCGATAGTATAACATGGCTTTTATTTATTTACCCAGCTTGCATAGTAAGCATCCAGCTTACATAAATTCCCAATACAATTTATAATACAGCCACATATACTCACAATCTCATAAGCCAATTTCATCAAAATATCATTTATAACATAAGTGAAGGCCTCCAAGCTACTCAATTTTTAACAAAGATCAAATATTCACATAATCCAAAAATGTTTTCATTTAAATCTATTTATTTGCATACAGCCAAAACTTCTCTTCTTATAATCATTTTCTTTGTATAAAATCCATAATTAATATTTAAAAATAAACTCTAGATAGTTTACAATAATAGTAGGTTTTACTCACAGTTTCTATAAATCAGATTCTTTTAAAAAGGCGTCTCGATCACGATTCCTCGGGTATGACCTCCTTGCCTTTACCAGATGTCTCACCTTCTTGACAAATTACAAAAATCACACAATTCAATATATTAATGCTAAATCACTATATAATTTATTTAAATCCTATACTAATCCATGGTATGAAATGCAAGGGCCTAAAACGGCTTAAACGCGATATTAACCTATTTTCGGCATTTTACCCAATAAATTGCTAACGTGCTCTATTTTTGCTCTAAATCGTCCCACTCTCCAACATTTTTAACCATTAAATACCAGCCCACAACCCTCTGAAATCACCAAAATCAGATCACTTTCTTCCTTGAAAAATGCGGTTAAAAATGGGACATTAACCCGGTAAATTTTCTACTTTGTTTTTCTAGCACATTTAATTCTTTTTCATCATTTTCTCTTCAATTTCATTTGAATAAAAATCAGTTCATCACCATGGCACAGCATTGAGCATTCGGGCTTGAGCGGGTAAGGTGAAAAATTCATGCTTTCATATCCAATTTCATTTCTAAACACATCTAACTAACCAAAACTATTGATTTAACTAAGAATTGAAACTTGAAAAATTCAAAATCTCCCTCCTAAAATTTCGGTCAGCCCTTAGATCCATTTTGTGATCTCTCTCTTGAAGCATGTTAAGTGGAAACAAGAACTTAGGAAGGGTAGAAATCGAGTTAAAGTCAAGAAATCTTACCATTTGGCGCGAAAACGGGCGAAAACCGCGAATCCTTTGTCGAATTTCATACTTTTCTTTTGTTTTTATCTTTTCTTCCTTTTCTCCCTATTTTTCCCCTTGTTCTTCCCCTTATGGCCGAACCCCTCTATAGCTGAAGCTTAAATGGGCTGATTTGATTAAAATAATATTATTGCATTTAAAAAATGCCACGTATCACTTTCTCGTGGGATCCGTTTTAAAATTTCGTTCTGAAAATTTCAAATTTTCACCACTTCAAACACCATGTTCATTCATACCAAAAATGAATAAATCCTTTGATTTTGACAAGTTTTGACTGGTGAAAATTACGGTTTTACCCTTGGACGAAAAATTACCGTTTTGCCCTTATGTTCCAAAAATTGCCGAAACTGAAATTTTTTACTTCCTATCATCAAATTATACTCCAAATAGTCAATATTGATAAAAAATTTCACTCCATGATCAATTTATTATCTTAGGTGGCAAAATGATGATTTTGCCCCTAAACATCAAAATTTTCAAATTTATCCCAAATTAACCTTCAAACTCCAAAACATCATTTTAAGTCATTCCTAGACTGTGAAATATTAAATTTCATCTTAAAATTCCTATTTGAACTATTCGAGGTTAAATCAACTTAAATGTACCGTTACGTACAATACCAGGTTTCGTCTATTTTTAGGGGCTTTCCTAGCATATAAACACGTTATTCATTGCATGTATGTCATGACATGTATTTATAGGGTCGGGTTTTACAAATAGAATGAAAAGATATAAAATGTCACTATAATTACGCATGGGTAATTCAATAAAAAGATTCATTTACATGGCAAATTTGTTTTGTGTAACATGAGTTTAACTATGCTTTTTTGAGATTTCATACCTATTAAGAAGTGCTACACTTTAAAAAAATATGATCAAGTTTAGAGAAATTAAATTTAAATATTTTAAACTTTATAGGTTATGATAACCTATAATACATTGAGTCCATGTTAAGGAAAACACCAAGTAACAATTATTCTGTGTTTATATATATATATATATATTGGTAATCGTTTTATGTCCTGGTGCATTGATACTGGCATATACAAGTTCATTAGCCGCTCTTTTTCGTTATCCAATCGTTAACTATACCACCATTTCTAAAATGCTGAATTTGTGTTTTAACGTTTAACAGGATAGACAAGTCTGTATTGTTCTCCAACGTATTGGCGAGATATCAACAGAGCACACACTGCACGTATCCGTTCAGGAAAAAGTTCGAGACCTCAAACAGAAAGTGAACACATGGCATGAAGCCTATGCATTAGACATACAAGATCTTTCCTACAACGGAGTATGGCTTCAAGATGATTGGAAAATTGATCATTGCGGAATTGATGACGGGGCTAAAATCATTCTGAGATTGAAAATTCGTATTCACATAGACATAAATGGAAGAGAGCAGACACGTCCATCCTATGACACAATCAGCCTTGCAAACTTGTTTCCGAATGAGAGGCAGCGCCACTGGAAACTGCATGATCGCACCCTTAATGATGTGGACCTTAAAAGTCCTCTTTGGGCAATCGATGTTAAAGACGATAGTAGGATAAAATCAATCTGATATTGAAAGCACCTTAATAATCTTCTTTGGGAAATTAGTGTTAAAGACGGATGAGTTTTGATTGAACGTTGAAGCATATGGCTACACCCTAGAATAAGAATAATTTGTGATTGTGCTTGTGCTGCTTTGCTGGCCCTAATCTACCATGTGTACTGTAATGGTTGAATACTATGCATTTGAATCGCTTTGAATGTTTCAATAATTATAATAATAATAATGTGCTTATATCTCTTTGAGCGATATATACGTAGTCTTAAAACGAATTGCACCTACCTTTATAAATTCTCTTCTTTACAATGAAGCAAAAATCTTTTTTCTTCCAACCACTGAGACAGTCTCCAAAAGACAAATTTAGAAATGTAACACACTCCTATGAAACAAAATAGTATAACTAAATTAACAGTGTCAAGCCCAGCCCAAAAATACTTGCTAGGTTATATATGTGACTGATAAAGTGATGGCATATTTGAACAGCCCGAAAAAGTATTTAAAAGCCGGTATTGTACTTAGAAGTACAAATAAGTTGATTTATACCTCGAACTAATTAAAATAGGAATTTTAAAGTGAAATTGGAAATTTCACAGTCTAAGGATTACTCAAAATAATGATTCAAAGTTTGAGGTCCGGTTTGGAGTCAATCGGGAATATTGACCGATTAAGGGCAAAATGGTCATTTTGCCACCTAAAATTTAAATTTGGTTATTTGATAAAAATTCTGATCAAGGTTAATTATTTGAAATATAATATAATCACTTGAAGCATAATATGAGGTTTAGTACTGGAAAATTTTAATTCTCGGTATTTTTCGAGCACAAGGGCAAAAAGATAATTTTGCTACTAAAGGACAAAACAAAAATTTTTTAAAAAGCTTTTGGCCCCATTTGATTAAGATTGATCAATATTAGTGTTATTTGAGGTTGGAAAGTGAAAATAATGTAATTCCAGTACATTTCGGAGTATAGGAGCAAAATCGTAATTTTTTCACCACGGGGGTAAATCGGTAATTTTTCACCCCCGACATTTGTTAAGACCAAGAGATTTTATTCACCATAGGATTGGATAAATATGAGAATATTTGTGGTGGAAAATTCAATGGAAAAAGTCAAATAATTAAAATTTTAGACCAATAAGCATGTGACATGTGTCAAGTCACGGTATTTTATGATTTAACCATAAAAATCAACTTATAAACTTCATTCTCTCTCACCAAAGTCGGCCTAAACTAGAACCAAAGAGAAAAAGAAAGAAAACAAAGGGGAAAAACAAAAACCTAGCCAAGAAATCAAGAGATTTCAAAGATTTTTCAAAGATCAAACAACATAAAGGTAAAATTTATTTAGTTTTGCTTGAAACCTAGCTTACCCATGCTTTATTTCTTATTTTCTATGGCTGAATATTGAGTTATCATGCTGAAATCATTAAGGCCGAATGGGTATGGAAGAGAAATTGATGTTGGATTAGGTTGATTTTGAACTATGTTGATGTTTAGAAATAATTAAGCATGTTTATAATCAAAACCACAAGAAAAAAATTCATTCTCTTTAGTGTTCTTCATTGGTCGAACCTGGTATGTTGAGTATCAATGAGAGATTGCTTGAATTTCAAGAGAAATGGCTTGGAAAATGATGAATTAGAGTGAGAGAATTGACTAGGAAAAATCACGATGTTAGTGCACCAATTGGCCGAATTTTTCTATAAGGAAATGTGAGGATTTTAATGCTAAATTTGGTATGATTTGAATGATATTTGGTGAATTAGAGTAATAGAAGAGAAATGGAGCAATTTGGAAGTGATTTGGACACAATTGTCACTTTATCGGTTAATCGGTCAAAAATAATATTTAAGCGATTAATTGGGTAATTTGAGTTCCATCGCCTGCATTCATTTAGATTTAGAGAGCCTGAAATAGTTTATAACAAATTGACACAAATTATTAAATTTTGTGTCATGTATTATGGATAGGTGGTGAGCCATTTGACACGGGTAGGAGACTACACCTATTGACCGAGAATAGAAGTATTTCTACTCCTAATACAGTGAGTAAACTTATTATCGTCTTTATTATCTAGAGTAAATTTTTATTAAATTTGATGATTTTATGAAAAATCATTTTAGTTGGTAAATTGCTTATTTTATGAGAAAATTGTGAAATTTATGAAATAAATTGGATTTATAAAATAAATTGAATTTTTATAAATCGACTTGTAAAATTGAAAAATTGAGTTTGAAATTAGAGTAATTGGAGACGACATGATTTATTGTAAATTATAATTTGAATCAAATGACTTATGAGATTATGGCATGATTGGCTAAATTGTTTATTGTATTGAAACATGTGACTTGTTTGTTTGTATTGATAAATTGCTTAGCAATGAAATTGCCATGCCATGAAGTTATGATTTTATTGTTTTGGTGGGACTTATTCTACACTGCAGTGGCAAGCTTCTATGTACTAGCCTATTAGAAGGGGCACAGTAAACTCGGTTATCTCTTACCTCGATTGGAGAGGCGCGTAGGGTATCTCTCGGGCTGAGGTTTGAGTTCACTTCACACCTAACCACCACGTGGAAGTGAGACTCAGCCAACGCCAAGGAACAACTGTGTTTTGAGAAATTATGAAATATTCACAGCCTTGGCGGACTCGAGCGGATGCCCTCGTACAAGGTATCCCCGAGTATAGGTTTTGGCATAAGCCAAGTTTTCAAGAAAATTATAAACCTTATTAACTGTTTGGACAAAACACAACTACTCATTCGAGATGGGATAAATCTTTATGTCATGAAACATATTGGGATGGAAATATTTTATTTATCTCCTTTTACTTGGCTTTAGATACTTTATATGGTGTTTGTTTACGTACTGTGATTTTATAATCTCACCCCCTCATTTCCTCACATTTTAGGCTCAGAGCCTCCCATAGTTAGCAGATTTAGTCAAGGACTGTCGATCGAACTTGAATCGGCAAAAGCTGTAGGTTTTCAGTTTTCGACATATTTTGGTTAGTTGTGAGCCCACGTGTCACTTTACTTTAAATTTCATACTTTGATTGTTTATATCATGGTCTGTAAGAATATATTTAGTTTTTACACTATGAAAATTATTTACGGATAGCTTTACAAAAATTATTTTATAAAAAAATATATTATTTTATTGAATATTTTTATTATATTCAAATAGTTAAATTTTTACTTCCGACAAACGTTTTAAACTCTTAAATTTATTTTTAACCGTAAAATATGTGTTTTCTACGTATTTACTACGTTTTTAGTAAATTTTGAGAATTTTAATGCAAATTAACAAAAATGCCCCTATGAGCCAAATTGTAATTATTTTAATGTTTTTAAATTGGAAATGATTTACGGTTCTTGGAATATGAAAATTTATAAATATCACTCACAGGGGAGATGTGGAAACTGATACGAGAACCTTGCGAGGTTTCGATCAGCATTCAGGGTAAAGAATGTTTGTCAAGACTTTGTAACGGTTGTCATGGGCCCGATGGGAAGTTCCGGGTCGTGACAAACAGATTATGAAAAAACAAACTAGAAAATAGAAAATAGAATGCCTTTTTTGATTTCTTATTTTTCTTTGGAGTTTCATCTGTTGGTCCCAAAGTGAGTGCTAGAGGGGGGTGAATAGCACTATCTCGATTTTTTTGCAAGATTGAGACTTAATCTCAAAACAAAGAATGAAAAGCAAGAGAGACAATGGACAAGGTATTTATAGTGGTTTGGTCCAAGACCTACATCCACTACCTTGATTATCCAACTAAGGATTTTCAAACAAATCACTAAGACGGTGGCATTCACAAGCTTCTACCAAGCTTTTACAATGGCTTTTCCAAGGCTTAGTCACAATCTTTACACTAGTTTTTTTACAGGATCAACTAAAACCCAATGTGGTTTTTCAAGGCTTAACCACAACCTATCACTAGTTTTTCTCGGGCTAAACTAAAACCCAATGTGGTTTTCCAAGGCTCAACCACAACCTTTACTCTAGTTTTTCACGGGCTAAACTAGAACCCCAAGGTGGTTTTATAAGGCCCAACCACAACCTTTACACTCAACTTTTCAAGGCTAAGTTGGAACCTACAAGCATTCAAGCAAACCTTGCTTAAAGCAAACACTTAGAGTGAAACACTCACTCTAAGAATACAAAGATGAAGTAGAGAAAATACCTATTGATCACATGATTGATCTAAGTGGTACAGTTTAAGTGCTAAACACAATTGCTAAAGATAGGCGTTTGAGTGCAATAAAGAGTACAAAGGATTTTCAAGTTTTTTACTCTTTTTGGCTTGAATATGATGGAGTTTTTGTTGATGAAGCCAAAAGTTGTCAAAAGTTAGTTCCTTGGCTTTTGAAGATCTTTTTATAGTTGGAGAGACTTGTCTGATGGCTGTTGGGACATTTAAGACTGCTAGAAATAGTTTGGGGAAGATTCTAGCCGTTATTCTATCTTGTAGTGGCTTGGTGCATGTTGTAGACAGAGAGCACTTAGTTAACTAAAATTTTTCTTTGGTCAACTAAGTTGGTTCTGTTTCAGATGCAGATTCCAGTGAACGCTTAGTCGACTAACCCTATTTTCTTGATCGACTAACTTGATTCTGTTTCTCACCAAGCTACACCCTTTAACTTCTCCACTTTAACTTTTATTCAACCATTGATCTTCCTTGTTTCACCAAGGAGCTTCATCAATATTAATCTTCCTTGTTCCTTATCCAAATCACATATTTAGGTGTTTAATAGGAAGATTGACATATTGTCTCATTTATAAACATTTGCCCTGTACACTTAGGTAAAATATTAGATACAAATGACATGGGAATGTTTTATTATCATCAAAAACTAATGGAGCCAACAATCTCCCCTTTTTTTGATGATGACAAAACATCCCTTGATTAATAGTATGGTGTCTTTTTGGTTCCTTTTTTGTTTCTACAGAAGTAAGGGATTGCTCCCTCTATGTATGTGCATATTTTTTATTTATTCCAGCAAGTTGTTATCTAAGTTATGTTTGTAGTGACATTGTACATTTTTACTTTCGAAAGAAAATGTTCATATATACAAGTTTAAGAGCAAATGATATGTTGACAGATTTTATCAGTTTTCTATTTTTACAGATTTCTGTCAACTGTTTATAGTTTCCAGATTTCATAAAGTTAGCTCCAGATTTCATTTAAACCATCATTTTTCCAGCAGACTCTTATAAATCATCATCCATATGTACTCAAACACATATTTAGCTTTGCCTTATCATGTCAGGAATGATTTATCAGCATAATTATTCAAAATTAGCACAGCATCAGAAAATTACACCAGTATTACACAATATCAACAGAAATTTCCAGCAACACTTCATAATGTCATAAATATCATTTTCAAAGTTCAAGAAGCATAGACAGATGTTGACAAGCATATATCATACATCCATAAAGTCAGCCAAGATTAAAATCCAATGTTTGAATGCCATTTTGGCATAAATATCCAACACAAATAGTAACTACAAATTTGTTCCTAAAATGCCTAAAATGCCCCTGAGCTGAATTTTCTTTTCTAGCAACCTTGGAAGTCTAGTACCTCTACCCTCATGATTTTTTGTTTTTCTTGATGTTTTCCCTAAAAGTCCAGTACTGTTACCTTCAAATTTTTTTATTTTTGTTACTACTCCATCTTTTTGTCATCATCGGGGAGGGGGCTGAGGCATCAATCCTCAAAGGGAGATGGTGTGGATTCTGAGGACATGGTTTGTTCCCACCAAGGGTTGAGAGGAACATGAGAAAGTAGTCTCAGAGGAGGCTAAGTAAATGCTTCAGGAGGTTACTGAGAGGATATTGAAGGTGTCTCTGTAGCTTTCTTTGGAGTTGTCTGATCATAAACTTCTATTGGAGCTTGAGGAGTGCTTGCTTGAGGTGATTTTGCTTTCTCTGCCAATCTTGAAGACTTTCTTGTTCTCGGAGCTACAGATTTTCTGGTTGTCTTCTTCTGTTTCATGGTAGGTGGCTGAGGCTTAGTTGTTGGAGCTGCATCTTTTGTTTTTTCTTTTCCTTTATCGTTTTCTATAGCTTTTTTTTCTGAAGTCATTGCTTGGGCAGCTTGAGTTATTACTACCTCTTTTTCTACTTGCCATCTGATAGAAAAGTCCCATCACAGACACTTCATCAGAGTGAGGAGGTGATGCTTTTTGTTCAGGATGAGATGGAGGCTGATGCTCAGAAGAACCAAGTGGTGAACCAACTACCTTAGTGCCATTATCAGATGTTTCCTTTCCTGTTGAGGTGGATTTGAGGGGTTCCTCAAATCCTAGTTCAGGGCCTTGATGTCCAACACTTGCACCTTGGAATTCAGAACCTTCTAGTTGCAAGGCTGATCCTTCAGCACCTTGTTCTTCTGGTGTCGTGCTTTGAGTGGCAAAAGAGTCAGCTTCAGTAGGTCCAGTTGGCATTTCAAATTTATCTTTCTAGCTGGCCTCAATCTGATTCATCATTTCCTCAATTTTTACAAGCCTTGCTCCTTGATTAGAGAGCTTGGCATCCATCCTCATAAGCAGGTTAAACATTACTTCATTGGATAATGGATGGGCTGTTGTTTCTGGTTGTGTGAGACCTGCCTCTGGCTGAGTTTGCACTGAAGTGAACGTAGAGGTCTTGCTGAAGGTGTCACATACACCTTGTATCCCATCTTGATCAGACTTCCTAAATAGATGGGTTAATCTCTGCTTTTGACCATGTCCATATCATACCTTTTGGCCCATATTCCTTTCTTCTTAACAAGGGATGTGATTACATTCTCGTATGGTAGATGAATTTTGTCCAACTTGTAAGTAATTCTCATCCTTTCAATCATGAACCTTCCAAGGTTCAAGACTTCTCCAGTGAATGCATGCTCCATCAGCCAAAGGTCTTGGAGGCTAATGTAGCATAGGCTACCACTTCTACCATGCAAGTTAGCGGCTACAAAGTAATGCAAGATTCTGAATTGTGGACTAATGATCAGTCCTGCATTGCTCTTTGAAGAAAATTTTTCTTTCTTTCTTGTGATAATTTCCCACACAGATGCAGGATCATACTTGTCAAGCATTTCATACTCTCCATCTTCTTTTTCAATTCCTAGCAGATTACTCAAGTCTGAGGTTGTAACTAAAAACTCTTTCCCATTCAAAAATACATTCAAGTTATCATTTGAAAAGTCCTCTAAGTCATCAAATTCTCTCTCACAAAATGCAATGCCAGCATAGAATTCTTTAACTAAGATAGCACTATACGTCATGTCCTTGAAAAAGCTATACTCCTTAATCCTCAATTCATTAAAATAGTCTGTTAAGCTTGTTTGGAGTTCAGGGGTTTCACTGAAACTATCCTAGTCAATGTGCTTCCTACATGTAATGGGAGCATTTTCTATTTTCTTAAACCTCTCTTCATGAATTTTGCTCCTAAATTTCAGGGATGAAGTAGATGATGTACCATTTTCTCCTTTGCTCTTCTTTCCCAGTTTCTCAACCTTCTTCTTTTTCTCTTTTTGTTTCTTCCTCTCAGAATCTTTCCCAATCCTTTTTGCTACAAAACTCGAAGCTCCTTTTTGTTTCTTCTTTGGTTGTTCAGCTTCGGGGTTTTCTTCTACTGGTTTTTTCCCCTTTTTCTTTGCTAGCAAATCCTTGAGTAGGGTCGACTTGACCATTTGGATTTCTGAAGATAATTTTTACTTGGGGTTCCAAGATGTGACAAAATAGGGGTTCTCGGTTGGTTTCAGAAAACGAAGAAAAGCAAATGAGATTGCTAGGGTTGAGAGAATCGGTTGTCAAAAGATGAGGAAGAGAAGTGATTGACAGTTTCTAAATTAGAAACCGTCTGCCTTTCCTTTTATCAATTGCCTCAATTTTCTTGAAATTTCAAAACTCCCTGTCAAATGTTAATTATTTATTATCTCAGTTTTACTCATTCTTTTCTTTACCCGGCAGGCATAAAACTTCATTATTTTAATCCTTTATCATTCAGCTATCAGTTCTTTTGTTCTAATAAAACAGAATGCTCTTAGTTGACTGAGTTTCACACTTTAGTTGACTAAGTCTCTATTGTTTTTCTCTATTTAGTCCAAACTTCTTTGTATAACTCTTCTAAACAACACATTCCTAGATTTCTTCTAATTTCACAAAATCTTTCCTCACTAAGAGGTTTCGTAAATATGTCAGCAAGTTGATGTAATGTGCTTATAAATTCAATATTAATTTATCCCTTAGTTGCATAATCTCTAATAAAGTGATGTCTAACCTCAATGTGTTTAGTTCTTGAGTGTTGTATAGGATTCTTTGAAATATTTATAGCACTGGTGTTGTCACAATATATGGGAGTTTTATTCATGGACAACCCGTAGTCTTTTAATTGTTGCTTAATCCACAAAACCTATGCACAACAACTTTCTAATGATACATATTCAACTTCAGTTATGGACAAAGCTACAGAATTCTGCTTTTTGCTTGACCAGCATACAAGCATGTTACCTAGGAACTGACACGTTCCACTAGTGCTTTTCCTATTAGTTCTACTTCTTGCAAAGTCAGCATCTGAATATCCTACAAGGCTGAATGGTGATTCTTTTGAATACCATATTCCTAAGCTTTTAGTTTCAATGAGATATCTACATATTTTTTTCACAGCAGCAGGTGTGTCTCTTTAGGTTGGGATTGAAATCTAGCACACAAACACATACTAAACTGAATATCTGGTCTACTAGAAGTTAAGTAAAGAAGAGATCCGATCATACCTCTATAGAGCTTTTGATCTACATCTTTACCTTTCTCATTAGCATCCAATTTTGTAGATGGACTCATTGGTGTGCCAATAGGCTTTACTTTCAGCATGTCAAACTTTTTGAGCATGTCTTGAACATATCTATCTTGGCTAATAAAAATTCCTTCTTTGCATTGCTTGATTTGAAGGCCAAGAAAGTACTTCAATTCTCCTATCATGCTCATCTAGAATTCTCTCTGCATTTCCTTAGCAAAGTTCTTGCAAAGAGATTCATTAGTAGCACCAAATATAATGTTATCTACATATATTTGAACTATGATCGAGTCATTTGAGTATCTTTTGATAAATAGTGTAATGTCTATACTACCCCTAACATAGTCATTTTCTACCAAAAATTTTGATAGCCTCTCATACCAAGCTCTAGGAGCTTGCTTCAATCCATATAAGGCTTTGTGAAGTCTAAACACATAGTCTGGTTTTTCAAAGTCTTCAAAACTAGTAGGTTGTTCAACATATACCTCCTCTTGAATAATTCCATTAAGGAATGCACTCTTCACATCCATTTGGTATAGCTTGAAGTTCATATGACAAGCAAAGGCAACTAATAACCTTATGGCTTCTATTCTAGCTACCGGAGCAAAGGTTTCTTCATAATCTATGCCTTCTTCTTGATTATATCCCTTTGCCACCAATCTTGTTTTGTTTCTTACAACATTTCCTTATTCATCAACCTTATTTCTAAATACCCATTTAGTGCCAACAATAGGATCATTTGAGGGTTTAGGCACTAGTGACCATACATTGTTTCTCTTGAATTGATCTAGCTCCTCTTGCATGGCTAAAATCCAACTTTCCTCATTTTCAGCCTCATCAAAGCTTTTAGGTTCAACTTAAGAAATGAATGCTGAAAATTCACATATTCCCTAGTTTCTTTCCTAGTCTTAACTTCATGAGATATGTCACCTATGATTTGATCTTGTGGATGATCTTTCACATATCTCCAGCTTCTAGGTAAGTCACTATGTTAGATTTCTTGTCTTTGTAAAATTTCAAGAAATGGAGCTACGGGTTCTTCCCTAGATGAATCTTCCTCTTTATTTTTGCTATCATTTAGACTCATTTCTTCCATGTGTTTTTCTAGATTTTCTAAATCTTCATCATTCTCATGAACCTCTTTTTCAACATGGATTGATTCATCGAAAACTATATGGATAAATTCTTCAACATTTAGTGCTCTTTTGTTGAAAACTCTATAAGCCTTTGAGTTCATGGCATATCCTAAGAATATTGCTTCATCACTTTTAGCATCAAACTTTCCTAATGCTTGTTTTTCATTATTCAGAACAAAGCATTTGTAGCCAAAGCTCCTAAGGTGAGAGATGTTTGGTTTTCTTCCTTTATACAACTTATATAGGGTCTTTGACATGATTGCTCTAATTGAGACCTTATTAAGAATGTAAGCTGTTGTATTTACAGCTTCAGCTTAAAAATACTTAGAAAGGTTGTTCTCACAAAGCATAGTTCTAGCCATCTCTTTCAATGTTCTATTCTTTTTCTCTACGACTCTATTTTGTTGGGGTGTTCTTGGTGTAGAGAAGTTATGTTCCAGCCCCTTTTCATTGCAAAACTTTTCAAATTCATCATTCTCAAATTCTCCTCCATGGTCACTCTTAATCCTAACAATGGGTGTACCTTTTTCATTTTCAACTTTCTTACAATACCCTATGAAAGCTGATAATGCATCATTCTTGTGGGCAAGGAAATAAACTCAAGTAAACCTAGAATAGTCATCCACTATCACTAAGCCATAAGATTTTCCACCTAAACTTGTGGTGCTTATAGGACCAAAGAGATCAATGTGCAACATTTCATGAGGTCTAGATGTTGACATAACATTCTTAGCTTTGAATAAAGTTCTGAATTGTTTTCCTAATTGACATGCTTCACATATTCTATCATTTTCAAACTTAATGCTAGGTAGTCCAACAACTAAATCTTTCTTAATCAATTTTGACATGGTGTTCAAACTAACATGTCCTAATCTCCTATGCCACATCCAGCTGTCATTTTCAGCATTGGCTACTAAGCACATTTCACTATCCTTTTCTAGGTCTTCAAGAAAGATAACATACATATTTTTCAATCTTTTTCCTATGAAGGTAGTCTTGTTAGTGCCTATATCTATTACTTCACATTTGTTTGAATCAAAACAAGCCTTGAATCCTTTATCACATAGTTGACTGATGCTTAGCAGATTATTCTTTAAGCCTTGAACAAATAACACATGACTGATTTGTGTACAAGAGTTCTTACCAATCGTACCTATACCTTGGATTTTTCCTTTTGAATTATGTCCAAAGCATACGGCGCCTCCTTTTTTTCTTGTTCAACTGTGCAAACAACATTTCATCCCTTGTCATGTGTCGAGAGTAGCTATTGTCCATATACCAAGGCTACTTTTTCTTGCTGTTTTAAGCATTTGAACATGTTTCCTTTAGGTGCAGCTCAACCTACAAAAACATGGTTCAGTTCTTCTTGATAGGCACCCATACTTTGATGGGTCCTTGAGTGTTAGTGGCAATAAAATATCCTTTTGGCACGCAGATTTTTCTAGTTTTCTACACATTCATATTTTTGACACAATAATATGATAGATGACAGTATTTTAGACAACAATAGCATCTAGATGATGCTTTATAATGATTCTTCTTACCATATGAATTTTTCTTTAAAGTGTCATTGTTTAAACACTTGAGAGTTGTATTTTCATCAAGAGATTTTTGCAAAGCAGCAGATTTATTTTCCAGCTCTACCTTAATAATTTCAAAATCTGTTTTTGAATATTCCAACTTAATTTGCATAAGATTTCTTTGCTCAAAAATAGAATTGAATTCATGTTTTATTTTCTCCAAATCTTTTTCAAGTGATGCAGCCTTTTTCTTTAAGTTTTTGTACTTTAAAAACAAGCTTTCAAATTCATCACATAAATTATCATACTCATCTTGCAAATCATTCATAGGTGTATCACAAGTCGATGAGCATACCTTTGTTTCATCATCCTGTGCCATTAAGTAAATGTTGACTCTTTCTTCTAAGCTTTCTTCATCAGATTTTGTGCTTGAATTACTATCGACCAGGCTGCAGCAACCATTACCTTTTTTCAATTTTCTGTTTTTCTTTGGAGTTTCTTCTTTCAGCAATAGACATTCAAACTTGTAGTGCCTTGGTTTCTTACATTCGTAATAGATCACTTCTTCCTCTTTACTATTGTCAATCTTGTTTTTCTTCCATGGAAGACCTTGGTCTCTCTTAAGGATTTTTCTTATAAATCTTCGATTCTTTCTTCCCATCAGTTTTTTGAATTTTCTTGCAACAAGTGCCAGTTCATTATCATCGCATGAAAGCTCTTCCAGCTCTTCCTCAAGCTTGTTGGCTCTCAGTGCTATGTTTTTCTTCTTTTCTTTTGCCTCCCTTTTATCCTCTTTTTCTTCTTTCTTGTGCTCCAACTTGTGTGTGAGGAGCGACTCGCATATTTCATCAAGTGTGATGATGTTCAAATCTTTGGCTTCTCTAATGGCAGTCACTTTTGGCTTCCAAGACGTAGGTAGACTCCTAAGAAGTCTTTTTACAAGCTTATGCTCGAGGATAGGTTTTCCTAGTTGGTTAAGTTTATTTGTAATGTTTGTGAACTTATCAAACATGCTGGTGATGTCCTCACCAGGTTCCATTTTGAACATCTCATAGCTTTGGGTCAAGAGGGCTATCTTGGACTCCTTAACTTGAGAAGTCCCTTCATGAATTATTCTTAACTTGTCCCATACTTGCTTAGTTGTTATACAACATAAGACTTTCTTAAACTCAGTGGGAGTTAAGGCACAATGTAAGGTGTTGATTGCCTTAAAGTTAGTTTGCAATTTCTTGGTTTCAGCCTCAGTCCATTCAAACCTTGACTTAGGCATAAACTCATTTATGACAACATTCACAATTGAGGGAATAAAGGGACCATCAGTGATGACATCTCACATTTCATAATCTATGGCTCTAATGTATATTGATATCCTAGTGCTCCAATAAGGGTAATTAGAGCCATCAAACGGAGGTGGTTTTTTTGTAGATTGTCCCTTAGCTACAACTGATTTTTGTAAAGCCATTTGGATCCTCTCTAAAGGTGTTAGACCTTGTATGCAGAGAGCTAGCTCAGATACCAATTGTTGGTCCTAAAATGAGTACTAGAGAGAGAGTGAATAGCATTATCTCGGCTTTTTTGCAAGATTGAGACTTAATCTCAAAATAAAGAATGTAATGCAAGAGAGACAATGGACAAGGTATTTATAGTGGTTCGGTCCAAGACCTACATCCACTACCTTGATTATCCAACCAAGGATTTTAAAACAAATCTCTAAGACGGTGGAATTCACAAGCTTCCACCAAGCTTTTATAATGGTTTTTCCAAGGCTTAGCTGCAACCTTTACACTAGTTTTTCACGGGATCAACTAAAACTCAATGTGGTTTTTCAAGGCTCAACCATAACCTATCACTAGTTTTTCCCGGGCTAAACTAAAACCTAATGTGGTTTCCCAAGGCTCAACCACAACCTTTACTCTAGTTTTTCACAGGCTAAACTAGAACCCCAAGGTGGTTTTTCAAAGCTCAACCACAACCTTTACACTCAACTTTTGAAGGCTAAGTTGGAACCTACAAGCATTCAAGCAAACCTTGCTTGACGCAAATACTTAGAGTGAAACACTCACTTTAAGAATATAAAGATGAAGCAGAGAAAGTACCTATTGATCACATGGTTGATCTAAGTGGTACAAGTTTAAGTGCTAAACACAATTACTAAACATAGGCGTTTGAGTGCAATGAAGAGTATAAAGGATTTTCAAGTTTTCTACTCTTTTTGGCTTGAATCTGATGGAGTCTTTGTTGATGAAGCCAAAAGTTGTCAAAAGTTAGTTCCTTGGCTTTTGAAGATCCTTTTATAGTTGGATAGGCTTATCTGATGGCTGTTGGGACATTTATGACCGTTAGAAATAGTTTGGGAAAAATTCTAGCCATTATTCTATCTTGTAGTGGCCTGGTGCATGTTGCAAACAGAGAGCACTTAGTCAACTAAAATTTTTCTTAGGTCGACTAAGTTGGTTCTATTTCAGACGCAGATTCCAAAGAGCGCTTAGTCGACTAACCCCATTTTCTTGGTTGACTAACTCGATTCTGTTTCTCACCAAGCTTTACCCTTTCACGTCTCCACTTTGACTTTTGTTCAACCATTGATCTTCCTTGTTTCACCAGGGAGCTTCGTCAGTATTAATCTTCCTTGTTCCTTATCCAAATCACATCTTTAAGTGTTCAATAGGAAGATTAACATATTATCTCATTTTTGAACATTTGCCCTACACACTTAGGTAAAATATTAGACACAAATGACATGGGAATGTTTTATTATCATAAAAAACTAATGGAGCCAACATCATCCTTCAGCAATGGGCATTCAGACTTGAAATGTCATGACCCGAAACTCCCCATTGAGCCTGTGACAATTGCCGTGATATTTCAATAGACATTCATACTCCGAATATCAATCGAAACCCCACAAGGCATCTGAAATCAGTTTTCTTACCTCCCTTGTGAGCAATCGTCGCCAAACATCCTTTCTCAAAGGGTTTAAAACTTTTGCCTATTCAAAACAGTGGAAAATAATTCTTGCCTCGCAAGGGTATCTTGGTCATTTTTTTTTCAAAATCTCAAAATCGGCTAAAAGTGGAAAAGGTGAGCAAGAAACACATAATTCATGATTAAAAATAAATTTTAGAATTTAAAACATTTGTTTGAAGTAAAAATTTGACTAGTTGAATATTATAAAAATTATTTGATAAAATAATTTATTTTCTTCTAAAACAATTTTTATAAATCAATCGGTAAATAATCTTTACAGCGTAAAAACTAAATATATTATTACATATTATAATGCAGATAACCAAAATCTAAAATTTACTTTTACAATGACATGTGAGCCCCCAGATAACCAAAAAGGTATAAACCCATATACCTTTGCTTTCTAAGAATGCAATCTTCGAGATTAATTCTCAATGTGGTCAACTGTCAACAATCTATTCTAAGCATGAAAAATTGATAGGAAGAAGGGTGAGATTATAAAATCCCAGTGAGTAAACATTTACCATCAAAAGCATCTAAAGCCGAGTAGATGGAGACAACGTAAAAACGTTATATCCCAATAATATTCATAACTCAAAATTTGTTTCAAACCATACCAAACAATTTCTTAAACTTGGCCCCTACCAAAGTCATTCTCGGAGATACCTTGACCGAGGCATCTAACCGAGATAGCCAAGGTTGTTAAATGTCCCATACTCATAACCATGTTTTTACCTCTGACACCTAGCCGTTCTTTGGCATTGGTTGAATCTCACTCTCACGTGGTGGTCCGAACGTGAGGTGCACTCAAATTTTACCTCAAGAGATATTTCACCTAACATCTCCCCCTAGAGGTATGTATATAATTAATTGAGTTACTGTGCCCCTCTCATAGGTAGCCCACAGAAACCCCCATCACTGTAGTGACCATATATTATACCACCAGACCCATAAAATTTTTAATAGCATAATGTAACGAATAAAATTTTATCCAGTCTACCGAGACCAAACCATAACTATTCATATATTTTATACCAACCCCCAAAAATTTAGCCATGATGCTACCATAGTGTCATAAGCCAGAATTTCAATAATAATATATAAACTTATAAATTCCCCACAGTCTCCACATACTCAATTTTCCCAAAACAATATTTGATTTCGAAACCAATATAAATCTCATTTTTATTAAAAGACATTTTAATTGAAAAAACATAATATTTTATAATTTAAGCTCACCATTTAATAAAAGCATCAAACAAGTATAATTACTCTAGATATTTAAGACGATAAATTATCCACTCACCTTGTCAAGAGTGCACAATACTCCTGTTTTCAATTTCCACTGCATTATATTTTTTCTTGTGTCTAGGGGACTCACCACCTATGTGTCAATTAATCATAATTAATTTTAGGCTTCATAATTCTATATGAATGCCTGAAATGCGTTAAAAAAGGGTTCAGACAATCATTAAATTATGGTGTCCGACCAACTCGTCTACACGCGTCTAAATTGCTAAAATCCTCAATTTAATTCCGAATCAATTTCTTTCAATTTCTATACCTCAATTATACCCAAATTAACTTAATGTCCACAAATATGGTGCAAATTATCAGTCTAAGCCATAAATTACGAATTACTCCCATTAGGTAAAATTTGTATTTTCGCACCGAAAATTCTCATTTAATTTCTATATCCATAATTCTTCATTTTCTAACCTATTTACTTAAAATAAAAATCAAATTCATCCCCACACACTCAAGGGTAAATTCGGCTAAGGAAGATTGGTGGGGAAAATGAAATTTTCTCTTGGTGTTTTGCTAGCTAACATGATAAACTAACTAAAATCATCAACATATATTAAAATTAAATTAATCTAACAACTTTCTCTCTCTAAACCCATATGACCAGCTTCAAATGTATCATGAAAACTTGCAATTTAACCATGAAAAATAATGAAAAATACATGGGTAAGGTAGAAATCAAGCTAAGGATGAAAAATCTTACCTTTTGTTTTTAATTTCTTGAATTTCCTTGCATTTTCTTGATTTTCTCTTAATTGGGGTTTATTTTTGTGTTTTCTCTCTCTTCCTTCAGGTTAGGCTGACTCTTTGGGGAAGAAGGCTGATGAAAAGTTAGCTTTTTATAAGTCTAATAAAATAATATTATTTTATTATGACTTTTTAATATTTTATTAATTTATTTTTTTATTAGTTTTCCGTTGAATTCCTTTTTCCACCACACCCTTTTCTTCACTTATCCATAGCTTACATGAAGTTTCTAGACTTTGCCAAAATCTTGGTGGGGCAATTTTTTTCAAAAATTGCACTTTTGCCCCCGTAAAAGTTAAAAATTACATTTTTACCCCAAAAATTGAAAAATTACCAAAATGCATATTTTTCACTCCTCAAACTCATATCATACTCCAATTTATCCAATTTGATTCAAATACACTCGAAAATTCAAATTTTGTCAATAGGTGGCAAAATTACTGTTTTGCCCCTATACTCCAAAAATATCGAAAATTCAAAAATTTCACTACTAAACCCCATATTATACTCCAAATAATCATATTATACTTCAAATGATAAATCTTGGTCAAATGTGATCAAATTCTTTTATAGAAATATTCATTTTGTCCTTAAATGAAAAAATGACCATTTTGTCCTTAATCGGTCAATTCTCTCGATTGACTCCAAACTGGACCTTGAACTCTGAATCACTATTTTGAGTAATCCCTGAACTGTGAAATTCTCAATTTTATCTTTAAAATCCCTCTTTCAACTAATTCAAAGCTTAATCAACTTAACAGTATCATTACGGGCAATATCGTCCTTTGATGATTTCTCGGGGCTTTTTAAATTTGCAACTATTCTGTCAAGCATGTGAATGTCATGACATGCATATAGAAATGTCAGGCTTGACATGAAATGACCTGGATTCTTGCACTCAAAATAGATCAGTTCCTCATTTTTGTTGTAGTCGTTTTTGTTTCTTTTCCAAGAAGGACATTGATCTTTTCTAGATCCTTTTCTTGCTATTCTTTGGTTCCTTCTACCCATCAGCTTTTTGAATTTTCTTGCAACAAGTGCTAATTCTTCATCATCATCTCAAGAAAGCTCTTCCAGCTCTTCTTCAAGTATGCTGGCTTTAAGTACAATGCTCTTTTTTTTTTTTTTTTGCTTCTCTCCTATCTTCTTCTTCTTCTTCTTCTTCCTAGAGCTCTAGCTCATTAGTAAGGAGTGAGCCACAGATATCGTCTAATGTAATGACATTTAAATCTTTAGCGTTTCGAATTGCAGTGACTTTAGGCTTGCAATTTTTCGGTAGGCTTCAAAAAAGCCTCTTAACTATTCCATGCTCAAGTATTGGCTTTTCTAGTTGACTCAATTTATTTGTGATGTTCGTGAATCTATCTAGAATGCTGGTGACGTCTTCACCAGGTTCCATTTTGAACATCTCATAATTGTGTGTTAAGAGAGCTATCTCAGACTCCTTGACTTGAGAAGTCCTTTCATGAATTATTCTAAGCTTATCCCACATCTATTTAGTTGTTGTATAGCTTGACACTTTATTGAATTCGGTGGGAGTCAAGGAACAATGCAGTGTATTAATGGCCTTAAAGTTGGTTTGAACTTTCTTAGTTTCAACCGCACTCCATTCAAACCTTGGCTTAGGCATCAGCTTATTTATGACTACATTTACGGTTGAGGGAGTAAATAGTCCATCAGTTATGACATCCCACATTTCATAGTCTATAGCTCTAATGTATATTGACATTCTAGTGTTCCAATAAGGGTAATTAAAGCCAGCAAATAGAGATGGTCTATTTGTTTATTATCATTAAGCCATTATTGATTTTTGAAAAGCCATGGATCTTCCCTAAAGGTGTTAGACCTTGATAACAGGTAACTAGCTCTAATACCATTTGTTGGTCCCTATAAAATGTGTTAGAATAGGGTAAATAGCACAATTCGGCTTTCAATCAAGATTGAAAACTATTCTTGAAAACTAAGAAAATAAAATAAAGTAGACAATGGACAAGGATTTAGAGTGGTTGGGTCCAAGACCTATATCTACTACCTTGATTATCTAGCCAAGGATTTTCAACCAAATTCACTAAGAACCGGTGGAATTACCGAGCTCCCACCAAGCTTTTACAATGGCTTTTACAAGGCTTAGCCACAACCTTTATAATGGTTTTTCAAGGGCTCAACCAAAACCTAACACCTAACTTTTCAAGGTTAAGTTAGAACCTTAACTCTTCCAAGCAAACCTAGCTTGAAACAAATCTTAGAGTGACTTTCTCACTCTAAAAACAGAAGTAAAAAAGGTAAATAAAGTACCTAGTAATCACTAAGATGATCTAATTGGTACAAGTTAAAGTGTAGCTCACAATTACAAAGATGGGAGATGAATGCAGTGAGAACATAGAGAGTTTTACTGATTTTCTTGCTCTTTTTGACTTGGAAGTATTGAAATCTCTCAGAAAGCTTATTCTCTAACCTTGGAAGACCCTTTTACACTTTGAGAAGCAAGTCTAATGGCAGTTAGGCAGTTTGTGACTGTTGAGAATAGTTTGGAGTTGGTTGTAGCCATTAATTTGTCTTGTAGTGCTTTGGTTCAAATTGCAGACAGAGAGCTCTTAGTTGACTAACATTTTTCTTAGTCGACTAAGTTGGTTCTATTTTCTGGTCGCAGTTCTGGCAAAAAGCACTTAGTCGATTAACTCATTTTCTTGATCGACTAAGTTGGTTCTGTTTCTCAATATGCTTCAACCTACCATGTGTCCAATTTGAATTTTAGCCACCCAACCTTCTTCATTATTCAATCAAGGAGGTTCCTTTATGTTGATCAATCTTGTTCCTTATCCATATCAACTTTTTATGTACACATTTGAAAGATTGATTTATTGTTTGCCTTCAAATTATTGTCCTGCACACTTAGGTGAAAATGTTAGATACAAATGAAATGGGAATGTTTTATTATCATCAAAAACTGATGGAGGCAACAATCTGTTCACGAAGAGTGTGTGAATCCCTAAGCCAAAATTTGTGCTAGCAAACTCTCAACTTTGAGCTCTCTTGTGTTTCTCTCTTTTGGCTGTAAGCCTATCTCAGCACATGAAAAAATAAAAATAGAACTCTTTTATTCATTCAAAAAGCAACTACGAGATTCTTTTATAGAGTGAATTAACCTACTTTATATCCAATAAAGAATAGAAAATTGTCTTGGGCTAATTAGGCCTTTTTTTTAATACTCCATCAAATCATATTTTTTTTACATAATTAGGGGAGGGGGGATTCGTACCCTACTTTTTTGGCAGGGGATAATGCACCAACTAATGAGCCAAATGCTTGGGTGCTCCATCAAATCATATTTGATTTAGCTAAATATTTAATTTGATTAAGCCTCTATAAATCCAATTAGATCACATCCAATTGAATTCAAATTAATTTTAACAATTCACCTTATGAGTGTGATCTATTAGATTCCCAACATGTTGGTAATAAACATAAATTAATTCTATTAAGAATTTATATTAATATTTATAGATCATGAGCGGCATCTAGCAATAAATCATGTCCACTCAAATGTCGGGAAAATCAATATGATTTGACTAACCTTTCAGTGCATAGTAACTCAATATAATTCAATCTTTTCATCATATATCTCAAGTAAATAGAAAGTTTGGCACGGTGTCTCCTTTCTAACTTGTCCATATTAGTCTTCTAGTTTCCATATTGAGCTATCAAGATTGCCTTAGGCAATGACTTTTACTTAATATTAGCCAAGAGTAAGTGATATATGTCCCTTTCAAATCACTTGGGTGATGAATCCTCTCTAAAGTACTCATTCATCTTTGCATGCTTCATGTTATACCCAAAAACACTCTATTTGAGCATTTGGTCACCTCTAAACCCATACAGGTGAAATCAAAGCATGACAATTCACATACAAGATGACCTAGTATCACAAGTCTAAGGATTACTTACACTATTGACACATAAAAGTACTTCCATAGACACTTAAGTAAAATATTAAATGAAACTCTTATAGCAGGTCATGTTCAGTGAACATGTTCCTTAACAAGCACCCACATACTATCCCCAAGTATCTTATCTATTTCAACCTATGAGATTAGTTGCTTACTTCTAAAGTAAGGAAGCTTAGTATGTACCAACCTTTAAGCATTGTCAGTGTCTTTATTTTTGACAATACAATGACCATGAACATATTTAGAAACAAGGCCTCCGATGAATACTTCCTTAACATCTCCAAATCTCTCAAAGATTGGCAGTAACAAACTTCCATCCACCCTTTCCGGTATATCGTTCAAAGCGCTGACCTTTCCTTTTCGTTCCTCTTTTTTTTTTTCTTTTCTATTTTGCTAATGATGCTTGTAGCAGAATTAGTGAGAGCCAATCAAATAAGCTCAGTACCAATAAATATGCACAATAAGGCTGGACCTCACTGTAAGTCATTGGGTGCTTATAAATCAAACAAGCGTAACAGCGAAGAGTTTAGAAATAATTCTAAATAAATTTAGACATTGTTCTGGTTTCCGCACTTTTGTTGCTTGTTTGACTTAGTCTCCCTCACATCTACAAGATTGTGTGCTTATAGAGGGTGCACATAAGATGTGTTTTTTCGTTATACCAATAAGAAGTTTGCATCAGCAAATAGTGGATAATTTTCTAAGTTGGCCCCATTTTATAAATCATTAACAGCTTCAAGAAACACCCAAATAAAAGTCAGTATCTCTACACACCGCTGATTTGGCAAGAGAGTCTGCAACCTCGTCCGCTGACCTGGGAATTTTAGCTTTGCAATTATTTGGCAATTGGCAACAATGGAGATTTATTAGGTTTTGAGTTAAACAAAGGATATATAATTCTTTATTATATCATAAATCATGCATGTTTTCTCATTATATTTTAAGATTTAATTTAAAATCGTAAACGTTGATTCTCAAATTAAATCCAATAATTATAAATGAAGAATATCAAAAATTATAAGAATATCAATATGAACAAGCAATATGTCTATGTTTATACTCAAAAATTATAAATGAAGAACATGAAGGATAAGAATAGCCTTAAATTTTTCTCCACATGATTAAAAATAAAAAAATATATATGCCTACCTTTTTCCATGGAATGTGAACTTTCTCTCACTGCTCAATATGTGAACTACTTTAATGCAAAAAACCACTCCATACTGCCTCTATCATTGCTCAAAATGCTCAACAGTTGACCTACCGAGGAATGCTTTTGTGAGAATGCTTTGTAGGGAGACGTGTGGTCTATTGATGAGAACTGGGGAGCTACAAAGCTTGTAAACATACTTGACACAAACATATGGGTCGGGTTGAGGTGTGAAGCCATATATATGAATTAGTTTCATTAAAGATAATTTTATTTTAATTAATTTTTCTTATCTAAAAATAATTAAAATTATGGTGAGGTTATTTTCAAAAATACCTTATGCATGAGGCCTACTTTTGAAAAGAAATTTAAATCAAACAAACATAACAACCAAGAGTTTAGAAATACACCTTTCCACCAGCAGATAGGTAGCAACTTTAAAAAAAAAAAACCAAGAGTTTAGAAATAATTCTAAATTTAGACATTGGTTTACGCACTTTTGTAGCCTGTTTGACTTTGTCTCCCTCACATCTACCAGATTGTGTGCTTATAGAGGGTGCACATAAGGTGTGTTTTTCTGTTTTACCAATAAATAGTTTGCGCCAGCAAAGAATGGATAATTTTGGAAGTTGATCCCATTTTAATAATGAGCAAATGTCCAGTTCTTTTTATTTTATTTATTTTTGGTTTATGAATAAGCATGCAACCTTAAATAGTTAGGAAACTTGTTATAGACAGTTGGCGGGTTTCAATTTTGCAAGTGGAAGCAACCGTGCATATAATTGCTCTTAAATAGTTAGGAAACTGGTTATAGACAGTTGGCGGGTTTCAATTTTGCAAGTGGACATGACGTCGGCTTCCAGCAACCGTGCCTATAAATGCTCTTCACACTTGTTATCTTTCCATGGTCCTGTAGTTGACATGCACATAAAAGATAAATGAAAATTACATTAGAAAGATGCTTTTTATTTTTAGTGTTTGAACCAATATTTTTTTTATAATTGACTGCTTCACTTGACAAGCTTTCTATTCTTTTTTAACGTTTCCAACTGGTTTGGCCACATGATTAATTTTTAACGTTAGCTTCGTATCTCCATCCAACAAGCCAATAGCCCAATAGAAGAGACAAATAATTAAGAGAGCTTCCCAAAACGTTTGGTTTTTTTTTTCTCCTCATTCTGAAGGCTATCCTATCAGTTTCACAACATATCTCCCTTTAAGTCTCCTTAAAATTTAAATTAGTTTCAGATTCAAATTGTTCATGGTGAAAGCTCCAATTTTTTATTAAGACTTGCCTTTAATTATTTACAGTTTTGTTTTAAAATACTTTATAAAGTTAAAATAAACAAAGAGATAATTTATTTTTAGGTTTACAAAGCAATAGTCAATAATTATTTAGATTTATTTTTGTTTTAATAAATTTTTTACTTAATTGATTAAAATAAAAATGCAACATCAATTCTACCAACATTATCCAATACAAGAGATAAATCATACATTCTTTCATTTAAATATTACATTTTTATATTACTCAATTTTTACTTGTAGACAATTTTGGTATATCTTGACCTAGTTTGATGTAATTAATTTCTATTTTACTCCCCAGTATCAAAAAAGAAAAATGTTATATTTTTTATTTCCAAAAGCTAAAACAAATTACAAAAATAATAAAAAAAGTGACAATTAAATTAAATTCCCCGGTATCATGGAATATGGAGTTTTAATCATCGCAATATGCCTATTGCAATATGGCTTGTATATATGTTTGTATAAGTCAATATGGCTTGAGGGTTATATATATGTAATTACTATATATATAGTAATGATATATTTTACATAAATATATATATTACATCTACAGTGTGAGCTTATTTACTGATTCAATAAATTCTATCAAAGTAGTGTGTATGTATGTATGCATGAAATCTTTATAACTAAAGATAAATACCTAAAATACATTTAGTCCACGTTAAGCAAAACCTTCAAGCAACAACTAGTCTTTTTCTTATATATAAATATTTTGCTAATCTTTTTATGTTCTGGTGCTTTGATGCTTGTATATGCTTTCATTATCCAATCTTTAACTATACCATCATACTAAAATGCTGAATCTGAATTTTGGTAACGATTAACAGAATGGAAGCGTCTCTACTGGAGTGGAACTAAGTCCAAAGGGGATAACAGGAAGGGATACAAAACAAGAACCTAAGGAAGATTTCTTTCTCTATCCTATACTATTTTCTATTTGTGTTTAAAAAATACAAAACTGTGGCCATGTTTTTCTACTGCTTGAGGTTTTTCCTTTTTTTTTAATTTCATTATTTATTGCTCGTGTTAATGCAAAGATTATACCATACATTAGATACATAAATATACGGGTAATTGTAAGTTTAAAAAATTCTGTTGAATTTCTTTTTTTAAAACCATTCTTATACTGTTTGTTTAAAGGAAAATATTTCAATAACGTCGCTTGTATATCTGTTTCTCTAAACTCATTATATATTTTCATTTTCTTCCAAATTTTTTTCAAGTGATCCAAAAATTATTAAAATTGTGTGTGACTGTATACGTGTGTACATGTGTATATACATGAATGAAGTATAAAAGCTATTTGAATCGATGATAAGTATATATTGAATCAATTGGCTAAAGATGATTGATTTGAGTTGCAATGTTTTTTTATACAACTACAAATATAAATAGAATGAAAAGATATAAAATGCCACTATAATTACGTATGGGTAATTCAATAAAAGGATTCATTTACATGGCAAAATTTTTTTGTGTAACATGAGTTGAACTATGCTTTTTGGAGATTTCATACCTGTTAAGAAGTGCTACACTCTAAATAAATATGATCAAGTTTAGAGAAATTAAATTTAAATATTTTAGACCTTATAGGTTATGGTAACCTATCATACATTGAGTCCATGTTAAGGAAAACACCAAGTAACAACTAGTCTTTTTCTCATATATAAATATTTTGCTAATCTTTTGATGTTCTGGTGCTTTGATGCTTGTATATGCTTTCATTATCCAATCTTTAACTATACCATCATACTAAAATGCTGAATCTGAATTTTGGTAACGATTAACAGAATGGAAGCGTCTCTACTGGAGTGGAACTAAGTCCAAAGGGGATAGCAGGAAGGGATACAAAACATGAACCTAAGGAAGATTTCTTTCTCTATCCTATACTATTTTCTATTTGTGTTTAAAAAATACAAAACTGTGGCCATGTTTTTCTACTGCTTGAGGTTTTTCCTTTTTGTATTAATTTTATCATTCATTGCTCGATTTAATGCAAAGATTATAACATACATTAGATACATACATATGCAGGTCACTGTAAGTTTAAAAAATTCTTTTAAATTCCTTTTTAAAAACCATTCTTGTACTGTTTGTTTAAAGGAAATATTTCAATAGCGTCGCTCGTATATCTGTTTGTAGTCATTATGGATTTTTATTTTCTTCCAAATTTTTATTCAAGTGATCCAAAAATTATTAAAATTGTGTGTGACTGTGTACGTATGTACATGTGTATCTACATGAATGAAGTATAAAAGCTATTTGAACCGATGATAAGTGTATATTGAATCAATTGGCTAAAGATAATAGATTTGAGTTGAAATGTTTTTTAGACAACTACAAATATAAATAGAATGAAAAGATATAAAAGGCTACTATAATTACGTATGGGTAATTCAATAAAAAATTCGTTTACATGGAAAAATTTTTTCGTGTAACATGAGTTTAAATATGCATTTTTGAAATTTCATACCTGTTAAGAAGTGCTACACTTTAAATAAATATGATCAAGTTTAGAGAAATTAAATTTAAATATTTTAAACCTTAGAGGTTAAGATAAAAACCTATAATACATTAAGTCCATGTTAAGAAAAAACATCGAGTAACAACAATTCTGTGTTTATATATATATATTTAAATATTGCTAATTGTTTTATGTCCTGGTGCATTGATCCTTGCATATACAAGTTCATTAGCTGCTCTTTTTCATCATCCAATCTTTAAGAAAACCATCATTTCTAAAATGTTGAATTCGTATTTTAACGTCTAACAGGGTATACAGGTCTTTGCTGTTCTCCAACGTAACGATGGGACATCAACAAAGCGCCCACTGCCCGTACCTGTTAATGCAACCATTGGACAACTCAAACAAAAAGTGTACACAACTTTGGGCTGTCAAGAAACAATTAGAAGTGTTTCCCACGGCGGACGACAGCTACAAGATCATTGGATAATTAATGGCTGTGGAATTGGTAATGGGGCTGAAATCATTCTGAGTCTGTAAACAGCTAAATAATCCTCTTTGGGAAATTGGTGTTAAAGATGGTAGTACGATAACAGTTGGATGAGTTTTTATTGAAGGTTGAAGCATATGGCTACACCCTAGAGTAAGAATAATTTGTGATTGTGATTATGCTGGTCCTAATCTACCATGTGTACTGTAATGGTTGAATAGTGTGCATTTGATTCTCTTTGAATGTTAATAATAATGTGCTTATATCTCTTTGAGCGATATATACACAGTCTTAAGATGAAATGCACCTACCTTTATAAATTCTCTTCTTTACAATGAAGCAAAAATCCTTTTTCTTCAAACCAGAAAATACAAGACAGATTAGAAAAACAGAATATAAGGAACTCTTAACTTCCTGAATTATTTCTCTGGACTTGTGAATTACAACATACAACTTTATGCGGTAAAAACTCATATAAAAGACAGCTATAAAGGCAAAGCATGCGTGGGCTCGAAAACCTGAAGGCCTTGATGAAAATAGGAGTCATCATCAATATTTTTCTTATGGTTGAATACTTGACTTGATTATTTTTTTAGTCTTTTTATATATAAAACACAATAGAATGAGGCAAATAAGTCCTTTCCTTGTATATGTAAAACACAAAGAAAGAAACAGAAATATGGTATAAACAAAACGGAATGAAGAGAGTTAGCTCATCTAAAAGTGATATATTTAGCTTTCATGAGTGCAAGGCTGTTCATTTTATTTTGTTTACATCAATATTATTTATTTAATGATTTGAAATAGAGGTGTCCACAGGTGAGGATTAGTTGACATCTCTAAAAGATTAGCTAGGTTCGAACTCGGCTCTACCAACTCAATGAAATTATATTTATTATTAAGATATTTAAAAATTTTATAATAATATTTAATATTTATAAATATGGTTAAAATCAAATCACATAAAAAATATTTATTTATTAATATAACAATATCCTGAGTTAGATTCAAATTTACAAATCATATCTAAATTCAACCCGAATCAGATTGAACACACACACACACTTGGTTGAGTAGCTTGGCCAGTGATTACCTCTACCTTAAAATAGCACATTTAATTTGTATATTAATGGGAAGTACTAATTGGAACTGCGGTTATCTTAATTAATTTCCAATGCTCTATGTATTGCAATGGCATCTTTTCCTAGAAGAAAGATATCCTTTCAAGGCTATCTTATTAGTTTCATAAAAAATTTCCCTTTTTAAGGCTCCAAAATTCAAGTGAACTCCAGATTCAAATTGTTCATATTGAAAGCTATATTTTTATTGACACTTGCTTTTAATCATTTACAGTTTACTTTTTAAAAACTTTATAAAATTACAGTTAAATTAGCATTCTACTATATTGTGAGCCCTAGCCGATTGATGGGGAATCAGATTTGGAGATTAATTTGGTAGTGGCCTGGTGCTCATCGGATGCGTACCTTTTTGTGGTTGGCATGCAAAGATTGTCTTTTAACTAACTTGGAAAGGTCACGTTGTCATTTTTCCAACAATCCTTGTGCTCGCTATGCAATATAGAAGTTAAGTTCCTTGTTATTCGCGATCGCCATCTTGCTAAAGCTGTTTAGGATTCTTTAAAATATTGAGCTTTTGTGGAAGAACAGCAACAATCAGACATAGAACTTCAGGATCCCAAAGAGTTTGGAGAAGTGGATAGCTTTTTTGCATTCCATCTTTGTTGGGGAACTTAACCATTAGGACGACCAGGTCAAATTTGAAAGAGTTTTTTTGGCCAGTTCGGTCAGGTGGTAGATATCTTTGTTGCAAATACACGAAAAGGAAGGAAAGATTGGCATTCGAAATATGCTTTTGTGCACTACCGATCTTAGAATGAACAGAAAAGTGCTATTGGAAAGGGTGATAATTCCAATTTTGATGGTAGATGGATAAGGGTCTCAAATGCTTGCAGAGCCAAGTCTTCTAAAGCGGAGCTTGCCCATGATTTGGTCAAACCAAACAGGAATCAGGATTCTAAACCAACGTCTTAGAAGGAGGATTTTGTTACAGTTGAAAAGCCTCCTTCTCCTCTGATTTCCAAGGATCCAGCGCCATCTATTCTTCACGCTGACTCCATGGAACAAAGTTTGAGCTCAAAGGAGACTTCATTACCAGTGAACCTTAATGGAAGAGTTTTGGATTCTAAGTTGAGACTGATGGTGTCGCTTGATGATCTTGATTGGATTGATAAGTCTGCTATGGGGATTTTGAAACAAGACTTTTGTTTAGGTCTCATCGAATCAAGACTTTTTGATCAAGGTGTTTGGGTGCAGATAAGAATCATAGAAGATAGAAAAGTTTTGCTTGCATTTGGAGTAAGAATTGGAATGCTTACTTTGATTAACGATTATTTTGATTTGTTTAACCTTTGGCTTATTTCTATTTCCCTTTATGATAGGTGGCAAATACCGAAAGAGAATATGGACTGGATCAAGGTGGCTCGTATTCCCATTCATCTTCGGCACGCTAATGTCTTCAAGGCAATCGGTGAATTATGGGGATCCTTTGTGACGTTGGACAAAGAGACTACTAGTGTAACAACCCCTCCTCGGTCGCTACCAACATTCGAAACCTCCAGGATATCCCGCCAAGTCCCGAACAAGCTTTTATAAATTTTTCATGATATTTATCATATATTCTAGCCCGTACTTAAATGATTAATAATAACACTAATGCACTATTGGTATTCCATTTCCCATAATAGCAATATCGTTTAAAACACAAAGTTTTTAACAATGCATAATAAAAAATTTGACACTGTTGATAACATGTAGGAATTTCATGTGACTGAACTCTAGACAGCGGAGTGACTCGGAACGGGATAAGAGATGCCTTTACCTATCCGCAGGAAACTGAGTACGCCGATAATTACGCGATAGGTCAATCCCCGTCTGCAAAAGGGAAAATAAAAGGGGTGTGAGTCTCACAGACTCAGTGATCATCGGCTCAGCGAGTAGGACGTAGATGGGAAACAAGCAATTAGCTAATCATTTGAATAATAAATCACAAGATTATCAAAGGTAAATTTAATTGAAAGGGAGATTTATGCCTTATAAAATGATGCGGTAAAATCATCATGCAACATTTAATTGAGGCAAAACAATACCGAAATCAAGATGAAATTAACGAAAATTCGACTTATCGTCAAAATACAAATGATAAGATAAAAGTATGCATGTTCCCAAACATGTAGTCTGTAATCAAATCAAATTATAAACCACGCAAACCATTTCATAATCAGTAAATAAGCATCAAAAGCTTGCTTAAATAAGGGGAGCTGCAAAGAAAATCTTAAGTCTTCACCATGCATAAAAGTACGCGTCGAAAAATTCACAACGCTCTCGAGTAGGAAAACATAACATCAACACGTGGACCCACTTCCACGTAATAACATCCGGGAGCATCGTTTTCACCGGATTCCCATATAATGCCATGGCAATCTCAACGATGTTGGCCAATATTAGAGATATCAAGCGGTTGCAACTGCATAAATCATTTTTGGCCTTACCACGTATATCACAGACCATGGCCCCAGCCATGTCCAAAAGTCTGTCGGCGACCCGAAAATGTCTCTAGCTAGAACTCACTCATGCACGAGGGTCACACTTAATCGATGTGACATCCGGCCTACTCTTGATGCTTCCAGTTTATTAAAAACCGAATGTTTTTCGGATCCATAATAAGCTTCTCAAGTCTATATGTTTTTTATCATTTAAAACCAAAAATTTGATAAACCGATATATTGATGTTTTTCACATCTTTTGTCTTGGTATAAACACTTATAAAATTTTAAGAATAAAATAAGCTTTCAGAAGCTACATAAAAATCATTTAACAAATGCATTTACTATGCATGGCACCCAAAAATATAAGGCACGTATTTTGATGCTAAGTGGTACGAAATGCTTGTTTCCCGATTTTGAAAATGCTTTACTTATAACTATACATATATATTCAAAACAATTTCTAAATATATCTTATATCGACAATTGTGCGCGTTCGATAAATCATGCGTAAATATATATATCTATAGATAATATGGGAATTTTAACATCGACACCCCCTACAAACCTTGAAATAGCGGGATGTTAGGTCGCTATTAATTTCGAAGGCGTATCTTACGCTTCCTTCCTACTGGTCGTTTGTTAATTTCTTCGGCCTGCCACCACAGTGCACCACCTTATTTATTTTCTAAATATTAAAATTCTACTTAACAGATATATATATATTCTCCTTCATTATATTTTATTTTAATATTATTATTTTATTCAATATATGTTATTATATATTTTTTATATTTAATATATATTATCTTCTTTTCTCTTTCTCTTTTTTTTTTTACCTTTTTCCTCCTTCATTCCTTCATTACCCGATGGTTCTCCCTCTCTCTTCACCACTGTTGATCGGCAGCTAGTAGCACCCTCTTTTTCTCTCTTTTCACTCACCACCGTTCACCTCTTCTTCTTTCCTCTTTCACCGTCGGCAACCTCCAAAACTAGTAGCAAGTTCTTACCGTTTCTTGCTAAAAAATTTTAGATTAAAGTTGTTCCTTCCTTACCCTTAAAAATGGCAGTCAAACCACTCTCTTTATCCTTTCTCTCACTCGGTTCTTTCTTTTTTTTTTCTTCCATTATTCTTTCTTTTCCTTCTTCTTGTTCTTCTCTCTCTCGGGTTCTTCACTCTCTCTTCAGACCATTTTCTCTCTCAGCTCTTTCTTTCTTTTTTTTTTTCCTTGTTTCTTTCCTTCTTCTTGGCTCAGCAGACTATGCCCAAAGAATAGCTATTTAAGCCATTTTAAAAGATAAACATGGAGGGGACCGGACATGACTCCTTGTCATGTCCCCTCCTCACATTTTCACACAAGTTTTTCTACTTCACATGGCTGATAACCGGCCTCTACACTCTCTCTTTCTTTGCTTTTGTCTTTTCTTCCTTTTTATGTATCCATCTAACCCCCCCTTACTCACTCCTTTTAAAACTTTTATTTCAAAGTTTCAATTGACCACATGGGCGGTTGCCCATGTGGTCTTTCTTCTTCTTTTTTTTTATTTATTTTATAAAATGGGTGTTACAATCTCCCCCACTTAAATAAATTCGTCTTCGAATTAAAATAAAGTGGGTTGGTAAAACATACCTTAGTCGTGAAAGAGGTGCGGGTATTCCTACCTCATCTCCTCTTCAGGTTCCCAAGTTGCCTCTTCCATCGAATGGTTTTGCCACAAGACCTTTACTAAGGTAATTTTCCTGGAGTGTAACTGCTTCACTTGATGGTCTAATATTGCCACTAGTTGCTCTTCAAAATTTAATCCTTCATCCAATGGAATCAGATCATATCGTATAACATGTGTCGGGTCCTTGATGTACTTTATTAACATAGACACATGATATGTGAGATTTACTCGAGCTAACTCCACCGGCAAAGTTAGCTGGTATGCTGTGGACCCAATTCGCTCCAGAACTTCAAAAGATCCAATATATCTTGGGCTCAGCTTTCCTTTCTTCCCAAATTTTTTACTCCGTTTCAAGGGAGACACCTTCAAAAATACAAAATCCCCTACTTGACACTCTAAAGGGTGACGCTTATTATCGGCATAGGACTTTTGTTTGCTCTAGGTTGTCTTTAGATGATCATTTGCCAAACTCACCACATCCGTTGCTTATTGAACCAAATCGGGACCCAATAACTTTCTTTCTCCCACTTCAAACCATCCAATTGGTGGTATGCACTTTCGTCCGTACAAGGCTTCAAACGGAGCCATTCCAATATTAGCTTGGTAGCTGTTATTATATGCAAATTCCACTAAAGATAATTGTTGATCCCATGTGGTTCCCACATCTAATACAATTGACCTCAGCATATCTTCGAGCATTTGTGTCACACGTTCTAACTGACCAGCCGTTTGGGGATGACATGCAATATCGAAGTCCAAACGAGTGCCTAACGCTCCATGTAAACTTTTCCAAAACTTGTTAGTAAACTGTGGCCCTCGATCAGACACTATGGTCACAGGTACTTTATGCAATCATACAATACAATCAACATAGATCTTAGCATACTTAGCTAACCCATAGCTAGTTTTTACTGGAATGAAGTGAGTCGACTTGGTTAATCGATCAACTATCACCTATATGGAATCATATCCTCATCTTACACGGGGCAATCTTGTCACAAAATCCATAGCCACATGCTCCCATTTCTATTCAGGAATCGGTAAGGGTTGTAGCAAACTTGGGGGTTTCCCGTGTTCTGTTTTAACTTGTTGGCAAGTTAGGCACTTGGCTACATATTCCGCTACATCCTTTTTAATCCCTGGCCACCAATGCACCATCTTTAAATCATGATACATTTTAGTGGTTCCTGGGTGTACGGTATAAGCGGTAATGTGAGCCTCTTCCACAATTTCTTTTCTCAAGTTATCTCAATCTGGCACATACGTTCGGGATCCATACTTCAACAATATTTCGTCTTCATATTCATAATTCTGATCCCGCTCTTTCTATCCTAATATCTTCATCACAAATTCATCTTGCGCTTGGGCGTTACAAATTTAGTCTAAGATTATTGGTCGCACTCGAAAATGAGCAATAAGGGCACTAGGCCCATTGATATCAATATTGACCCCCTACTACTTAGGCTCTGCCATTTATGTACTATACTTCTCCGTTCAATAGACAAATGTGCCAAACTGCTCATAGACTTTCGGCTTAAAGCATCAGCCACCACGTTCACCTTACTAGGGTGATATTAGATGGTACAATCATAATCTTTAAGTAATTCTATCCATCGATGTTGCCTTAAATTAAGATCACCTTGTTGAAATATATATTTCAAGCTCTTGTGATTAGTATATATTTCAAAGCTCTCCCCATATAGATAATGGTGCCACATCTTCAATGCAAACACAATCGCCGCCATTTCCAAGTCATGAGTGGGATAGTTTTGCTCGTGTCTTTTTAGTTGCCTTGAGCCATATGCAATCACCCTGCCATTCTGCATCAGTACATATCCTAATCTAAACCTTGTGTCACAATACACTACATACCCTCATGTACCATTTTGTGGACTTAAGATAGGTGCAGACATTAGGCATTCCTTCAGTCTTACAAAACTGCTTTCACACTCATCAATCCATTCAAATCTATCTCCTTTTTGAGTTAACTTGGTCAATGGTGTCACGATTTTCAAAAAATCTTGCACAAATCGACGATAATAGCCTGTCAATCTAAGAGAACTCCGAACCTCAGTAACTGTACTTGGTTTAAACCAAGTTTGGATTGATGCAACTTTTTGTGGATCTACGCTAATCCCTTCTTTCGTTATCACATGTCCGAGAAAACTAATGCTCTCTAACCAAAAGGCACATTTAGAGAACTTTGCATATAATTCATGTTCTCGAAGTGTTTGTAACACCAGTCTCAGGTGATGTGCATGCTCTTCTAGACTTTGAGAATACACCAAGATGTCGTCAATAAATACCACTACAAATCTATCCAAATAAGGTCGAAATACCCTATTCATTAGATCTATGAAAGCAGCAGGAACATTAGTTAGACCAAAAGACATCACCAAAAACTCATAATGTCCATACTTGGTATGAAATGCAGTCTTTGGTATATCCTCTTCCCTTACTCTTAGTTGATGATACCCCGAGCGTAGATCAATTTTCGAGAAACATCTCGCCCTTTGCAATTGATCGAATAAGTCATCGATCGTAGGTAGTGGATATTTATTCTTAGTAGTCACACTATTTAACTTTTGATAATCCACATACAACCTCAAACTTCTATATTTTTTCTTCACAAATAATACTGGAGCTCCCCCAGGTGAAGTACTTGGACAAATAAATCCCTTTTCCACTAACCCCTGTAATTGCTTCCGCAGTACTCGCATTTCTACTAGTGCCATTCGGTAGGGAACTTCAGATATTGGTTCCGTGTCAGGAATCAAATTAATGCAAAACTCAACTTTTCTTTTTGGGGGTAACCTTGGTAATTCATCCGGGAATACATCCTCGAATTCGTTGACTATTGGCACTATTTTAACATTCAGAACTTCTTCTTCTATTGACACATCTTCCTTGGTCTCCACACATGCCAAGTAATTCTGCCCCACTTCCACTCTAGTTACTCCAGTCAATATTCTTTTGTTATACGGACTCTTATATCCATAAATAATGAAGGGGACTTCTTCAGGAAACTTAAATTCCATATACTTATAATGACAATCAACACTGGCATAACAATCATATACCCAATCCATTGCTAGTATAATATCAAAATCTAACGTTGTTAATAATACCAAATTCACCCAAGTCTCCCGATGATTAATTTTCACCACGTAAAACTTTATACCAACTCCGTTGTATAAATTTCTTCTAAAGGTGTGGTTACTATCAACGGGTATATCATGATCTCGCAAGGTCTATTCAACTTCGACACAAAATTTAGAGAAATAAAAGAATGGGTAGACCCGAGATCAAATAAAACTAAGGCTTCAGAATCGTAAATTAAAAGAGTACTTGTCACCACATCATTAGAAGCAGGCACATCTTATGGATGTACAACAAGCACTCTCGCTTGTCCTCATCCAGAAGTACCCTGTGGTGTTAACTCTATAAGTCGGGATCGAGAGGTAGAAGCTATCCCTTTGCCCTTGTTAGGTCGACCTCTCCTAATTGGAGGTGAAACTGCAAATGCTACTGCGGATGTTGGTTGTACATACTCATGACCAGTTCCTTGGAATTCCCCTTCATATGGGCAGTCTTTTCGTATATGCCTCGGTTGACCACAGTTAAAGCATAGATAATAAATATGAGCACAGGGTCCCACATGTGTAGTACCATATCGTGTACAATAAGGACTCCTTTGACCCCTCGGTCGACTGTCATAGTTGGTCATTGTATTATCAAGTCCACGATGATTGCCTGTTCTTGATAAGTTTCCATGATGAGGGGGATGCTGAATTAGGGATTTCTCCTTGACCCTTGAGGTCTATTTGACATTTGCCCTCTACTCTGCATATTTTCCCTTCGACCAGACTGACGTGGTCTCCCAACAGTCATCTCTTGACTGGTATGCCTTTGACTAGTCTGTCTTGTACTTTCACGAAGTGCCTTAGCCTCTATATTGTGTCCTTCTATTAATCGGGCACAATCCACAACATCAGAATATGAATCGAATCTCTGTGGAGCAACCACTCTAAACAAGTACTCGGACAAGCCAGCTACAAATCGCTCTATTCTCATTTCTTCCGTCGACACCAAATATGGGGCATACTTGGACAATTGAGAAAATTGCACGTCATAATCAAACACTGTTATACTAGGTGTCTATCTTAAAGCCTCAAATTCCCTTGCCTTAGTTGCTCGTACACTTCGGGGCATGAATCTGTCCATGAAGGCCTTATCGAATTCCTCCCAACCGAGCGGACCGACATCACTAGATCTGCCCCACATATATGATGTGATCCATTGTTGTGCCATATCTTCAAGATGGAAGCTAACCAAAGTTACAGACCTTGCGCTTGAGGCTCCCAAGGTGTGACAGATTGTCTCCATTGTATCTAAAAATTTACGTAGATCCTCTCCCACGGTAGAACCAGTAAAAGATGGTGGTTGCAGCTGCATAAAGGCTATTAAAGAAACTGAATCGTCTCTCTCGTCTTCATCATATGAATCATCCTCATCCTCCTCCTCTAACATGTCTACACTCGGATCAAAATATGGATCTTGTGAACTTATACTCAAATACCTTTCAGTTGTATCAGCATGTTGTCAAGTAAATTCTGTAAACTGTTGTGTCAAATTTTACAGTTCTGCAGCTAATTCATCCAGAGTCACACTCTCCAATGTACGTCTCATTGCCCCTGTGCTATCGGTACTAGTACTCCTTCGATCGCTCGAGATACACTCACTCGAACGTCAGGAATTTCCTCTTCCCCTTATTCTCGAAAGACCTCGACCATGCACAGTAGAAATGCGTAACCGTTCATCAGTCTCTTTGGGCGCATCTATGCTGCCCATAGCCCTTGGAGAAGGCCTAGTCCAAGGCGACATCTCAAACCTGGACATCATCAATCAATTATCGTTATTTAATTTTTCTTTTATAATTACACAAGGTGGTTTTCTACGATAAAGAGTCTTTGCAGCCTCCTGTCTATAATCGGTGTTGCAGTCACTAACTATAGGGAAGACTCTACGTCGACTCCACTACTCCGCTATTTAACATAAAAATATCCTAAGACTCGACTAAACCTAGGGCTCTGATACCAACTTTGTAACGACCTCTCCTCGGTCGCTACTAGCGCCTGAGACCTAAGGGAGATCCCGCCAAGTCCCGAACAAGCCTTTATAAATTTTTCGTGACATTTATCAAATATTCTAGCATGTACTTAAATGATTAATAATAACACTAATGCACTATTGGTATTCCATTTCCCATAATAGCAATATCATTTAAAACACAAAGTTTTTAACAATGCATAATAAAAAAATTGACATTGCTGATAACATGTAGGAATTCCATGTTACTGAACTCTAGACAACAGAGTGACTCAGAACGGGATAAGAGAAGCCTTTACCTATCTGCAGGAAACTGAGCACGCCAATGATTAGGCGCTAGGTCGATCCCTGTCTGCAGAAGAGGAAATAAAAAGAGTGTGAGTCTCACAGACTTAATGATCATCAGCTCAGCGAGTAGGACTTAGATGGGAAACAAATAATTAGCTGATCATTTAAATAATAAATCACAAGATTATCAAAGGTAAATTTAATTGAAAGGGAGATTTGTGCCTTATAAAATGATACGGTAAAATCATCGTGCAACATTTAATTGATGCAAAACAATACCGAAATCAAGATGAAATTAACGAAAATTTGACTTATCGTCAAAATACAAATGATAAGATAAAACTATGCATGCTCCCAAAACATGAAGTCTACAATCAAATCAAATTATAAACCACGCAATCCATTTCATAATCAATAAATAAGCACTAAAAGCTTGCTTAAATAAGGGAAGCTGTAAAGAAAATCTTTAGTCTTCACCATGCATAAAAGTACGCGTCGAAAAATTCACAATGCTCTCGAGTAGGAAAACATAACATCAACACGTGGACCCACTTCCACGTAATAACATCCAGGAGCATCGCTTCCACCAGATTCCCATATAATGCCATGGCAATCTTAATGATATCAACTGGTCGCAACCGCATAAATCATTTGTGGCCTTGCCACGTATATCACAGACCATGGTCCCAACCATCTCTAATAGCTCGTCGATGACCCAAAAATGTCTCTAGCTAGAGCTCACTCATGCACGAGGGTCACACTTAACTAATGTGACATCCGGCCTACTCTCGACGCTTCCAGTTTATTAAAAATCGAATGTTTTTTGGATCCATAATAAGCTTCTCAAGTCTGTATAATTTTTTTATCATTGAAAACCAAAAATTTGATAAACCGATATATTGATGTTTTTCACATCTTTTGTCTTGGTATAAACACTTATAAATTTTTAAGAATAAAATCAGCTTTCAAAAGCTACATAAAAATCATTTAACAAATGCATTTACTATGCATGTCACCCAAAAATATAAGGCACGCATTTTGATGCAAAGCGGTACGAAAGGCTTGTTTCCCAATTTTTAAAACGCTTTACTTATAATTGTACATATATATATTCAAAAGAATTTCTAAAGATATCTTACGTCTGTAATTATGCGTATCCGATAAATCATGCGTAAATATATATATCTATAGAGAATATGAGAATTTTAAAATTGACACTCCCTACTCACCTTGAAATAGCGGGGTGTTACGTCACTATTAATTTCGAAGGTGTATCTTACACTTCCTTCTTACTGGTCGTTTGTTAATTTCTTCGGCCTGCCACCATAGTGCATCACCTTATTTATTTCCTAAATATTAAAATTCCATTTAACATATATATATATCCTCCTTCATTATTTTATATTTTAATATTATTAATTTATTCAATATATATTATTATATATTTTTATATTTAATACATATTATCTTCATTTCTCTTTCTTTTTTTTTTCTTTTTTTTTACCTTTTTCCTCTTTCCTTCTTTCACTACCCAATGGCTCTCCCTTTCTCTTCACCACTGCTGATTGACAACTGGTAGCACATCTCTTTCTCTCCTTTCACTCACCACCATTCATCTCTTCTTCCTTCCTCTTTCACCACCGGCAACCCTCAAAACCAGCAACAAGTTCTTACCGTTTCTTGCTAAAAAATTTTAGATCAAAGTTGCTCATTCCTTTCCCTTAAAAATGGCAACAAAACCACTCTATTCATCATTTCTTTCACTCGGTTCTTTCTCTCTTTTTTTTTCTTCCATTATTCTTTCTTTTCTCTCTTCTTAGTCTTCTCTCTCTCGGGTTCCTCACTCTCTCTTCAGACCACTTTCTCTCTCAGCTCTTTCTTTCTTTATTTTTTTTCCTTGTTTCTTTCCTTCTTCTTAGCTCGGTAGACTATGCCCAAAGAATAGCTATTTAAGCCATTTTAAAAGATAGACATGGAAGGGACCAGACGTGACTCCTTGTCATGTCCCTTCCTTACATTTTCATACATGTTTTTCTACTTCCCGTGGCTCATAACCGGCCCTTACACTCTTTCTTTCTTTGCTTTTGTCTTTTCTTTCTTTTTATGTATCCATCTGGTCCCCCCTTGCTTATTCCTTTTAAAACTTTTATTTCAAAGTTTCAATTGACCACATGGGTGGCTGCCCATGTGGTCTTTCTTCTTTTTTTTTTTTTATTTTATAAAATGGGTGTTACAACCAGGAATGCATGTTTCGATTATTTGACATTCGTTATTGAAAAAAATGATGGGTTTTCATTTAGAGTGATTTTGATGCCTGCATTAATGGATGGAATTGTCACTTAACAATCTCAATGGTTAATTTCAGTAGTGAGGATATGTGTTAACTTTTAAGAGAAAAGAAAACAATAAATCTTGAAAACCAACAATGGTAAGCAAAAGCCAAGCAAATATAAAGAACTAGACTCAGGAGAAATGAAAGCGGGAAAATTCTTATGTATATTCACAATGGTTAACATAGTTGGTTTTAAAATTTCAGAGCAAATACAAAAAGGTTTAAACTGGTCTCCATGCAAACTGTCTAATGCATTACAAGAAACAAAAAAGTAGGCCATGTGGCCATTACATCTACCGAGGCTAACAACTAAGGAAATAAAGAAAGACAACAAAAAACAAAAGAAATAAGAGCATGTACATAGCACATTGATCAGATAAGTTAATGAAGCATGTGACAATCATGTGATTGTCATTTTACCAATCGGTTCAAAAACTTCATGCCTTGCTGCAATTCCAGCTTCCACCTCTAACATTCCTCTTGGAAGTTGATTTTGCAGACTCCAAACTTCATCCTCAAATACTCAAACTTGTGTCTGCTTAGTGTTTTAGTAAAAATATCAACCAATTTACCATTGGTAACACTTCACTTGCATCTCATTGTTCTTGACAGCTTCTATTATAGTATGGTATTTAACTCTTATATGCTTTGTTCTTCCATGGTTAACTAGATTTAAAGCAATTGCTATAGCAGACTTGTTATCCACCCAATAGATAGTTGGTTACTCTTAAATCATCTACAAGTCCAATAAAATCTTTTTGAGCCAGAGTGATTGATTCGTTGCAGCTGATGCAGCCACATATTTTGCCTCTACTAAGGGTTGTGCCATAATTTCTTGTTTATTAGAGTTCTAGGCAAATATATAGTTCCAAAAGAGAAGCAATATACACTAGTACTTTTAGAATCTCGTCAACTCCCTACCTAGTTACTATTTAAGTAGCCTTACAGTTCCAGCTTTACCTTTTTATTGAACTTGAGGGAATAGCTTAAGGTTCCTTTAACATATGTGAGGATCTTTTTAGCTGCCATTAAATGAACTTCTAATGGCTTCTAATAAATCTAGAGAATAGATTAGTAGCATGTACAATATTTGGTCTAGATACAGAAATGTGATCAAACTTCCAATAAGTTTGCTATAATAAGTTTCATTAGCTTTTACACTTTCATCATTCAAATGAAATTTATTCTCAACGACTAGTGGTGTTGCCACTGCCTTATAATTTTTCATCTTGAATTTCTTCAACAATTTTAAAGCATATTTTTTTTTGGTGCAGTAGTATACAATTAAACCTTTGCTCAATTTGTAAACCTAAAAGATATGAGTTTCTCCAAGTCGGTCATATCAAACTCATTCTGCATTTTTACTTTGAAGTCATTCAAAGATTCACCACTTGGCCCTATGATGAGTAAATCATCAACATAGAGAAAAACTATTAGATGGATCAAGTTACCTGAGGCTTTGACATACAAAGTATGCTAATTCTCACATCTTATGAATCCTTGACTAAGTAAATAGCTATCCATCCTTTCATACCCAGCTCGTGGGGCTTGCTTAAGACTATTCAGTGCCTTTAGCAACTTACATACTTTATCTTTTTCCCAAGTTGAACAAAGTCCTTAAGTTGCTCTGTATAAACATTTTCTTTGATAGTCCCATTTAAGAAAGCAAATTTGATGTCCAAATGCCATATCTCCCATCCTGCACATGCAGCAAGAGCCACCAATAACCTGATTGTATCATGTTTGGCTACTAGTGCAAAAGTTTCAAAAAAATCCACTCATGCACATGAAAGAAACCTTTCATAACAACTTTGGCCCTGTATTTGTTGATGGTTCCATTTGAGTTAAGTTTTGTTTTATAAACCCACTTAACTCCTATTACTTTTTTATTCTCAAGTTTATCAACCAAGCACCAAGTATTTTTCTTCATCATAATTTTACTCCATAGTTTGTCTCCAATGCTTATCTATAGTAGTTCTACATATGAACTTGGTTCCAAGATTGCAACATATCACCTTGAATAAATGTCTTTCAGAGATTTTGTTCTTCTTAGAGGAGGTTCATCAACATTTTATTTGACTTTGGTTCATCTTCATGTTTTGATATGTAATTTGTTAAAATGTGTTAGTTGTGTGAACTTTTTACAACTTTATTGTCCTAATTCCACTTCATGTTTTCATCAAAAACAACATCTCTACTAATAAAGAACTTCATTGTTATGACATTCAATAGTTTATATCCTTGAGAAACTTCACTATACCCAAGGTGAATTGCAATAACAGACTTTTCATCTAGTTTTATTCTCTTGACATTCAGTATTTTTGCATAACTTCTGCGACCAAATATTTTCAAATGATTAACAGAAGGCTTCAAATCATACCATGGTTCATAGGGAGTCTTACGCATTAGGGCTTTTGTTGAGTATAAATAAAGCAAATAATTGGATGTGTTCACAGCTTCTGCCCATAATGTTTTTGGCAAACTCTTCTCAAAGAGTAAACACCTTGCCATCTCTATTAAGGTCTAGTCTTTTCTCTCTAGATCAACATTTTGCTAAGACTTGTAAGACACTGTTAATTGATGTATAATACCAAACTTGCTTAGGTAACTTTCGAATTCTTTAGATATGCACTCAGTGCCATTGTCACTCATTAATGTTTTAATGGTCAGGTTTGTTTGAATTTCTACTAGTGCTTTATACTTAATAAGCACATCCAAAGCATCAGGTTTCACTTTGAGAAAATAGACCTAGCTAAATTCAGTATAGTCATAAATGAAGAACAAATAATACTTGTTTCCTTTCAATGATGAAGTCTTCATGGGACCTCTTAGATCAGTATGCAGTAGCTATAATTTTTGTGTAGTATTCCATCTTCTGACTTTAGGAAATGGTGCTCGTTTCTACTTACCAAATTGACAAATGTCACAAACCTTATCAGAGATAGAAATCACTAGTAAACCAACCACTATCTTATTTGTGCTTATCAATTTGAGTGAACCATAGTTCACATGACGAAATCTTTTATGCCAAAGATCATTTTTAGTCATAGTGCAACTATAAACAATATGATTAACCATCATCCAATCTAGAAGAAAACATTTGTTTTTCATTCTTACAATCAGTAGCTTAATTCTAGTAGGATGTTTAACTATACATGCTTTATCCTTGAACACTAATTCATAATTATCATCGACCAACTACCTTACATGGAGTAGGTTTTGGCTAACATCTGGTGCATTAAAAACATTTGGTATTGACTTCAAACCATTAAGTGTCTGCATATTTACTGTGGCAACTTCAAAGATCAATAGAAAATCTTCATTACCAATATCCTTTTTTGTCTTGAAGCTATCATCAAGAATAGAAAAGTTCTACTTGCAACCAGTTAAATGGTTTGAGCAACCATTATTTATCAACCAAGTGTTTTTCTTTTCATTAGAATTTGCATTCTCTACCATGAAAAACACTTTATCTTTCACCTGTTATTTTCACTTAGTAATATGAGCTTTCTCATTTTTCTTTTCATTAGAATTTGCCTTCTCTACCATGAAAAACACTTTATCTTTCACCTGTTATTTTTGCCTAGAATATGAGCTTTCTCATTTCCCTTAGTTCCTCAATTCTTCTAGGCTTTTTCCATATGACCTTGTTGATTAGAAGCTTTACGTTTGACATTAGGCCTATACCAATAGAACTTCTCAGTATGGTTGGTTTTCCTGCAAAATGAGTAAGGTGGAAAAGTCCCTTTTGGATTTCCTTGCTTCTTTTCACTACTTTTCTTTCTTTTGTCTTTTTTTTCATCCCCAAACTTTTTGTTATACACATTGCTATGTTTTTTATTTGCATTTCTTGCCATCAAGGTGCCATGACCCAAATCTAAGAGGCCGTGATTGGCACACATAAGCTTGACAGGCAAGCCAGCGAGACTAAAAAAAGCCTTCATAGTTAAGTCTTGATAAACACATATATCAAAATTATAATGCCTTATGGCCAACATCATTTCATTAACATAAATCTTTTAGCATTCAACATTAGTCCCTCGGCTCATAATAACGTGTAGGATTTAAACATAATATACACATAGCCATACATTGGCTAATTTACCAAGTCATTAAACATCCATTACATAACATAAGGGAATTACATGCCATCATATTTCTTTTATGACATATAGTGAAGCGTCGATCCCCATAGACTCATAACTAGAGGCAAACATGATAACACGGGTTAGTGGTAATTTCATCATTTTCCTTGGTGAACCCCTAGAAGTATGTTTTCAAATATTATTAAGGTCTAAGTAAGTAAAGTATATAAATAGATAATATGTAATAATAAAATAAGTGAAATAAGGATAATTTCCATAGTTGGGGTAAAATGGTCATTTTGGATCTCGAGTCCAAATTTCTAAGTTTCTTGAACTCGAGTACTTCTAGTTTATTATGAACCTTTTCTTGGTGTTAAAAGAGTAAAAAGTTTGAACCAAAGGGGAGGAAGAAGGCAAAGTCAACTATTCAATGGTAATTTTGTAAATAACTGGGACTTTAGTCCACCTAGCTATAAATATCTAATTTTCCAACAACTTCTCCTCATTTCTTGTAGCTTTTTCTTCTTCTTCCCATCTCATGTTTTTCTTTATCTTCCACGGAAGCCTCCTTCAAAGCTTCCATAACTCTCTCAAATTAACTTCAATTTTTCTATTTTTGTACACTTTTCCATAAGACTCCTAGTACTCTTTCACTCTTTTACCTTAGAAACCCTTAAAAGTCTTTCTTTAATACTTTCTCTCACTAACTAGACTTTATAGAGACACACAAAAAGAAAGAGAGAGAGAGAGAGAGAGACTCTTCATGATAGCTTGAGAACTCTTAGGAAGGAATTCAATTACAAATCCACCAAAGTAAGTGATGAATTAAGCTTGATTGTGAGTTGTTAATAATGGCTAGTAATTGGAGTTGTGAGTTGTTTTATTGTAGAGGTTTGCTTATCGATTTCTAGTGTTACTAGAGTAGAGAAAATAGATAGCCAGTCAAAGGGTAATTGGAAGCTAGTTAAGGATAACTAACAAAACTTGATGTAAGAAATAGCTTTTGAAGTTATATTAATGTAAAATGGGTTTGTTTTGATGTTTTGTGTGTGATAGGTTCCAACAAGACCCCATAGCTCCACTTGGATCATTAGTGGAAGTTAGAGTCGATTCAAGGAATCAACAAGGCCGTTGAGTGAACTTGCATTAAAATGTTTCAAGGAAAATGCGTAAATGTTTGATTGAATCAAATGGATTAAATTATTTGTCTTTTCTTTAAATAAACATGGGAACAAGCCCTTAGATGAAATGTTTTCATGTTGATAAATGTAACAAAGATGAATCCATGTACTTCTCTATTATGATGATATACGTGTATATATCTACAGGTTGTGCATTGATATGTAATATTGTATAATGACTACAACTGTGCATGTGCAGTGTAGGAGTGCACGTGGTGGTGTTGTGGTGTGTGGTGTGTGGTGTGGGAGTGCACATACCAACGATGACGTAGTATGATGATATTGCCATGTGCGGTGCGGGAGTGCACATAATGATGATTCCTGCCATGTGAAGTGTGGGAGTGCACATGAGCTGGGTGAGGTGGCGATGGTATGCATGTTTATGTATGTATATATATATGTTATAGAAAGCTTAAGATAATTTTAATGAATGTGTTGTATGTTGAAATTGTTAATTGCTCCAAATTGCTTTTCATTGTAGCAAGAAAATGGATTTTTGATGTAACAAGACCCTTTTTACTAAGTTGCTCTATTTTTCACTGCAACAAGAAACTCTCGAGTTAATGGGGTTTATACTGGCCATGTTTTCACTGCAGTAAGAAATTTCTTAATGCTTTTCGCTGCATTGAGAATTCATTCCTGCTACAGCCATAAACTCTCGAGTGGTTGGCTTAATTTTTGACTTGAGTTTCGTTGCTGCGAGAAAGTCTTTGTCATGCTTACATTGTTTGGATTCTGATGTAGTTTTCACCCTTTTCAACTTCCTATTTGATCATGTATCCTTCAACACTAAAGGATTAAACATTCAAAGTTTGAAATGATGGGTTTTAATAAGAATTTAAACTAAATTGCATTGATTTTAACTTAAATGCATCATGTTTTCCAAAATCCTTCCGTATTGTCTGGTTGTTCCTTTCTTATGTTCATTCACCGGGTTTATACTCACTCTTTTAAACTTCATGTTTTTAGATTCGAAGGTAGTTGGAAGCCAAATTAAGGCATCCACTTGCTTAACCCTTGGCAGGTATCATAGAATTTGGGAGCCATACCCTCACCAAAGTCATTTCGCTAGTCGTCAGAAGCCTTTTTGGCTTGTGTTCATGTATGTTAGATGTGAATAGCTAAGACTTATTTTGTAAATCGTATATGTTTATTTTGAGTAACGACGTCATTGTGAGATTGCAATGAATGACAATATTTTGAAATGATACAAATATAAATATTTAGTTGTCATAGTATATTATTAAAGTTCTTATAGTTGAAAATAATGAAACATAGCGTTAAGAATGATTGATGGAATGATGAACAAGATTTCTTAAAGAGGCTTGCTTAGGCTTAGTGGGCCATGCCCATTAGGCCCGTGCATCGGTCATGGCTCGGAATCTAGGTCATGACAATGTTGGTATCAAAGCCTTAGGTTGTCTAGGTCCTAGGATTCTCATTATTGGTCTAGCGGAGTGTCGAGTCTTTATGTGGGAACTTTGGTTGTGAAGTGTGAACCGCGACACATTTTACAACCAAGAAACCACATAGATTCCCTATTCTAGAAACCACCTTTTCTCTTACATATAATTATAAAATATGTTTAATAAAAGGTGTTTGCTCTTCTCTAGGTAAGAATGTCACCTAAGACATAAGCCGCCTCAAGAAGGACAAAAGAGCAAGATACTCCTAATGAGACGACAGGTAGGGCATGAGCATCCACCATTAGGGGGCGAGGTGAACATGGTAAGACCATTAGGTCGGTGAAGGCAAATACGTCTGTGGGTAGACATGAGGAGGGATAGTCTTCAGGCGAGGCGAATAGACACCCAAGTAGGGGCATTACTATCGAGGATTTGACGACAGGCCTACAAGGAGTTAATAGGGTTGTAGAGATGATAGCAACTCGTATGGATAACATACAGACGATAGTAGAGGGGAGACATGTAGCACAAGAGTCCACTAGTTAACAAGGATAGGCTAATTGCCAACATCTTGAGATTGAGAGGGGTCATGTAGAGGTTTCACTTCCTGATTTCTTGAAGCTTAAGCCTCCGTCGTTTACAGGGTTTGATGCATCAAAGAGGCCTCAAGTTTTCTTGGATAGTATGGAGAAAATTTGTAATGCCTTGGGATGTTCTAGTATTAGATTAGTGGAGTTAGGTGCCTTCCGATTAGAAGATGTGGCACAAGAGTGGTATGGCTCCTTGTGTAGAGGTAGGCCGACAAGTACAGCGTCGTTAGCTTGGAGTGGGTTTAATACAACCTTTATAGATCGATTCTTACCAGTCGGTGTATGCAATGCAAGAGCTAGGGAGTTTGAGGCATTAGTATAGACCCTTAGTATGGCAATATCAGAATATGATATCAAATTCACACAATTGGCACGGTATGCACCTTATCTAGTTTCGACAAAAGAGATGAAGATTCGAAGATTTTTGGATGGGCTAGTGGAGCCATTGTTTAGGGATATAGCATCCCATGATTTCGATGCCTACTTTACAACCGTGGATTGTGCCTAACGGATAGAGATGATGACCAAAGAGAGTAAGGCTGCTAGGGATAAAGTCAAAGAGCCAAGACAAAAGGCCATCAAGGTCATAGAGATTTTAGTAATGGTGCTATATCTTTTAGCTGTCAAGGCCCACAAAAGGACTCACAATTGCCCCAACTAGGGAGTGGTTCATCTAATGCTAGCATTGGGTTGGGATAAAAAACTTTTGGTGTTGAGAGGCTGCAAGACTTAAGGTAGAGTAGTCAAGTTATCAACCCTTGCAATACTTGTGGTGTGCGACATAGAGGAAGATGCCTCGGCGCCATAGGAGTTTGTTTTAATGTGGTCAACCGGAACATATGAGAAGGAGTTGCCTGATAACTAATCAATTGCAAGGATCTACTCTGATTCTACCCAGCCAACTTTATCTGTTTCTTCAGTAGTCACTCCATCTCGTTAGAAGGCTAGTAGATCTAGAGGTAGAGGTGTTGCTACTTCCTCTCAGAGCAAGCCGTCTAGGTCTAGCATCATAGTTTTGAGGGTAGGGGCCATACGAGGGTATATGCCTTAACATCGCAAGAGTCCTAAACATCTAATGCAGTGGTCTCGAGTAGTCTTTCTATTTGTGATATGAATGCTTAAATGTTGTTTGATCATGGTTCTACCCACTCTTTTGTTTCTCCACGTTTTGCATCTCGATTGGGTAAAGATCGTGTTATGAAAAAAGAATAATTAGTGGTGTCTACCCCTTTAAAATAGGTATTTGTACTAGAATGGGAATATAAGTCCTGTGTAGTTTGAGTCAAGGACATAGACACTTTAGCAAATCTAATGGTATTAAACACCTTAGATTTTGATGTGATCTTGGGAATGGATTGGTTGTCGCTTTGCCATGCCAGTGTGGATTGTTATCATAAATTGGTTAAATTTGATTTCCTAAGTGAGCCATCATTTAGCATCCAAGGAGATAGGAGCAATGCTCTAACCAATTTTATACCTGTCATCTCTACAAAAAGGTTCTGAAAACAGGGTTGTCCAGGTTACTTGGCTATTATTAGAGATACAGAAACGAAGGTCAGAGATATAAGCCAAGTGTCGATAGTGAATGAGTTTATAGATGTATTCCCAAACGAACTACCAGGTTTGCCTCCTAAACGGGAGATTGAATTTTTTATAGATTTGATTCCAGACATTCAACCCATATCAATACCCTTATATCGAATGGCACCAAAAGAGCTTAAGGAACTTAAGGATCAGTTAAAAGATTTGATGGATAAAGGCTTCATCCTCCCTAGCGTCTTACCATGGGGAGCACTAGTGCTATTTGTAAGGAAGAAATATGGGTCACTTAGATTATGTATTGACAATTGACAACTTAATAAAGTGACGATGAAGAATAGGTACCCTCTTCCGAGAATAGATGATTTATTTGACCAACTATAAAGAGCACAATGTTTCTCTAAGATTGATTTGCGATATGGGTACCATTAATTAAGGATCCGAAATAAGGATGCACCGAAGATCGCATTTCAAACTAGATATGGGCATTATGAGTTTTTAGTGATGTCAATTGGGCTTATGAATGCCCCTACAGCTTTTATGGATTTGATGAATCAAGTGTTCAAGCCTTATCTAGACAAGTTTATGGTGGTGTTTATTGATGACATTTTGATTTACTCGAGGAGCAAAGAGGAGCACGAGTAGCACCATAGGATAATGCTCCAAAATTTGAGAGAACATTAATTGTACGACAAGTTCTCTAAGTGTGAGTTCTAGCTCAAAAGTATTGGATTCTTGGGTCATGTGGTCTCTAAGAATAGAGTACAAGTCAACCCAAAGAAAGTAAAGGTAGTGGAAAAGTGGCCAAGGCAACATCAGTTACAAAGGTTAGGAGCTTTTTAGGGTTGGCCGGCTATTATCATCGTTTTCTGAAGGATTTCTCCAAAATAGCTGCACTTTTGACTAAGTTGACACATAAGGACACAAAATTTGTGTGGTCAAATGCCTGTGAGGATAGCTTTGAAAAATTTAAGGCTTGTCTCACCACAACTCCAGTATTAAGCCTACCACAAGGCATATGGGGTTATATAGTATTTTGTGATGCATCGAGGGTTGGTTTAAGGTGTGTATTAATGCAGCATGGGATGGTGATTGCATATGCATCGAGGCAACTTAAAAGGCATGAGCAAAATTACCCCACACATGATTTAGAGATGGTAGCAATCATGTTCACCTTAAAGATTTGGAGACATTACTTGTATTGTCAAACCCGACCCTATAAAATATTTGTGATGTCATTCGTGTGGTTGATAGAAGGTTTGCATACGTGGATGCTCGAAAAAGTCATCAAAAATTGGTATTGTACCTAATGGTACAATTAAGTTGAATTAAGCCTCGAACTAGTTCAAATAGAGATTTTAAGATGAAATTGAGAATTTTAAAACCCCAGAATGATTTAATATGGTGATTTGGAGTTCGATGATCGATTTGGAGTCAAATTGTAATTTTCATGACCTAATGGCAAAATAGTCATTTTGCCACCTGAGGTTAAGATTGGGATGTTTAAAGAAGTTTTGACCAAGATTAATTATTTAGAACATAATTTGAGATTGAGAAGTGAAAAATTCTAATTTTGACATTTTTTTGAGCATAAGGGGCAAAATAATCATTTTGTCACCTAAGGGTAAAATTGTAATTTCACCCCACTCAACACATGTCCAGCACATGAAATTCACCCATTATTATCATGGATAATTGAGGAAATTTTAAGTGGTGGAGAGAGAAAACTTAATGAGAAAGAATGAGACATACACCAATTACATGGTGACATGTGTCAAATTTACATCCATGCATACTTGGCTTTAAAAGTCAGCACACACACACTCTCCCATTCATGCTTATGGTCGGCCAAAGCAAGAAAAGAGAGGAAAAGGAGGAACAAAAACCATAGAGAGAAAAATTCAAAGGAAAATCACTGGATTTCAAGGAATCGAGCAATCAAAGGTGAAATTTCTTAACTCTAGCTTGTGATCTACCTTTTCTATACTTTATTTTACATTTCCATAGTTGAATCACAAGATATCATGAAGGATAGTGTGATGATCAAACCCTAGGTGTCAAGCCCGACTTTAAATTATCTGACATGACATTTATATCTATGTGATAATTCTATTTTATAGAATTATTTTATTCCAATTTTGTTATTAAATTTTAGCTAAGTCCTTAGTTTTTAATTACAATTTACTTAATTTTTAGTTATTTTTATATTTAGTTTATTTTTAAGTAAGTTATTTAATTTTATGTTATTTCCTTTAATTTGGTTAATATTTAATAGTTTTTATATTTTTGGTAGGACCTAAAGTAATTGGGCTTAATTTTGGAAAGTAAAATGCTAAAAGACCCAGAAGTCTGCTTGCATATACTTCAGTATTTTAGTCATATCTCGAGTTACAGAACTCCAATTACTACAATTCTTGGACCATTGGAAAGCTAAGAGATAGAGATACAACTTTCTTGAAGATTACTTTTCCTAGTTCTGCCTTGAATATAGAGAAAATCATTTTGGAAAGTTGCTAGATGTACTATGCCGGGAATGGAAATTTGTAAAGTGATTTTTGGGCTTCTCATTATGTTTTTAAGCCCAATTAAACCCTAGGTCAACTTAAGGGAAGTTTAGGTTAAGTTTGTTAGTATAAATAGGATGTTTTTGAAGAACTTTGAAGGAGAACCGTTGGAGATTCAAGAAGTCAGAAGCTGAGGCTGAATCCCGAAGATCAAAACAACAATCATTATTTTGTTCCTTGGCTTTTATTCTTCTTGTTATTTTCAATGGTTGAATTATATACAGTGTTATTTGATTTTGCAATTATGAGTAGCTAATTTTCTTTTTCTAGGATTGCAATTGAACTCACATGTAGTCTGAGTTTTTAATCTTTTTCTTACTTATTTTCAATGCGAATTGAATTGTTTATTCCAATTTGTTCTTAATGCTTTTAATTACCTGATCACCAATTAAATTGATTTAGGAACCTAAACAAACTTGAGAGAGGGAGTTTAGAGTAGACTAAAATTGGGATAGCATATGATCAATTTAATTGATTTACGTATAGGATAGGGATATACCTATAGGCCATATGTACCCAGATTAGAGCTTGAACTTAATGAATCTATTTTAATTTCAAATCACAGAAGGATATAGTGTTTTGGTTAAAATAGATATTTTTATAGGACGAGTCGGGAGACCCTTATAAATAATTTAGGACTCTAGGTTAGCAATTCAACCCATTGAAATAAGTTAAGGAGGAGAGGTAAAATTTAGATAAAGTGTGAGGGATATTGTAATCCTAGGCTTGTTTAATCTAATATTTTCTCCAGTTGTTATTATTTTGATTTTTCTTGTTATTTTAAATTCTAGTTTATTAGTTTTAATTAATTAATTAATTTGGATTATTTGGATAAAATTAAATTATTTTAATTTTAGTAATTAGTAAAGTTTTAGATCAATTCTCCGTAGGAACGATACTCTACTTGCTAATATACTGTCTATTCGATACGTATACTTGCGTAGTGAATTTTTAACTGACACTGTGTGACATCAAACTTGCACATCTGAATAGCTCGGTAGAGTTGATAAAAGCTGGTATTGTACTTAGAAGTACAAATAGGTTTATTTATGCCTTGAACTAATAAAATAGGGATTTTAAAGTGAAATATGGAATTTCACAGTCCAGGGATTACTCGAAACAGTAATTCTGAGTTCGATGGCCAATTTAGAGTAAATTTGGAAAACTGACCGATTAGGGGCAAAACGATCATTTTTCCATTTAAGGACAAAATGGAGATTTTTAATAAAAGCTTTGATCACATTTGACCAAGAATAATTATATGAAATATAATATGATTATTGGAGCATAAAATGAAGTTTAACAGTGAAAAATTATGATTCTCGGTATTTTTAGAGCACAAGGGCAAAATAGTAATTTTACCACTAAAGGACTAAACGAGAATTTTTAGAAAAGATTTTGGCCCCATTTAATTAAGATTGATCAATATTAGTGTTATTTGAGGTTGAAAAGTAGAAAAAAATGAAATTCTAGTACATTTCGGATTATAAGGGCAAAATCGTAATTTTTTCGCCCCTGGGGTAAATTGGTAGATTTTTTGCCCCAGTACTTGTCAAGACCAAGGATTTAATTGTGGTGGGAAATCAAGAAGAAAAAGTCAAAAAAATTAAAAATTTAGACGAATAGGAAAGTGACACGTGGCAAGTTAGTTTTATTTAATATTAAAGTGTAAAATCAGCTTATAACCTTCATCTTCTCTCTCTAAAAATCGGCATTAACCAGAACCAAAGGAAAGGAAAAGAGAACAAAGGGGAAAAACAATAAAATAAGCCAGAAATCAAGAGATTTCAAGTTTTTTTTTGAATAATCAAGCAAAACAAGGTAAGATTTCTTTAGTTTTTCTTGAAACCTAGCTTACCCATGCTTTAGTTCTTATTTTCCATGGTTGAATGATGAGTAATCATGCTGAAATCCTTGAGGCCGAATGGGTATGATAGAGATTTGATAATGGGAATTGTTTGATTTTTAGTTATATTGTTGTTTAGTGATGGTTAAGCATGATTATGAACAAAACTATAAGAAAAACATTCAATTTCTTTAGTGTTCTTCATTGGCCGAACCTGGTATGTTGAGCATCAATGAGGGATTGTTTGAATTTCAAGAAATATGGTTTAGAAAATGATGAATTAAGGTTAAAAGGTGAAGTAGGAAAAATTACGGTGCTAGTGCACCAAATGATTGAATTTTTCTATAAGGAAATGTGAGGGTTCTAATGCTGAATTTGGTATTATTGAATGATATTGGGTGAATTAAGGTATTAGAAGAGAAATGGAATGATTTGGAAGTAATTTGGACATAATTGTCAATTAATCGGATGATCGGTCAAATTTAGTCGATACCGCGTTTAGGTGACATTCAGATGCATTTTTGCATTTGCATATCATACAATAGTAATTTAAATTAGTTTATATCATTTTAGGGACAATATAGTAAATTGCTTGACTTTGTTATGTGTCAAGGTGGTAAGACGTCCGAAAAAGGCAAAGAGATCGCGCTTGAGGACCGTTAGTCCGAGTGCACCAAAAATTCAGATTTTCAACATTGTGAGTAAATTATTTATCACTTTATTTATCTAAAGTAATTTTTATTAAATTTGATGATTTTAGGATAAAATTAATTGAATTGGTGAAATGTGTATTCTATGAGAAAAATGTAAAATTTTCTAAATAAATTGAATTTCTACAATAAGTTTAATTTTTATAAATTGAATTGAAGATTTTATGATTTATTTGAAAAATTGAGTAATTCGAGACCCCTATTTTATCGTAAAGTATTATTTGATTCAATTGGCTTATGATACTAAAGTGTGATTGCCTGACTGGTTAATTACATTGAAAAATTGAATTTGTATGCTTGTATTGAATAAATTGCCAATCATGCTATTAAAATTTTATTTAATTGGTGGATTATTATCTGCTACAGTATATGGGTTTCCGTGGACCCACCTATTTAGAGGTGGCATGGTAAAACCCTATATATATACTTTTATCTCAATTGTAGAGGCGTACAAGGTTGTCTTGAGATATGACAGAGTTCACTTTACGCAAACCACCACGTGAAGGTGAACTCAGCCAATGCCAAGGATCGGCTGCATTTTTTAAAAAATTAAAAATTTAAATAGCCTTAGCAGACTCGGTTATATGCCTCGGCCAAGGTATCCCCGAGTATGTATTTCATGGCACGAGCTACGATTTTGATAAATCATAAGCCTTATTATTATAATTATTATCATATTTGTTATTATGCGAGTATATTAAAATTACTCTCACTAGTTTAAATAAGGTTTCATGTTATGAAACCCTTTGATATAAAAGGATTTTTCTTTGTCTCCTATTACTCGCCTTTAGATATTTTAGGAGATATTTATTTACTCACTAAGTAGTGTAAGCTCACCATTCTCTCTTCCAACATTTCAGGACCAGACTAGTTGTAGATTGCCGTGTTTGCGGAGATTGACAATTGGTTTTTGTAACCTCATTCCGCAGTAGGTTTCTGTCCTCCTTTCTTTTGTATATTTGTGGGCCCATGAGTCTTTGTAAATTACTGCATACTTTATCTATTTCTATTTCAGCATGTAAAATTTTATTTTGTGTTTACGCTATAAAACTTATTTACTGAACACTTTGTAAGTATTGTTTTATAAGAAATTGTAGTATTTTGTTAAATATTTTTATTATATTTATATTCGATAATTTCTATTTTATTTAAAATAAATGTTTTAGTTAACGAAACGTGTCTCTGATTTTGAAATGCATACTTTTCGTGAATTTGTTACGCATTTAAAAAGATTCAAAATTTTACGACAAAAATGACCCAAAAAGCCTCTGTGAGTCGGAAGTCGTTTTATGAATATTGTGAAAATGGAAATTTGTTAAAACGTGGCGATCAATAACTGTCGCTCACAAAGGAGATAAGGACACTGATACGAAAGCCTTGTGGGGTTTCGATTGGTATTCGGGGTATGAATGCCTATCGAAGCGTCGCGACGGTTGTCATGGGCCCAATGGGAGTTCCAGGTCGTGACACTAGGAGAGAGAGTTTGATGATGAATTTAGTTAGAAAACATATTATTTTAGTGTTTTTAGTTGTTTGGTGGTGTTAAGTATGAAAAGCAAGCAAGAAAAATTCAAGATCTTACATCACCTTCATTGCCCGAATCTTCCATGTGGAATATTGATGATGAGTTTGATTTTATTTCAAGTGATTTGGTTAGGAATTAATGATTTATGGTGTGAGAATTAAGCATGAAAAATTTTATTGTTAGGGCACTCACAATGGCTAAATTTTCCAAGAGAAAATGTGAGGATGATTTTGCTGTATTTGAAGCTATTTAAATTGTGTTTAATGATTTAGAATATTGGAAGAGAAATGGAATTGTTTGGAGTTGAATTGGACGTATTGGCCAATTAACCGAGTGATAAGTCGAATTAGGCCAATACCATTTTATTAGATACACAATTAGACTTAAGTAGAACACTACGTTTAAATGGTTACCCGAGTATTTAGCATCCCATTTCATGCATTAGTATAGAGCCTGAATTGGTTTTATAACGGTTTAGCACAGATGTAGCAAATTGCTTATTGTGCATTATGTCTAGATGGTGAGTACTCTGGCAAGGGTAAAGAGGTAATACTCGAGGATCAAGAATCGAAGTATCCCGAATTCAATTCCCATTACTGTGAGTAACTTTATCATCATCTTGATTATCTAAAGTGAATTTTAATGTGTTTTTGTGATTTTATGGAAAATGAGTTTAAATGGTAAAGCTTTATGTTTTATAAGCAAAATGTGATTTAATGAAATGATTTTATAAATTGTCTTGAAATTGAATATTAGCTTTGAAAATGTAGTAATTGGAGACTACTTGTTGTGTTGTAAATAATGATTTGAATTGAATGGCTTATGGCAATATTGGCATGAATGGTTGAACTGGTATTTGTGTGAAAATATATGCACTGTTTGTTTAGCCTTGATATGCTGGAATGTGAAATAATTGCCATATCATGCTGTTGAACTTTTATTGAATTGAAGGGTTTTAGACTGGTCACTACAGTGGCGGGTTCTGTGGACCAACCTATTAGAGGGGTACGGAATCTGGGTATATATATTTTTACCTAGGTTGGAGAGGCGCGTAGGGTATCTCTTGAGGTATGGACATAGTTCACTTCACGCCGAACCACCATGTGAGGGTGAACTCAGCCAACGCCAAGGAACGGCTGTGCTATCAAACTCAAAAATGTGTTTTACCCATATATGAAATTTTTACAGCCTTGGTAGACTCGGTCAGACTTTGATGACGATCAAATGTCTGCAAGTATTGGTTTTGGCATGAGCCAAGTTTTTCAGGGAAGTCATAAGCCTTATTGATTATTTGGACGAAACACAATTATTTATATGGATTGGGATAAATCTTTATGTTATGAAACTTATTGTAATGGGAAGTTTTCATTGTTTCCATTTACTTGACTTTAGATATTTTAGATGATATCTGTTTACTCATTGGGATTATATAATCTCAATGTCATGACTCGGAACTCTCTATCTGGCCCATGACAGCCGCCGCAATGTCCCGATAAGCACTCATACCAAGAATGCCAACCAAAACCCTGTAAGACTTAGCATCAGTTTCCACATCTCCCCGGTGAGCAACAATTATTAAATACCATAATTCAAGATTCTAAAGTTACTTTCGATTCAAAAACAAAATTATATTTACTTTTAGCTTACAAGGGCTTTTTCATCAGTTTTCGTCGAAAATCTCGAAATTTGCTAAAAACGTAGTAAATGCGTAGAAAACACATATATCATGATTAAAAATAAATTTAAGTACCTAAAACGTTTGTTTAGGGTAAAAATTTAATTATTTGAATATAATAAAAATATTCAATAAAATAGTATATTTTCTTATAAAACAATTTTTATAAAACTATTGATAAATAATTTTCGCAGTGTAAAAATTAAATATATTCTTACATACCATGATATAAATAGTCAAAGTATGAAATTTAAACTACAGTGACACGTGGGCCCACGACTAACCAAAATGTGTCGGGAGCTGAAAACCTACAGCTTTTGTCGATTCGATTCCAATTGACCGTCCTCGACTAAATCCGCTAACTATGGAATACTCTGAGCCTGAAATGTGAGGAAATGAGCGGGTGGAATTGTAAAATCCCAGTGAGTAAACAGATACCCTCTAAACTATCTAAAGATGAGTAAATGGAGAAGAATAATTAAATCTTCATAAAATATTTCATAATATTTCACTTCTTTCCATTAAGTAAAATAAATTCATTTTGCACGAAAAATTATTATGGCTTATGTATCTTTGAAAACTTGGCTTATGACAACAAATCATGCTCGGTGATACCTTGATCATAGGTATCCGATCGAGACTGCTAAGGCTATTTAGAATTCCATAATTTCTCAAAGCGCAGTCGTTCCTTGGCGTTGGCCAAGTTCACTACCACTTGGTGGATCAGTGTGTAGTGAATCCTGGTATACCTTAGGAGTTACCCTCCACGCCTCTCATCAGAGGTATAATATGCGAGGTTTACCGTGCCCCTCTAAATAAGCTCGGTCCACGGAAACCCGTCTACTACAGTAGTTAATAATCCACTAAATTAACCAAAATTTTAGCAGCATGACTAGACCATTTTAACACTAACCAGCCTACACGGCAAATAGCAGTTCTTATAGTTTCCAATACAATAACCAAGCAACCAATAATGCCACATTTTCATAAGCCACATCGATTTAAAATATACCATTTTATTATACAACAAACAGTAGTCTCCAAGAACTCAATTGTTCAATTTTCAAATCAATTTATAAAAATTCCTTTTATTTTATAACTACACATTTTTCTCATAAAATACGAAATTCACCATTTAAAATAATTTTTCACAAAACCAAAAAATTAAATAAAATATACTTTAGATAATTAAGACGATAATATGTTTACTGACAATATTATGAGTAGAAATACTTCTATTCCCAGCCCGCAGGTGCAGTTTCCTACTCGTGTCAAATGGTTCACCACCTATCCATAGTACATGACACAAAGTTCAATAATTTGTGTCAATTTGTCATATACTATTTCAGGCTCCCTAAATATAAATGAATGCAGGCGATGGAATGCAAAATGTCCGATTAATTGCTTAAATATGATTTTCGACCTAAGTCGCACTATACTCAATCTAATCGGCTAAAATCTCCAATTTAATTCTAAATCAATTCTTTTCATTTTCTACACTCCAATTTGCACCATTTCTTTTCCAATTCTTGAAATCACTAAATACTAGTCAATTGACACAAAATTCAGCATCACAACCTTCGCATTCCTCATGGGAAAATTCGGCTATTGTGGTGCACTATCACTAAAAATTTTCCTATTCCATTTTCTCACCATAATTCATCATTTCTTAACCCATTTAATTAAAATAAAAGTCACATTCATCCTCACACACTTCCATATAGGTTCGGCCAATGTAGAATTACTAGGGAAAATGTGATTTCTTAACTTGTTTTGCTCACAAACAAGGTATCACCGAGCATGATTTTGTTGGCATAAGCCAAGTTTTCAAAAATACATCAGCCATAATAATTTTTCCTGCAAAAATGAATTTATTTTACTCAATGAAAAGAAGTGAATCATTATGAATTATTTTATGAATATTTAATTATTCGTCTCCATTTACTCGCCTTTAGATAGTTTAGATGGTGTCTGGTTACTCACTGTGATTTTATAATCTCACCCCCCTCATTTCCTCACATTTCAAGGTCAAAGTATTCCATAGTTAGCCGATTTAGTCAAGGATTGTCAATTCGACTTGAATCAGTAAAAGTTGTAGGTTTTCAGCTTTTAACACAATTTGGTTAGTTGTGGGCCCACATGTCACTGTAGTTTAAATTTCATACTTTGGACGTTTGTATTATAGTATGTATTAATATATTTAGCTTTTATGCTACAAAAATCAATTATCAATAGCTTTATAAAAATTGTTTTATAAGAAAACAACTTATTTTATTGAATATTTTTATTATATTAAAATAGTTAAAATTTTACTTCAAATGAACATTTTAGACTTCTAAAATTATTTTTAACTATAAAATATATGTTTTCTACTCATTTTCTATATTTTTTCTCACTTTCGAGGTTTACGAAGAAAAATAACGAAAACACCCCTATGAGCCAGAAAATAATATTCTAATGTTTTGACTTAGAAATAAATCGAAATCTTTCGAATTATGATATTTGATAATTGTTGCTCACCGGGGAAGTGCGAAAGCTAATGCTAAGCCTTGTAGGGTTTCGATCAGCATTTCTGGTAATGAGTGCCTATCGGGACGTTGCGTGGTTGTCACAGGCCCGACGGGGAGTTCTGGGTCGTGACAACTGGTGAGAGAACTTACACTAAAAAGTTTTGGGGAAAATGCATAAATGTTTGATTGAATCACTTGAATTAACTTATTTGTCTTTCTTTAAATGAACATGGGAACAAGCCCTTGGATGAAATTTTTCATGTTGATAAATGTGGCTGAGATGAATCCATGTACTTCTCTATTATGATGATATACATATATATATGGGTTGTGGATTGATATGTAATATTGTATAATGACTACAACCATGCATGTATGGTGTGGGAGTGCACGCGATGGTGCCGTGGTGTGCAGTGTGGGAGTGCACGTGATGGTGCCTTGGTGTGCAGTGTGGGAGTGCACATACCAGCGATGACTGTGCTGTATGTTAAAATTGTTAATTGCTTCCAAATTGCTTTTCATTGCAGCAAGAAAATAGATTTTTGATGTAACAAGACCTCTTTCACTAAATTGCTCTGTTTCTCGCTACAGCGAGAAACTTTCGGGTTCGGGGGGTTTACACTAGCCAAGTTTTTGCTATAACGAGAAATTTCCTGATGCTTTTCGCTGCAGCGAGAAACTCTCGGGTGGTTGGCTCAATTTTTGTCTTGAGTTTAATTGTAGCAAGAATGCATTCTCACTATAGTGAGAAAGTCTTTGTCACGCTTGCATTGTTTGGATTCTGATGTAGTTTTCACCCTTTTTAACTTCCTATTTGATCATGTATCCTTCAACACTAAGGGATTAAACATTCAAAGTTTGAAATTAGGGGTTTTAACAAGAAATTAGACTAAATTGCATTGATTTTAACTTAAGCACATCATGTTTTCCAAAATCCTTCCGTATTATTTGCTTGTTCCCTTCTTATGTTCACTCACTGTGTTTATACACAGTCTTTTAAACTTTATGTTTTCAAATTCAGAGGTAGTTGGAACCTAAATTAAAACGTCCACTTGCATTCACCCTTGGTAGGTATCATGGCATTCGGTAGCCGTACCCTCACCAAAGTTACTCCATTGGTCGTCAAAAGCCCTTTTGGCTTATGTTCATGTACATTAGATGTGAATAGCTAAGACTTATTTTGTAAACCATATATGTTTATTTTCAGTAATGACATCATTGTGACATGGCAATGAATGATAATATTTTGAAATGATAAAAATATAAATATTTGGCTATCATTGTATGTTATTGATGTTCTTAAAGTTGAAAATTATAAAACATAGCTTTAAGAATGATTGATGGAATGATGATCAAGATTACTAAAGAGGCTTGCTTAGGCTTAGTGGGCCATGACCATTAGGCCTATGTGCCGGTCATGGCTTGAAATTTGGGTCGTGACACATGCTTTATTTACATCAAAAAAGCGCACGTAAACTAAAACTCCAAATATGATGCAATGGAGATTTATAGTCAACACATAACATACCACTTGTCAAAATTACGTGTCTAACATTGACAACGCTAAGTCACCTAATCCTCGATGTTTATTTATCTACACATATACAATTAAAGTGGTGAGTCACACTAGCACTCATTGAGCAGCAATATAAAACAATTGTAAATGTGAAGGGATGGTCGCTACATATATCCCCTAATCATAGATGCATATCATATATCTCATGCAAGTACGTAATGGGGCAGATCGGATGTCGTCTGTCGATCATAGTTAATCATAATCATGGCAACCGTGCTATGTTGTGTATCTGTGTTTATTAACATATTAAGGTGGTATAACCATCCTCACCTTACTCATTCAACATCATTATCAACATAACCATTCATCAATATAATCCACCATATGAACTAGCCCACCATTTAGCCATCTACATATGTGATTCAACATATGTGAGACCTCGACCTTTATAGACCTGTAATCAAAAGTAGATACGATAACACGAACTAGGGGTAATTTCTTCATTTTTCTTAGCGAGCTCCTAAAAGTAGGTTTTAAACAATATTAAGGTCTAAGTAGGCCTAAGGTATAAATGAATGATGAAAATAAGGGTAAAATAATGAAAAAAATAGAAATAATGAGGATTTCTATAATAGGGGCAAAATGGTCATTTTCATCTTGGGTCAAAATTTTTAAGTTTTCATGAACACGAGTATTTCTAGACTATTATGGACCTGGTCCTAGTGTTAAAAGAGTGAAAAGATTTCACAAAGAAATGGATAAAGAGAAGCTAACTTGTTAAATGCATTTTCATAATTTAAGTAAAGTTGGATAAGCTCTAGCGATAAATATCATTTTTGTTCCAGCAGCTTCTTCTTCTTCCCATCTTTCTCTCTATCTTACGTTTATTCATCTTCCATAGGGGTTTTTCTTCAAGCTTCTGTAACTTCTCAAGTTAGCCTTAAATTTTCATGATGTGCACCTTTTCACAAGTCCTTTGTGCTTTCTTACTATTTTCCCTTAAAACCCTCAAAAGTCTTTCTACAACACTTTCTCTCACTAGCTAGAAATTTAGAGAGAGAAAAAGGGATTTTCCTTGATAGCTTGAGCATTGTACAAAATTATCAAGGTGAGTAATGAAATTGAGTTGAATTTTTAAATTGTTGATAATGGCTAGTAATTGGAGTTGTGAGTTGTTTTATTGTTAAGGTTTGTTTATTTATTTCTAGTGATACTAGGGTGGAGAGAATAGATAACCACTTAATGGTAGTTGGAAGCTAGTTAGGAATAACTAGTAGAACATGATTTAGGCAATAGCTTTTAGAATTATGGTTATGTGAATTGAGTGGGTTTGTGATGCCATTGTGTGTGATAGGTTCCAACAAGGCCTCACATGTCTATTTGGAGCATTAGTTGAAGCTAGAGTCAAGTAAAAGAATCAACAAGACCGACGAGTGAACTTGCATAAAATGTTTTGGGATTAAGGCGTATATGGTTGATTAAGACATTTTAATTGTTTTTCTATAAACATGCATGGCAACAAGCCTTTAGTGAAATGTTTTTTTTGATGATGTGCAACATGATTGTGATGAATCTATATACCTCTATATGATGCTGATATGTGATAATTCTATTTTATAGATTTTTTTTATTCCAATTTTGTTATTAAATATTAACTAAGTCCTTAGTTTTTAATTATAATTTACTTAATTTTTAGTTTTTTTATATTTAGTTTAATTTTAAGTGAGTTATTTTAATTTTATATTATTTTTTTAATTTGGTTAATATTTATTAGATTTTATATTTTTAGTAAGAGCTAAAGTAATTGGGCTTAATTTTGGAAAGTAAAGTGTTGAAAGACCCAGAAGTCTACTTGCATATGCTTTAGTTTTTTATCATATCTCAAGCTACAAAACTCCAATTGCTGCAATTCTTATACCATTGGAAAACTAACTGACAAACCTACAACTTTTATGAAAATCACTTTGCCCAGTTCTACTTCGAAGATAGAGAAAATCGCATCGAAAAGTTACTAAACGTACTGTGTCGAAAATAGCAGTTTGCAAAAACTGACAAGTGCTTTTTCGACCTCTTATTATGTTTTTAAGCCCAATTAAACCCTAGGTCAACTTGAGAAATTTAGGCTAAGTTCGTTAGTATATATAGAACATTTTAAGACCATTAAGGAGAACCTTTGAAGATTCAAGAAGTCAGAAGTGGAGGCAAAAACTTGGAAATCAAAACAACAATCATTATTTTGTTCCTTGGCTTTTATTCTTCTTGTTAGTTTCAATGGTTGAATTTTATACAATGTTATTTGTTTTTTCAATCATGAGTAGCTAATTTTCTTTTTCTAGGATTGCAATTGAACTCACATGTAGTCTAAGTTTTTAATCTCTTTCTTACTTACTTTCAATGGGAATTGAATTGTTTATTCCAATTTGTTCTTAATGCTTTTAATTGCCTAATCACCAATTAAATTGATTTAGGAACCTAAACAAACTTTGGAAAGGGAGTTTAGAGTAGACTAAAATTGGGATAGCATATGATCAAATTAATTGATTTGCCTATAGGATAGGGATATACCTATAGACCATATATAGCTAGATTAGAGCCTGAATTTAATGAGTCTGTTTTAATTTCAATTCACATTGTGTTTTGGTTAAAATAGATATTTTTATAGGACGAGTTGGGAGACCCTTATAAATAATTTAGGACTCTAGGTTAGCAATTTAACCAATTGAAATAAGTTAAGGATGAGAGGTAAAATTTAGATGACGTGTGAGGGATATTGTAATCCTAGGCTTATTTAATCTAATCTTTTCTCAACTTATTATTTTGATTTTTCTTGTTAGTTTAAATTTTAGTTTATTAGTTTTATTTAATTACTCAATTTGGATTGCTTGGATAAGATTAAATTGTTCTAATTTTAGTACTTAGTAAGGTTTTAGATTAAATCCTTGTAAGATCGACACTCTGCTTGCTTATATACTATCTATTCGATACGCATACTTGCGTAGTAGAATTTTAACTAACAAGTTTTTGGCGTCGTTGCTAGGGAAATGTTTCTAGAATTTTTATTAATACTAATACCAAGCAATTTATTCTTACTTCAAATTTTACTTTTCTTGTTTTAATATTAGTTTTTGTTTGTTTGTAGGTATCTTTGGTCATTGTATATAAAGAAGAAACAACTTGAATCCTATTCCTTTTGATCTTGAGATAGAAAGAACTTTCAGAAGATGTCAAAGGGAGAATTTGCAAGTTGTAGCTTTAAATCAGACAATGGCTGAGGATAATAATAACAATGGCAATAATGCCATTAATCTGGTTCCCGAAGCAAATAGAGCACTGAGAGATTATGCTGTTCCATTTTTGCAAGGTTTGCACCAAAGCATTAGGAGACCTCCCATGTGAATAATTTCAAAATTAAGCCAGCTTACATTCAGATGATTCAATGTTCAGTTCAGTTTGGTGGGTTACCAAGGGATGATCCTAATGCTCATTTAGTAAATTTGCTGGAGATTTATGATACTTTTAAATACAACGGAGTAACTGACGATGCTATCAGATTAAGACTGTTTCCGTTTTCTTTGAGAGATAAAGCAAAAAGCTCATTTAATTCACTACCTAATGGGTCTATCACTACATAGGAAGACTTGGCACAAAAGTTGGTTGCAAAATTTTTTTCGCCTGCCAAGATTGCAAAGATGAGGAATGATATCACCTCTTTCACACAATTTGATGGTGAGTCCTTGTATGAAGCTTGGGAGACGTTTAAGGAATTATTGAGAAGATCTCCACATCATGGGATTCCTGATTGGTTGCAAATTCAGACATTCTACAATGGGCTGGTTGGGTCAATTAAAACTATAATTGATGTTGCTGCTGGTGGGGCATTAATGAGTAAGAATGCTACAGATGCCTATAACTTGTTGGAAGAGATGGCCTCCAATAATTATCAATGGCCTTTAGAAAGGTCAGGATAGAGAAAAGTAGTTAGAGCCTATGAAATTGATGCACTTGGCAACTGAACTGCTTAATTAGCTTAACAGCTGGCTGTTTTGACCAAAAAGTTTGAGACATTAGGAGTTCATGCAGTTCAAAATTCATCAATAGTTTGTGAGATGCGTGGAGATGGCCATTCATATGATTAATGTCCAAACAATTCTGCATCAGTCCAGTTTGTGTGGAACTTCAATAGATAGCAGAATAATCCTTACTCCAACACTATAACCCTTTTTGGAGAAACCAAGCCAACTTTTCATGGAATAACAATGCAGGGCCTTCCAATCCAAAACCCATCATACCTCTTGGATTTCAATAACAAGTTGGACCACCAATTCCTGAAAAGAAGTCCCACTGGGAAGAACTTCTCTTGCAATACATGTCCAAGAATGATGCTTTAATTCAAAGTCAAGGAGCTTAATCCAAAGTCAAGGAGCATCCGAAAGAAATCTTGAGACCCAATTGGGACAGCTTGCAAACTCCATCAACAATAGACCCCAAGGTGCCTTACCAAGTGATACACAAATCAGCCCCAAAGGTAAGGAACAATGCCAAGCAATCACTTTAAGGAGTGGAAAAGTGATTAAAGGAGTGAATGAAAAAATAGTTGAACTTGAGCATGAACTTGTTGATAAGGAAGGATTGTGTGAGAAAGAGAATGTAAGTGAACAGAGAGAAGATGTAAAGGCTGAAGGTGAAAGAGTTTCTCAAGTCATCCATCCTCCACTACCTTCTCCCCAAAGGCTCCAAAAGCAAAAGCTTGAAAAATAGTTTCAGAAGTTCCTCAATGTATTCAAGAAATAACATATAAATATTCATTTTTTTGAAGCTTTGGAACAAATGCCCAGTTATGTGAAGTTCTTGAAGGACATCCTCTCCAAAAAAAGAAGGTTAGGTGAATTTGAAATTGTCTCATTTACAGAAGAATGTACTGCAATTCTCCAAAATAAACTTCCACCGAAACTCAAAGATCCAGGTAGTTTCACAATCCCTTGCACTATTGGCCATTTATTTTTTGCAAAAACTTTAAGTGATTTAGGTGCAAGTATCAATTTAATGCCTTGGTCAATTTTTGAGAAACTTGGTTTGGGGGAATGCAAACCTATTTCTATTACTTTGCAATTGATTGATCGTTCGTATGTGTACCTAAGGGGAATCATTGAAGATGTTCTTGTCAATGTAGATAAATTTATTTTTTCAGTTGATTTTATAATTCTTGACATGGAATAAGATAGGCAAATTCCAATCATCCTTGGGAGGCCATTCTTGGCATTTGCTAGAGCTTTGATTGATGTTGAAAAAGGTGAGCTCACTTTGAGAGTTGAAGACCAACGGGTAACATTTAATATTTTCAAAGCTTTAAAATTGCCTGTGACATATGAAGACTGTTTTACTGAGTGTGGTAAATAATTTTACGTATGATGTTTTCTTAGAAAAGAAACCCAATGATCCTCTTGAAGCATGTTTAGTGGCTAATTCTGACAGGGATGATGATGAGTTTGTGGAATATTATAATTTTTTAAATGCTCACTCAAGATTCAAGATTAATCATCAATTTGAGTATTTAGATGTTTCAGTTTCTTTGATGCCAGCTTCTAAGCCTTCCATTGAGGAACCACTTACTTTGGAACTTAAACCTTTGCCTAATCACTTGAGGTATGCTTTTTTTGGAAAAGCTTATACTCTTCTAGTTATTATTTCAGCTGCTCTTACTAATATGTCGAAAAAGAAGTTATTGAGTACACTTAGTGTCAAGCCCAGCCCTATAATATACTTGCCATGTCATACATGTATTTGACAACACATTTGCATACTTGAATACCTCAGAAAAATTGTGAAAATTCGATAATGTACCTAGTGGTACAACTAAGTTAAATTAAGACTCAAACTAGTCCAAATAGAGATTTTAAGATGAAATTGAGAATTTTAAAACCCCAGAATGACTTAATATGGTGATTCAGAGTTCGAGAACTAGTTTGGAGTCAAATTGGAATTTTCATAACGTAGGGGCAAAATGGTCATTTTGCCACCTGAGGTTAAGATTGGAATGTTGGAAGAGCTTTTTGACCAAGATTGACTATTTAGAACATAATTTGAGTTTGAAAAGTGAAAAATTTTAATTCCGACATTTTTTCGAGCATAAGGGCAAATAGTCATTTTGCCACCTAAAGGCAAAATCAAAATTTTACACCACCCAACACTTGTCATGCCCATGGATTTTATCCATTAACATTTTATATTATGGATAATTGAGATATTTTATGTGGTGGTGAAAAAAATGCTTAATAATTAAAATTTTAAACATAGACCAATGGAATGATGACAAGTGTCGAAGTTAAATATTATTTTATTTGCCTAAATAAACCCACTTGAAACCCTCCCAAACTCACTCATATGGCCAGCCAAGTGAAGAACAAAGAAGAAAAGAAAAGAACAAAACCCTAGCTAAGAAATTCAAAGGGAAATTGGTGGATTTCAAGAAAACAAGCAAGTAAGGGTAAAATTTCTTAATTCTAGCTTGTGATCTACCTTTCCTATGCATTATTTTTCAATTACCATGGTTGAAATCCAAGATATCATGAAGGGTTCATGGCTGACCGAATTTAGGGAGAGAAGATTTGATGGTGGATTTGATTAGATTTTAAGATATTTTAGTGTTTTTAGTTAATTTATCATGTTTGGAAGGAAAACAAGTAAGAAAAATCACATATTCTTTAACCACCCTCCATGGCCGAATTTCATAAGGAACCCAGTGATGATGATTTTTGTGATATCTTATGTTATGTAGATATGATTTAATGAATTATGATGATAGAAACCGAAAATGGTGATTTTTAAGTATAGTTCCTTTAGTAAACAAGTTGAATAACAATGAGAAAGTCAAGCTCATTGATACACTTTGGTGTATTTGGGATATTAGAAGTGTGATAAATATATTTGGAGTCAATTTGGATGTTTTGGTTAAATCAAAGGTGGGGAGTTCAAATTAGGTCTAAAACCGATCCATTCCAATCACAATTGAACCAACGTGTAACACCGCCTTTAAGTGACTATCCAAACAACCTTTGCATTCATATAGAGCCTGAAATAGATTTATAATGGTATGACACAATATATCAAATTATGTGGCATGTATTGTGTATAAGTGGTGAGCCCTCTAACAAGGGTAAAGACATTGTGCTAAAGGACCAAGAATAAGAGTATTTCGAACTCTTGATATTGTGAGTAACCTTATCATCATCTCGATTATCTAAAGTAAATTTTAATTCATTTTTGTGATTTTATGGAAAATGAGTCTAAATGGTAAATCTTTATATTTTATAAGCAAAATGGGTTTAAATGAAATTTTTTTATAAATTGTCTCGAAATTGAATGATGGCTTTGAAAATGGAGCAATTAGAGACTACTTGTTGTGTTGTAAATTATGGTTTGAATTGAGTGGCTTATGATAATGTGGGCATGAATGGCCTGATTGGTAATTGTGCTGAAAATATATGAACTGTTGTTTTGCCTTGATAGGCTGTGTATTAAAATAATTGCCATGCCATGTTGTTGGAATTTTTATTGATTTAGTGGTTATAGGTTAGTCACTGCAGTGACGGGTACCGTGGACTAGCCTATTAGAGGGGCACGGTAACTTGGTTATATCTTACCTCCGTAGAGAGGCGCATAGGGTATCTCTTGAGGTGAGGTTTGAGTGCACTTCACACCAAACCACCACGTAAGGGTGAGACTTAGCCAACGCCAATGAATGACAATGTTTTCAAAATAAAAACATGTTTTAAGCGTACATGACTTTTAACAACCTTGGCAGACTCGGTCAAATGCCTCGGCCAGGGTATCCCCGAGAATGAGTTTTAGCACAAGCCAAGTTTTTCAAGAAATCATAAGCCTTTTTAATTATTTGGGTGAAATGAATCTATTTTATCTTATTGAAATGAGTTCGAAATGCTATGAATCATTTTATGCTAATCTATTTTAACTGTCTCCATTTACTCAGCTTTAGATATTTTAGATGATATTTGTTTACTCACTAAGTTTATAAAAACTCACCACCCTCCTTTCCATCCATTTCTGGCTCAGGATAGTTGGTAGATAGTCCATTCGTCGAGGATCTACTTTTGGACTTACATCTTTAGAAACCGAAGGTCTACTCTTTTGTACATATTTGTTTACTATGCGTCCCACATGTTATTGTAAAATATTTTGAATACTTGGCTGTGTGTGCCACTGTATGTATGAATTTATTTGGTCTTTACGCTACAAAAATTATTTATGCAGAGTTCTAAAAATATTGTTTTATAAGAAAATAGAATATTTTATTTATTATTTTTATTTAGCTTGAGTAGCTAAAATTTCACTTTAAACTGATGATTTAGACAACTAAATTTATTTTTACACATTAAATGATTGTTTATTACTTGAATATTGTTTTTTTACCCAATTTCAAAATTTTTGAGAAAAATGACCAAAATACTCTTATGTATTAGAAATTTCTTTTTGATTATTTTTGATTTGAAATTAATCTATATTCCTCTAAATATGATATTTAGTAACTGTTACTCACAAGGGAAGTGGAAAACTAAAATTATAGCCTTGCAAGGTTTCGATTGGCATTTTGGGTAATGAATGTCTATCGGGACATCGTGGCGGTTGTCACGAGCCCAATGGGAGTTTCGGATCGTGACACTTAGAGAATTCAAGAAAGCAATTGGGTGGACCGTAGCTGATATAAGGGGAATTAGCTCTTTTATTTTCATGCACAAAATTCTCCTTGAGGAAAATCACAAAGCGACAATTGAGCAACAAAGAAGATTGAATCCCATCATGAAGGAAGTAGTCAAGAAGGAAATCATCAAGTGATTTGATGCTAGAATAATTTATCCTATCTCTGATAGCTCATGGGTAAGTCTAGTTCAATGTGTTCCTAAGAAAGGAGGAATGATTGTGGTTGCCAATGATAATAATGAGCTCATTCCAACAAGAACTGTGACTGGATGGAGAGTATGCATGGATTACCACAACCTGAACAAAGCTACAAGGAAAGATCATTTCCCTCTTCCATTCATTGATCAAATGTTGGGTCACTTGGTTAGTAAGGAATATTATTGTTTTCTTGATGGCTATTCTGGTTACAACCTAACTGCTATTGTTCTTGAGGATCAAGAGAAGACTACATTTACCTATCCTTATGGCACCTTTGCTTTTAGAAGAATGCCATTTGGATTATGTAATGCACTTACCACCTTTTAGAGATGTATGATGGCTATAGTGACAGACATGGTGGAAAAATGTTTGGAGGTATTTATGGATGATTTTTTTGTTTTTGGGAATAATTTTGATGATTGTCTTTTGAATCTTGCTAGGGTACTCAAGAGATGTGAAGAAACGAATTTAGTGCTCAACTGGGAAAAATGTCACTTCATGGTGAGAGAAGGTATTGTCCTTGGGCACAAGATCTCTAGTAAGGGCATTGAGGTAGATAAAGCAAAAATTAAAGCAATTCAGAAACTACCAGTTCCAATAAATGTCAAAGGTATTAGAAGTTTTCTTGGTCATGCTGGTTTTTACAAAAGATTTATTAAAGACTTTTCAAAAATTTCTAAACCACTTTGCAATTTATTAGAGAAAGATGTGCCATTTAAGTTTGATAATGAGTGTCTTGTTGCTTTTGATGAGTTAAAGAAAAAAGTAATAATTGCACCCATTATAATTAGTCCTCATTGGACTCTCCCTTTTAAACTAATGTGTGATGTGAGTGACTATGCGGTGGGAGCTGTTTTGGGATAAAGGAAGCATAAGATCTTTCATTTCATCTATTATGCTAGCAAAACTTTGAATGAGGCCCAAAAAAATTATACCATAACAGAAAAAGGAGCTTTTGGCTGTAGTTTTTGGTTTTGACAAATTTCGCTCTTATCTTGTGGGGACAAAGGTGATAGTGTACACTGATCATTCAACTATCAAATATTTGATTGCAAAGAAAGATGCGAAACCAAGATTGATAAGGTGGATACTCCTGCTTCAAGAATTTGATCTTGAGATTCATGACAGAAAAGGAACAGAAAATCAAGTGGCAGACTACCTCTCACAATTGGAGATTGAAGCTCAAAGTAAGGATTCAACCTTAATCAAGGAGACTTTTCTTGATGAACAGATCCTTCAAGTTAGTAAGAAATCACTTCCTTGGTATGCTGATTTTGCGAATTATCTGGTAAGCAATATTGCTCCCTCTGAGTTAAATTTTCATCATAAAAAGAAAATTTTGCATGATGTCAAATTTTATTTTTGGGATGAGCCTTACTTGTTCAAGCAGTGTAAAGACCAGATTTTCAAAAAATATGTTCTAGAAGAATAGATTCAAAGTGTGCTTCACCATTGTCATTCTTCAAATTATGGAAGACATTTTGGAGGAACAAGGACTGCTGCTAAAGTCCTTCAATTAGGTTTGTATTGGCCTACATTATTTAAAGATGCTCATAATTTTGTTTTGCATTATGACAGGTGCTGAAGAGTAGGTAATATCTCAAGGCGACATGAGATGCCTCTTAGCAACATCATGGAGATAGAGATTTTTGATGTATGGGGTATTGACTTTATAGGTCCTTTCATATCTTCATACAGTAATAAATACATCTTGCTTGCTGTTGATTATGTCTCCAAGTGGGTTAAAGCGGCTACCTTTCCACATAATGATTCAAAGGTGGTGATGAACTTCATGAAGAAGAATATTTTCACTCGCTTCGGCACTCCGAGGGCAATTATTAGTGATAAGGGAAGTCACTTTTGCAACAAATATTTTGATGCACTTCTGGAAAAATATGGAGTCAAACACAAGGTTGCAACTGCATACCACCATTAAACTAGTGGCTAGGAGGAAGTATCAAATAGAGAAATCAAGAGGATTTTAGAAAAAATCATGTGTCCCATAAAAAAAGATTGGTCAAAGAGATTGGATGATGCACTGTGGGCATATAGGACAGCTTATAAGACTTCAATTGGCATGTCTCCTTATAAGTTGATTTTTGGCAAAGCTTGTCACTTACCGATGGAACTTGAGCATAATGCTTTTTGGGCCGTGAAGAAGTTGAGTTTTGATTTACAAGCAACATGTGAGAAAAGGTTGTTGCAATTAAGTGAACTTGATGAATTTCACCTTCAAGCTTATGAGAATGCCAAACTTTACAAAGAGAAAACAAAGCAATGGCATGATAAAAAGATAGTGGAAAGAAGCTTTGAGCCGGGACAATTAGTGTTACTCTATAACTCTCGCTTGAAATTATTTCCGGGCAAACACAAGTCAAGGTGGTCTGGTCCGTTTATTGTCAATAAGGTATTTCAACATGGTCTAATCGAAGTTAGAGGGACCGATGGTCGAAAATTTAAAGTCAATGGTCAAAGATTGAAGCATTATTGGGGAGGCAAAATTAATCATCAAAAGTCCTCAATTCACTTGCTTGACAAGGCCTAGAGTCCAAGACAGTCCAGTCAAAGACTATAAATGAAACGCTTATTAGGAGGCAACCCAAATTCCTCAACCTTATTTATTCTCGTTATTATTTTATTTCATGAATTTTATTTTATTTTACTACTTATTTATTTAGTTATTTGTTTTTATTATTTATTCTAATTTTTTCCTATATCTCTTTTTGCAGGTAATTGGTTTCGAAAAAAACAATAAAAAGTTTTCAAAAAAAAAAGAAAAAAACTCAGGAAAAGTCAGAGCCACAGCTTTCAATTTGAGAGCCGCGTCCCTCAAATGTGCTGCAAAAGCAGCAAAAATAGTAAGCTCTAGCGCCACGGCCCTTAAAGGGAGCATTGCAGCTTTGAATAAAGTTGCAAAAAGCAACAGAAACAGAATAGTTGAGCGCCGCGACAGTCAAACCCGCTGCTGTGCGTATTAAAATCCCTCTTAATTTTTATAGTCCCGTCTTTCACTTTTCTCTTTCTGCAGCCACCAACATCAAATAATTCCTCTTCTCAATTTCCTTTTAATTTCTTTTTCTGCTTCTTTAGTTCTTGCCTTCTTTTCAACCACACCTTCCTTTTCATATTTTATTTTTTCTACTTCTTTCTCTTGTCTTTTCAGTAGCACCCCCCTTTTCATTTGTTTTATTTTTTTTATTTCTTCCCTTTCTCTCTTGTCTTTGACCACACAATCCCGTTTATTTTTTAATTTTATTTCTTTCCTTTTTGTCTTTTCCCAATGCACCATCCTTTTAATTATTTTTTTTTACTTCTTTCACCTTTGTTCCTCCTTAAATGTACTATCCTTCTCAATTTTTTTATTACTTTTTTCACTTTTGTCTTTCCCCTACGCACCAATCCCTTTTATTTATTTTTTTTATTTCCTTCTCTTGTCTTTTAGCCACACCATTCCTCTTTTATTTATTTATTTTTTTGTTTCTCTTTCTCTTGTCTTTTAGCTACACCATTCCCCTTTTATTATTATTTTTTTGGTTTCTTTTACCTCTTGTTTTCTCCAGCCCCAATACACAATCTTTTAATATTTTTTTATTCTACTTCTTTTACTTCTTTTTTTCTCCAACGCACAAGCTTTTTAATTTTTTTATTCTTCTTCTTTTACTTCTTTTTTTCTCCAACGCATAAGCTTTTTAATTTTTTTTATTCTTCTTTTTTTACTTCTTCTCTTCTTTTGCCCAAACACACAATTTTTTAATATTTTTTACTTTTTCACTTTTGCCTTCTGCCGCACAATCATTCTCATTTATTTTATTTTTATTTTATTTTTATTTTGCTTCTATCACTCTTGTCTTCTTCTTCAATTGCACCACCTCTTTCTCTTGCAATTTTTGTCTCTCTCTTTTACCTTTTCACTTATTTTTTCTACACATTAGTTCTACTTATTTATTATTATTATTTATTATTTATTATTATTTTATTATTTTTTTTATTTTTCTCTGTACTCACCACATTCACTCCTCCTTCAAGATTCTGATTTTGATGATGATTTTGGAGGTGACGACGCAGAGGACATGTAGTTTGCAACTTCGAAGTTACGGGAGTATTTTGGTCCTTATTCTTTTATTTTCTTTTATCACATTGAGGACAATATTGATTCTAAGTTTTGGGGTGGTTTAGAATTTAGTGGTGTCAAATTTTGTTGATTTAATTTTTATGTTTAGTTAGCTTTAGTTTAGAATTTGTCTTGCATGTTTTGTTTATGTTTCAAAAAAAAAGTTTTTTTTAGGTAGTTTCACCTTATTTATGATTGTCCCAAATCTAGGATGATATTTTAATTATCTTTTGATTCTTAGCTTTAGGAAGCATATAGTTATGATTTAATTTTATGTGATATTCTTGTGTTAACTTTATTTTAGAATGTGACTTTCAATACTTTGAGCACTATACTCTTTTACTTAAAATTTTTGTGTGATTTAGAGAAAATTTATGTTTATGAAAAAGTATAGTGAAGTCAAAAATTCTAAAATTTATTTGATTTTTTCTCGAGGTGAAATCTTAGATAACACTTAGGATAAAAAGTGATTTAGGCCATCTTTGGATCGTTTGAGACTTTTTTAGTCTACCTTGTTATATTTATCCTTAGTCACCATTTTTAGCCTAATATACCTTTTCTTTGCAATTACACAATTATGTTAGCCTTGGCCTATCTATTTAAATTCATCAATTTGAACCTTTCACCGTTTAAGTATTTTAATCTTTCTAAGGAATGATTTGAGCTTAAAGAATAAATTGAGGAAAAGAGGAAAAAATAGTGCTGGTTGTTAGCAAAATTACCCCTTGTTTATAGTTGTCAAAAGTAAGTTTAAGGGTTGAAAAAACAAAAGAGAAATAAAATGCGTGTTACAAAGGAAAATTTACTTCAAGTTTAGGGGTGCTACAAAAAAAGAAAATTTGAGCTTTTTATGTGTCCTAAATTGATTAAGTGCTTAGGGTGAATTTGAGCCTAAATATATCTTTTATCACATCTCGACCCTAGCCTTACAGTACATGTAATACCTTACCCTAAATTATCTGTGACATGTCATTCACATGCATTGGATAGCATGTTTGCCTATTGAATTGCCCCGAAAAACTAGTTACATGACTATATTGCCCCTAGTAATACCATTGAGTCGATTAAATCTTGAACAAGTTCAAACAAGGATTTTGAGAGGGAAATTGAGGATTTCATAGTCTAGGGATTACTTAAAACAGTGATTCAGAGTTCGAGGTCCGGTTTGGAGTCAATTGAGAAAATTGACCGATTGGGGACAAAATGATCATTTTGTCATTTAAGGATAAAATGATCATTTTGCCATTTAAGGACAAAATGGAGATTTCTATAAAAGATTTTGGTCTAATTCAACCAAGATTAATCATTTGAAGTATAATATGATTATTGGAGCATAAAATGAAGTTTGGCAGCGATAAATGTAATTTTTCGGTAGTCTTGGAGCACAAGGGCAAAATGATAATTTTACCACTAGAAGACAAAACAAGAATACTTAGAAAATATTTTGGCCCCATTTGATTAAGATTGATCAATTTAAGTGTAATTTGAGGTTGAAAAGTGAAAATAATGAAATTTCGGTAATTTTTGAAGTATAGGGGTAAAATGGTTATTTTGCCACCGGAGGACCAAATTTAATTTTTTTAGAGAATTTATATCAAATTTGATAAATTACAGTGTGGTATGAGTTTGAGGAGCGAAAAATATGCCTTTTGGTAATTTTTCAATTTTTGGGGTAAAAATGTAATTTGACTTTTACAGGGGAAAAGTATAAATTTTAAAAATTTGTTCCACCAAGGCCTTGGATAAGTCTAGAAATTTTATCCAAGCTGTGGATAAGTAAGACAAATATACAGTGGAGAATGAAAATCAAATGGATGGCTAAAAAAAATTTAACTAATAAAATATTAAAGAAAATGAATAAAATAATATTATTTTATTTAGCCATTAAAAAGGCCAAATTTTCAGCCAATAACCCTTGTGAGGGTCGGCTAGAACCAGAACAAGAGGAGGGGAAGAGAAGAAAGAAAGAAAAATACAAAACCTAAGGGAAATTCAAGGGAAAAATTGTGAAAATTCAAGATTTCTTCAAGTTAAAGGTAAATTTCTTGATTTTTCCTTAAAGTGTACAATACCCATGCTTTGTTTCCCATTTTCCATGCAAAATTTTCATGTGGGTATGGCAAACCCATTTGGCTGAATTTCATGGAGTGATATTGAGCTTGAATTTGGTTGAATTTTAGGTTGATTTAGTGTTTTTAGGTAGGATAGTATTATGTAGAATGAAAAATTAAGAAAGAATTGATTTTATTCTTGAATTTCCCATTTATGCTGAATATTATGGAGAGAAAATTGGTGCTGATTTTGATGTTTATTTGGGGTATTTTGAGGAATTATGGTGAATTATGGATATAGAAAAATTATGGGAATTTTTAGAGCAAAAAATTAAAAATTTTACCCACTGGGGGTAAAATTGTAATTTACAATCTAGGACTGATACATTGACCCATATTCACTGTAATTGAGCATTATGGATATAATTGAACTATTAGAAATTGAAATGAGTCAAATCGAAATTTAATTGAGGATTTTAGCAATTTAGACACGTGTAGGCGAGTCGGACACCATAATTTAACGACTGTCCAAACCATTTTTACCCAATTTCCAAGCATCTAGAGCCTGAAATAAGTTATAATGGTTGGACACAAATAATGGAATTTTGTATCGTGAATCGTGTATAGGTGGTGGGCTCCTGGACACGAGAAAAATATAGTGTAGTGGAAATTGAAAATAGGAATATTGTGCACTCCTGACGAGGTGAGTGGATTAATTATCGTCGGTAATATCTAAAGGGGTTTAATTATGAATTTATGCTTTTTAAAGTATGATGAATTTGAAAGTATAAAATATTATGGTTTTCAATTTAAAATGTATTTCGATAAAATACTATTTTTGAAATTAAATATCAATTTTATAAAATTGAGTACATGGAGACCTAACTGTTGAATTGTGCTATATATGCAACAAATTGAACTTGAGGCTTATGATATTATAGTAGCATGATGGCATGATTTTAATGTTTCTATGAAAAATATATACGAATTATTGGTGGTCTTGATAGACCGAATTGAATTGAAAAATGCCATGCTATGTTACTCAAGAAATTTAATATATGAAATTGGTGCGTTGGATATCTATACACTGCAGTGGTGGGTTACCGTGGACTACCTTCAAGAGTGGCACGGTAAACCTGGCTATTTGTCACCTCGGTCGCAGAGGCGAGCAGGGTAACTCCTGAGGTGATGATTATAATTCACTCCATCTTTGATCCCACATGAGAGTGAATTTGGTCAACGCCAAGGAACAACTGTATTTCTAAATGAAATATGTTTATAACAGCCTTGGCTGACTTGGTTAGGGTGCTTTGAGCCAAGGCATCACCGAGTAAGGATTTTGTCATAAGCATGGTTTTAAGGAAAACCATAAGCCTTAATGATTTTGATGATTTTGATAATTTTGATGATAATTCAAGAAATTGAAATAAATTGCTTGAATAGAATTTAAGTATGTGCTATGAAATGTGTTATTACTCAATATTTGCACTTGTCTTCGTCTACTCGACTTTAGATGTCGTAGATGGTAATTATCTAACTCACTAGGTTGCAAAACTCACCACCCTCTCTCTCCCATTTTAGGCTCGAGATCACTAATAAGCACTCGGAGTACATATAAAGGTTTGATTGAAGTCGTGTCCTTAGCACACAAAGGTACATAGTGGTATATAGTGGGGCACACATAATTGATATATATATACTTTGTTTAGCTATAATACATTATGTATAAATTTATTTCGCTTTTGAGTGCGAAAAAAATTGACTACTGATGTTTCTGAAATTATTGTCTTACAATAAAATAGATTATTTTATTTAGTATTCTTATTTTATTTTATTAAATATAATTTCTTTTAAATTGCTTGTTTTAGAAAGTTGATTTCATTTTAAATTGTGAATTATGTATTTTCTACGAGTATATAACGTTTTTACCAAAAATGACGAAAATGCCCCTACGTGGTTAATTGTGCGTTTTAATGGTGTTGATTTAAAATATGAATTTTCTCTTGAAAAAGTGTTATCCGGAAACTAATAACCACGGGGGAAATCGAAAACTGGTACGAGAGCCTTGCGAGGTCTCGATAGGGTACTTGGAAAATGAATGCCTATTGGGACATTACGACGATTGTCACGGGCTCGATGGGAGATTCCATGTCGTGACATTACAAGCTTGATAAAGACCTATTGATCCTTGAGTAAGTGTTAATCTACATTAGTGGAGAGAAAGATGAAAAGCAAACTTATGCGATCCAAGTACTAATCTATGCTTAGATTTGGCATAAACTAATTTGAATTGCATGATATTCTTTGTAAAAGAGCATTCACACACACATGGAAGTCCATTCAAAAAATAAAGTTTCACTTAAATTGATGCATGAATTTAAGGATTAGTTGTATGTTACCTTAAGTTGGAATTTGAGTTAATTTCTGAGGAAAAATTGAGATATCATGATTTAGTACTTCTATCTCTCATTAAAAGATTTTTTTTGTGTTTTCTTTTTGTGATTCTTTTCTTTTGCTCGAAGATTAGCAAAATCTTAAGTTTAGGGATGTGATAATTCTATTTTATAGAATTATTTTATTCCAATTTTGTTATTAAATATTAGCTAAATCCTTAATTTTTAATTACAATTTACTTAATTTTTAGTTGTTTTTATATTTAGTTTATTTTTAAGTGAGTTATTTAATTTTATGTTATTTCTTTTAATTTGTTTAATATTTATTAGATTTTATATTTTTGGTAAGATCTAAAGTAATTGGGCTTAATTTTGGAAAGTACAGTGTTGAAAGACCTAGAAGTCTGCTTGCATATACTTCAGTGTTTTTGTCATATCTCGAGTTACAGAACTTCAATTGCTGCAATTCTTAAACCATTGGAAAGCTAAGAGACATACCTAGAACTTTAATGAAGATCACTTTTCCCAGATCTGCTTCAAAGATAGAGAAAATCGAATAGGAAAGTTGCTAGACGTACTATACCTGGAATAGCAGTTTACAAAGACTGACAAGTGATTTTTGGGTCTCTTATTATGTTTTTAAGCCCAATTAAACCCTAGGTCAACTTGAGAAATTTACGTTAAGTTTGTTAGTATATATAGAATATTTTAAGACCATTAAGAATAACCTTTGATTATTCAAGAAGTCAAAAGTAGACGCAAAAACTTGGAAATCAAAACAGCAATCATTATTTTTGTCATGACTCGGAACTTCCCTCGAGCCCACAACAATCGTCCTGAAGTCGTAATTGACACTCATTACTCAGAATACCAACCGAAACCTCGCAAGGCTTACGTATTAGTTTCTTGCCTTCCATGTGAGTAATTATTTTCAAACAACCCATTTTGAGAAATTACAACACATTTCCGGCTTAACTAGACCAAAACATAAAATTTCACTCACAAGGGTATTTTGGTTATCTTTCGACGAAAATATCAAAATTTGGTAAAAATGTAGTTTATGCTTCAAGAATACATAATTCGAAATCGAATTTGAAAACGAAAGTCTAAAACCTTCTTTTTAAAGGATTTAAATTCAAATTTAACTATTCAAAAATATTGATTAAAATATTTCATTTTCTTATAAAATAATATTTATAGAAACGTGTGAAAGTAAAATAAATTCATATATACATTAATTCACAAAGTTATAATGTACAATAATAATTATAATGACAAATGAGCCCATAACTATACAGAGATGACGATGGTGGTAAACCTACTATCTGTAGTGGTTTGACAATCTACAGTGGTCCTCGACAAAATCTAGTATCTACAAGCTACCACAAGCTTGATATGTTTAGAAAGGAAGTGGATGAGATTTTGCAATCCCAATGAGTAAACAGACATTATTATAAGTATCTAAAGGCGAGTAAAATAGAGGCAAGTTTAAACAACAAATCACAAACCATTTCATATGGTTTTCAATTTATTTTTTAAACCATAAAATATTTGTAATTTACTAAAACAATTGTTAAGGCTTATGACTTTTATTAAAAACATGGCTCAAGCCAAAACTAGTCGTCGGGGATACCTTGGCCGAGGCATCTAACCGAGTCTGCCAAGGTTGTTAAGACATTTACATGTTAAACACATATTAGTTTTAAAAACAAGCCGTTCTTTGGCGTTGGCCGAGTTATACATTCATGTGGGGGTTCAACGTGAAGTGAGCTCTAACACTACCCCGGGAGTTACCCTCCTCGCCTCTACAACCGGAGTAACTATGGAACCAGGTTTACTGTACCCCTCAAACAGGCAGTCCACGGAAACCCATCACTGTAATGACTAAACCCACCAATTTTAATAAAATTTTGACAGTATAACGTCGCTTTTATTTATTTAACCAGCCTGCATAGTAAAAATTCAGCTTACATAATTTTCCAATGGAATTATAAAATACAGCCACATATACTCATATACCATAAGCCAATCGAATGAAAACATCATTTATAACACAATTTGCGGCCTCCAATTACTCAATTTTTAACGAAGATTAAATATTCACATGATCTAAAAACTATTTTCATTTAAACTTATTTATTTGCATACATCAAAATTTTTCTTTTTAAAGTCATTTACTTTGCATAAAATCCATAAATAACATTTAAAAATAAATTCTAGATAGTTTACAATAATAATAGGTTTACTCACAGTTTGTACAAATCAAATTCTCTTAAAAGGCGTCCTGATCACTATTCTTCGAGTATAACTTCCTTGCCTTTACTGGAAGGCTCTCCTCCTAGACACATTGTAAAAATTACATAATTCACGACATTGATGCTAAATCACTATATAATTGACTTAAATCCTATACTAATGCGTGGTATGAAATGTAATGGCCTAAAACGGCTTAAACGCGGTATTAACCTATTTTTGGCACTTTACTCGATAAATTGCTAACGCGTTCCATTTTAGCTCTAAATTGTCCCATTTTCTCTCCAACATTTCTAACCATTAAATATCAGCCAATAACCCTCTAAAATCATTAAAATCAGCTCACTTTCCTCCTTGGAAAATTCAACCAAAAATGGTAGATTAACTTTGTAAATTTTCCACTTTGTTTTTCTATCACATTTAACCATTTTTCATCATTTTCTCTTCTTTTCTCTTAGAATAAAAATCAGTTCATCATCATTGTACATCATTGAATATTCGGCCAAGGGTGGGTATTGTGAAAATTTCATCCTTTCTTGTCCAATTTGATTTCTAAACACATTTAACTAACTAAAACTACCAATTTAACTAAGAATCAAAAGATAAAAATTTCAAAATCCTGCCCCCCTAAAATTCAGCCAGCCCATGGATCCACTTTTGATCTCTCTCCTCAAGCATGCTAAATGGAAACAAAGACGTAGGAAGGGTAGAAATTGAGCTAAAGTCATAAAATCTTACCGTTAGTTGCGAAAACGAGCGAAAATCATGAATTTCTCTTTGAATTTCCAACTTTTCTTTTGTTTTTCTCTTTTTTTTTTCTTCCCTATTTTTCCCTTTGTTCTTCCCTTATGGCCGACCAGCCCATTGGCTTAAGCTTAAATGGGCTGATTTTCATTAAAATAATATTAAATCTTTAAAAGTGCCATGTGTCACTTTCTCGTTGGCCCGTTTTTAGAATTTCATTCTTTAAACTTCAATTTTTCACCACTTAAAATACCATAGTTATTCATACCAAAAATGATAAATCCTATGATTTTGACAGATTTTGACTACTGAAAATTATGGTTTTAACATAATTCAAATTTCAAAGCTTAAGGCATGCCACTACATGGTGATAACATCATATCATAAAGTGGTTGTCAAGCCCAGCTCTATTATACACTTACCATGTCATTAATGTACTTGATAGCATGTCTGTATATTGGGATACCTCGAAAAATCGTTAAAAGTTGATATTGTACCTAATAGTACAATTAAGTCGATTAAAGCTTTGAACTAGTCCAAATAGAGATTTTAGGATGTATTTGAGAGTTATTGAACCTTATAATGTCTTAATATGGTGATTCAGAGTTCAAGAATTGATTTGGAGTCTAATCGAGAATTTTCATAACGTAGGGGCAAAATGGTCATTTTGCCACCTGAGGGCAAAATTGGAATGTTGGATGAGATTTTGACCAAGTTTGACTATTTAGAGCATAATTTGAATTTCAAAAGTGAAAATTTTCAATTTTCGACATTTTTTCGAGCACAAGGGCCAAACGGTCATTTCACGTGTCTATCAGAACGTAATTGGAATTTTTACAATTTTAGACCACCATGACACTTGTCAAACCCATGAATTTCACCTATTATTATTTTTATACGTTGGATAATTAAGGTATTATATGTGGTGGTAAGAAAATGCTTACTAGTTAAGTTTTAACCATGAACCATTCACACATCGACATGTGTCAAGCTTAATTCTTTTATAATTTTCTTTATAAACTAGCATAAACCTTTCCCAATTCACTCTTTCATGCCGTGCAAGCCAAAGAAAAAGGGAGAAAGAGTAGAAACAACCCTTGAGGAGGAAAATTCAAGAAAAATTCATCAGTTACCAAAAAACAACGCGATCTGAGGTAAAATTTTGCTATTTTAGCTTAAGATTTACTTTTCCCATGCTTTCTTTTTCATTTTGTATGGTTGAAACCAAAATTTTTATGAAGGAAGTCATGTTGGCCGAATCAAGGGGAGAGGTTTTGATGATGGTTTTTGTTAGATTTCATGCTATCTAGGTGTTTTTAGTTGTTTTGTGGTATTCAGTATGAAAAATAAGCATGAAAACCACATGTCTTTCACCAAACCTTCCTTGGCTGAATTTAATAGGGGATATGTTGATGATAAATTTTGTTATATTTCATATTATTTAGCTTGTAGTTGATGATTTATGGTGTCGGATATCGACAATGGTTATTAAAAAGTATAGTTCCTTTAGTAAACGACTTGAATGACAATGAGAAAATCATAGTAAATGGACTTGGATTTGATTTCTAATGATATATATGGACTTATTGGACTGTGTTGACACTGATTAGCATGTTAGTTCGGAATCGAAATGAGTTTTGAATATGATCATTTAAGTCACAATCAAGTTCATTGAGGTACTTTGGGTATATTTGGAGTATCAGAAATGTAATGAATATATTTGGAGTTAAATCAGATGTTTTGGTTAATTCAACAGTGTATAGTTCGAGTTAGGTCAAATACCATTTCAGTCCGATAACAATTGAACCTACGTAGAACACCATCTTTAAGTGATTATTCAAACGTCTCTCATTCAATTTCATGCATTCATATAGAGCTTGAAATAGTTTTATAACAGTTTGGTACAAATGTATTCAATTCCTTGTTGTGTATTATGTATAGGTGGTGAGCTCTCTGGTAAGGGTAAGGATACCATAACCGAGGACTAGGAGTAGGAGTACTCCCGTTATAGTGAGTAAACAGAGTATCATCTTAATTATCTAAAATAGTTTATACTCGTTTTTATGATTTTAAAGAATAATGAACTTCAACTATAAATTATTATGTTTTACAATTGAAGTATTGGTTAAATGAAATAAGATTCATAAATTGTTTTGAAACTGAATATTGGTTTTGGAAATTGAGTAAGTGGAGACTATATACTTGTATTATATATATATATTTTGACTATTGTTCATTATGCTGACCCTGCTTTGTAATGAAAGTATCGGTATAACAAAATTTGTAATTAATATATGGTTTGACCTAATGGCTTATGACAATGTGATGGCATGAATGGCTAGATTTATGGTTGTGTGAAGTATGTGCATTATTTTGTTTTACCTTGATAGGTTGGGTAATATTATATTAGCCATGTCATGCTACCAAAATTTTATTGATTTGGTGGGTTATTTGATTAGCTTACTACAGTGGGCAGGTTTTCGAGGACCAGACTATTAGAGAGGCACAATGAACCCCATTATATTTTACCTTAGTATGAGAGGCGCAGAGGGTATCTCCTAAGGTAGTTTAGAGTTCACTTCATGTCGAACCACCACGTGATGGTGAAACTCAGCCAACGTTAAGGAACGACTATGTTTTTAAACGTAAAAACATGTTTTATGTGTATATGTCATTTTAACAGCCTTGGCGGACTTGGTTGGATGCCTTGCCCAAGGTGTCACCGAGTATGAGTTATGGCATGAGCCAAGTTTTTAAGAGAGTCATAAGCCTTGTTGATTATTTTAATGAATTGCAATTGTTTTATATAAGTTGAAATGAGTTGTAATGTTATTAATCATATTATTATGAGATATTTTAATTGTCTCCATTTACTCGGCTTTAGATGTTATAAATGATCTTTGCTTACTCACTATGTTTATAAAAACTCACCACCCTTCTTTCACCCATTTCAAGCTCAGGGTAGTCTGTAGACAGCTGATTTTGTCAAGGGTTTGTTGTTGGATTCACACCCTTAGAAATCGTAGGCCTAAAACCTTGTTTATTTCTGTTATTTTGGGGCTCACATGTCATTGTAGAATATTTTTGTATACCTTGGCACAGTGTGCTATTATATATATGAATTTATTTTGTTATTATTTTTCATTAACTGTTTACGTAGGATTCTACAAATATTATTTTATATGAAAATAGAATAATTTTGTTAAATATTTTTATTTAGTTCGATTAGCTATAATTTCATTTTAAATGGATGATAAAGATACCAAAATTTTTTTAAAATATGAAATGTATATTTTTCATTTATATGCTATATTTTTAGCAAGTTTTAAAAATTTTGGGTAAAATGACCAAAATACCCATGTGCAGTAGAAACTACTTTTTAATTTTTTTGATTTGAAAATAGTCTATATTCCTTTAAAACATGGTAGTTAGTAACTGTTGCTCACAGGGGAGGTGTAAAACTGATGTTAGAGCCTTGCGAGGTTTTGGTTGACATTCGAGGTAAAGTATGTCTATCGAGACATCGCGACGGTTGTCACAGGCTCGAAGAAAGTATCGAGTCATGACAGTGGTCCTCCCTGGACATAGTATAGTCATGTACGGTGGCAACCGACGGACAATATGCAATATCATGTCATGCCTCATTGCTGTAGCAAACAACGGAGTCATGTCACACCCTATTGGCATGGCAAATGTCCGAGACTAGTCTTGTAACACCCTCACTTTTTGGTGTAAATTAACTAAATTGAGAATGAATTATGAAATATATGGTACTTTGAGGACTTTGATGATATGTGACAAATCCCATAGTTTAAGGGTTTGATCTAAGTTTGATGTTATGTTTGCAAATTTATGTGCATGGGATTAAGTTAAATGAATGATTTAAGGTGTGATATTAACAAGGAATAATTTTGTGGTGTTAAACTTGGATTTTTGGAGATGTTGGAAGCTTAAAATTGCCTACAAGGGAAGATATAATGATGCATCCCCCTATGTATTGATACATTTTTAGTAGGATGAACAATAAAGACCTTCAAAAGATTTTCTATTGATACATTCAAGAATGTATCAATGGATTTGGCTAAAGATGAACATCTATCTATATATTGCCCTAATGTATCGATACATTTGAAGTAGAGGGTGCCCAGGGGAAAAAGTATCAATATAGTTCCTTAATGTATCGATACATGGTTCGGCTTTGAGCCTTTTGCCTGAAATGTATCGATACTTTGCCTCAATGTATTGATACATTTACTCAAAATTAGGATAGATGTATCGATACTTTGTCAAATATATCGATACATCATTGAGGAAAGGCAAAACAAAAAGGGGTTCGTGAGCATTTTACTTATTTGACAAAAACCCCTAAACTTTTTCTCTCTTTACCATCACAAAAGACTAAGGCCCTAAATGGATTCTTGGAGCTATTTGGAGTTAATCTGAGCTTGGGAAACACCCTTAGAGGTAAGATTAAACATTTTTATCGATTATTTCTCAATTTAATCTACTGGATTCTAAGAAATCTAGTGTTTCCAGCTTTGGTGAGTCTCCCATAATTTAGCTAGAATTTAGAGCCAAGATTTGTAAAATTTAACTTTTAAGGTATAGGTTTAGCTCATTAATGAAGAGTTTGAGCTTAAATAGTTGGATTGCTAAGATTTTGTTGATTGTGAACAAGTTGGCTTTTTTCAAAAGTCAAGATTTAATTAACAATCGGATGTTTTGATGTGTTCTAAAGAGGAAATGAAGTAATTGGACTTGTTGGTAAGTTGAAGGATGATTAGAGGCTAAAGTTGAGCTCGATGGTGGGATTAGCTTTGATTTGTCATTGTGAGTGGGCTCAAAATGACATACATGTGATGCATGATGCCTAATTGTGTGTGTGCATATATATATGTATATATATGGTTGCTTGGATGTAAGTGCTTAGGCTAAAGAACTAAATTTTGGAATGGGTATTTGTATGTTGTGATGTGAGCCATATGGGTGGCTTATGCTGTGTGCGCTTAGACAAGAATGTCTAGAGGCTATAATGAACCTTAGGAGTAGATTTCTATTGTTCAATTTTCTACTCATGCAAGTATACGCATCGAAAAGATAATATAATAATGAATAGAGTGTCGATCCCATAGAGAATTGAATTAATTCTTATTGTAACTACTAAAATTAACACACCTTTATTTTATATAAACAATCAAGATTAAAAACGAAAATTTACACTAATAACTAAAACCCTAAAACTAATCTAAAATCTATTAATGAATTTACTTTATTAACTTCTAGTGATTACTAGACCTAAGATTATGATATCTGTCACGACTCGGAACTCTTATCGAGCCCGTGACAACTGTCGCGATATCTAAATAGGTATTCATACTCCGAATATCGACCGAAACCTCGCAAGGCTTTTATATAAGCTTTCTTACCTCCTCTGTGAGCAACAGCCACTAAAACCACATTTTGAAGAAATAGTAATCATTTTTAAATCAAAATCAGATAAAAAGAAATTTTTACTACATAGAGATATTTTCGTCATTTTTTCTCAAAATTTTCGAAACCAGCTAAAAATGTTGTATGTGAGAAAAAACGCATATTTCATAATAAAAATAAATAAATTTTGCTATCTAAAACCTTCGTTTGAAATGAAATTTTAGCTATGAAAATATAATAAAATATTTAATAAAATATTTCATTTTCTTGTAAAACAATTTTTATAGAACAATCCGTAAATAAACTTTGGGACATAAAATCAGAATAAATTCTTACATACAGTGATAAAGTTAACCACAGTATGCAACTCAATATACATTGACCAGTAGACCCTTGTACAACAAAATTGAACTAAGGCTGTGAGTCGGTAAACCTTTGATTTCCAAGGTTGCAACTCCAAAATTTGTCTCTTGACGATATCGGCTAACTACTGCCTATCTTGAGCCTGAAATGATGGAAAGGAGGGTGGTGAGATTTTACAATCCCAGTGAGTAAACATATACCATCTAAACTATCTGAAGTCGAGTAAATGGAGACGACTAAAATAAATCAGCATAAAATGATTCATAACATTTCAATTTCTCTCACTAGATAAATTAAATTCATTTTGCTCTAAAATTTACATGGCTTATGTTTTCCAAAAAAACTTGGCTCATGCAAAACAATAATACTCGGTGACACCTTGATCAGAGGCATCCATCCGAGCCTGCCAAGGTTGTTAAAGTTTCATATAGTCGTAAAACATATTTTTACGATATAACACAATCGTTCCTTGGCGTTAGCTGAGTTTACCTTCACTTGATGGTTTGGCATGAATTGAACTCTATCATACCTTAGGACAACCCTTTACACCTTTACAACTGAGATAAAAGCATATAGTGGGGTTTACCATACCCCCTCTAAATAGGCTGGCCCACAGAAACCCATCTACTGCTGTAGATCATTTTCCACCAATTCAGTAAACATTTCAATAGCATGACTTGGCAATTTTATTGCTAAGCAATTTATCAATATAAAGCAGACAGTTCACATTTTTCAATACAATTATCAATTCAGCCAATCATGCCATAATATCATAAGCCATTTGAATTAAATCATAATTTACCATACAGCGTGTGGTCTCCAATTACTCTAATTTTAAATCCAATATTTGATTTTCAAATCAATTTATAAAAATTCATTTTTATTTTATAAAATCACATTTTTCTAATAAAGCAAAGCACCTCACCAATTAAAATCATTTTTTCACAAAATCACCAAATTGAATAAACTTACTCTAGATAATTAAGGTGATAATAAGTTTACTCACAATACTAGGAGTTCAAAATACTCCTATTCTCGATCCTCAGGCACAATGTCCTTACTTTTACTAGTGTAGCTTGCTCACCACCTATCCAAAATGCACAGCAAACAATTCACTGAATTGATGCAACATTGATAGAAAACCAAATCAGGCTCTATACTAATGTGTAAAATGAAATATAAAATGCTTGAGAGACTATCTAGATACGATATCTTTTCTAATTCCCATTATATACCTAAATAATTCGATATTGGCCTTATTTGATTTTTCACCCAATTAAATGGCCAATATTTCTAATTCGACTCCAATTCGTCCCATTTCACTTTCAATACCCCAATTTATATCCAAAATACTAGTCAATTAACATGAAATGTGGTAAAACCACATTCACATTCCATTTTGGAATATTCGACCAATGTGTGTCCACTAACACTAAAATTTTTCAAGCTACATTCTTACACCATAATTCATCAATTCCTAATCAAATTCACTTAGAATAAAAAAAAATTTCAACATCAACACACTACATGAAGAATTCGGCCTATGATGGTTTAATGTGAAATTTGTGGTTTTATGCTAAATATCATCACCTTCTGTTTCCATCACCACCATTCATTAAAACCATTAAATCCTAACAAATTAACATAAAATGTCACAAAATTCGCTACCAATATTCACTCCATAAAATTCAGCCTTGATGGGTACCAAAGAACATGTGATTTTCTCACTTAATTTTCTTGGTTGCTTTCATACTACACATCACTAACTAACTAAAAACACTAAAATCTATTGAAATCTAACCAATTCAAGCATCAAGACCTCTCTCTAAAGCTTTGACCAGCAAGAACACCATCATGAGATCTTGATTCTCAACCGTTTAAAATGAAAAATAATGCACTACAATGATAGATCACTAGCCAAAGTCAAGAAATTTTACCTTTAGCACTTGTTTTCCTTGAATTCTCACACGTTTCTTTTGAATCTTGGTGGCTAGGGTTTGTTCTTCTGCCTTTGTCTCTTTTCCCCTCTTTGGTCGACAAAGAACTCCCCATCGAGCCCATGACAATTGCCACAATGTCTCGATAGGCATTCATACCCCGAATACCGATCGAAACCCCGTAGGGCTTTCATATCAGTTTTCACATCTCTTCAGTGAACAACAGTTAGTAAATGTTACATTTCAAAAATCAAAAGTCATTTTCAAGTTAAAACAATAAAAATATAATTTTTCAACTCACAGGGGCATTTTCATCATTTTTCTTCGAAATTCCCAAAATCGACTCAAATGTAGTAAATGGGTAGAAAACACATGTTTCATAGTTTGAAATAAGTTTAAATGTCTAAAACATTAATTTGAAGTAAAATTTTGAATATATGAATACAATAAAAATATTCAATAAAATAATTAATTTTCTTATAAAACAATTTTTATAAAAACGTCGGTCAATAATTTTTATAGCATAAAAGTTAAATATATTCATACATACTAAAATGCAGATAACCAAAGTATAAAACTGTAATACCCGACCCTTATTTATCTTTGATATGTCATTCACATGCAATGGATAGCATGTTTGTATATCGAATTGCCCCGGGAAACAAGATAAATGACAATATTGCCCCTAGTGGTAAGATTAAGTTAATAAGGTCGAATCAATTTAAACAGAGAATTGAGGATGAATTTGAGAAAACTAAAACCCATGGATTGGTTTAAAATGAGAATTTGGAGTTCGAGGTTCAATTTGGAGTTAATCGGGAAAATTGACCGATTAGGGACAAAACGGTCATTTTTCAATTTCAGGACAAAATGGGAATTTTTGATAAAGATTTTGAATTTAATGATCAAGAATGATTATATGGAATATAAAATGATGTTTGGAACATAAAATGAAGTTTAGCAGCGAAAAAGTGCAATTCTCGGTATTTTTGAGACACAAGGGTAAAATAGTAATTTTATCATTAAAGGACGAATTTGGAATTTCGGAAAAAGGTTTTGTGATCCCATTTGATTGAGATTGATCATATTAATCAATTGAAATGTTATTTGAGATTGAAAAGCGGAAAAAGAAGAAATTTCGGTGATTTCTGCAGTGTAGGGGTAAAATCGTAATTTTACCATCGGAAGGCCAAATTTAATTTTTCGAGAGAATTTAGATCAAATTTGACAAATTGGAGTGTGGTATGAGTTTGAGGACTGAAAAATATGCCTTGTGGCAATTTTTCAATTTTTGGGGTAAAAATGTAATTTTTCACTTTTTCGGGGGCAAATGTGTAATTTTACAAAATTACATTATAAAAAGTGTTGGAAAATTCTAGAAGCTCCAGGACATTAAGAGGATAAGGGCTGGATTTATTTGGCTGAAAGAAAGTCAAAAAGAAAATGAAAAAAAATAATAAAATATGGAATAGTACCAAAACATGTGAATAAATGGATTTTTTTATTATTTAAGTGTTAAAAGCAACCAAAAATCAGCTTCATCTTCTTCAAAACCGTGCCAACCAGAGAAATAAGAAACCTCAAACCCTAGGCTGAACTTTCAAAGAGAAATCAAGGAAAAAACAAGATTCAAGCATGGAAAAAGGTAAAAATCTTTATTTTTCTTAGTGATTTCCATTACCCAATTTTTGTTTTTCATTTTCCATGCAAATTTGACATGTGGGTATGATCACTCTATGCTGCTGAACATGGAGGAGAGAGAATTGAGCTTGAATCTAGTTAGTTAATTAGCTAGGAAGTGTTTTCGGTTAGTTTAGTAATGTGTAGAAATGGAAAATAGTAAAAACAAGCAAGAAAAATAGAATTTTCCATATTGCACCAAGCTTGGCCGAATTTTTAGAGAGAGAAATGCTGCTGATTTTAATGCTATTCTGTGGTAATTAATTGAACTATGATGAATTATGGCTAGAGGAAAATTTTGAGAATTTTCGGAGCAAAAATTGGAATTTTACCCACTAGGGGTAAAATTGTAATTTTACATTCTTAGACTGGTAAATTGACCCGTAGTTGCTATCATTGGATAATTGGAATATAATTGAATAATTAGAAACTGAAACGGGTCCAATCGGAGTTAAATTGGAGATTTTAGCAATTTATACGCGTATAGGCGAGTCGGTAGGACACCGTAAAAAAACGACTGTCCGGACCATTTTACCCCATTTTCATGCATCACATAGAGCCTGGAATTGATTGTGGTTAATTGACACAATTTATTGAAATTGGTGTCACATGGAACACATATGTGGTGGGTCCCCCGGACGCGGGAAAGATTAAGGTGTAGTGGGAAATTAATAACAGGAGTATCGTGCACTCCTGTGATGAGGTGAGTGGATTAATTATCATCTGTAATATCTGTAGTGATTTTATTATGGCTGTATGCTTTTGAAAGCATGATGAAATTGAAAATAAAAATATTATGATTTTTCATTAAAACGTATTTGATGAAATACTGTTTTGAAATTAAATGTCAATTTTATGAAATAGAGTACATGGAGACCAAATTAGCGAATTGTGTTATTTATGAAACAAATGAAACTTGTGGCTTATGAAATTTAGAAGCATGACAGCATGATTGGCTAAATTGTTTATTGTATTGGAAAATGCGGATTGACTGCTTTGTTTTGATAAATTGTTTAGCAATAAAAATTGCTAAATCATGTTAAATGATTTACTATCGCTTGGTGGGTTGATGAGTCGCTGCAGTGGCGGGTTTCCGTGGACTGCCTTTAGGAGGAGCACGGTAAACTCAAGAGTTATATAATCTCGGTTGGAGAGGCGCGTAGGATAACTCCCGAGATACCCAGAGAATTCACTCCACGTCTAACCCCACGTGAAAGTGAATTAGGCCAACGCCAAGGAACGGCTGTATTTCTAAATGAAATGAAATTATAACAGCCTTGGCGGACTCGGTTAGGGTGCCTCGGGCCAAGGCATCTCCGAGTAAGGATTTTGGCATAAGCCTGGTTTTAAAGGAAATCATAAGTCAAATGATTTCTATGATTTTGTTGATTTTGATTGAAATTGATGAAAATAAACTATGCTATCTGAATAAAAATTTAGTTCTGTGTTAAGAACCGTATTGCTGTATAAGGTTTTCTTTTGTCTCCATCTACTCGACTGTAGATATCATAGATGGTAATTATCCAACTCACTGGGTTGTAAAACTCACCACCCTCTCCTCCCCCTTTCAGGCTCGAGATTGTTGGTAGCACTCCGAGTGCACATAGAGGCTTGATTGAAGCCGCGTTTGTAGCATACTCCAAGGTACATAGTTATGCATAGTTGGGCCCACATGTCATTGTAATTCATGTACACACTCGATTTAATCGCATAAAAATATGTAATGACATATTTTGTTTCTATGCCTACAAATTTGGTTATTGATGTTTATAAAAATATTATTTTATAGTAAATTGTAATATTTTAACGATTTTGAAATTTTTTGAGGGAAAATGACGAAAATGCCCCTGTGTGGTTAATAGTGTAATTTAATTGTTTTGGTTCAAAACAAAAAAATTTTATTCATTGAAAAATATTTATTGGAAATTATTAACCACGGGGTAGATGAAAAACTGGTACGAGATGTCTTGCGGGGTTTCGGTTTACACTCGGGGAAGGAGTGTCTATCGGGACGTCGCGGCAGTTGTCACGGGCCCGATGGGTGGTTCCGGGGCGTGACAATCAGATTGGTATCAGAGCATGGTTTCGAAATGATTTTAAAGTTATTTTAAAAAAATCTGCATTGACATTGTGTGGCCCGAGTCAAGTTAGGTTGGGTCGAATAGCATATGCGCGTCTGCACGTAGATTTTAGAAGCTTATTTGTACCTTTGTGAGGTATAGTGACTGAACCGTCACTAATGATTTTGTATAGATTTCAAAGTGTGCCGAGTACGCACTGATAATGTTTATGAAGAACAGTAGTTTTGACATCTCACGTAGCTTTAGTGAGGAGTCGCTCGATTCTACTATCAAGAGTCGTTGGCGTTTGGACTGAAGCAGTCCCGAAAGGTATCCATTTGCTTTTACCGTCCCTAGTAACTAGACCCCAACAGACTTGAGATCACAGATTCTGAATCGGGAAAATTCTAGTTCTGGCAAAACTAATGAGAGCGCCAGTAGTAATGATGTAAATGAAGGTATAAGAAATTCCCTCATCAAGGAAGCTGAGAGATGTGCTCAGGAAAGGGAGAGAATGAGAAGGTTAGGAGAAACCTGATTGTTGGGAGACCACCTTCACCTGTAGTTAGACATTTTTCTCTTGGCTGTGGGCCAAGTGGAAGAGGCAGCCTAGTAATATAAGTATTGAAAATGAATATTTGCCGTAATGGCATATTTGGTCACCATTTAACGGGAGTAAGTTAAGGATTGTAAAAAATTGAGTATGGTAGAAATGAAGAGACGATATCATGGCAATATAAGATAATGATTTGACCCAAATATGGATCAATGGGAGATAAGTTAAGTACACATGTGAATACTTTGACGGGCAAGTATACGCCTTTAGAGAAATGATATATTTGGAATATAAAGGAGTTATTAATCGATTAGATGAAGGAGTTTTGGAGTCAAACATTGGAGTAATGGAGTCAACATAGTGACTCGTTTATAGTCAGTGACTGCAGCACTGATTATACACAGGAAATTGTGTAGACTCCCAATTTAAAATTTTAAGCCATAATTGTTGATGAAGGAATTTGAGAAGGATAAATTGCCCTGTGATTTTTGTATTAGAAGCGAATAAATTATTGGAGTTATATGACAGGAAGGATAATTAAATGTGAATAATGAAAATAGTAGTTGGGAGTGATCATACCAGTATTAAGGCACCGGATCCCATAAGCACTCCACAGTTAAGCGTGATTGAACAAGAGTAATATTACGATGGGTGACCTCCTGGGAAATATGTTATAAAATAAAAATAGAAAGTATGAGGATTTGAAAATATTTATTAATGAAAGTACAAATGGTAGAGTATTTGATAAGAGTAAACATGGACTGAATTATGATCCAAGTAATTAGAGATTAAGGGTGATATGAATTAACTACAAGATATTTTCGTTTAAATGGAAACGGAAATATGTTATAAGGATTGCAGAAATCCACTGAGAAATGGTGAATTTGATGTATTAAAATAAAATTGAGGTATTGATCCTGAAATTGAGATAGAAGATTAATTTTGTTAATTGAGGTGTAAGTTCAAAAAGAAGTCATGTTGTAAAGATAATTTAGATAATCGTCTAACGGTAAGAGATTAATTCTATTTAAGTAGATTTCAAATATGACAAAACGGTGACATTGATTGTTCAATATCATTAAGTTAAGAATCCTTTATGGTGGAATAACACAAGTGAAATTGTGGACGACATAAAAGTAAATCCCATAAAATAAAGGATAATCATTAGTTTAATATAGAGTTTGACTAATTGGGGTTGTAAGCACATCAGAAAAGTGTTGAAAAGGAAATGAAGAGTAAATCGAAAGATTCCTATATTGATCAACATGTATAGACATGTGAATGGAAAGAAAATTTAAAAGTTATTGAAAAGAATCACATTGAGGTACATTATCATGTAAAGCGGTGAGATCAATGATGAGTTGATTAAAGTCTGATTATAGAAGAACGAAGGAAATGGAAAATTTAGATTTGTTGATGGCTAAGTAAGAGTTAATGAGGAGTTAGATAAATTGTGAAATGTTGATGAGGAATATCAATACTAAGTGATAACATCGTGAATGAAAGAATACAAAGGTGACACGATAAATGAGATAATGTGAAGTATTGTTATGAAAAATTATAAATTTTGTTTTAATCCAGTGAATGAAAAGAATTGATAACAACACCAGATTGTTGAAATGATGTACTGGAAATCCTTGAAAATAAAGTGAAAGATGAATAGTTAAGTGAGTATTTGGGTATTCTGGTAAGCATATATATATCATTATAGAAAGAATATGTTTGGAGTATGGAGAAATAAATAAAAGGTTAAGTATTCCCAAAGTTGCTTAAATTATTTAAGAAAAGATTTCAAAGCATATGTGATGAATATAATGAGTGTGGTCTGGAAACTGGTTAAAGAGCCAAATGGCTAAATTATGAATTGGGTAATCATAGGTCGTGAGAAATAAGACCTAGATAGATATTTCTAAAGAGAATATATTTAAGAGAAGTTTTGTTACTAACGAGGCAAAAATAAGCCTAGAACCAAGTGGTGATGAAGAGGAAATGATAAGTTAAAAATAGTACTTATGTTGGCGTTGCAAAGTACAGAAGGAAATCTTAATTTCGAGTTTTGCCAACTTCAAGTACAACTGATAAATTGATTAAGAGAAATGTACGATATGTTTATAAGAAATAATGGAACATGGGGTAATGGAAGAGAACCCCGATAATGAAAATCGTTTAAATAGTTATGGAGATAGTGATCTGAAATTATTTGAGACATATAAGGTTCAAATTGGTATAAATCTTGAATGACGAATCAATAGTGAAACTGATGCCATTGTGCGAAATACAGTAAATCGTGTCAAAGTGAAAACTTAAAGTATTAGTGGAATTAGAAAATGTATGTGCATAGTAGACAACAATTGAATAAAAATGGTATGGAGTACGTGAGGAATATATAAGAATATGATGCAAATTAGATATGAGAAGCTTATTATGGATTCGAAAAATATTCTAATTTTGATAAATCGAAAGCGTCGAGAGTAGACCTGATATCACATCGGTTAAGTGTGACCCTCTTGCATGAGTGAGCTCTAGCTCGAGACATTTTTGGGTGGCTGACGGACTGTTAGACATGGCTGGGACCATGGTCTGTGATATACGTGGGAAGGCCACAGATGATTTACGCGATTGTGATCGCTTGATAGCTATGATGTCGGCCAACATCGTTGAGATTGCCATGGTATTATATGGGAATCTGGTGGAAGCGATGCTTTCGGATGTCATTACGTGGAAGTGGGTCCACATGTTGATGTGGTGTTTTTCTACTCGAGAGCATTGTGAGTTTTCGACGCGTACTTTTATGCATAGAAATGACTATATGATCAATTAAAGTGAAGAATGAACTTTAAAAGTTCGAAGTTTGAAATTGATGTGCGATGACTTGTGTGGATAACACAATAATGAAAATTTTCATTTGGAAGTTAAAGCTTTACGGATTTAAGGAATTGTTGAGAAAAATAGTCAAGAAAATGAAATCTATAGTAAGAATCTATGTGAAATGGATTTAAATGTTGACATTAAGAGGATTAAGGAAAATTTAAGTTGTATGAATGTAAAGTCAAAATGAGGTATGTGGGGATCATAGAGACTACTAATTTTCCCCTACATAAAAGTTGTGTACGGAAAAAAATGTGATATGAAAATGATGTTATAAGATACATAATCATGTTTGAGGATGGGAAAGAATCAATGGATGTCAAAAAGATGTTGAGAAATGATCAAGTGATGATAGTGATTGGTGTATATATATACATAAGTATGAGAAATGATTGAAATTGATACAAAAGGAACAAAATTTTGGTTCAAACTTGATAAGAGGAATAAAGACACTGAACATGTCTCTAGGTAAGGAATTATGATTGAAGGAATTATTGATTGGTCAAATTTCTAAAGGATCAGGATAACTATACATGAAATACGTAAGTTGAGTTGAAGGAAATCGAGATAATGAATCAGAAATTTCCTTATAAAAGAGATAACTGAGAAAGTTACATATAAGACGAAGATCGATTACTCTATTTTCGAGGAATGAGATGAATGAAATTTTGAGGTCAAAATTTTATTTTAAGGGGGGTAGTGTTGTAATACCCGACCCTTATTTATCTTTGATATGTCATTCACATGCAATGGATAGCATGTTTGTATATCGAATTGCCCCGGGAAACAAGATAAATGACAATATTGCCCCTAGTGGTAAGATTAAGTTAATAAGGTCGAATCAATTTAAACAGAGAATTGAGGATGAATTTGAGAAAACTAAAACCCATGGATTGGTTTAAAATGAGAATTTGGAGTTCGAGGTTCAATTTGGAGTTAATCGGGAAAATTGACCGATTAGGGACAAAACGGTCATTTTTCAATTTTAGGACAAAATGGGAATTTTTGATAAAGATTTTGAATTTAATGATCAAGAATGATTATATGGAATATAAAATGATGTTTGGAACATAAAATGAAGTTTAGCAGCGAAAAAGTGCAATTCTCGATATTTTTGAGACACAAGGGCAAAATAGTAATTTTATCATTAAAGGACGAATTTGGAATTTCGGAAAAAGGTTTTGTGATCCCATTTGATTGAGATTGATCATATTAATCAATTGAAATGTTATTTGAGATTGAAAAGCGAAAAAAGAAGAAATTTCGATGATTTCTGCAGTGTAGGGGTAAAATCGTAATTTTACCATCGGAAGGCCAAATTTAATTTTTCGAGAGAATTTAGATCAAATTTGACAAATTGGAGTGTGGTATGAGTTTGAGGACTGAAAAATATGCCTTGTGGCAATTTTTCAATTTTTGGGGTAAAAATGTAATTTTTCACTTTTTCGGGGGTAAATGTGTAATTTTACAAAATTACATTATAAAAAGTGTTGGAAAATTCTAGAAGCTCCAGGACATTAAGAGGATAAGGGCTGGATTTATTTGGCTGAAAGAAAGTCAAAAAGAAAATGAAAAAAAATAATAAAATATGGAATAGTACCAAAACATGTGAATAAATGGATTTTTTTATTATTTAAGTGTTAAAAGCAACCAAAAATCAGCTTCATCTTCTTCAAAACCGTGCCAACCAGAGAAATAAGAAACCTCAAACCCTAGGCTGAACTTTCAAAGAGAAATCAAGGAAAAAACAAGATTCAAGCATGGAAAAAGGTAAAAATCTTTATTTTTCTTAGTGATTTCCATTACCCAATTTTTGTTTTTCATTTTCCATGCAAATTTGACATGTGGGTATGATCACTCTATGCTGGCTGAACATGGAGGAGAGAGAATTGAGCTTGAATCTAGTTAGTTAATTAGCTAGGAAGTGTTTTCGGTTAGTTTAGTAATGTGTAGAAATGGAAAATAGTAAAAACAAGCAAGAAAAATAGAATTTTCCATATTGCACCAAGCTTGGCCGAATTTTTAGAGAGAGAAATACTGCTGATTTTAATGCTATTCTGTGGTAATTAATTGAACTATGATGAATTATGGCTAGAGGAAAATTTTGAGAATTTTCGGAGCAAAAATTGGAATTTTACCCACTAGGGGTAAAATTGTAATTTTACATTCTTAGACTGGTAAATTGACCCGTAGTTGCTATCATTGGATAATTGGAATATAATTGAATAATTAGAAACTGAAACGGGTCCAATCGGAGTTAAATTGGAGATTTTAGCAATTTATACGCGTATAGGCGAGTCGGTAGGACACCGTAAAAAAACGACTGTCCGGACCATTTTACCCCATTTTCATGCATCACATAGAGCCTGGAATTGATTGTGGTTAATTGACACAATTTATTGAAATTGGTGTCACATGGAACACATATGTGGTGGGTCCCCCGGACGCGGGAAAGATTAAGGTGTAGTGGGAAATTAATAACAGGAGTATCGTGCACTCCTGTGACGAGGTGAGTGGATTAATTATCATCCGTAATATCTGTAGTGATTTTATTATGGCTGTATGCTTTTGAAAGCATGATGAAATTGAAAATAAAAATATTATGATTTTTGATTAAAACGTATTTGATGAAATACTGTTTTGAAATTAAATGTCAATTTTATGAAATAGAGTACATGGAGACCAAATTAGCGAATTGTGTTATTTATGAAACAAATGAAACTTGTGGCTTATGAAATTTAGAAGCATGACAGCATGATTGGCTAAATTGTTTATTGTATTGGAAAATGCGGATTGACTGCTTTGTTTTGATAAATTGTTTAGCAATAAAAATTGCTAAATCATGTTAAATGATTTACTATCGCTTGGTGGGTTGATGAGTCGCTGCAGTGGCGGGTTTCCGTGGACTGCCTTTAGGAGGAGCACGGTAAACTCAAGAGTTATATAATCTCGGTTGGAGAGGCGCGTAGGATAACTCCCGAGATACCCAGAGAATTCACTCCACGTCTAACCCCACGTGAAAGTGAATTAGGCCAACGCCAAGGAACGGCTGTATTTCTAAATGAAATGAAATTATAACAGCCTTGGCGGACTCGGTTAGGGTGCCTCGGGCCAAGGCATCTCCGAGTAAGGATTTTGGCATAAGCCTGGTTTTAAAGGAAATCATAAGTCAAATGATTTCTATGATTTTGTTGATTTTGATTGAAATTGATGAAAATAAACTATGCTATCTGAATAAAAATTTAGTTCTGTGTTAAGAACCGTATTGCTGTATAAGGTTTTCTTTTGTCTCCATCTACTCGACTGTAGATATCATAGATGGTAATTATCCAACTCACTGGGTTGTAAAACTCACCACCCTCTCCTCCCCCTTTCAGGCTCGAGATTGTTGGTAGCACTCCGAGTGCACATAGAGGCTTGATTGAAGCCGCGTTTGTAGCATACTCCAAGGTACATAGTTATGCATAGTTGGGCCCACATGTCATTGTAATTCATGTACACACTCGATTTAATCGCATAAAAATATGTAATGACATATTTTGTTTCTATGCCTACAAATTTGGTTATTGATGTTTATAAAAATATTATTTTATAATAAATTGTAATATTTTAACGATTTTGAAATTTTTTGAGGGAAAATGACGAAAATGCCCCTGTGTGGTTAATAGTGTAATTTAATTGTTTTGGTTCAAAACAAAAAAATTTTATTCATTGAAAAATATTTATTGAAAATTATTAACCACGGGGTAGATGAAAAACTGGTACGAGATGCCTTGCGGGGTTTCGGTTTACACTCGGGGAAGGAGTGTCTATCGGGACATCGCGGCAGTTGTCACGGGCCCGATGGGTGGTTCCGGGGCGTGACAATCAGATTGGTATCAGAGCATGGTTTCGAAATGATTTTAAAGTTATTTTAAAAAAATCTGCATTGACATTGTGTGGCCCGAGTCAAGTTAGGTTGGGTCGAATAGCATATGCGCGTCTGCACGTAGATTTTAGAAGCTTATTTGTACCTTTGTGAGGTATAGTGACTGAACCGTCACTAATGATTTTGTATAGATTTCAAAGTGTGCCGAGTACGCACTGATAATGTTTATGAAGAACAGTAGTTTTGACATCTCACGTAGCTTTAGTGAGGAGTCGCTCGATTCTACTATCAAGAGTCGTTGGCGTTTGGACTGAAGCAGTCCCGAAAGGTATCCATTTGCTTTTACCGTCCCTAGTAACTAGACCCCAACAGACTTGAGATCACAGATTCTGAATCGGGAAAATTCTATTTCTGGCAAAACTAATGAGAGCGCCAGTAGTAATGATGTAAATGAAGGTATAAGAAATTCCCTCATCAAGGAAGCTGAGAGATGTGCTCAGGAAAGGGAGAGAATGAGAAGGTTAGGAGAAACCTGATTGTTGGGAGACCACCTTCACCTGTAGTTAGACATTTTTCTCTTGGCTGTGGGCCAAGTGGAAGAGGCAGCCTAGTAATATAAGTATTGAAAATGAATATTTGCCGTAATGGCATATTTGGTCACCATTTAACGGGAGTAAGTTAAGGATTGTAAAAAATTGAGTATGGTAGAAATGAAGAGACGATATCATGGCAATATAAGATAATGATTTGACCCAAATATGGATCAATGGGAGATAAGTTAAGTACACATGTGAATACTTTGACGGGCAAGTATACGCCTTTAGAGAAATGATATATTTGGAATATAAAGGAGTTATTAATCGATTAGATGAAGGAGTTTTGGAGTCAAACATTGGAGTAATGGAGTCAACATAGTGACTCGTTTATAGTCAGTGACTGCAGCACTGATTATACACAGGAAATTGTGTAGACTCCCAATTTAAAATTTTAAGCCATAATTGTTGATGAAGGAATTTGAGAAGGATAAATTGCCCTGTGATTTTTGTATTAGAAGCGAATAAATTATTGGAGTTATATGACAGGAAGGATAATTAAATGTGAATAATGAAAATAGTAGTTGGGAGTGATCATACCAGTATTAAGGCACCGGATCCCATAAGCACTCCACAGTTAAGCGTGATTGAACAAGAGTAATATTACGATGGGTGACCTCCTGGGAAATATGTTATAAAATAAAAATAGAAAGTATGAGGATTTGAAAATATTTATTAATGAAAGTACAAATGGTAGAGTATTTGATAAGAGTAAACATGGACTGAATTATGATCCAAGTAATTAGAGATTAAGGGTGATATGAATTAACTACAAGATATTTTCGTTTAAATGGAAACGGAAATATGTTATAAGGATTGCAGAAATCCACTGAGAAATGGTGAATTTGATGTATTAAAATAAAATTGAGGTATTGATCCTGAAATTGAGATAGAAGATTAATTTTGTTAATTGAGGTGTAAGTTCAAAAAGAAGTCATGTTGTAAAGATAATTTAGATAATCGTCTAACGGTAAGAGATTAATTCTATTTAAGTAGATTTCAAATATGACAAAACGGTGACATTGATTGTTCAATATCATTAAGTTAAGAATCCTTTATGGTGGAATAACACAAGTGAAATTGTGGACGACATAAAAGTAAATCCCATAAAATAAAGGATAATCATTAGTTTAATATAGAGTTTGACTAATTGGGGTTGTAAGCACATCAGAAAAGTGTTGAAAAGGAAATGAAGAGTAAATCGAAAGATTCCTATATTGATCAACATGTATAGACATGTGAATGGAAAGAAAATTTAAAAGTTATTGAAAAGAATCACATTGAGGTACATTATCATGTAAAGCGGTGAGATCAATGATGAGTTGATTAAAGTCTGATTATAGAAGAACGAAGGAAATGGAAAATTTAGATTTGTTGATGGCTAAGTAAGAGTTAATGAGGAGTTAGATAAATTGTGAAATGTTGATGAGGAATATCAATACTAAGTGATAACATCGTGAATGAAAGAATACAAAGGTGACACGATAAATGAGATAATGTGAAGTATTGTTATGAAAAATTATAAATTTTGTTTTAATCCAGTGAATGAAAAGAATTGATAACAACACCAGATTGTTGAAATGATGTACTGGAAATCCTTGAAAATAAAGTGAAAGATGAATAGTTAAGTGAGTATTTGGGTATTCTGGTAAGCATATATATATCATTATAGAAAGAATATGTTTGGAGTATGGAGAAATAAATAAAAGGTTAAGTATTCCCAAAGTTGCTTAAATTATTTAAGAAAAGATTTCAAAGCATATGTGATGAATATAATGAGTGTGGTCTGGAAACTGGTTAAAGAGCCAAATGGCTAAATTATGAATTGGGTAATCATAGGTCGTGAGAAATAAGACCTAGATAGATATTTCTAAAGAGAATATATTTAAGAGAAGTTTTGTTACTAACGAGGCAAAAATAAGCCTAGAACCAAGTGGTGATGAAGAGGAAATGATAAGTTAAAAATAGTACTTATGTTGGCGTTGCAAAGTACAGAAGGAAATCTTAATTTCGAGTTTTGCCAACTTCAAGTACAACTGATAAATTGATTAAGAGAAATGTACGATATGTTTATAAGAAATAGTGGAACATGGGGTAATGGAAGAGAACCCCGATAATGAAAATCGTTTAAATAGTTATGGAGATAGTGATCTGAAATTATTTGAGACATATAAGGTTCAAATTGGTATAAATCTTGAATGACGAATCAATAGTGAAACTGATGCCATTGTGCGAAATACAGTAAATCGTGTCAAAGTGAAAACTTAAAGTATTAGTGGAATTAGAAAATGTATGTGCATAGTAGACAACAATTGAATAAAAATGGTATGGAGTACGTGAGGAATATATAAGAATATGATGCAAATTAGATATGAGAAGCTTATTATGGATTCGAAAAATATTCTAATTTTGATAAATCGAAAGCGTCGAGAGTAGACCTGATATCACATCGGTTAAGTGTGACCCTCTTGCATGAGTGAGCTCTAGCTCGAGACATTTTTGGGTGGCTGACGGACTGTTAGACATGGCTGGGACCATGGTCTGTGATATACGTGGGAAGGCCACAGATGATTTACGCGATTGTGATCGCTTGATAGCTATGATGTCGGCCAACATCGTTGAGATTGCCATGGTATTATATGGGAATCTGGTGGAAGCGATGCTTTCGGATGTCATTACGTGGAAGTGGGTCCACATGTTGATGTGGTGTTTTTCTACTCGAGAGCATTGTGAGTTTTCGACGCGTACTTTTATGCATAGAAATGACTATATGATCAATTAAAGTGAAGAATGAACTTTAAAAGTTCGAAGTTTGAAATTGATGTGCGATGACTTGTGTGGATAACACAATAATGAAAATTTTCATTTGGAAGTTAAAGCTTTACGGATTTAAGGAATTGTTGAGAAAAATAGTCAAGAAAATGAAATCTATAGTAAGAATCTATGTGAAATGGATTTAAATGTTGACATTAAGAGGATTAAGGAAAATTTAAGTTGTATGAATGTAAAGTCAAAATGAGGTATGTGGGGATCATAGAGACTACTAATTTTCCCCTACATAAAAGTTGTGTACGGAAAAAAATGTGATATGAAAATGATGTTATAAGATACATAATCATGTTTGAGGATGGGAAAGAATCAATGGATGTCAAAAAGATGTTGAGAAATGATCAAGTGATGATAGTGATTGGTGTATATATATACATAAGTATGAGAAATGATTGAAATTGATACAAAAGGAACAAAATTTTGGTTCAAACTTGATAAGAGGAATAAAGACACTGAACATGTCTCTAGGTAAGGAATTATGATTGAAGGAATTATTGATTGGTCAAATTTCTAAAGGATCAGGATAACTATACATGAAATACGTAAGTTGAGTTGAAGGAAATCGAGATAATGAATCAGAAATTTCCTTATAAAAGAGATAACTGAGAAAGTTACATATAAGACGAAGATCGATTACTCTATTTTCGAGGAATGAGATGAATGAAATTTTGAGGTCAAAATTTTATTTTAAGGGGGGTAGTGTTGTAATACCCGACCCTTATTTATCTTTGATATGTCATTCACATGCAATGGATAGCATGTTTGTATATCGAATTGCCCCGGGAAACAAGATAAATGACAATATTGCCCCTAGTGGTAAGATTAAGTTAATAAGGTCGAATCAATTTAAACAGAGAATTGAGGATGAATTTGAGAAAACTAAAACCCATGGATTGGTTTAAAATGAGAATTTGGAGTTCGAGGTTCAATTTGGAGTTAATCGGGAAAATTGACCGATTAGGGACAAAACGGTCATTTTTCAATTTTAGGACAAAATGGGAATTTTTGATAAAGATTTTGAATTTAATGATCAAGAATGATTATATGGAATATAAAATGATGTTTGGAACATAAAATGAAGTTTAGCAGCGAAAAAGTGCAATTCTCGATATTTTTGAGACACAAGGGCAAAATAGTAATTTTATCATTAAAGGACGAATTTGGAATTTCGGAAAAAGGTTTTGTGATCCCATTTGATTGAGATTGATCATATTAATCAATTGAAATGTTATTTGAGATTGAAAAGCGAAAAAAGAAGAAATTTCGGTGATTTCTGCAGTGTAGGGGTAAAATCGTAATTTTACCATCGGAAGGCCAAATTTAATTTTTCGAGAGAATTTAGATCAAATTTGACAAATTGGAGTGTGGTATGAGTTTGAGGACTGAAAAATATGCCTTGTGGCAATTTTTCAATTTTTGGGGTAAAAATGTAATTTTTCACTTTTTCGGGGGTAAATGTGTAATTTTACAAAATTACATTATAAAAAGTGTTGGAAAATTCTAGAAGCTCCAGGACATTAAGAGGATAAGGGCTGGATTTATTTGGCTGAAAGAAAGTCAAAAAGAAAATGAAAAAAAATAATAAAATATGGAATAGTACCAAAACATGTGAATAAATGGATTTTTTTATTATTTAAGTGTTAAAAGCAACCAAAAATCAGCTTCATCTTCTTCAAAACCGTGCCAACCAGAGAAATAAGAAACCTCAAACCCTAGGCTGAACTTTCAAAGAGAAATCAAGGAAAAAACAAGATTCAAGCATGGAAAAAGGTAAAAATCTTTATTTTTCTTAGTGATTTCCATTACCCAATTTTTGTTTTTCATTTTCCATGCAAATTTGACATGTGGGTATGATCACTCTATGCTGGCTGAACATGGAGGAGAGAGAATTGAGCTTGAATCTAGTTAGTTAATTAGCTAGGAAGTGTTTTCGGTTAGTTTAGTAATGTGTAGAAATGGAAAATAGTAAAAACAAGCAAGAAAAATAGAATTTTCCATATTGCACCAAGCTTGGCCGAATTTTTAGAGAGAGAAATGCTGCTGATTTTAATGCTATTCTGTGGTAATTAATTGAACTATGATGAATTATGGCTAGAGGAAAATTTTGAGAATTTTCGGAGCAAAAATTGGAATTTTACCCACTAGGGGTAAAATTGTAATTTTACATTCTTAGACTGGTAAATTGACCCGTAGTTGCTATCATTGGATAATTGGAATATAATTGAATAATTAGAAACTGAAACGGGTCCAATCGGAGTTAAATTGGAGATTTTAGCAATTTATACGCGTATAGGCGAGTCGGTAGGACACCGTAAAAAAACGACTGTCCGGACCATTTTACCCCATTTTCATGCATCACATAGAGCCTGGAATTGATTGTGGTTAATTGACACAATTTATTGAAATTGGTGTCACATGGAACACATATGTGGTGGGTCCCCCGGACGCGGGAAAGATTAAGGTGTAGTGGGAAATTAATAACAGGAGTATCGTGCACTCCTGTGACGAGGTGAGTGGATTAATTATCATCCGTAATATCTGTAGTGATTTTATTATGGCTGTATGCTTTTGAAAGCATGATGAAATTGAAAATAAAAATATTATGATTTTTGATTAAAACGTATTTGATGAAATACTGTTTTGAAATTAAATGTCAATTTTATGAAATAGAGTACATGGAGACCAAATTAGCGAATTGTGTTATTTATGAAACAAATGAAACTTGTGGCTTATGAAATTTAGAAGCATGACAGCATGATTGGCTAAATTGTTTATTGTATTGGAAAATGCGGATTGACTGCTTTGTTTTGATAAATTGTTTAGCAATAAAAATTGCTAAATCATGTTAAATGATTTACTATCGCTTGGTGGGTTGATGAGTCGCTGCAGTGGCGGGTTTCCGTGGACTGCCTTTAGGAGGAGCACGGTAAACTCAAGAGTTATATAATCTCGGTTGGAGAGGCGCGTAGGATAACTCCCGAGATACCCAGAGAATTCACTCCACGTCTAACCCCACGTGAAAGTGAATTAGGCCAACGCCAAGGAACGGCTGTATTTCTAAATGAAATGAAATTATAACAGCCTTGGCGGACTCGGTTAGGGTGCCTCGGGCCAAGGCATCTCCGAGTAAGGATTTTGGCATAAGCCTGGTTTTAAAGGAAATCATAAGTCAAATGATTTCTATGATTTTGTTGATTTTGATTGAAATTGATGAAAATAAACTATGCTATCTGAATAAAAATTTAGTTCTGTGTTAAGAACCGTATTGCTGTATAAGGTTTTCTTTTGTCTCCATCTACTCGACTGTAGATATCATAGATGGTAATTATCCAACTCACTGGGTTGTAAAACTCACCACCCTCTCCTCCCCCTTTCAGGCTCGAGATTGTTGGTAGCACTCCGAGTGCACATAGAGGCTTGATTGAAGCCGCGTTTGTAGCATACTCCAAGGTACATAGTTATGCATAGTTGGGCCCACATGTCATTGTAATTCATGTACACACTCGATTTAATCGCATAAAAATATGTAATGACATATTTTGTTTCTATGCCTACAAATTTGGTTATTGATGTTTATAAAAATATTATTTTATAATAAATTGTAATATTTTAACGATTTTGAAATTTTTTGAGGGAAAATGACGAAAATGCCCCTGTGTGGTTAATAGTGTAATTTAATTGTTTTGGTTCAAAACAAAAAAATTTTATTCATTGAAAAATATTTATTGAAAATTATTAACCACGGGGTAGATGAAAAACTGGTACGAGATGCCTTGCGGGGTTTCGGTTTACACTCGGGGAAGGAGTGTCTATCGGGACATCGCGGCAGTTGTCACGGGCCCGATGGGTGGTTCCGGGGCGTGACAATCAGATTGGTATCAGAGCATGGTTTCGAAATGATTTTAAAGTTATTTTAAAAAAATCTGCATTGACATTGTGTGGCCCGAGTCAAGTTAGGTTGGGTCGAATAGCATATGCGCGTCTGCACGTAGATTTTAGAAGCTTATTTGTACCTTTGTGAGGTATAGTGACTGAACCGTCACTAATGATTTTGTATAGATTTCAAAGTGTGCCGAGTACGCACTGATAATGTTTATGAAGAACAGTAGTTTTGACATCTCACGTAGCTTTAGTGAGGAGTCGCTCGATTCTACTATCAAGAGTCGTTGGCGTTTGGACTGAAGCAGTCCCGAAAGGTATCCATTTGCTTTTACCGTCCCTAGTAACTAGACCCCAACAGACTTGAGATCACAGATTCTGAATCGGGAAAATTCTAGTTCTGGCAAAACTAATGAGAGCGCCAGTAGTAATGATGTAAATGAAGGTATAAGAAATTCCCTCATCAAGGAAGCTGAGAGATGTGCTCAGGAAAGGGAGAGAATGAGAAGGTTAGGAGAAACCTGATTGTTGGGAGACCACCTTCACCTGTAGTTAGACATTTTTCTCTTGGCTGTGGGCCAAGTGGAAGAGGCAGCCTAGTAATATAAGTATTGAAAATGAATATTTGCCGTAATGGCATATTTGGTCACCATTTAACGGGAGTAAGTTAAGGATTGTAAAAAATTGAGTATGGTAGAAATGAAGAGACGATATCATGGCAATATAAGATAATGATTTGACCCAAATATGGATCAATGGGAGATAAGTTAAGTACACATGTGAATACTTTGACGGGCAAGTATACGCCTTTAGAGAAATGATATATTTGGAATATAAAGGAGTTATTAATCGATTAGATGAAGGAGTTTTGGAGTCAAACATTGGAGTAATGGAGTCAACATAGTGACTCGTTTATAGTCAGTGACTGCAGCACTGATTATACACAGGAAATTGTGTAGACTCCCAATTTAAAATTTTAAGCCATAATTGTTGATGAAGGAATTTGAGAAGGATAAATTGCCCTGTGATTTTTGTATTAGAAGCGAATAAATTATTGGAGTTATATGACAGGAAGGATAATTAAATGTGAATAATGAAAATAGTAGTTGGGAGTGATCATACCAGTATTAAGGCACCGGATCCCATAAGCACTCCACAGTTAAGCGTGATTGAACAAGAGTAATATTACGATGGGTGACCTCCTGGGAAATATGTTATAAAATAAAAATAGAAAGTATGAGGATTTGAAAATATTTATTAATGAAAGTACAAATGGTAGAGTATTTGATAAGAGTAAACATGGACTGAATTATGATCCAAGTAATTAGAGATTAAGGGTGATATGAATTAACTACAAGATATTTTCGTTTAAATGGAAACGGAAATATGTTATAAGGATTGCAGAAATCCACTGAGAAATGGTGAATTTGATGTATTAAAATAAAATTGAGGTATTGATCCTGAAATTGAGATAGAAGATTAATTTTGTTAATTGAGGTGTAAGTTCAAAAAGAAGTCATGTTGTAAAGATAATTTAGATAATCGTCTAACGGTAAGAGATTAATTCTATTTAAGTAGATTTCAAATATGACAAAACGGTGACATTGATTGTTCAATATCATTAAGTTAAGAATCCTTTATGGTGGAATAACACAAGTGAAATTGTGGACGACATAAAAGTAAATCCCATAAAATAAAGGATAATCATTAGTTTAATATAGAGTTTGACTAATTGGGGTTGTAAGCACATCAGAAAAGTGTTGAAAAGGAAATGAAGAGTAAATCGAAAGATTCCTATATTGATCAACATGTATAGACATGTGAATGGAAAGAAAATTTAAAAGTTATTGAAAAGAATCACATTGAGGTACATTATCATGTAAAGCGGTGAGATCAATGATGAGTTGATTAAAGTCTGATTATAGAAGAACGAAGGAAATGGAAAATTTAGATTTGTTGATGGCTAAGTAAGAGTTAATGAGGAGTTAGATAAATTGTGAAATGTTGATGAGGAATATCAATACTAAGTGATAACATCGTGAATGAAAGAATACAAAGGTGACACGATAAATGAGATAATGTGAAGTATTGTTATGAAAAATTATAAATTTTGTTTTAATCCAGTGAATGAAAAGAATTGATAACAACACCAGATTGTTGAAATGATGTACTGGAAATCCTTGAAAATAAAGTGAAAGATGAATAGTTAAGTGAGTATTTGGGTATTCTGGTAAGCATATATATATCATTATAGAAAGAATATGTTTGGAGTATGGAGAAATAAATAAAAGGTTAAGTATTCCCAAAGTTGCTTAAATTATTTAAGAAAAGATTTCAAAGCATATGTGATGAATATAATGAGTGTGGTCTGGAAACTGGTTAAAGAGCCAAATGGCTAAATTATGAATTGGGTAATCATAGGTCGTGAGAAATAAGACCTAGATAGATATTTCTAAAGAGAATATATTTAAGAGAAGTTTTGTTACTAACGAGGCAAAAATAAGCCTAGAACCAAGTGGTGATGAAGAGGAAATGATAAGTTAAAAATAGTACTTATGTTGGCGTTGCAAAGTACAGAAGGAAATCTTAATTTCGAGTTTTGCCAACTTCAAGTACAACTGATAAATTGATTAAGAGAAATGTACGATATGTTTATAAGAAATAGTGGAACATGGGGTAATGGAAGAGAACCCCGATAATGAAAATCGTTTAAATAGTTATGGAGATAGTGATCTGAAATTATTTGAGACATATAAGGTTCAAATTGGTATAAATCTTGAATGACGAATCAATAGTGAAACTGATGCCATTGTGCGAAATACAGTAAATCGTGTCAAAGTGAAAACTTAAAGTATTAGTGGAATTAGAAAATGTATGTGCATAGTAGACAACAATTGAATAAAAATGGTATGGAGTACGTGAGGAATATATAAGAATATGATGCAAATTAGATATGAGAAGCTTATTATGGATTCGAAAAATATTCTAATTTTGATAAATCGAAAGCGTCGAGAGTAGACCTGATATCACATCGGTTAAGTGTGACCCTCTTGCATGAGTGAGCTCTAGCTCGAGACATTTTTGGGTGGCTGACGGACTGTTAGACATGGCTGGGACCATGGTCTGTGATATACGTGGGAAGGCCACAGATGATTTACGCGATTGTGATCGCTTGATAGCTATGATGTCGGCCAACATCGTTGAGATTGCCATGGTATTATATGGGAATCTGGTGGAAGCGATGCTTTCGGATGTCATTACGTGGAAGTGGGTCCACATGTTGATGTGGTGTTTTTCTACTCGAGAGCATTGTGAGTTTTCGACGCGTACTTTTATGCATAGAAATGACTATATGATCAATTAAAGTGAAGAATGAACTTTAAAAGTTCGAAGTTTGAAATTGATGTGCGATGACTTGTGTGGATAACACAATAATGAAAATTTTCATTTGGAAGTTAAAGCTTTACGGATTTAAGGAATTGTTGAGAAAAATAGTCAAGAAAATGAAATCTATAGTAAGAATCTATGTGAAATGGATTTAAATGTTGACATTAAGAGGATTAAGGAAAATTTAAGTTGTATGAATGTAAAGTCAAAATGAGGTATGTGGGGATCATAGAGACTACTAATTTTCCCCTACATAAAAGTTGTGTACGGAAAAAAATGTGATATGAAAATGATGTTATAAGATACATAATCATGTTTGAGGATGGGAAAGAATCAATGGATGTCAAAAAGATGTTGAGAAATGATCAAGTGATGATAGTGATTGGTGTATATATATACATAAGTATGAGAAATGATTGAAATTGATACAAAAGGAACAAAATTTTGGTTCAAACTTGATAAGAGGAATAAAGACACTGAACATGTCTCTAGGTAAGGAATTATGATTGAAGGAATTATTGATTGGTCAAATTTCTAAAGGATCAGGATAACTATACATGAAATACGTAAGTTGAGTTGAAGGAAATCGAGATAATGAATCAGAAATTTCCTTATAAAAGAGATAACTGAGAAAGTTACATATAAGACGAAGATCGATTACTCTATTTTCGAGGAATGAGATGAATGAAATTTTGAGGTCAAAATTTTATTTTAAGGGGGGTAGTGTTGTAATACCCGACCCTTATTTATCTTTGATATGTCATTCACATGCAATGGATAGCATGTTTGTATATCGAATTGCCCCGGGAAACAAGATAAATGACAATATTGCCCCTAGTGGTAAGATTAAGTTAATAAGGTCGAATCAATTTAAACAGAGAATTGAGGATGAATTTGAGAAAACTAAAACCCATGGATTGGTTTAAAATGAGAATTTGGAGTTCGAGGTTCAATTTGGAGTTAATCGGGAAAATTGACCGATTAGGGACAAAACGGTCATTTTTCAATTTTAGGACAAAATGGGAATTTTTGATAAAGATTTTGAATTTAATGATCAAGAATGATTATATGGAATATAAAATGATGTTTGGAACATAAAATGAAGTTTAGCAGCGAAAAAGTGCAATTCTCGATATTTTTGAGACACAAGGGCAAAATAGTAATTTTATCATTAAAGGACGAATTTGGAATTTCGGAAAAAGGTTTTGTGATCCCATTTGATTGAGATTGATCATATTAATCAATTGAAATGTTATTTGAGATTGAAAAGCGAAAAAAGAAGAAATTTCGGTGATTTCTGCAGTGTAGGGGTAAAATCGTAATTTTACCATCGGAAGGCCAAATTTAATTTTTCGAGAGAATTTAGATCAAATTTGACAAATTGGAGTGTGGTATGAGTTTGAGGACTGAAAAATATGCCTTGTGGCAATTTTTCAATTTTTGGGGTAAAAATGTAATTTTTCACTTTTTCGGGGGTAAATGTGTAATTTTACAAAATTACATTATAAAAAGTGTTGGAAAATTCTAGAAGCTCCAGGACATTAAGAGGATAAGGGCTGGATTTATTTGGCTGAAAGAAAGTCAAAAAGAAAATGAAAAAAAATAATAAAATATGGAATAGTACCAAAACATGTGAATAAATGGATTTTTTTATTATTTAAGTGTTAAAAGCAACCAAAAATCAGCTTCATCTTCTTCAAAACCGTGCCAACCAGAGAAATAAGAAACCTCAAACCCTAGGCTGAACTTTCAAAGAGAAATCAAGGAAAAAACAAGATTCAAGCATGGAAAAAGGTAAAAATCTTTATTTTTCTTAGTGATTTCCATTACCCAATTTTTGTTTTTCATTTTCCATGCAAATTTGACATGTGGGTATGATCACTCTATGCTGGCTGAACATGGAGGAGAGAGAATTGAGCTTGAATCTAGTTAGTTAATTAGCTAGGAAGTGTTTTCGGTTAGTTTAGTAATGTGTAGAAATGGAAAATAGTAAAAACAAGCAAGAAAAATAGAATTTTCCATATTGCACCAAGCTTGGCCGAATTTTTAGAGAGAGAAATGCTGCTGATTTTAATGCTATTCTGTGGTAATTAATTGAACTATGATGAATTATGGCTAGAGGAAAATTTTGAGAATTTTCGGAGCAAAAATTGGAATTTTACCCACTAGGGGTAAAATTGTAATTTTACATTCTTAGACTGGTAAATTGACCCGTAGTTGCTATCATTGGATAATTGGAATATAATTGAATAATTAGAAACTGAAACGGGTCCAATCGGAGTTAAATTGGAGATTTTAGCAATTTATACGCGTATAGGCGAGTCGGTAGGACACCGTAAAAAAACGACTGTCCGGACCATTTTACCCCATTTTCATGCATCACATAGAGCCTGGAATTGATTGTGGTTAATTGACACAATTTATTGAAATTGGTGTCACATGGAACACATATGTGGTGGGTCCCCCGGACGCGGGAAAGATTAAGGTGTAGTGGGAAATTAATAACAGGAGTATCGTGCACTCCTGTGACGAGGTGAGTGGATTAATTATCATCTGTAATATCTGTAGTGATTTTATTATGGCTGTATGCTTTTGAAAGCATGATGAAATTGAAAATAAAAATATTATGATTTTTGATTAAAACGTATTTGATGAAATACTGTTTTGAAATTAAATGTCAATTTTATGAAATAGAGTACATGGAGACCAAATTAGCGAATTGTGTTATTTATGAAACAAATGAAACTTGTGGCTTATGAAATTTAGAAGCATGATAGCATGATTGGCTAAATTGTTTATTGTATTGGAAAATGCGAATTGACTGCTTTGTTTTGATAAATTGTTTAGCAATAAAAATTGCTAAATCATGTTAAATGATTTACTATCGCTTGGTGGGTTGATGAGTCGCTGCAGTGGCGGGTTTCCGTGGACTGCCTTTAGGAGGAGCACGGTAAACTCAAGAGTTATATAATCTCGGTTGGAGAGGCGCGTAGGATAACTCCCGAGATACCCAGAGAATTCACTCCACGTCTAACCCCACGTGAAAGTGAATTAGGCCAACGCCAAGGAACGGCTGTTTTTCAAAATGAAATGAAATTATAACAGCCTTGGCGGACTCGGTTAGGGTGCCTCGGGCCAAGGCATCTCCGAGTAAGGATTTTGGCATAAGCCTGGTTTTAAAGGAAATCATAAGCCAAATGATTTCTATGATTTTGTTGATTTTGATTGAAATTGATGAAAATAAACTATGCTATCTGAATAAAAATTTAGTTCTGCGTTAAGAACCGTATTGCTGTATAAGGTTTTCTTTTGTCTCCATCTACTCGACTGTAGATATCATAGATGGTAATTATCCAACTCACTGGGTTGTAAAACTCACCACCCTCTCCTCCCCCTTTCAGGCTCGAGATTGTTGGTAGCACTCCGAGTGCACATAGAGGCTTGATTGAAGCCGCGTTTGTAGCATACTCCAAGGTACATAGTTATGCATAGTTGGGCCCACATGTCATTGTAATTCATGTACACACTCGATTTAATCGCATAAAAATATGTAATGACATATTTTGTTTCTATGCCTACAAATTTGGTTATTGATGTTTATAAAAATATTATTTTATAGTAAATTGTAATATTTTAACGATTTTGAAATTTTTTGAGGGAAAATGACGAAAATGCCCTTGTGTGGTTAATAGTGTAATTTAATTGTTTTGGTTCAAAACAAAAAAATTTTATTCATTGAAAAATATTTATTGGAAATTATTAACCACTGGGTAGATGAAAAACTGGTACGAGATGCCTTGCGGGGTTTCGGTTTACACTCGGGGAAGGAGTGTCTATCGGGACGTCGCGACAGTTGTCACGGGCCCGATGGGTGGTTCCGGGGCGTGACAAAAACTACTTTTCAATGACACGTGAGCCCCTAGATGACCAAAAAGGTATAAACCCATATACCATTGCTTTCTAAGGATGCAATCTTCGAGATTAATTCTCATCTTAATTGACTATCCACAATATGTCCTAAGCTTGAAAAATTTATAGAAAAAGGGGTGAGATTATAAAATCCCAGTGAGTAAACAATTACCATCAAAAGCATATAAAGCCGAGTAGATGGAGACAACATAAAAAAATGTTATATCTCAATAATATTCATAACTCAAAATTTGTTTTAGTCCATACCAAACAATTTCTTAAACTTGGCCCCTGCCAGAATCATTCTCACGAGTATCTTCGTCAAGGTATCCCACAGAGACCGCCAAGGCTGTTAAATGTCCTATACCCGTAACCATGTTTTCACCTCTAACACCCAGTCGTTCCTTAGCGTTGGCTGAGTCTCACTCTCACATGGTGGTCCAAATGTGAGGTGCACTCAAATTTTACCTTAGGAGATACTTCACCTAACATCTCCCCCTAGAGGTATGTATATAATTAATTGAGTTGTCGTGCTCCTCTCATAGGCAGTCCACGGAAACCTCAACCACTGCAGTGACTGTTTAATATACCACCATACCAATAAAATTTTTAGTGGCATAATATGGCGAATAAAATTTCACCCAGTCTACCGAGACCAAACCATAACTATTCATATATTTCGTACCAACCCCAAAAATTTAGTCATCATACTACCATAGTATTATAAGTCACAATTTCAATAATATATAAAATCATAAATTCAACACAATCTCCACATACTCAATTTTCCCAAAACAATATTTGATTTCAAAACCAGTATAAATCCCATTTTTATTAAAAGACATTTTAATGGGAAACAAAATATTTTATAATTTAAATCCACCATTCAATAAAAACATCAAACAAGTAAAATTACTCTAGATATTTAAGACGATAAATTTTCCACTCACGGTATTAGGAATAGAAATACTTCTATTTTTAGTCCGCGAGTACAATCCTTTACCCGTAAACAATGGCTCACCACTTATACATAATTTTCAACACATTTTCAATTATTTGTGTCAAACCACGATAAATGATTTCAAGCTCTACATGATGGATGGAAATGAGATAAAAATTGTTTGGACAGTCGTTTAATCACGGTGTCTGATCGACCCGCCTACACACTATCTAAATTGCTAAAACCTTCAATTCAACTCTGATTTAACGCATTTCAATTTCTAACAGTCCAATTATATCCACAATATTCAATTACTATAAATGTGGATCAGTGTATCAATCCTAGACAAGAAATTACACTTGTACCCCTATTAGGTAAATTTTGTATTTTTGCACAAAAAATTCTCATTTAATTTCTTACCTCACCAAACATCAATTATCACCAAAATAGCATGAAATATCATCAATTTCAGCATCAATTCTCCTCCTAGAAAATTCAGCCTAAATGGGTTAAATGAAGAATATATTGTGTTCTTGCCAATTTTCACACCATTTATCATTAACCAATTAAACACTAACATTACTTAATTCTCTCACCATAATTCATCCTTGCTTAACACATTTCACTTGAAATGAAATCATTTCATTATCAACACACTCATTATGAAATTCAGCCTATGAAGTGTGAGACCCTGTCAAGTTTGTTAGAAGCCGGTATTATACCAAGTGGTACAACCAAGTTATATCGAGTCTCGAACAAGTTTAATAGAAATTCTAAGATGAATTTGAAAATTCTAAAACCCAAGAATCACTTAGAATGGTGGTTTGGAGTTCGAGGTCTAATTTGGAGTCAATCGAGTCAATTGACCGATTAGGGGCAAAACGGTCATTTTGTCATTTAAGGACAAAATGAAGATTTTTATAAAAGAATTTGATCACATTTTACCAAGATTAATCATTTGAATTATAATATGATTATTCAGGGCAAAATATGAGATTTAGTTGTGAAAATTATGATTCTCTGTATTTTTTGAGCACAAGGGTAAAATAGTAATTTTACCAATAAAGGACAAAATGAGAATTTTTAGAAAAGATTTTGGCCCCATTTGATTAAGATTGATCAATATTAGTGTTATTTGATGTTAGAAAGTGAAAATAATGTAATTTCGGTACATTTCGGAGTATATGAGCAAAATCATAATTTTTTCACCACGGGGGTAAATCGGTAAATCTTTTGCCCCAGCACTTGTCAAGACAAAGGGATTTGATTTATGGTAGGATTGGATAAATAGAAGAATAATTGTGCTGGAAAATTCAACAGAAAAAGTCAAATAATTAAAAAAATGGACCAATGGCTTTATGCCATGTGGCAGGCCATTATATTTTAATATAAAACTATAAAAATCAACTTCTAACCTTCACTTTCTCTCACCAAATCGGTATGAACCAGAATTGAAGAGAAAAGAAAGGAAACAAAGGGAGAAAAGGAAAAACCTAGCCAAAAATCAAGAGATTTCAAGTGTTTTTCAAGAATCAAGCAAAACAAAGGTAAAATTTCTTTAGTTTTACTTTAATCCTAGCTTACCCATACTTTGGTTCTTAATTTTAATGGCTGAATGTTGAGTAATCATGCTAAAATCCTTGAGGCTGAATGGGTATGAGGGAGAATTGATAATGGAAATTAGTTGAATTTTAGTTATGTTATTGTTTGGTGATAGTTAAGCATGGTTATGAACAAAAATACAAAAGAAACATTCAATTTCTCTAGGGTTCTTCATTGGCCGAACCATAAGGGTTGAATATCAAGGATGTATTGTTTAAATTTCAAGGAAAATTAATTAGGAAAATGGAGAATTAAGTGAGAAATGTGACTAGGAAAAATTACGATGTTAGTACACCGTAATGACCGAATTTTTACCTGAAGGAATTGAGAGATTTCAATTTTGAAATTTAGTCGTTTGAAACGTGATTGGTGAATTAAGATATTATAGGAGGAATGAAGTAATTTGGAGGTGATTTGGACATAATCATCATTTAATCAAGTAATCGGTCGAATTTAATCGATACCGCGATTAAGCGATATTCGGACACATTTTTGCATTTATCTATCATGCATTAGTAATTTAAATTAGTTTATATTAGCTTGGGGACAATATAGTAAATTTCTTAATTTTATTCTGTGTCAAGGTGGTGAGATTTCCAAAAAGGGCAAAGAAATCGCGCTTGGGGACCATTAGTCCGAGTGCATCCAAAATATGGATTTTTGACAACTATGAGTAAACTTGCATTTCAAATTGTTTTGGGAAATGTACATGTATGGAGATGAATAATCTGAATGATTTTATCCAAATTTCTTAAAATGTGTGTCGAGGAACAAGCCCTTGATAAAAATGTTTTGATGTGTGAATTGTGATATGCATAAACGCATGAATTCATGTGCCCTTATAATATGTGCTATATATGTGTATATGTGTGATATGCATTGACAAATAATATTGTGTGATAATTATAACCGTACATGTGCACAATGTGGGGGAGCACATGTCGGTGATGATGGGTACGGATATATGAAGGATGATATTGCCTGTGCATGATGTGAGGGCATGCACACGATAACTCCAACTATGTGTGCAATGTAGGGGTTGCATATGAGCTGGTGAGATAGTGGTGATATTTGTATTTATCTATGTGAGTATATGTGATATTTATATGTATATGTGTGAATTTGGTTACTCCTTCATTGTAAATTAATTTGAATTGAAGGAAAAGGTTTGATATTGAATTGATTCAAAAATGGTTTTGTTTCAAATGTGTGCATCATGGTTTTAAAATCCTTTTTGGATATTAATTCGTGTTCCCACCTAATGTTCGCTCACTGAGTATTGTACTCACCTTTTTCAAAAATTCATATTTTCAGATCAGGAGACTGTTGGACCCTAGTTTCAGTAGTCCCCGTAGTGCGTCTTCTGAATAGAAGGTGGGCATTCAGTAGCAACCTATTTTCTTTATTGTAAATTCTCCACTGGAAGTCATGGGCATTTTGTATTGTGATTATGTATATGCAATGTACATTGTAAAATTTTATGTTTGATCGGTATGTATGTGTATATTTTATCTATAATGCCATTATGAGTTGGCTTTGTGTGCATTGGGTACATTGGGTGTGGATACCTCACATGATCATACGTAGAGTAAAGCAAATGAAAATAGGCTCGCTTGGGCTTGGTTAGCTATGCTCATTGGATCCATACGCCGGTCATGGCCCGGGAATTGAGTCATGACAAAGTTGGTATCAAAGCCCTAGGTTGTTTAGGTCTTAGGGTATTATGGTCAGGTCTAGTGGTGAGTCGGGTCTTTATGTGGGATCTCTGATTATGAATTGTGAGCCGTGACACATTTCATAACCAAGTGACTGCATAAATTCCCTATCTTAGAAACCACCTTATTTTCTTAATTGTGTTTAATAATGAGTGTTGCTCTTGTCTAGGTAAGAATGCCACCTAAGACACGGGGCCACCTCGAGACAAGTGGCGGAGCAAGATGTCCCCACTGAGATGACTAATAAGCCATGGGCACCCACCTGCAAAGGGCGAGGTAGACGTGGCAAGGCTGCCAGGGCATTAAGGGCAGTTACGCCCGTGAGAATGAGAGAGGAGGGACAACCTATTGGTGAGACTGATAGACCTCCAACTAAAGGCATTACTGTTGAGGACTTGGCGACGGGTCTGCAAGGAGTTAATCAGGTTGCAGAAATGATTGTAGCCTGTATGGATGATATGCAGAAAGTAATGGAGAGGGGCACGTAGCACAAGCATCCCCTAGTTCACAAGGCCAGATCGACTGCCAACCTTCAAAGGGTGAAAGAGGTCAAGTAGAGGTTTCGCTCTCTGACATCTTGAAACTCAAGCCTCCATCGTTTACTGGGTCAGATGCATCAGAGAGACCCCAGGTTTTCTTGGATAAGATGGAAATGATCTTTAATGCCATGGGATGTTCTAGTGTTAGATCAGTAGAGTTAACAGCTTTCCAATTGGAAGATGTAGCACAAGAATGGTATGACTCCTTGCGAAAGGGTAGACCAACAGATGCTCCACTATTGACTTGGAGTGAATTTAGTACAACTTAGATCAATTTTTATTGCACAGTGTGTGAAATGCTAGAGCGAAAGAGTTTGAGGCATTGGTACAGACTCCGGACATGACAGTGTCGGAGTATGATATAAAATTTATGCAGTTGTCACGATATGCAGCTTATTTAGTTTCCATCGAGGAGATGAAGGTTCAAAGGTTTGTGGATGGACTGGTGGAACCATTATTTAAGGTTATGGCCTCCCAAAATTTCCATACGTACTCTGCGGTAGTAGATTGTGCTCAACGAATTGAGATGAAAACCGATAAGAGTAGGGCCGCAAGAGATAGAGCAAAAAGGGCCAAAATAAAGGGTTATCAAGGCCGCAGAGATTTCGGTAGTAGAATTTCATTCTCTAGCCATCAAGGCCCACAAAGGGGATCAAGGTTTCTCCAACGGGGAAGTAATGTGGCGAGTGCTAGCGCTGGGTCAGGGTTGAACACTTTTAATGGAAAGAGACAGCTGCAGGATTCCATGCAAAGTAGTCAAGCTATCCCTTTCTACGATAATTGTGGGAGACCACACATAGGACAATGCTATCGTCCTATAAAGACTTGTTTTAATTGTGGCCACCCTAGACACATGTGGAGGAACTGCCCGATGCCCCAATAACTGCAAGGTTCGATTCACAGTTCTACTCGATCACCTTTGCCTGCCCCTTAGGCAGTTGTCTCAATTGGCCTGGAGGTTAGCGAGACACGAGATAGAGGTGCTGGTGCTTCTTCTTGGGGTAGACCCGCTGGGTTTGGACGTCAAAGTTTCGTAGGAAGAGGGCAAGCAAGGGTATATGCTTTGACTCCCCAAGATGCCCAAATGTCCAATGTAGTAGTCTCAAGTACTCTTTCCATTTGTAATAAGGATGTTAAAGTATTGTTTGACCTTGGATCTACTCATTCTTTTATCTCTCTATACTTTGCACTTCGATTGGGTAAAGACTATGTTAGAAGAAAAGAACAATTAGTGGTGTCTACTCCTTTAAAGGAGGCATTTGTGGCTGAATGGGAATATCAATCATGTAAAGTCCAAATCAAGGATAAGAACACCCTAGTGAATTTAGTGGTGTTAGACACCTTGGATTTTGATGTGATATTCGGAATGGACTGGCTGTCACCTTGTCATGCTAGTGTAGATTGTTACCATAAGATAATTAGATTTGATTTCCCAGATGAGCCATCATTTAGCATCCAGGGGGATAAAAGTAATGTTCTGACCAACTTGATATCAGCCATATTCACCAGAAAATTATTGAGGCAGGGTTGCCAAGGTTACTTAACGGTGGTGAGAGATACCCGAGTAGAAGTTGGAGATATAAGTCAAGTGTTGGTAGTGAATGAGTTCGTGGGTGTATTTCCCGAGGAGCTACTAGGTTTACCTCTAGAACGAGAGATCAGATTTTGTATAGACTTGATTCTTGATACTAGACCCATATCCATACCCCCATATCGATGGCACCGACAGAGCTCAAAGAGCTCAAGGATCAGTTGGAGGATCTACTAGACAAAGGTTTCATTTGCCCCAGTGTTTCACCATGGGGAGCACCAATGCTATTCATAGAGAAGAAAGATGTGTCACTTAGACTATACATTGACTATCGACAACTTAATAAGGTAACAGTGAAGAACAAACACCCTCTCCCAAGAATAGATGACTTGTTTGATTAGTTACAAGGGGCACTATGTTTCTCTAAGATAGACCTAGGATCTGGGTATCATCAATTGATGATTGGGAATGATGATGTGCCAAAGATCGCATTTCGGACCAAGTATGGGCATTATGAGTTCTTGGTAATGTTGTTTGGGCTTACTAATGCCCCTGCGGCCTTTATGGATTTGATGAACCAAGTGTTCAAACACTACCTAGACAAGTTTGTAGTGGTGTTCATTTATGATATTTTGATATATTCGAGGAGTCAGGAGGAACATGAGCAACATCTTAAGATAGTGCTCCAAACTTTGAGAGAACATCGATTGTATGCCAAGTTTTCCAAATGTGAGTTTTGGCTTGAAAGTGTTGCATTCTTGGGACATGTGGTATCTAAGAATGGGGTACAAGTCGATCCAAAGAAAGTGGAGGCAGTGGAAAAATGGCCAAGGCCAACATTAGTCACAGAGATTAAAAGCATTTTAGGGTTGACAAGCTACTATCGTCACTTTGTCAACGATTTTTTTAGAATAGCCGCCCCTCTAACCAAGCTGACACGTAAGGATACAAAATTTGTGTGATCAAATGCTTGTGAAGATAGCTTTGAGAAGCTTAAGACATGTCTCACCACAGCTCCAGTGTTGAGCCTACCACAAGGCACAATGCGTTATACAATATTTTGTGATGCCTCGTTGGTTGGTTTAGGATGCATGTTGATAGAACATGGGAAGGTGATTGCATATGCATCAAGACAACTTAAAAGGCATGAACAGAATTACCCCGCACACGATTTGGAGATGGCATCAATCATGTTTGCCTTAAAGATCTAGAGACATTATTTGTATGGTGAGACTTGTGAGATATATACGGACCACAAAAGTTTGAAATATATATTTTAGTAGAGGGATTTGAACTTACGGCAACGTAGATGGATGGAATTGTTAAAGGATTATGATTGTACTATTATTTACCATCCCGGCAAAGCTAATGTAGTGGCGGATGCCTTGAGTCAAAAATCTATGGGTAGCCTAGCACATATCTCCACAGACGAGATTCTTGGTTAGAGAGATGCATAGCTTGGGAGACATGGATGTGCATTTGGAAGTCTCCGAGGTAGATGCATTGCTAGCCCATTTTAGAGTGAGGCCTGTCCTAATGGATCGAATTAAAGAGGCATAAGGTAAAGATGAGTTCGTAGCTAAGGTCTTAGAAGATCCTTAGGGACAGAAAGAGAAGATGTTTACCACAGGCACAAATAGAGTGTTGAGGTATGGAACCAGACTCTATGTGCCGAATAGCAATGGATTGAGAAGAGAAATATTGGAGGAGACTCATGTGGCAGCCTATGTGATACATCCATGAGCTATAAAGATGTATCAAGATTTAAAGGAATTGTACTAGTGGGAATAACTTAAAAGAGATGTGGTTTGGTTTGTCTCCAAGTGTTTAGTGTGTCAATAGGTTAAAGTAGAACACCAAAGGCTTGCAGGATTACTACAGCCATTACCAGTGCCCAAATGGAAGTGGGAGAAAATTGCAATGGATTTTGTAACTACTTTACCTCGAACTAGTGGGGGTTATGACTCGATTTGGGTCATAATAGACCGGTTGACGAAGTCAGCTCATTTTCTTCCTGTTAAGACCACTTATGGGGCTACACAGTATGGCCAGCTCTATGTAGATGAGATAATACAGTTGCATGGCATTCCTGTTTCTATAGTGTCAGACAGAGGAACACAGTTTACTAGCAGATTTTGGGAAAAATTGTAGGAAGCATTGTTCACTAAGTTCGATTTTAGCACAGCTTTCCACCCCTAAACTGATGGACAATCGGAACGAATGATACAGACATTGGAAGATATGTGGAGAGCATGTGAAATAGACCTTGGAGTCAAATGGGGTCGGTATTTACCCTTAGTGGAGTTTGCTTACAATAACAGTTTCCAAACTAGCATCCAAATGGCACCATTTGAAGAACTATGTGGAAGGAGGTGCAGGTCACCCATTAGATGGCTAGAAGTGGGTGAAAGGAAACTTTTGGGGCCTGAGTTGGTGCAGGACACCACTAATAAAATTCGTATGATTCGTCAGCGGATGCTTACAGCCAAAAGTAGGCAAAAGTCCTATACGGATAACCTATGGAGGGATTTGGAGTTTCAAGTGGGAGACCATGTATTTCTAAAAGTCTCACCAACTAAAGGGGTAATGAGGTTTGGCAAGAAGGGTAAATTAAGTCCTCAATATATAAGACCCTTCGAGATCTTAGAGAGGGTCAGAGCAGTGGCATATCGATTGGCATTACCGCCAGGCCTTTGAAGTATTCACCCCGTGTTCCATGTATCAATGCTGAGGAAGTATAATCTGGATCCTTCTCATGTAATACAGTATGAAACCATTCAATTGCAAGATGATTTGACTTATGAGGAGCAACCGGCACCTATTCTTGATAGGCAAGTCAAAAAGCTCCGATCAAAGGATGTGGCCTCAGTGAAAGTGTTGTGGCAAAATCACACCAGTGAAAAGGTAACGTGGGAAGCTGAGCAGGAAATGCGGACAAAGTATCCACACCTCTTCGATATGTAAAGGTAAGCCACTATACTTTAAATTTAAATTCGGGGATCGAATTTCTATTAGTAGGGGAGAGTGTGAGACCTTGTCGAGTTTGTTAAAAGTTGACATTATACCGAGTGGTACAACCAAGTTAAATCGAGTTTTGAACTAGTTTAATAGAAATTCTAAGATGAATTTGAAAATTTTAAGACCCACAGAATCACTTAGAATGGTGATTCGGAGTTCGAGGTCTAATTTGGAGTCAATCGGGAAAATTGACCGATTAGGGATAAAACGATAATTTTGTAATTTAAGGATAAAATGGAGATTTTTATAAAAGAATTTGATCACATTTGACCAAGATTAATCATTTGAGTTATAATATGATTATTCAGGGTAAAATATGAGATTGAGTAATGAAAATTGTGATTCTTGATATTTTTGGAGCACAAGGGCAAAATGGTAGTTTTACCACTAAAAAATAAAACGAGAATTTTTAAAAAAGATTTTGGTCCCATTTGATTAAGATTGATCAATATTAGTGTTATTAGAGGTTAGAAAGTGAAAATAATGTAATTCCGATACATTTCGAATTATAAGGGCAAAATCATAATTTTTTCACCCCGGGGGCAAATCGGTAAATTTTTTACCCTAGCACCTGTCAAGACCAAGGGATTTTATTTGTGGTAGGATTGGATAAATAGAAGAATAATTATGGTGAAAAATTCAATAGAAAAAGTCAAATAATTAAAATAATGGACCAATGGCTTTATGCCATGTGTCAAGCCTTAGTATTTGAATATTAAGGCATAAAAATCAACCCATAAAACCCATTTTTCTCTCACCATATTCGACCTAAACAACCAACAACAAGAACAAAGAAAGAACAAAGGGGAAAAACAAAAATTTGGCCAAGAAATCAAGGGATTTCAAGGATTTTTTAAAGAACAGCAATAGAAAGGTAAAATTTCTTTAGTTTTGCTTGACACTTAACCTACCCATGCTTTATTCCTTATTTTCCATGATTGAATATTGAGTTATCATGTTGAATTCAATTCTGAAAAATGGGTATGAGAGAGAAATTGATGTTGGATTTACTTAATTTTGGACTATGTTGATGTTTAGAGGTAATTAACCAAGTTTAGAAGCAAAACCGTAGGAAAAATATTCATTTTCCCCATGAATCTTCAATAGCCGAATCTTGCTTGATGTGTATTGATGATGAATTGGTTTTGATTCTAGTAAAAATGGTTGAGAAATGATGAATTAGGGTGAATTTTAGTTTGAATGCCACACCATGGCTAAAATTTTCAAGAAAAATTGTGAAGATTTTTAGACTAAACTTTAGGTAAATTGGCCAAACCATGAGGGTTGAATATCAAGGAGGAATTGTTTAAATTTCAAGGAAAAATGAATTGAAAAAAAATGAAAAAAAAATTAAGTGAGAAATGTGACTAGGAAAAATTACGGTGTTAGTACACCGTAACGATCGAATTTTTATGTGAAGAAATTGAAGGATTTCAATGCTGAAATTTCATTATTAGAAATGTGTGTGATGAATTAAGGTTTTAGAAGAGAAATGGATTAATTTGGAGGTGATTTGGACACAATCGTCACTTAATCAAGTAATCGGTTGAATTTAGTCGATACTCAATTAAGTGATATTCTGACACATTTTTTCATTTACCTATCATGCATTAGTAAATTAAATTAGTTTATATTAGCTTAGGGACAATATAGTAAATCCCTCGACTTTGTTATTTGTCAAGGTGGTGAGATGTCCAAAAAAGGCAAAGGAATCACGCTAAAGGACTATTAGTCCGAGTGCACCCGGAATCTAAATTTTCGACAACTGTGAGTGAACTTGTATTTCAAAGTGTTTTGGGAAATGTACATATATTGAGATGGATAATCTGAATGATTTTATCCAAATTTCTTAAAAGGCGTGCCAGGGAACAAGCTCTTGATAAAAATGTGTTGATAAAACCCATGCTCAATCATGAAGATAACGGAGTGAAAGAAAAATTATATTAGAACTAAGCAATGTAGCAACGTGATAGAACATTTCTTGCTATAGTGAAAGGCATACTTGGTTTGCATATGTTTTGGTTTTTCAAGTATATTTCTAACTACAGAAGTCCAAGTGACATTATTTTTGGACCATTAGAAAGATAAGAGCTGGGCTACCTTTTTTATGTTGACCACTTTGCCCAGTTCTAACTGGAAGGTGGTTAAAATATTTTCCAAAGTGAAAGCACTCTCACTGTAGCGGAAAGGTATTCTAGGTTTGGATATGTTTCAGCTTTTCAAGCATTTTTCACGCTACAAAGGCCAATTGACATGATTTTTGGACCATTGGAAATCTAAGCGATTGGGCTACAACTTTCGTGTTTACCACTTTGCCTGGTTTTAACTAAAAAATGGTTAAAATCATTGTTAAAGTGAAAGTAGTGCACAAAATTTTGGAACCACCCGAGAGTTTCTGTTGAACACAAAGGAAACCATTTTTGCTGCAATAAACTCAAATTAAAATACTTAGCATTTCTCAAGGTACAACATGCATGATTCGCATACATTACAACCATAAACCATATTCATAAACTTTTTATTTCATAAGTATATTTACACATATATAACCACAAATACCACCACCACATTACTAGCTCATGTGAAACCCCCACATCGCACACAACTAATGTCATCCTCCACACTCTTACACCCTATCATCACTGGCGTGTGCATCCCCCCACATTGTGCACATGCACGGTCATATTTAGTCATCACCGGCATATGCATCCCTATGAGGCATTGACCTCAATAGACCCACAAATAGAAATTGTCAAGTCCAACCCTATAAAATATTTGCCATGTCATTCATGTGCTTGATAAAATGCTTGCATATTTGAAACACCTCAGAAAAATTATCAAAGGTCGGCATTGTACCAAGTGATAAAATTAAGTTAAATTAAGCCTCGAACTAGTCCAAATAGAGATTTTAAGATGAAGTTGATAATTTAAAAACCCTAGAATGACTCAGTATGGTGATTCAGAGTTTGATGATCAATTTAGAGTCAAATAGAAATTTTCACTTCGTAGGGGTAAAATGGTCATTTTGCCACCCGAGGTCAAGATTGGAATGTTGGATGAAATTTTTGATTAAGATTGATCATTTGGAGTATGATTTGAGTTTGGAAGTGAAAAATCTTAATTTCGATATTTTTTCGAGCATAAAGGGCAAAATAGTCATTTTGTCACCCTAGGGGCAAAATTGTAATTTTGCACCCCCAACACTTGTCAAGTCCATAAATTTCAGCCATTAGCATTGTTCATCATGGATAATTGAAGGATTTGATGTGGTGGAGAATGAAAGCTGAATTATTAAGTTTGAAAAAATGAGCCAATGGTAAGGTGACAAATGTCAAGCTTTCATTTCTTTATTATTTTCCTTATAAATTAGCATAAAATCAGCCTATTTCTCTTCATTATGGTCGGCCTTACCAAGGGAAAGCAAGAAAAAGAAAGAACAAAACCCTAGATAGCAAAATTCAAGGGGAAAATGTGGAAATTCAAGGAATCAAGCAAGCTAAGGTAAGATTTTTCAATTTTTGCTTGAGGTATACCATACCCATGCATTCTTTTTCATTTTCCATGGTTGGGAAGCAAGTTTCCATGTGGGTATCAATGAAGGCCGAATATAGGGGGATGGATTTTGATCTTGAATTTGAATAGACCTTATGCAATTTAAGTGTTTTTAGTTAGATTGTCATGATTGGAAGGAAAAACAAGTGAGAAAATCACATATTCTTTGGTAACCCTACATGGCCGAACCTTACATGTGGAGTATTGATGGTGGATTGATTTTTATTTCAAGTGAATTGGATGAGAATGAATAATGTGTAAATTTTAGCTTGGAAATTTTAGTGTTAATAAGTCCACCATGGCCGAATATTTTAAAATGGAATGTGAAGGTAATTTGGCCACATTTCATGTTAATTGACTAGTATTTGATGAATTGGAGTGTTGGAAGAGAAATGGAATTAATTGAAGTTGAATTGGACGTATTGGCCATTTAATTGGGTAATAAATCGAATTACGTGAATATAGTACTTAGATATTTACTCGAGGATTTTTATCCCAATTCATGCATTCATATAGAATTTAAATTAGTTTTAATACGATTTAGCATAAATGTAGTAATTGTTTGATTGTGCAATATGTCTAGGTGGTGAATCCTTCGATAAGGGCAAAGAAATTGCACATGATGATTTGTAGTTGAAGTACCTGAATTCGACTCTTGTAAATTTGTGAGTGAACTTGCATTTCAAAATTGTTTTGGGAATGTGAATATATTTGAACAGACGTTTGAATGATTTTATTCAACTTTTCTCTAAAAAGAACGGGTACCAGGGGAACAAGCCTTTAGTGAAATATTTTTGGTGATGTGGAATTTGATTATGTTGAATCTATGTGCCTCTATATGATGCCGATATGTATTGTTAAGAAAATTTTGTAAAATTGGTGTAATCGTGCACATGTAGAGTGGGTAGTGCACATGCCGGTTAAATGAAAATATTATGTAATAATTACCACTGTGCATGTGCGGAGTGGGCAGTGCACATGTTAGTTGAAAATATTATGATAATTAGAACCGTGCACGTGCGGAGAGGGTCGTGCATGTGCGAAGTGGGTAGTGCACATGTCGATAATGATGTACGAGTACAGAGTGCACCACAGTGGAGAAAAATGGTGTGGTGGAGGTAGTTGCACGTGATTATATATATATGTGTATGGACTTGAGAACTCTCTCTCTCTCTCATTGCAAATTGTTATAAATTGAGGAAAAAAGGTTCTAACACGAAACCCTAGTATGATTAAGTGAAACCCTTGTTCTGTGACGATTTGTGAAAAACTGTGGATTTTGCTATCTTGCTAAAATGATTGATGTAATTTTATAGTTGCTTTATCATTGAATATTTAATAATTCTGGGTTAAGTTGAAGGGTTTTTAATATAACTTGATATAAATTGTCTTGTTTCCAAATAAGTGCATCATGGTTCTCAACTCCCTGATTATTACTGCTTATTCCTTTTTAATGTTCGCTCACTGAGTTTCGTACTCAGTTTTTAAAAAATTCATGTTTTCATATCAGAAGATTGTTGGATCTGGATCTCATGGCCGGCCATCAAAGGGAGCAAGAAAGAAAAGAAAAAAACTCAAAACCTAGGCTGAAATTTTGGGGAAAAGAAGGAAAAATCAAGTATTCAAGCAATTAAAAGGTAAGAAAAAAAAGTGGAAACACTCTCAACTTTCTTCACTCCTCCCCCCTCCCCAACTCTATGAAATGGTCGCCGGCAGTCCCCTAGAGCCCCCCAGCCACCCTTGCCACCCCTATGCAAACCACAATAACCCACAACTATGAACCAGCAAAAAACCTTCAGCCTCCAGCAACAAATGGAGTCCCAAAAGCTTCTGCAGTTGAAAACCAGCAGCCAACTTCACCTAGAGCCCTCAAAAAATCTTTCCTGCCAGTTGTGACTAGTGAGAAACATCTGGTGATACCTCTCTTATGAGACCCACGCATTTACAAAGATAGACCAGCTGTGACCTTTTATGAGGATGAGATTCAGCTCCTTGCAAGGCCATTCTCACACTCAATGGTGGGACAGTTCAACAGGATGCCCAAGATGCAAGAAATAAGGCATGCCTTCAAAGGAATAGAGCTCTCAGATGCGTATGATATATGATGGATGGACTACAAACATGTGTTGATTCACTTGTCCAACGAATAGGATTTTACCCGTATATGGGTTAAGCAGTAATGGTTCATCTCAAACCAAAAAATTAGAGTGTTTAAGTGGTCCCCAGACTTTGAAGCAGAAAAAGAATCAGCCACAGTCTCAGTATGGATCTCATTCCATAACCTGAAGGCTCATTTGTATGAAAAATCAGCTTTGTTATTGATTACAAAAATGGTTGGAAAGCCTCTATATGTGGATGAAGCTATTGCAAATGGCACTAGACCAAGTGTGGCCCCAAGTGTGTGTCGAATACAACTACAGAAAGCAACCAGTGGTAGAAGTTTGGATAGTTATACGCAACAGAGAAACGGGAGAGGTTACAAGTGGATACTCTCAAAAAGTGGAGTTCTCAAAAATGTCGAATTATTATTCTCATTGTTCTCACGTTGGTCGTCATGTCTCGGAATGTTTGATCTTAAGGAATAGGTCAAACATAAATATAGCTAGTACCAAGAAAAGTTAGGAGTTGCTGCAGCAACCGGAAGCTATGGGTGGTCACATAGACAAAAGAAACACTGGGGAGAGGCCTACGGGAACTGATGCGGGTGCTGCAGATTTTGTTGAACAAAGAAAAAATATGGAAAATAAAAAAAATCCAAGCCCCGAAGGTACCAGCGAAACAACAATGGAAGCAGATGAACAGAGCCTGGCCCAGCGGTGTTAAGGATCCTCAGGGCAAAGAAAAGGAAATAGAAAAAGTCACGGAAGAATCAAATAGTCTCCAGGTGATTTCGATTGAGAGAGTAATTCATGGGAAGGCAGCAATGCAAATGTCGAATCGCTATGGGCTACTTGCGGAGGGAGAAGACACAGAATAGGGGCAGCAAGATGAGCTGGTCCAACTAGATGGAAAGCTGGTTTCTAGCAGCCGACAAAAAGAAGCCGAAGACTAGTGCTAGGGAAAGATGGAGGAGCAGACAAAGGGTGCGGAGGGCAGCAGCTGCAGCGAGCCAAGCGCAGTGGAGAATGTGGTAGGTAGTGTAGCAGAATCGCAACCTTTGGATGTCGGAACCCAAGCAAACTTGCACGAGAATGGGAAGCATACACGTAGTGAAACTATTGAGGGAGTGCATGGGCAAATGAACAATACCGAAAAGGAAAGAGTTTCGAACGAGGCTAGCAAAAAAAAAAGATAGGAGTTTGACTGAGGCACCAAGGGCAACAGCTACTGGCAGGTCTGATGCATGCCTTTCTCCTAACGTGCAAAGTCGGTAGGGCCCAGCAAACAGCTCCACGAATGCTAGAGTGGAGTCAACACAACTTGCTGAAGGGAAGTCAGAGCATGCAGATAACGGGCAGAGAAAAAATAATAAAAAAGACCTTTTTCAGTCTCTTGATGATCCTGCTGCGTCGGGTACGTCTGCTGCATGCCCTTCCATCAACGTAAAAGACCAGTGCGTCCCGTCTGAAAATGCCATGGGCATAAGGGAGAAAGGTACCAGAGAGAATTCAAAAAATAATTTACTCAAACTTGACAAGACAGTGTAAGCAGCTGGAGATGTGACCCTAACAGCATGCCCCACCAGCAAAGAAAATAAGCAGCGGGAACTGTCCAAGAAGGTCACCCAAGTCAACTCGTTAGAACATGGCACACATTGGTCCAAAATAGAGGAGAAAGAGCAGAGGGTTCTAGGAAATCCCGCCGAGAACAACTGGAAAATTACAGTAGTGGAAGAAGTCACGACCCCCATTCACGCTACCGTAGAGCTGTCACTGCAGGCGGAAAATCGAAAACATAAAGCCGCAAACGACTTAAACAAAGAACGAAAAAAAATATGCAAAACCATGCAACAGAACCAAACCGGCAAGAAAAGGAAATAAAAAATTTTCTTGAGCCAAATCCGACTGCCACAAGCCTGGTGCATGATGGCAATGACGGCCCGAGGACCCAACTTGCAGGGCAACATGCAGCAAACCCCTCGCAAAAGGTGGACGGAACCATCACCCTTAATGGAAAACAATCAGATTTTGGAGCAGGCCTTGACACAATTAAATTTTAATATGCCAACATCTGTAGGAAATGATATTCCAAGGGACCCAGTGTTAGACCAACAAACCACACATCCTTCTTACCCTTTGCCGTGTCAACATGAACCCACAAGCCACATGGGCGAAGATGGCACAAGACTAAAGCTTTAGCAGAACCAAATGGGACTTTGGAACAGGTTACCACACAAGCAAGAGCTGAGAAAAAAATTAAAAATCAGTATTTCAAGAAGACACAAGCTCAAACAACGGCTCTTTCGCTTGGGGAAGACTAGCAGAAACAGATTAATGGGGCAGAGGACAAAAACAAATCAATCAACATGGAGGAAGGCAGCGAAGGGTGCAACCCATTAGTAGGGACAGACACGTGTGAAACCAAGCTAACATACAGGCTTATCTGGGTCACCTTTTCAATAGCAAACTCAAGTGAAGGCATTGAAGATCAGGAAGAAAATCCTCCTTCCCAGCAGTCTGCTTCAGGCAAATGTGCATACAACAAAGAACCAAGTGAAATCCCATCCATTCTAGAAACTAATCCTGTAGAGTTTGAAGTCCATTCTCGGGTGCGAAATAGAAGGCACTCAAACACTGCAGCCCCAATGGATAAAATCATCAACTTAACCTCACAAGATGCTGTGGATATAGGGGAAAACGATGGGGCCTTAGATGACGACTCCATCTTAGTGAATTACGCAGCCGGAATCCATCCATGATTAGTTGTATGATTTGGAATGTGGGAGGAGTGGCTGGTGTTGTAATCCAAAAGTGTTTGAAAAAATTGAAAATGATGCATAACATAAAGCTAATGGTTATTTTGGAACCTATGGTAAGTGAAACACGAGCAGAATATGTTAGAAGACAACTTGGCTTTGACAAGGTAATTTGCAACTGCTCACATAAAATATGAGTTTCCTCTTCTGCGAAACTTTATTGTGAGGTTCTGATAGACCATATTCAATGTTTGCATCTGAAATTATCTCTGCCTTGGCTTCCTAAACACTTGTTTGCTTCCTTTGTGTATGCTAAGTGCACTAGGCAGGAACGTTTAGAATTGTGGAATATGTGGCGTTTCTTATCTGTTGAGATGCAGGGACCTTGGTTAGTGGGTGGTGATTTTGATGCTATTGTGAATTGTTCTGAACGGTTGAATGGTGCCCTTCCCCATGATGGGTCAATGGAGGATTTTGCTTTTACCTTGATAAACTATGGTTTTATTGACGTGGGATTTGAGGGAAATACTTATACATGGACCAACAACCATATGTTTCAAAGGCTAGACATGGTGGTTTATAACTCGGAATGGGTTGGATGTTTTTCCTCTACACGTGTGCAGCACTTGATCTGATCATTGTCCCTTATTAATCTCTTGTTCCACTGTCAGTCAAAGGGAACTTTCTACTTTTTGGTTCCTGCATGCGTGGACAAAGCATCATGATTTTATTCCCTTTGTTACAAGAAGTTGGGAAGTTCCCATGTTGAGTTCAGGTTTGATGGCGTTTTGGCTCAAACGATAACGACCAAAATGGGATTTAAAGTGGTGGAATAAACATACTTTCGAAGATATTTTTACAAAGTTGAAGTTGGCAGAGGCAGAGGCAGAAAAGAAAGAATTAGATTTTCAACAGGATCCTTTAGTTATAAATCAAAATCTCTTGAATAAAGCCTATGCCAAACTCAACCATCAACTGGGCATTGAAGAGTCATTCTGGCAACAAAAATCGAGTGTGAAATGGTTGACAGAAGGTGAACGCAACACAAAATTTTTTCATATGTGGATGCAGAAAAAACGAGTGAGGAGCCATATATTCTGAATTCTTGACTCTGAGGGAAATGTTTTAGATGATCCTCACCTGATACAACACTCTGCTGTTAATTATTTTCACAAGTTGTTGTAGGCTGAAAATTGTGAAATATCTAGGTTTTACACATCTCTTATCCCTTGGATCCTCTCTTCTGCTGACAATGATTTTCTATACGCAAAACCATCTCTTCAGGAGGTTAAGGATGCAATGTTTAACATTAATAAGGATAGTGTGGCCGGCCTGGATGGTGTTTCTTCCCTATTTTACCAACATTGCTGGGATATAATCAAGCAAGATCTTCTTGATGCATTGCTGGATTTCTTTAAGGGGTCCCCGTTTCCATGTGGCATTACTTTTACCACTCTTGTCCTGTTGCCCCAAAAGCCAAATGCCTACCAATTGAGTGATTTTCGTCCCATTAGTTTATGTACTGTCTTAAACAAGATAGTAACTAAACTCTTGGCAAACCGCTTGTCCAAAATTCTTCCAATTATCATTTCAAAGAATCAAAGTGGATTTGTCAATGGTCGTCTTATCAGCGACAATATCTTATTAGCACAGGAGCTAATGGGTAAGCTTGATGCAAAACCAATGGGAGGTAATGTGGTCTTAAAGTTGGATATGGCTAAGGCTTATGATCGATTGAGTTGGGATTTCTTTTTCGTAATGATGGAGCAATTTGGTTTCAACTCTCATTGGATAAGTATGATTAAGGCTTGCATCTCTAATTGTTGGTTCTCCCTGTTGTTCAACGGTTCCATGGTGGGATAATTTAAGTCCGATAGGGGACTAAGACAAGGTGACTCTATCTCCCCCCTTCTCTTTATTTTATCTGCAAAATATCTTTCTAGGGGGATTAATAACCTTTTCAGTCGTTATAATTCATTGCTTCACTTATTCGGCTGCTCAATGCCCCATTAGTCACCTTGCTTTTGCTGACGATATTATGATTTTTACTAATGGATGTCGTTCAGCCTTGCAGAAGGTTTTGGATTTCTTGCAGGAATATGAACAGGTCTCGAGACAGCAGGTTAATCATCAAAAAAGCTGCTTCATTACAGCTAAAGGTTGTCCACTCTCGATGAGGCAAATCATCTCTCACACCACTGGCTTTCAGCATAAAACACTTCAAGTGACCTATCTCGGAGCTTCATTCTACAAAGGATCGAAAAAGGTAATTCTTTGTTATTATTTAATTAACAAGATTCAAGATCGTGTATCAGGTTGGGAGAACAAGGTATTATCACTTGGAGGTCGTATCACCTTATTGAGGAGTGTTCTATCATCACTACCGATGTATTTGATGCAAGTTCTTAAACCACCGGTGACAGTGATTGAAAAAGTGGAAAGGATTTTTAATAGCTTTTTATGGGTTGATTCAGCTGATAGTCATAGGATGCATTGGACCTCTTGGGCAAGCACCACTTTCCCATGTTCAGAACGGGGACTTGGCATCCGAAATCTGAATGATGTTTGCGCGACTTTTACTCTGAAATTGGGGTGGAGATTTCGAACAGGAAATAGCCTCTGGATACAGTATTTGCAAACAAAATACTACAAGGGCCGAATACCACAATATGTGCTTCCAAAGCTCCATGATTTTCCAGTATGGAACTGAATGATTCTTGGTCGAGATGTGGCTTCACAAAATATTCGATGGAAGATTAGAAAAGAGGAGCTATTTTTCTGGCATGATTGTTGGATGGGAGACCAAGCCCTGGTAACTATGTTCCCTTCATTTCAGAATGATATGTCTCGTGTCGACAAATTTTATGATGGTGAGCTCTGGGATAGGGATAAATTGGAACTATACCTGCCTATGTCATTAGTTGATGAGATTTTGCAGATCCCTTTCAATAGATCCCAAGAGGATGTAGCTTATTGGTCCCCTACTTCTCATGGGGAATTCACCACAAAGAGTGCATGGGAGATAGTTCGGCAACGCCAGCCACCTAATGTTTTGAGGGACTATTTTTGGCATAGAAACGTCCCATTATCGATATCCTTTTCCTATGCAGAGTATTGCATAATTGGATTTCGGTTGAACTTCGAATAAAGGTAAAAGATTTTCAATTGGCTTTTAAATGTGTCTGTTGCAAAGCTGAGGAATCACTAATGCATGTTTTGTGGGAGAATCCAATCGCAAGATAGGTTTGGGATTTTTTTGGAAACTCCTTTCAGATTTTTGTTATTAATCCTCAACATGTTTCTCAGATTCTTTGGGCCTGGTATTGTTCCGGTGATTACGTTAAAAAGGGCCATATCTGTATTTTAATTATTTTATTCATATGTTGGTTTTTATGGCTGGAGAGGAATGATGCTAAGCACAGGCAGATGAAAATGTATCCTGCTCGTGTCATTTGGAAAACTATGAAACTATTAAATCAGTTACATGATGGCTCCCTCATACAACGATGGCAATGGAAAGGCGACACAGACATAGCAACTATATGGGGTTTCAAGTTTCTAGTCAAACAGCATGCCTCCCGTCAAATTATTTATTGGACAAAACCATCCACGGGTTAGTATAAGTTGAATGTGGATGGCAGTTCCCGAGATAGTCAGCATGCAGCATGTGGTGGAGTATTACATGATCACACAGGTAAACTTATCCTTGGCTTCTCAAAGAATATTGGTCTTTGTAGCTCTTTGCAAGTAGAACTACGAGCTCTTCTACGAGGACTTCTTCTATGCAAAGAACGATGCATTGAGAAGCTCTAGATAGAAATGGATGCGCAGATAGTTATTCCGATGATCCAACACTCTAAAAAAGGATCCCTTGAGATACGATATTTGTTGGAGTCCATAAGGAGATGCTTGAGTGGATTCTCTTATTGTCTTTCGCACATCTTTCGAGAAGGCAATCAAGCTGCAGACTTCCTATCAAAGCAAGGACACACTCATCAGAATCTGTCTATCTTCACTGAAGCACAAGGGGAACTGCATGGTATGTTAAAATTAGATCAACTTAATCTTCCTTATGTTCAATTTTAATGAATGTAAAGGAGTAGTACTCCTAGTTTATTTTAGTGTTTTTTATACAATTAATTTCATAGATCTTTGTAACATGGTAATGTTTCAAGTTTATGACGATAGTGAAGAAAATGGTCATAAATTGAAACATTCCATTTTAAGTACTCTCCCAAATCTTTCTCGAGCTCCTGTAATTTTGGAGCGTACGGTTTATGTCCCCGTCCCTTTTGTACCTTACTTTTATTGTTATTAATAAAATTTTTACAGGGTAGTTGGGCCTTGCAAAAACTTCCAACATAAAAAAAAAAGATTTTTGGATCCTGGTTGAGGAGTCCTCGTAGTTCACTTCCTGGGTAGGTGTATGGCATTCAATAGCAAAACTTTTTCGTTGTTCTCCGCTGGAAGTCATGGGTTCTTTTGCTCTGTGAATATGTTCATGCAATGTAAATTACTAAGATACATGTCTTGAATAGTACATTTTAATTGTTATCGATAATGCCATCATGATTTGGCTATGTTCACACTCGGTGAAATATATGCGGATTCATTAGTTGATAAAATTGTTAAGTAATGTAAATGGATAGGCTTGCTTAGGCTGTGTGAGTTATTCTCACTGGGCCCATGCATCGGTCATGGCCTAGAAATTTGGGCTGTGATAATCCCCCCACATCTTGCACATGCACGGTCATATTCATTACACAATATCATCCACAAATGTACAATACATATATATACATATTGACATATAAAAGGGATTTTGCAAATTCATTGCAATCACATTTCACAACGTAAAAATGTTTCAATAAAAGCTTGTTCCCGTGCATGTTTTGAAGATAAAACAATTAAAACATTTTCAAGTGATACAATCAACATACATGCGTTTATTTTCCAAGCAATTTTAATGCAAGTTCACTCACCTGACAAAACTAGCACCAACAAGGTCCTAATCCAGGTGATCCCGAAATATCATTAAAACCTATATTTACTAATAAATCATAACAACCTCAATTAACTCATAAATTAAATCTAATAATTCTAATAAATTTCAATTATGCAATCTACCCTCTACCTAACATTTAACCTAAATTTCTAGTCTAATTCTCAAACTCATCATATCAACTATTCCAAATTTAAAGAGCTTTTACCTTGGTGAGCTTGGAGGCATGAAGATCATAAAGAAAACCTAATATTTCCAAGAAAAATAACTTGAAGAAATTAAGAAATAAAATATGAAAAAATAACCATAAATTCAAAATTTTCAAAATTTGGAAATATATACCTTTCAACCTTAAAAATGAAGATTTCAAGCCAAAAATCCAATTGTTGTTGAAAGTGAAGTAGAAATAGAAATTAAAGGAAACAATGAGAGATTTTTCGTTCCCTCTACTAGGGGTTAGATGTGTTGAAAATTGGGGTTAAAGGCTATAAATTTGGTGCCCAAGAAGTTAGGAGAAGATAAAAGCAAGAAAAGAAAGGAAATGAAAAGAAAACAAGGAAAATCACATGGAAAATTTTGATTTTCATAGACTTCAAATGAAAATGGTGGTGGATGGGTGGGAAGGAAGAAAAAGTTAGTAGAAGCTAGAAGAAGCTGCTAGAAATTGCTAGAGCTTAAGATATTTATAGCCAACGCTTATCCAAGTTTCATATAATTTATCAAAATGCCTTTAACATGGTGGCTTTGTCTTCCTCCTATCTTTTGTGCAATCTTTTTACTCTTTTGACACTGAGACAGTCCATAATAGTCTAGAAATACTTGGGTTCATGAAAACTTAAAAATTTTGACCTAAGATGCAAAATGACCAGTTTACCCTTACCTTAGAAATCATCATTATTTTCCATTTCTTTCTGTATTTTATCCTCATTTTCATCATTCATTTATTCCTTAGGCCTACTTAGGCCTTTTTAATATTAAAAAAACCCACTTCTAGAAGCTCACCAAGAAAATGACCATATTACCCTTAATCCATGTTATCATGTCTACTTCTAGTTATGTGTCTATAGAGGTTGAGGTTTCATAGGTTCACTTCTAAATTACCCTTTTTAACTCAGTAATTAACCTCAGTTAGCATCTGTAAACTTTGTTAGCCACCATATCAAAATACGGTGTACTAAAGTAGAGTTCTATCCCCTTGTCACTATGTGTGTGCTTGCAGGGATAGTGGTAAGTAGGGATGGTGGTCGCTTGTGATTCCTGCATGCTATGTTTTGATGCCACCCGTATGAGAACATTTCGATTGATGTTGACCATTAGGAGATAAATCCAGTTGATGATTTGATTATCCACCAATTGCTTCGGCATTATGCATTATTTGTTCTCCACCTACTACCTTAGCACGTGTGTGATTTGTTTCTCCACCAGCGGTTTTGCTCTAAGTGTGATTTGATTCTTTGCTAGTTAGCAACCAAGCGTGATTTGCCTATGTCCAAGGGAAGCACACTCATTGATTTGATTTACATCTAAAGTGAGAAAGCCATGAAAGGGCTTAGATAAATATGATGTGATACTCCAATGACTAGAGTGTGCCAAGAAGAATGATTTGAATAACTTTGATCAGCTTCGAGGGTAAGCCTAATGATATGTGTGATGATCTTTGGAGACATTAAGGATGATGATATGCCCTTACATTAGAGATTTTAGGGATAATGCTATGCCTTGTGTTTGAAGATGTTTGTTGGATTATGTGGTTATATTGAGAGTGCAATATTTATTATGTCTTATATATATGTATATGATTTTGTTTATCTACACCACTTACTGAGTATTATAGTACTCAACCATCTATGTACCATGTATAGATAAATAGATCACAAAAGTACGTGGCAAGGGTTGTTTATAGATAGACCAATTTTTGCATTGGATAGGTCTTCGCTTTGATGTTTTCACTCCACTGAATCTGTCACAAGCTTCCACATATGGTTGGTTACAATGTATGTAGGCATGACATGCCATTTGACTTGTGTAAGGGCATTATGTATGAACCTGTCTTGGGTTTCCAATGTATGGCCCTTGAACATTTGTATGAATTATGTGCAAGGATAATGTATTATATTTGGTTTTATTGTGAAGATTTGATTATCAAATCCCTTGGATTTGTGTCATATGATTTTGGATTTTGAGGCTTGCTCGAGCCTACTGGTCTTGCTTATTAGGCACATGTGTCGATCATGGATCCCCAAATTAGGTTGTGACAAGTCACGCCCAATTGCTAAGCAAACGACAGAGTCTTGTTGAGCCCCATCGCCGTAGCGAACGACGAAGTCTATAATCATTATCCGGAATAACCTCAACATATGGAATCATAGCACTACATGCAGGAATCATAAGCAGTACAAAACCACAATCTCTGTAGGCATGATAAATCATCATTGCACAATAAACGAGAATCACAAGTGGAGCAAAACCACTATCCTTGTTTACGACCATCCTCGTTGGCAACATATGTAGTCATAGGGATATGGACAAACTCAACCTCATAATATCCATTGTTCAAAAATCCTACACGAACGGAACATACATATCTCACATCATATCATCACCTGAAGTCATCCACAGATGGAATATATTACTTAACATAGCTCATTATTCATCATGCTTGTCATCATATATATTCAATCATTAGTCATAAGGCGTCGATTATCATATCTAGTACATACTTCTAAGTATATTAATTACTTAGCCTAGGATAACCTTTCTAGGCATGTAACACCTCATACCCTTAGTATAGAAGTCAATAAGACTTTATCAACAAGACAAATCGTCAATTGACCCTAATTTAAGTGCCAAAGAGTGGTGACTAGTGAAAAGAATATTTTAGAATAAAATATTCCATACGTGAGAAAATAATATTAAAATAATAATAAAATAATATTTTATCGATGATGAATTAGTGAGTTAAAAGGTGATTTGGAAGTGAACTGGGACAAAGTGAGACACTATGGGACCTAAGGAGATAACTATAGAATTTTGGAATAAATAATATTAAAATATTAATATTTTATCTATTATTGAAATTAGTCATGGAAGAGAACAATATGGCTAATCTAAGTGGGAGAGAAGAAGCAAGAAAGAATTGTAAAGAAAAATGATGTTAGTGGAGCCCACGTGCCTTCATTACATAAAGTAATAGAGGGTAAGTATATATTTAAATATTATGGTGACACCTTGGTGAAGTATGAAATTGATATTTTATTTGTACAATTGTAAAGGAACAAAAATATAAGGAAATTGGAATTGAAGGAATGATGAGATGGCCTATTGAAAAGAATAAGAAGTTGAGGGGTGGAATTGCAAATAATGGAAAGTAAAAGGGTGAAGTTATAATTATGAATAAGTTAAAGGTCCAGATTACAATTTATGAAATGTTTGAAGGATCAAATTGTAAAAGATGAAATGTTGGGATGGTCAAATGGTAATTAAGGAAAAATTTAAAGACTTATGTGTAATCTCACCATTTTAAGTTAAATGGAAATTAACTAACCAAGGCAAATTAGATTATGTGGGAGGATGGAATATGCGTGCAATAAATACTAATACATGCAAAGATATGCATGCAAGGATGTACTTATAGTGGGGAAAATGTGAGAACCTTACCATGTGACAAATGAAAAGGAATGAGACAAATGCATAAGGTGAAATATGCATGTAATTTTACTAGTTCAAGACAACACAGAGAATTTTTGCTTGAAAGACACTTGGTGGCAATGTTGGACTAAAAAAAAGGAAATATATATGCATGTAATGCTATTGGCTAAATGGGAGGCCAAATGAGAAATAATGTGGGAGAATACATGAAAGGCTGTTGGACATAAGTAAGGTGGACGAAATGGAAATGCATTAAAAATGTATGGAGATAGATTAAAGAATGGATATGGATAATAAAGGAAAATATTTGAACAATGTGGAAGAAAGGAAATTGTTGCAAGAAGATTCATAGGTTGGCAAGATGGCCAAATAGCATGAAAAGATAAAAGAATGCATGAATTGTAATTGGCTAAGTGGGTGGCCAAATAGAATAAAAAGATGAAAGTGTGCATGCAATTTGATTGGTTATGTGGGTAGCCATATAAATACAAAATTCCAAAGAGCAAAAGAGAAAAGAAAATTAGCCTTAAGAAGCTTGAGAGAACCGATCATTGAGAAAGGAAAAAAAAGAAGAAATTGTTCTTGAGGGCTCTAATCAAGAAAAAGAAAAGAGAAAAAAAGACAGAAGATGGAGAAAGGCTCAAGTTTGTGGGGATTCAGAGAAACCATGGGTTTCTTACTTCTTCCTTGTTGAGTCTTGATGCTTACTTACCATTCAAAGTGTAGATTTGAAGCCTGAAAGAGATTAGTGTTTCAGTTTGACTATTCAAGAGAGAGGAAGGTAAGAGTTGTGATTTTGCTTTCATGCATGTTTTGAAAACCAGTTGTAACCATAACAAACATTTTGTGGCAGCAAGATCTCTAAAGAATCAAAGGACTGAATGCATGCATGTTCATTGTACACGGGTATATGGTGATTTGAGACAAAGAAACAATAGGTAAGTGTTCATGATCTTGAGTTTCATGAATGGAAATAAAGATAGAACATGTGTTGATGATTTGTTTTTGTGGTAGCAATGGTGAACAATGTTATGAGGAGATATTGAATTGCATGTGGGGTTCAAGGTGGTTTGGAAGGTAAGCATGCAATGTGGGTAGGTTATGGCACATTAGGTTTGGCTAGTTGAAAATTAATGGTTGCATGTTAAAGTATTTATAAAAATAAAAATGAAGAATGTGGATATTGATTAAGGATTCTTGGTTAAGATGCTGCCCATATATAATTGTGTATGTGCATGAAATTGGAAATAATGTGTGAGGTTGCTTATAGTGAAAAATAAATTATTTAAAATATGAAGAGTTCTTAAAAATGAAAGGAACTAAAAATGTGGAACATAGGGCAGCAAATGTCAGTTAAATTAGAATGATAAATACTAAGTATATTAAGCTTGATTTATTGCTAGGAAGTATGCAAGTGGAAAAGGATTATCGTGGTGATTAATTGGAAGAGGAAATGGGTGACAGACAAGCTAATTTAATTTGAAATGTAACTGGATAAGTGGTGAAGTAACATCTCGCCGTTGTAAGGCAAGTAGCAGGTGTCAATTTTAAAGATTCTATGTTATATCAAATTATATGCAGAGTATTATCCAATGCCTTTATGGAAAGCATGATTTGCTAGAAAATGATAAGTGATTTGAATACATGGTTTGCAATGGTTTATACACAGCTTTTGCAAAAAGCATGAGTTGGTAGAAATGGTAGGCAATTGTGGATGCAAATTGAATTGGAACTTGTTTGTGTATACTATATCTATATACATATATGTAAAGTGTTTTAGAAACCGGAAAACAAACCCTTTTGCAATGTTTTGCGCTAAAACCGTGCCTTGAATATTTGTGTAGTGTGCATAGTTGATTGCACTTGATAAATGGCTTAAATTTGAATTATTGTAAAGTGATTTTAGTTCGAACTTTATGTAAATGTTTACACCATGCATTTTAATGGGAAAAACAATTTTGAAAGGTTGCCAAACCTTGTTTTCAAATGATTTAAAGAAAAACTCTTGAAAACCTTGATTTGGTTTTTAAAATAGTTTTGACAAACTGAGAGCATCGATAGAAGGTTGAATGTCACATTTGGATAGTGTGACCCTTGTGCACAAATGATCTGTAGCTAAAGAACCTTTTGGGTCACTGACGGGTTGTTAGACATGGCTAGGCCACGGTTTGTGATTACACAGGGTAAGGCCACTAGTT